>CM069525.1:21630000-22357500 GCA_035773235.1 Eospalax fontanierii | reverse complement strand
GGGAGCACTAAGATTACAAAGCTGTTGCTGCCTTTTCTGATTTGACCACTGGAGCGCGCAGAATTTGGATTTCCCACCTTATCCATTAGAATATAGGCCTATTAGAAGCAGGATCTGAATCTTCTGCTTTGTGGGGATGATTTTTCAGTTTTTCTACTATGGAAAATCAATATCAGGGCTTCTCTACTTTCTTTTTGGTCTGTGGTATGATAATTACTTTTGCAGGTTTATCTAGTTAACATTTGTCAGCAAACTACACCACAATCCATGATTTAGTACTAAGTGTAGGAGTGAAACACTTAGTCAAGACTATGACCAGGATCATTATATGGAGTTATACATGCTCTTACCGGCCCAACTACCAAAGCTATATTTTGAAAAAAATTATATGACTCATCTTCTTGAGCAACTTGATTCTGGAGTAGAATGAATAAAAGGCTCGTTCTTTTCAAAATGCTGCTGAAATTATCAGTCTGTCAAAGGGGACAAACCCCATGATTTCTCAGTCCAAGGCCCAACATAATTATAAAATCCCGACAATCATCAGATTGTGATCAAAATGACACAGATTTTCCCTGGGAGAAACCTTTGGACAAAACCCCTTGAGAATTACAAGCTAGAAGCAAATATAATTAGCAAATGATAGAACACTTCTACACAAAGGGTGCTAATGAAAATGGAACAGTGTCCACCTGGAAGAAGACATCTATCTACCCACTGGTATGTGCATAAATACACATCAACACACTAATCAATATTTTAGAGAAGATTAAAATAAAAGAGGCTAATCACAGCATCAAAATTCTCAAAGCCAAACCAGACAAAATTCCAGTATAGACATGGGGAAGCAGGTAAGAAATACAACCCAAGCTAAGAAATGTTTGGTAACTGATGGCTGCAGCGAGGGGGAGAAACAGTGTTTTATAGGGATGGGACCCTTGGTGGGCCCAGTGGGTGGATCCATACTGAGGATCATTTGGGGACATATAAATCAGACTCTATAGGATACATTTTATATATATGAGTGCATTAAAGTTAAATTGGGCAAGGAGCAATAGAGGGATGCGCAGATAGGGGATATAAATACCATCAAACAATCATGTATGAAAATCACAAAAATTCAATAGTAAAATTAAAAAAAAAAACTCATGAAGCCAAAATGCTGTTTGCAAAGCAGAATGAGGATAAAACATAGCCACAATGGGACAGTGATGGGCTGAGGCAGCAAGGAGAGATTTTTTTAAAAAGTTTATGGGAAGGGGAAAATGGGAGCACTTAAACTGGGAAGGGAGGAGGGAGATTAGACAGGGAGAGAACGAGAGGAGATAAATAAAGCTTAGGTGGCATCAAAAAGTCAGAAGGAAATATATTAACTCAAACCCCCACAGTCCCCCAAAATACATATACAATATCTCAACATGAGTGCATTAGTGATGAGTATACCTGAAAGCTGTATAACAAGAAGCACAGTGCCAGGCAGGAGAAACCTCCATTCTAGTCGTTGATCAGGGTAGTCCAAGAGACTTCCAAAATAACACAGGCAACTATCATAGTCCATGATTACCTTCCAGAACTTGAAGGTAAGACCATATTGCTGAAGATAGGACAGGATAGACACTGGACACAGGACAAAGAGCAATGGAGCTGGAACTGACCTGGAAGCCTTCTCCCCAAACACTAGCTCTGATAGTCCTAGAGAATACTATGCAAGTTGCTAAGGGAGAAAAATCAATCAATGGTCCAACTCAGCTCCAAAGACTAATAACCACAATGACTGGCATAGCAAACTATCTTTGTTGGTGCAATAGTGGCACTTTTATTTAGGGGGTAATCAATGCTATCTAATTGGACTTAAAGCCTTCTCAATGGGAAGGAAATCATGAGTGGTACTGTAAATATAGCCAAAAACACATGGCTGGAGAGGTCATAAATCCTAGAGAAAACCCTATCTCTGGCGTATCTAGAAAAATTAAATTTCTTACTGTATGCTAAATATGGATACTTAGATTTACAGACAAGAATACTGTACACCAGTCATCAAAGAAATTTTTGCAATCAATGGAGGCTATTACAGAGTTCCACAACTGGTCTCACACAGAAAATACATGTCTGAAGGATGTCCAGCACTAAGTGGCACATCTACAGTGGAACCTACGGCTCAAGGAACATAGAGGAACAGGGGGTAAAAAAGAATACTAATACCTTCATCAACTTTCGCCAGCAAAGCTTCCTCATACAACAAAGTGCAATACAGAAGGCCACAACTGGTTAAGTTTTAGAGAACAAGGGATGTGTCTCTGGATAGGATTCCTATACTAAACCTCACCTACCCAGGGCTCAGGGACCATTGTGGAAGAGGAGTGGAAAGATTGTAAGAACCAAGGTTGGTGTATGAACATAAGGAAACAGGCTTTTGAACCACTGAGAACTTGCTCAGATGAGCCTGCAACAATACCGACAGCATGCCCAAGACCATGACGACTCAATTAGACAAAAACCCAGCATATAATGAGGAAAATGGGCAGCAGGCCTCAATCTTAGCTCAAGAACTATTGGCAACTGATTATTGTTGGGTGAGGGAGAGTAGATCTTCTTTAAAGGAGTGATTCTAGATAGGCTAACTAGACTGCAGTGGATCAGCTTGGCTCTGAGGGACATCTGGGTACAAATGCTTGACTGAATAGGACTTAAGACATGACAGAATATATGAAATCTGGTGGGGGAGGCTGGGGAGAGGTATGGCTGGGGGGTCTAAATTTGATTAAAATCTATTATATGAAAGGCACAAAAAAAACCTCAATACAAATATTTATTCATTTTTATTTTATGTATATGAGTGTATTGCCTGCATGTATGTAAGTGTATCTGTGTCATGCAATGCCCGGTGGAGGTCAGAAGAGACTGTTAAATTCCCCTGGACGGGAGGTACAGACACTTGTTCCTGCCCTGTGGGTGCTCAGATTCAAATCTGGGTCTTCTCTAAAAGCAGCCAATGCTCTTAACCATTTGAGCCATCTCTCCAGCCCACAATTTCTTTTTTAAAGTTTATGGGAAGATCTTTGTTGTAGTACACAGTGTTGATTAGTTCCCCAATACCCAGTCTGTCTTTCTTCTTTAGTGACAAAAAAAAACCATTTTTCCCTGTGGCTAATTTCTGACCCATGATACATAAGCAGGCATGTTGTACAGGCCTTCTGGAAGGTGGAACTAACTTGGTTAGGAAGCACATTTATGTGTATATGTGTGTATGCATGCTACATGTGTGCAAGTACCCCCTGAAGGCAGAAGAAAGCATTGAATCAGCTGGATCTGGAGTTACAGGCAGTTGTGAGCCACCTAATGTGGGTGCTGGGAACCAAACTAGGGTCCTCTGGAAAAGCAGTAAGCAGCACTCTGGGGCCATTTCTCTAGCCCCAGAGAAGGGAGATGCTTTTGACTCATCAGCTTTTTCATTTTTCTATCCTGTGATAGAGTGAAGGAGCCTATGTAGCTACCTTGGACTATGTGGTGACCTTGAAAGAAGCTTAGTATTGCTGATGACAGAGAAGGGCAAGAAGAACCACAAGAGCAATTACGGATAGAACATACTTGGATTTCTGTTATCTGTTATCTACTATGTCTTAGATTAGGAATTAAATGTCTATTCTTAATTTTGAAATTTTTTTGTGAATTTCATACAATACATCTTGATATTTACCCCCCACACACTGGATTTCATGCATTGTGCCATATATATTAAGGTCTACTGGTTCTTTTTAAGCTACTATTAGTTTTGATTTCCATTATGTTTAGGTCAAAGTAATTCCTAAGTGTTATAGATAGAAATATGTCTCCCAAAACACATGTGAAATCCTAACCTCCAGTACCAGTAAAGGTAGCTTTATTTGAATACATGCTTTTGGCAGAAAAAATTAAGTTATGATGAGGTTAGACTAAATTAGTATGAGCTCTAATTCAGTATTTGTGGAGTCCTTATAAGAAGAAAAGAGACAAGACAGACAGCAAGAAGATGGCTATGTGGTAATGGAAGAAGGGATTCAAACATGTAGAAAGCTAAGGAACACCAAAGACCAGCAGGTGCTCCAAGAGGCAAGAAGGAATTCTGCACTATTGGTTTTAGAAGAAAGGCCCTCATGTACACCTATCCTTTGACTTCTGACCTCTAGAATAACAAGACAACACATTTCTGAGACTTTTGTTGTTGTTCTGTGGTAGTAAGGCTTGACATCCCAAGATCTGCATATGCTAGGCAAGCGTTCTACCACTGAGCCATATACTCCCAACCACAATTCCATCTCTTTTACGCTACCTCATTTGTGGAACTTTGTTAATATGTTATCAATTAAGAGTCTTACATTGAGTTCTAAATAAGTTGTTTGGGTTTAAGAAAATGTGATAGGACATAATTTAACAAAGTATGTATAAAACAATTGTTACATGCTTTAGTATGTGGAATGCTCAAAAAAATCACTTTGAATATGGATGCTAAGAACATTAATACACCCAAAATAGATTTATCCAGAAACAGTGGTGATGGTGGCAGTGGCAGGTTTATTCTGCTCTGTACTAGTACTAGTGAGTACTTAAAGCATTGCATATAATTTTGAGCTCTTCAGATTCAAACTGAATGAGCATTAAAAGATGGTCATAAGATATGTGCTGAATAAATAGTGAAGATAGGAACAAAGGGAGAGATCAGACTAGCTTCATGCAGTACCATTCAGCTAAAGAAAGACTAGTGAGTGAGCCATGGATCACAAATTCAGGCCAGATGTAAGACCTTTCTACCTCATAGAATATAAAATTTTAAAGTATACCGAAAGATCTAATTATTTGGCCACAAAAAGAATGAAAACTGATAAATGATACAATAAAGATTAACACTGTTTTAGATGAAAGAAGCCAGATACAAGGTCACATCTTATGGTTTTGTTTATATGAAATCTTCAGAAATCTCAGGTAAATTCATGAGAATAAAAGCAGATAAGGAATTTATGAAAGTTAGGAGAAAAGGAGAATTCAGAAGAAGCGTTTAATAGGTACAGGGTTTGCTTCTGCGGTGATAAAAAAAAGTTTTGGAATTGGACATGGAGGTCACACAGAATCATGAATGTACCTAAATGGCATTGACATTAATTATGCCTCTTAAAAATGGTTATCTGGGGGCTGGAGAGATTAAGAGGTTAAGACCACTGGCTGTTTTTGCAGAGGACCCAGGTTTGGTTCCCAGCACCCACATGGTGGCTAATAACTGTCTGTAACTCCAGTTCAAGGGGATCTGACACTCTCTTCTGACCTCCATGGGCACTGCACAACACAGGTGCACTTACACACATGCAGGCAATATACTCATATACATAAAATAAAAATAAATAATATATTTTTAAAAATCATTAATTTTATGTTATTTCAATTTTGTCTCGAAAAAATATGAAAAAAATACTTTGAAAAAGAAAGCTAGTACTTGCTTGGTACTAAGAGCAACTATATAGAGAAATCAGCAATATCCTTGTGTTAAGCACATCAAAATTACAAAGCACTCTAAAGTGCATGTCATGGCAAAGCCCAGTTCTCTATAGAAATCAACAATGACTTGGTGGAAACATTTCAGATTGCCCACTGCAGCACTAAAGTCCTCTTACTTTGTCAACTGCATGCTTACTATCTTAAGAAACCACAATAATTTATTCTTATGGAGGAACACAGTACTGCCCAAGTAGCTTGAGAACATCCTCGCCATCCAAAACTTATTCGTGAAACCAACAATTTGTTTAGGTATAGCCATTCTGAAATTGTAATGTATGGTGGCTTTAAGTTCATAAATTTCCCTCTTTCTTGAAGAACATAAGTTGTGTATGGCACTCATGATGACATAAAGGATCTTAGCAATCTGAGAAAACTGAGCATCTGAAAGCAGAATGAGAAGCCATGTCACCGTTACCCTCAGAAATGACCTTCAAGAAACTGAGTTGAATGAAGAGCTCCACTACAGTGTTCCCACGCAAGGGATGATCCAAAACCATGACTTATTACTGACCCAAGGAGTCACATGCAGAAATTTTCTCAGCTTCACATCAAAACTAGACATGTCAATGTTAGTTTAACTTGGTTTGAGGTCTTAGTGTTTGTCTCAGTATATAGCCTTGGCTGGCCTGGAATTAGCTTTGTAGACCAAGCTGGCCTCAAACTCACACAAATTCTCCTACCTCTGCCTTCTGAGTGCTGGGATTAAAGGCCTGTCTATTAGCCCTGGCCTTTTTTTTAAAGACTGGATTTTAACAATGTGGTACAAGCTGGCTTAGAACTCATGGCAAACCTCCTGTCTTAGCCTCCTGAGTGCTTAGATTACAGGATGCCACCACACCCAGCTTATGATAAAAGACTAATTTTTAAAACTTAAGCTTTATTTTTGGTAATGTAATATAGAATCTTCCGTAGTTCAGTTCATATTCATGCATTTAACCATGTTAAAGAGTCAAACAAATGCCCTTAAAATATAGAGATTAAAATAGCGTCTAATTTAGATAAGCCCATGCTCTATCACCAGGGCAAAGAAGGACCTTATTACTTAGTAACATAAATATAAACCAACCTTTTCCCTTCTGATTTAAAGGCACTTTCTATCTGAAATATTCCTATTTTGAGAATATTCCTATTTTGAATAAATAGGCATTTGTATACCCTTAAATTTCCATGAGTCTAAAGAAGCTTTACTGATAGAGAAAATATACTTTTATTATATCCAAGAAGAGAGAAAGGACATGTCCAAAGCTCTGGGAACAAAACTGTCACAGCTTTGTTTTTTCTGATAACTCTGGCAACATGAGCTATAAGAAGATTCAGCTTTCATATTCCAAGTTGGTTCTGGAAAGCACTCAAGTCAACTGCAACTCAGGACTAAATGAGAGCAGATTTATAATGTGAGGATGAGACTGGCACATTAAGTGGCTAGTGTTTTACCACAACCTTGAACATATGTGAAATCTCCACTAGTCTGGCATTAGAAAAGGAAGGTGATTTCTCCAGTTTATAAATGAATATTTATAAATGACTTTTTGGCCCACAGATACCAATTGTACAGAATCTACATGCTAAATTAGTTTCTAACTTTTAAAATTAGTATGTATTGTACAGAACAATGGGTTTTACTATGACATTTTCATACATTCCTATAATGTACTTTAATTCTATTAATATCAAGTCCTTTGGTCCTCTGTCTATGGTCTTCTTCCTCTTCCCAAACTGCACTGCTTCCATTTTTATGTATTTTTTTCCTTAATCTAGCATCTATAATTTGGAAAAAAAATGCAGCCTGTTTTTCTGAATTTGGATCATTTTACTTGACATGATGATCCAGTTCCATCCATTTTCATGCATGTTATATAAGTTCATTCTTCTTCACAGCTAAATAAAACCTGATTGTGTATGCACACCACATTTTTTTTATCCATTCAAAAATAAGAAAATGTCTTGTTTATCTATATGTCCCTAATACCTAACAAAGTGCATAAGATATAGTAGGTGGTTAATAAATAAGTTTTCTTTGAAAAGGGAGTCTTATTACATAGCACAAGCTGGCTTCAAACTCCTGGCAATCTTTCTGTCTCAGCCTCTCAAGTGCTGGGATTACAAGCACTTAAACCACCATACCTGGCATAAATAATTATGTCTTGTATGACAGGAACCCAGAAACTGACAGCAAAGGTCTAGATGAGCACAAGCTTGAGAAATAGACATTCTAAGGGCTAGAGAGATGGCTCAGTGGCTAAGAGCACTGGCTGCTCTTGCAGAAGACCTAGATTTGATTCCTAGCACCCACATGGCAGCTAACAACCATCCGCAACGCCAGTTCAAAAGGATTCACCACCCTCTTCTGACCTCCGTGGGCAATGCTTGTCACCAGTACATGTACATACATGTGGGCAATGTACTGATACATAAAATAAAAAATAATATTTTAAAAGATAGACATTTTGGAAAAAATCTGCAGAAATTGCAGTGATGGTGTTTACTTTACAGTCGTTTCTGGAGAGTCCCTGCAATTATTTCTGGAAAGATTAATATTTTTCTTCCTAGAAGAAAAGCCTGGAAACCTCACAAATATTACTTTAAAACCCCTAGCTCATCACCAGCAACTCAAATGAAGCACAGGAAAGTAAGCGGAGGCCACTATGAAAGCCCCTATTAGGAATGGCTAAGAACAGTGTCACTAACCAGGAAAGTGTCACAGACCAGGACAGTATCATAAACCAGGACATTCTGAAACAGGGATTTGAGTGTCCTGTCTGAGAAGCTAATCTGTCAAAGCTTCTATTGGGGAAAAGTAGCTTAGAACTATGGTGAACATCTACCTATGATACAGTTTTGGGAAGGACAGGATAAGAAGCAAAAACCAAGTAATTTTGAAATGTCTGTGTTGGTTCACTCATTAAAAATGACAGTAATAAAAGATAACAATACATTAAATTACTACCAACAACATCAATGTTTATCAGAAGCCTAGGGATCCAATAGCTATATATTCTTTTGCCTTCTCTAACCAGGAGAACTAGCTGACTTTCTAAGAAGTGACTCAATTTTCAGTGAACTGAAGTTAGATATTTTAGATATTTTACAAGTCTCGATGGCAGTATCAGTTCATGAAGCAAGGTAATTCTTCCTAGAGTCTATGAATAGATGAATGAGTCACATTAAATCTATACACTTTTGTTCCCCCTTTTCACCTGATGATATAAAGCTTGAGACTGGAAGTAAAAAGAATTCTTTATGAAAGCTAATTCTCATATATCCCACATTAAACAAAAAACAACTCTATATAATCCACTCTACTAATTATCAAAGTCACACAACACAAGGCAAGAAATATTTAATATTTATCTGCTATTTAAAAACAGATTATTGATAATGTCTAGATGTGTAAAAGGATGCATTAAAACACTCTTAAGTTATTCACATACAATATAAATTGAGATAGCTCATCAGGAAAGCAGTATGACAATATGAATCACTACTGTATTCTACTTAGGCACTTTGATAATAATTTATCTTAATGAAACAATTCAGATAAGCAAATTCATTTAAGCAGGAAAACATTCATCATTAATTTTTTCAGTAAAGAGATACTAAAAAAATAGCCTAATAGTGATATGTGTGGTTAAATCGTGTGTGAGATTTTTGGAACTGTGACTAAAGCGGCAACCGAGAAAAAGCCTTGAGAAAAGCTAAAAAAACAACAACAAAGCACGTCTTCATTCTAACTGTAATCAGTAAAGACTATATATGGCTAAGTAAAAGAATAGGGGAATATGCAGCACAACAAAATTTTTCCTAAAATTAGCCTGTTTATCAATCCATTGCAGAGATTTCAAGTCAAAATTTGGTTACAAAATATTGCCTCCACATTAAAAAAGATAAGTAATTAATTAATAGGTTCCTAAGTTTCATCTTCTCAACAAAAACTTCACCAATTCCCAGAATACATAAAATTTCAAAGTAAAGGACACTTAGCCCTGTTCTATGAAGTAGACTGTACTTATCACACCACAGGTTCTGAGGAGACCTGCAGTAAACTGGTTTAAATTTGGCTAGCTTAGCAATTGCTAGATGATACTTAGTCATAAGACTGCTGCTCAAAAAACCTCCAAATATTCTGCTTACTACAGTTTATAAACTGCTGCTTGGATTGAAGGTGCTCAAAGGAATCATGGGAGGGAAGGCACCTTAATTACTAGGGAGGTGTTTCCAGACTCTACACTTCACAGTTGGGAGTCACTAATGACAGTATGCCTTATTCCGTAGGTATATATATATTAAGGTTTGCTTGCTTCAGAGCCACTGATCTATGAAGGTCTACTTTCAAACAACTTAATGCCATAGGGTGGGGTGGGAGGGCACACAAGAGATACCCTTCAAAGTAGTGTTGGGAGCTTTTTTGGTTCTTACAAAATGGGATTTAATTGAGTCTGAAGATAGTAGCAGTTCCTGTAAAAGAAAGGCAGCTCTTCTGTAATTATAAAGTTGCAACCCAAATACGAGTTAAGCCATGAGAATCGACTAGTTTCCCTTTGAAATAAATACAGTATTCCTTAAGATATATAAAAAAGCATGTATCTTCCTAAAGTCTGGATACTGAAGAAAAAAATGCATGAGTGTGGTAGTGGGATGTCTCTACAAGGCAAATATAGAGCATCTGCTTCCCAGAACTAAAAGATGGGGCAAACAATCCTTCACCTTCAACACTGTGCTTTCGCATTAGGAGACGTTACCTCTGGTCTAAGTACAGCTTTCATGCAGACTGAACAAAGAGGCCCATTTCGAGAGAACTGAAGGGGAAGGCGTCGAGTTCGACTATGACACGTTGGCTCCTCACATATCAACCAGCCCTAGAGAGACAAGGGAGAAAATTTTGGTATTATCATTACCATTGACCAATAAATAATAAATCCTTCTGTCATCAAGATATTTCATCATAACCTTCTTTAGAAATTTTGAAATAGCTCTAGCTACCTCCCTCTCTCTGTGGACATGTTAATTAGATTTACATCAAACTTAAAAGTTAGGAAAACCATCAAGTTTTTAAAAAGATCCAATGACATGGTCTCCTTTTTCTTAAAGGATAACCCTAACCCCCATTCAAAGGTATCAAAATTTCTCAGTAAAAACTATCATTACATGCAGAATGTAAATCAAGGGGTGTTATTTATTAAGACTGTTATACCAAATGTATGGGCATGAATGACCCTCCCAAATTGCTGAATGTGCTTAGTTTCCTTCTCTACAAAAAGTGCATGCCAACAGTACATACCTTATAGAACTATCGTACTGATACTTAGAAGTATTCTTGACATAAAAGAAATGCTTATATTATACAAACAATTACTTGTTTGAAAATAAAAACATTCTTCTGTATGTGGGCTTTGGAGACATAAAACTGGTTCCTATGTTTTCAGAGACATCTTTACATGAGTCCTATTTTCCAGAAGTTTGAAATAGCCATTGCCCGTTTGTCTGTCCTATAGAAACCTCTTCACTTTCTCTCTTGCTCTTGTTGGAATTTTCTCATAGTGATACAATACAGTATGTCCATCATCTTGACTCAGCATTATGTTTATTCAAAAACATACCCATTAAAAAAGAAAAATAAGCCATCATAAATAGAATCCAACAAAGCTCAGACGTGCATACTGAGACCACAGGGCCTGTGCACTTTGCTGCTGTATGTACTGCTACAGAGGCATAGCAAACCCCAGTCAAGCACGGTGAGGAATTGGAGTATAAAGCTGAGCAAGCTATGTTTGCTCGTCTCACAATATCTACCCATGAGGCTGCAAATAGGGAACTGGCTATCCATAAGACTCAGAACAATGTAACTTCTAAACTTGAAAAATGAGAAGTTTGATCAGTGAAAAGGGAAGACAACTTAGGCAGAAAGAACAGCATATGTCAAAGAATAGAGACTAGAAAGATCTACTTTATGGTTTGATTTAAAGGTTTGACTCAATAGGCCTTAACATACATGACAGAATGCATGAAATCTGGTGGGGGAGGGCAGGTGAGGGAGGGGGGTCTAAATATGATTACTTTGTATTGTATAAAATGTACAAAAATTCAAGAAAGGCTAAAGAATTAAATCACAAAAATTCACAAAATTTTTTGAAAGAAAAAGGGGGAGGACATGTGTAACCCCATTCCCCAAGACGTGCAGCTTTAGCAGCTAGTCTTTCCCACTTGATGAGAGGTACACAAGTGTTGCAGAAGTTACTTGAGCCTGCCACATGGTGTTGATCCAAAATGGAGGGATGCCCTCACTCACTGCTGTGCTGCTTGACCTCATTCCTCAGAACAGACCCTTTTTGGAAGTGGCTACAAACTCAAAGGAAAACACCAAAGAATTGGTTCTTCTAGCTCCATTTAAGTCTCTCCCACAAAGTGCAGTTTTACAAATCTGACTGGAAAAAAAAAAATCCGCTACTTTTAGAGAATAGAAAATCTAGTCAATACCTTCACAGGAAGCGTCCATCTACCTTCATCAGTAGGCTAAACTACTTCAAATTTTAATTTGAACTTTTCTGATTATGTTTTGGTTTGGCTTTTTGAAACAGGGTCTCACTGTGTAGCTCGGGCTAGCCTGGAACTTCTGTGTAGACCAGATAGGTCTGGAACTTGCAGAGCTCCACCTGCCTTGGCCTCCTGAGTGCTACAACTAATGGTGCATACCACCAAACCTGGCTAATTTGAACTTTTCAAGTGGAGAAAAACAAATAAATTCTCATGAAACTTCACATGTACCCAGAATTGCAATAAATATTGTGGGGAACAGACAGAGATGTAGCAGGCACAGGGTTTCAGAAAATGGTAATCTAAGCAGGAAAGCATAATACACATGGAGTGACAACAGTTCAATATAAAGAAGTAACAGTTATGCCTGAGTCAAAGTACAACCACCAAAGAAGACTGTGAACCAGAATAAAGTATCAGGGGTTTTAAGTCACATGCAACTGTTTATTTTAATTTTTATGACTATTCTCTACATTTTCGCTTGAAGAGAAGTTTATATTTACATTTAAATATTTCTAAAACTCATATGCACTGGCATATGGCACACAGAATCTAGTGATATTTATGTTTTCTTTAAAAACGGCATTAGCTTACGAGAGTCACTCACAATTGGCCCCTCAGAATTAATGATTCATGAGTTGGGAATGTAGCTCAGTAGCAGAGCACTTGTCTAGCATACACAAGGTCCTGGGTTCCATCCCAGTATTGCAAAACAAAGATAAAGCTAAAAACAAACCCACAAAACACCTTGGGTTAGCCTACTCAGACGTGTAGAATATAGCAAAGAGTAGTGGTTCTGTCAGCAGGAACAGACATTTGATTTTATTTACATATTTTTAGTTTCTTGAGGTAGGGTCTTACCATAGCTGGCTTCAAACTAGTTAGTATAAGCTGGTCTCAAACTCATAATTTTCCTGCCTAGTCCTCCCAGTTGCTAGATTAACAGTAGGCATTAAAATTTAATTGTAGCCAATTAACATTAGAGGTAGGACTAATTGTTTCTGAAAGTACCATTTTGGCATACTGATAATGAAAACGGTAGAATTCCAGCAACCTATACAAGAATAATGCAAGCCTGGACTGTTCCCTTACAATTCACTTTGGTCTGTTAAATTATATTATCTGAGGCTCCATATACTTTGGAATATAGTGAGTTAACACTGCCAGCCATAGTTGTAATTCATTAATTTTTAACAAAATAAGAACAAAAACAAGCCTACATGATTTTTTGTTTGCTTGTTTTTAAGATGGGAGCTGGTGGTATGAACTTTAAATGCATGATCTTCCTGCCTCAGTCTCTAAAGTAGCTAGAATCAGGGGCAAGTGCCATCACACCTGGCTCACTATCACATTTTAAGGCAAGAAATCATTAAGTATCCAAATCCAACTTGACAGTTAAATTACTATCATTGCTTTAAAAAGATTTATTTTTATTTAATATGTATGAGTGTTTTGTCTGTATGTATGTATGCGTACCATATGCACATCTGGTGCTTGAGGAGGCCAGAAAAGAACATCAAATCCCTTGAAGTTGGAATTACAGACAGTTGTTAGCTGCCATGTGAATGCTGGGAATTGACCTTGGGTCCTCTGCAAGAGCTCTGAACAGGGGTTCAGAATCATCCCTCTAGCCCTATCTTTACTTTATTTGAGACAAGTTCTTACAACATAGGTCAGGTTTGCCTCTAACTTCCTGTCCTCCAATTTCTGTCTTTTTGAGTGCTGGGATTACAGGAATATGACATTAATACCAGGTCTAGGAAATTGGTTTGTTTGTTTTAATTTTAAGGTATAATGTTCAAAAAGCTTGAGTCCTTTTCAAATGCTTTAAAAATTTGATTCTGTCAATTCTCTACTACTCCATGATTCACTGGTTGAGATGCCAACCAGCAAGATGCCAAGTTGTCATCTCACCTGTTTTTAAAAGCAAACACCTAACTCTATTTGTGACAGAGTTACGAACTAAATGTCCTTTCAAATCATATAGAAAACAGATAATATAATTTGTCTAGACTTCCTACCAGTTATAATTAACATTAAAGAGGTCTTTTTTTCTTTGTCACCTCTCTATTCAGTGCTTATTTGGGTTTGTTTGTACTTACTATCTGTTAATCTCCCTTTATAAATGACAACAATAACTAGTGCTATTATGCATGGAAATTAAACATGCTGATAACTGTGTGAAGAGACCTGGTGCCGGAAAAAATGATACCAGGAGCCTGTAACTCTTTATGCCTCTTGTTTTAGTTTGATAATTAAGCTTTTGGTCACAGTATATTTTAAACAAAATTCTTCTATGGGGGAAACAGGCCCTAATTGTTTTCAATATATGCTTTGCTTCAATTCATTTTTTTCCTAGTATATTTTTGTTAACCCTTTGTTCCCTCAAAAAATGCTAACCAATGGTGTTTAACTTTCCAAAAACATTTGTATTCTTAAAAGTAAATATGCCAGGTCTTTGAAAATGTTCCACGATCTGGCAAGCCTTCTACTACAAGATCTCATAGTGAATTCTGCCTGAAGCTCAATGTAAAAGAAGGTTTGAATTTTAAGAAAATCCTCTAAAATCACTGTAAAGAAGTCTGCCACCCAAATATGCCATCTTATTATTGTGTAATTCTACTGCAAATTGTTATAACCAGCAGGAATAAGGTTGTCATCAAATTTTCAGTTGCCTGGCTTAACCACGTTTCTAAGGAGAAGGATCGAAAGAGGTGAAGCCAGCCCGTCCAATGGCAAAACAAACATCTACCCAGAAAGCTCTATCACCTGTTGTTTTAATCTTGGCATCACTAATTCCTTAAAATCATTGTGTACCAAATTGTGTCAAATACTGATTGGTTCTGATTGCTAAATTATATTTCACAATCCTCACCTAAAATGGTTCTGTCTGCACACACTAAAAAGATCAATTTCCACGTGTAACTGAGGCATTCCTGGTAGTTGTACCTCAAACACAAACTTTCTCATTTGTGTCCAGTTCTAGTTTTTAGAATGATGCATACATTCAGAGATCATCCATAGCTAGAAATGTGGCTCCTAGGGGCCCTCAAAAATACTTCTTGAATAAACAGAAGCAATAAAACAAAAACAGAGCATCAAGTTCATAAAAAAATAATAAAGGCTGGGTCTCAAATTTGCAGACTCTCTTACCCTTTTGAGTCCTTCTCACATTTCCAGTCAGTCACCAACTCCACCCCACTGGTCTTTTCATCTGCAGCCCCACTACCATCAACCTCATCAAATGCAGACCTTAAAACTGCTCTACTACAGTACCCTACTCTCTGACTACCCTGATTCTGCTTCTCTCCCATACCCAATGCAAAAGGCAGCCAAGTGCAGTTCCCAAGGGCTCCCCATCCCATAGCATCTCTTGACAGACAAAAGGAAACTGGCTGGTCTCTTTCACATCTTTACAGCCTCCTCCTGCCACCCTGTTCTCATCATTCTCAGCACACACTCTTAGCTCCACTGGATTGCTTTTGCCACTCTTCGCACTGTATCTTCCCTATTTTCACCTCCGTGACACTGCATGCCTCAGAATCCCTGCTCAAAATGCCCACTGCATGAATAACAGCTCCATTCTTCTGTGAAATTTTCCCAATTCCCTGGGACTTCTTTTATCTAACTGGACTGTGAACACGCACACACACACAACTTTACATGTCCCTTATCAATCTTATTTTACCCCCATAACTGGTCACCCTCTGAGGAATGACTCCATTTGAGTTTACTAGACCTCTTTCTAGTATCTAGTGCTAAGACTCACTCAGCAAATACAAAACTGAGGTCATGAAACACTGCACTCCATGTATTACTGGGTAATTTTGTGTAAGCCACCAAACCTACCAAAGCTCTCTCTGAGCCTGTTTCCTCATTTATCCAAGAAATGACATCTAATCTATTACTAGCATTCAGTCAAATAAGAAGACGCACACAAAAAAAGTTCAGTAAACGCATCGAGGAGCATCACTGTTAAGCTATAGCTGACAATGTATTATTAAAGGTACACTATTTTAGCCATGAAAAAGCCTGGTCTTTGTCAAAGGAGTGTTATTAAAAAGTGGAGAACTAGGGTCAGACATGGTGGCACACATCTTTAATCCCAGCACTTGGGAGGCAGACAGTAGATTATCTTCAAGTTCAATACTACCTGGTCTACATAGTGAATTCCAGGCCAGCCAGGGCTATACAGTGAGACCTTGCCTCAAAAAAAAAAAAAAAAAGTAGAGTGCAATACTGTTTAACTGATAAGATTAAGTGGAGTTCCTTCTGGATTTGACTGGAAAATATTAACAGGTACATGGGCAATATAAGTGAAAACTTTTTTTCCTGATTAATCTATACTCAAAAAGTTATGAATGACACAATAAAAGAGGGAAGAAGATAACAGGGTCTTTGCTTTATTTTAGAATAAAAAGAATTTGCTTTGCTTTTAGAATTCACAAAGATTTTCAAGAGACAACACAGTTCCACCACGAAATACAATTTAGTCTAAATCATAATGGCTCTCCAGGAGTACAGGGACAGGGTCATAGGGCAAGGGCTGCCAGCCTGTGTGCTCTTTCAGAATCTACCATATCATTATTGGTTTTCATTAACACTCATCAACCATCCCTCTTCCTAAACTATGTGCGCTTGGAGAATGTCAGATTCTCTTTTCACCCAAAAGCATTTATAAATGTTCTGGGGTTCCCTTGCAGGCACATTTTTCTGCCTCAGAATTATCCCCAGTATAAAAAAAAATGGGTCTTCTTATAGACAGTGCACAGTATGGGCCCACAGCTGCTTTTGAAGAATGACATGTTGTGATTTGGGATTTCCAGAAATATCAAAAAACAAATTGCTTTCTGACCCACATTTGCACCCAAAACTGTTGAAAATTTCCCTAAGATCTCCAGGGGAAGTTTTAAGAGGAACATAATTTTGCTTTTAAAGTTAAATTTTTCTACACTGCAGCATGCTGGCATGTCAAAGAGTGATTATTAAGTCTCAGAGAGGTGTCAGACTAGGAGATGAAAGGGCAAAATCAGAAAAAAAAATATAAACTAACTACTCACCAAAGTTAATACAAAAATATTTTAAACAAAATTATCAAACAAAACAGAAGTGGAAAGTGCCACGATGGTCAATGCAAGAATTTTAAATATTATTAAAATCGATTTTTAAAGTTAGACATCTCTTTAAATGAGCAGTCCATATGTCATTTCATCCAAGTTATTTGAAACTTATTGATCTTATCATTTGCGCAAGGACCAGACTCTGCCATCAGTTTGCTGAAAGGATAATGGAGCACTCCCAAACTGTTATGATAGGTTAGATGCAAACTGCGGTCCTCATCTAAAGACATAGAATAGCACAAGTGGGCAAATTCCAACCTCAGCAATTGTATATTACATGATAAATTAGCAACCTGGTTTGCTGGGCCTCACATCAAATTCAATACCATAGTCTTGCTATTTTAATTTGAAATCAGGGCTTGAACATCATTAGATGGACCTGAGGTACATTAAAGAGCTCCATGCAAGCCATCTTCTCCTGCTACAGTGTTGAGCACAGAAAGCCAACAATTACTGGCAATTTTATTTTACCACTATAGGACAATACTAGAACAGTTAAAATTGTCTCCATGCAAGCACCTGGGGAAAATATACTTAAAATGACTTTATATGGAAAATTACATTTTGGGGGGGGGGAGTTCAATGGAGGACATGTATCTCTCTGTATGGCCAGCTAAAAATCACTCAGGATATTCAAGCCTATTCTATAAAATACTCTTCCTATTCATCCAACTCAAAGGCAAGCTACATTCTTGGGCTATAACAGGTCACAACTAAGTATACAGTACCTTGCTTCAGAAATAATTTTGCTTTGTCTGTCAACTGTCAACAAAGCACAAAGAGCTCAAGCAACCTAGCCATGTACTGTGGATGTTAGAGATCTAACAAAATACAAATAATAAGAATTCAAGATTTCATAGCTACTCTGCTTTCACTTTACATGAGAAACTGAAAGCATTTGCCTCTCCACATTCCATTCATCTCTATTGTTTCACAAATCTTTTCATAAAAGATCCCCCCCCCACCCTCGTGTGAAGCTGCAAGTGACTTGGGGATGTAATATTCCAACTGAGATGAATGTCCGGCTTTCCGACATGAATGGTTATAAATGGAGGTGTCAGTTAAGGTATATAGTCATTTCAACAGAGAAGAAGACAAAAGATTCAAATGGAATGAGATGGTAAAATGGCCACTCTGGTGCTTACATTAATATTTTAGTGATGAAACTGCTAAGAGAAATTGTTCGTTACTTTCCATCACCATTCCTACCTCTGAAGTCTTCACTCTTAAAAAATACTACCTTAGCTATGTACTCATAAATAAACAATTTCAAAAGCAAACTTAAGGCTCAGTTTCATCACTCTGTGCACAAAAAAAAAAAAGAAAAAAAAAGAAAAAAGGGGGGAAAAAAAAGACTGGAAGGAACTACCACAAAATGCTAGCACTGGTTACCTTTACAGTGTCTCTTCTGCATCTGTGTTTTCTTTAAAAAAATCATAATAAACATTGATTTAAAAAATCTGAAAACCGTTACTGATGGAAGAGCTTTTGCCAAGAGCTTTCAATACCACTGAATCACTACCTCATCTGAAAAATATTCTGAGCTATATATCATGTTTAGTTGTTGCCACGATGAATTTTCAGAGAATATGCTTATGGGGGAAAGGGCACAGGCACAAAAAATAATTTAAGTCTTTAAAAAAATTGAGTACTAAAGCCAAAGTTTCGAAAATGGGTCAATTTAATCACACAAGCAGTTCTTAAGTAGAAAGTGACAGGGCATGTATTAGGAGAATTAGAATCATTCATTAAATTAAGCCACTCACTAAAATGCAGAGTCTTTTATGGAATATGATCTGAATACGTTTCTTTATGATGGCTGATCTCGAAAAGTAGGTAATAAATCATTTTTTAAGAGAGGTGCCTTGTTCCCCACGCCCTCTCCCCTGCTTGGACTCAGTGTGCACACAGATCAACTCAGATGTCCCGGGGTAAAAATCAAATGAAAAAAATTCAATAAGAAGGGCAGGCACGGTCCCTAATCACAGAGTTTGTCTTTGCTCAAGGCCAGCTGAAAGTAATTTTGATTTTTTTTTCTTTCTGTTAGTTGGTACACTTGTACTTGCTGGCACAGTTTAATGTGATATGCCTTTGGGTGCCGAACAACAAATGTTAAAAGTGAACCATGTAGGTAGTTGCTTCATAAAAATCAGAATGGAGTTCACACCATCAGCAGGCAATGTTTGTTCATTTAACTTTAATTATTTTCTCCTTGAGAATGGTACTAATGAAACTGAATATCTTTCATGGTCTCGAAGGACCGTCTGAATAGTCTGTAAACAGTACTAAGGGTAGACAAGAGATCTGGCTGAGCCAGGGGGTTGCTAGGCGATGCAGAATGTAAACCCACAAACTTGTTAAGGTTTGCTTTGCTTTCATGCCATTTTCACACACTCTCAAAAGTTTTGAGAATTGATTTTTCAGGTGGTCACTACAAAAAGAAGAATCCCTCCCTCCAAATTCACTCCCTGCAGATGCTTTGCCACATTCAAAAGAGATGAAATCCATCTGACCTTTGGCTGAAACATGGGAAACTTTGGGTTTTAGAGGAAGATAGGATTATATATTATCTGGATGCCCACAATTTAAGAAACAAATTTCAAGGTAGATTCCAATGTTTCAAAAAGACAACACCCCCAATCTCTTACTGAACTTTAAATGAAATTACAATTTCTTCCCAGAAAAAAATGTGATCCCTGCCTGGGTGATTTGGGGCATACAAACTCAATACCCATGGCAAATAGCTCAGCACAGATTATGGGGACAACCCTTGTGGTTTAGCCACTTTCGTCTCTTCTTCCGGCCTGCACCAAGACTGACGGCCTGTGCGGCTTCTCCTGCCGAACCCCCTCCCCCAGCCTCCTTTTTAAGTAGCTGATCAGAGATTGTCCAGTAAGAGCACTTTATTAGATCATCAGCCAGAGGGGTTCACAAGTACTGAGAGCAATGGGCTCAAATGCGGCACATCAGTTTTAATAGACCAGGGGCTACTAGTAAACTGCAGATACTGCTGAGAACTTTCCATGCACTGAACTCTTGAAAAAGCACCGTCTCTCCAGCTTAAATGCAGCTGCCTCTTTCAATGCCGCAAATGGGTAAATTTGACAAAAAAGCCACCATTAAGACTACATGAAAGGCTCAAGACAACATCCTTTCAATGCTTTGTACTTCAGTAATCAGATGTACTTACTCACCCCCTCCCCCAAACCCGATCAAGAACTATTTCTGAATGGTAGGAAATAATTCCACTTTGTACATCTTTTAGTTAATCAAGACTTTCTATTCAGCAATTTGACCTTTTGTTCAAAACAGGATTATCAGTTTTTTCGCCAGTTACCAAGGGCGACTCGCATGGTGAACATAATTGCAATAATTTGCAAAACACCATGGCAACCCACATTACAACTAGGTAAATACTGGGCTTTTGTGCTACATTGTTATTTTCAGAGATGCTGAAGTCAAAGAACGAATGACAAATGAACACAAAATTTATATTTGCTTTGTCTCAAAAGAGAAGAAAATTGATAACAAGAATTGGGGGGAAACCGACTACAGCTGTAATTTCTAACTTGATTAATTAGGATGGTAACAGTCCTTAACAGTATATTCAACAAACAGCCCTGACTTCGTCTCTCCACCCACCTCTCTCTATACCACTACCACTATCCCTCCCCACCCCAGACAAATTTTTGCAGCTTGGAGAACAAACATCCCCCATTTGCTCTTTTCTTCAACTTAATGGAATCCTTAATTGCAGAATATTGTTCTCCTGCTCTTCCCGGCAATGAAAACGAGAGAAAGGAAGAGAGTGCCAGGGCAGACAGGGAGCTACAGTCATTTTTTTCCCTGCCTCTTTTGGACACCCCAGGCCCAATGATGAGACGGCATTTTCCTGGTATCAGCAGCTGCTTTGTAGCAGACAATAAAGTAAAAACTATCTAGCTTTGCAGAAAAGCCACTTCTGTCCTCTTGACAACACAAGGTAAGTCTACATACCGAGAAGAAGTTTCATAATTTAAATGCCAGAACATAAGATGAGAAAACGGTGTAAATAATAAAAAAAAAACATACATTTTTCTTGCAAAGAAATTATTAACTGTGGTACTGCCCCCCAAAAGCTGTTGAAATGCATGTGTTTGCTATCTGAGAATGATGTTCAACAATACCACCAATGGGCAGAAAACCACTTTATACTCACAGAGATTCCAATTCACAAAACAGTCTAAAAATATAAACTGAGTACTCAGGAATTAATGCAAAAATCAAAATCGTAGTTTTAGCAGATAAGCAGTCTGGCAAATAGCATTACAATCCTTCCAGTAACAAATGTGACTGGGAAAGTTAGATCAGGAATTTTAAAAACTCAAAAAAGAGAGGCAGGTTCTATTTTACAGTAAAGGACCAGGGGGTTTTGTCTAAGAGGCACACATTTGGCTATAACGCCTCACTTTTTGGAAATTATCAAAACTGACTTTCTCATGCAAAATGTAGTTTTCAGGAATGAGAAAAGAAAAAAAAATACACACAAACACACACACAGAGCACAGACTTGCAAAAGTTATACTGCCGAGATCTCAGGAGATAAGCAGCTGCAAATGCACTCAACAGCCCAGCCTGCTTTCCTTCATCAGCTGCCTCCTAACGAGGAAGAGCCAAAGGCTCTCAAACCATCTGCATATTTCTCCTGACTTTTGAAAAATCAATGAACCCGATACTATAATGGATCCATTCTTATTTTGTTAAGGCTGAAAATTCCCACACACCTAAGATTTACTTTGGAGAAATCACAATGTAACATTCTTCAGAATAAGCCTTCAAATTTAGAGATGCTATGATTTCTCATGAGGAGTAAAAATCAAAAGTTTGGGACACAACTACATTACTACCTTAGTGAGGGAAAAGCTTTTTTTTTTTTTTTCTTTGAAAATGTGTATTTTACTATCTGGAGCAGTTTATTCTAAATTTATGCTATCTCTATCAAAAGTACCCCTACCAAAAGTGTAAACGTTAAGAAGAAATGTATCCTTTAATATCAAATAATAAAGGGATATGCCATTTGTAAGTTTTGATCAAATAAAAATCATAGATCATAAAGTGGGTTTAAAATTCCAGTAACACTTAAGTTCTTTAAGAAATCCCTAGGTATAAATGAAATACCTTATAATCTGTCCGGAATTTCTTCATTTCTCCCCAGTTTAACCTGCCCATCCTGTTTTTAATGGCCTCTATTCTAGTGAGGATTTTCTTTTCTTCTTCCCTTTCCCTTTCCTATTCTCTCCCCCGCCCCCCTTTCCCCACCTTGGTCAATTGGTTAGGCTGCTTCTTGACAACTGTTTAGCAGAGATGGTACCATCTAATTTCCTATACTAATAAATTAGGATATAATGTAAATAATGAATGAGAAGCATCTAGCAGATGGACTGCATTTCTTCAATTCATTCGCCAGGGACCCTATAGGATGGCAGCTGGCATTTAATAGGAAACCTGTCTGCTATCCCTTCCCCAAGTTCTTGCTATTCAGTTTTCAACTCTGCCTGCATACTGGATCACCAAAGGAGTATTAACACAGGTGGCTGGGTACCACCTCCAGAGCTTCAGATTGAAGCATTGGGTGGGTCCTGAGAATTAGCATCTCGAACAGGTTTCCAGGTGCTACTGCTGATTTAGGGACCTCACTTTGTGAACCAGCAGTGCAATGTAGAATGGGTATTGGGGCTTAAAAAAATCTCTCCAAGTGATTATGCAGACCAGGTTGAGAACCACAGCTCTGCATTATTCTCATTTTCTCTTCACTCCACAGGATTATTTTCTGAACAATGTACTTTATTAACGAATTATACTTATGAACATTCTCAAGTTCTTTATCCTTCAATATTTACTCTTTCTCTACATACTGTTATATGGCTCATTTTTTAAACCTCTCCCACATTCTCCAGGCAGCATCAGAATTATCAAAGCCTCAAGTCAGACTGAATTCTACCAAAAGAACTGACCAGTTCCTAGTTTACATCGTATATGTATCTTAGTAACAATTTAAAGAAGTCAACAAAGAGCCTTACTCTAAGTATAACAGAATCTCTAAAATATAAAATGTACTACATATAGAATTATTGAATTGGGGGGGCACTTTTAACAACAGTGTCTATGAAATGTGACCATAGTAATTTTATTTTAACAAGTAATATGAATTACTTAAACCCTAAAATTTAAAGGTAAAGAGACTTCAGAGCTCTACCCTAATCCTTTACATCTGAGAAAAATAAGGCCCAGAACAAAGCAAATCCCTTGCATGGCCTATAAACTAAACTTCAATATTCTTTATGTTCCCTACCTGTGCTGCTCAATACATCACACACTAGAGCTGTGTGTGGCTCTGGATCACTTGAAATGTGACTGCTTCGAAAACAGGTGTGTTGTAAAGGCAAACCAAAACTACTAAGCAAATTTTAAAGATTTAGTCCAAAAAGGAAGAAAATAAATAGCTTCTTGTTAAGTAAAAATTATTTTCATCAAATGCTAACTATCTCTTGTTCTAAAAAACACAGGTGGAGTATAGTATACATGATTGCAAATCCTGCTTTTTCATATAAAAGTTGTACCCTGTGAGTGCATACAGACTTGTGATGTTAAAGAACATCATCTTTAGATTTTTTAATATATTATTTTAATTTACGTATATGCGTATGTAACTGTGCATGCCACATGTGCTGATGCCCACAGAGGTCAGAAGAGGGCGCTAGATCCCTTGGATCTGGAGTTCAAGACAGTCTTGATTCACCTGAGTGGGTGCTGGGAATGAAACTTTGGTAGAGCAGGAAGTGTGCTTAACCAGAGCCCTCTCTCCAGCCTCCTGTGATGTCCTTTGTAGTGGCTGGACAGAATTCTACTAAATGACTGCAATATTTTAACAAACCTTCTGACCAAGGGTTAGGTTTTTAGTCTTTTATTACCATCAATGCTGCAAGAAACATCCTTATAACAGTACTGTTGGTAACATTTGTAGTCATAAAGATTTTTGAGCTTGAATATTTCCACCTATGTGTACAAGTAATTTATATTTCATTGTGTAAGTGCTTATTTCCCATCGTTTGCCCATTTGTTTCTTCTAGGCTTTTCATCTTTCTCTTCTTAATTTGCAAAATGCTTTATATGTGAAGGAAATCAGCCTCCATTTGTTGCATCATTTGATGTCTGTCACTTCTTTTTAAACTTTATGGCAATCATGTGTGTGTATATACATATGCCATATGCCCTGATGTTTTCCATTTTTGGAGTTGAACTGATTTTTATTGTTTTAAAGTGCTCTCAAATAAGTAGAGTTCAGAGCATTTTTTTTTAAGGTAGTGAAACCAGGCCATACAATATTATAATGGTTGATACATGCTACTATACACTTGTCCAAACATAAAATGTGTAAAACAAAGAGTGAGCACTAAGGTAAACTACGTACTATGGGCAGTGATGTGCTAATGTACATTCACCAATTGTAATGAACGTACCACTCTCGCCAGCAGATGCTGTGAGGATAGCATGGGAGAAGGCAGGAAGTCTATGAGAAATCTCTATTGTGATCCTGAAACTGTTCTTTCGAGTTATCTAATTTCATTATTAAAGATTTATTTTATTCTTTATGTGTATGGACCTGTATCTGTGCGTGAGTATATGCAGATGCCCAAAGAAGCCAAAAAGAGGGCATCAGATCCCCTGGAGCTGAACTTACAGGTAGTTCTGAGCAGCACAAAGCAGGTGCTAGGAACCAAACTTGGGTCCTGCTCAAGAGCAGTAAGTGTCCTTAACCACTGAGCCACCTCTCCACCCCCCCAAACCATGCATTTTATTATTTTAATTTTATGTGTATGAGTGTATTGGCTGTATGTATGTATGTAAGTGCACCTGTATTGGCAATGCCTGCAGAGGTCAGAAGGTGGCTTTGGATCCTCTGGAACTGGAGTTACAGACAGTTTTCAGCCACCATGTGGGTGTTGGGAACTGAACCTGGCACTTCTATAAGAGTGCTCTTAATCACTGAGCCATCTTTCCAGCTCTCTATAAGTAGTATTATTTGTGCATATTTTTGTCTGTTATGGTTTATGGCTAATTTCACTGGGTTTTCCAAGTTTACAAGAATCTGTAAATAATGCATTCCCCTTCCAATTTTTATGTTTCTTTTTTTTTTTTTTTGAAACATGATCTCCCTATAGCCCCAGCTGACTGGGACTCACTATTGAAACCAGGCTGGCCTCCACCTGCCTCTGCCTCCAAGACGTTGGTATTAAAAGGTGTGTGCCAGCATGCCTGGTTTATTTCTTATTCTTACTATAATGGTTATCACTTTCACAACTTGGCATTGATCATCATCTCCACTGGCTTGCCTCCAGCCAACTTCACAAAAATCTTCAGTTGTGGATCGAAGCATTAAGTCACAGAGGGATCTCTACAACTGACAAAAGGTGCTTTTATTAACATCATTACAGAGTCTGTAGAGATCTTTGCACCTCAAAATGCCTAAAATGAACTTTGGCGCTAAAATGAATTTGGCTAAGGATAGTAGACTCAATGCTAAAATAGCTCCTTGCATATTTGGAGATAGAGTCCTATTATGAACTACATTGTTAAATACAACATAGGTTGTATTTAAATCAACTTTTATTATTCAATCACCCCTCTTAGCTCTGTCTGAACAACAAAAACAATATAATATGACATAGGAGTGATTATCAGTTTGGGGATTCAGTCTCTTCTTTGAGAAAGTAGAGTGCTACAACAGACTAGATGGTGATGATTATCAGGTCCACTCAAGGGAAAAATTATCTAGTTTGCCAACATACTGTTATTCTGCTACAGTAGTCTGGGCTGTCCTGTAACTCACTATGTAGCTCAGGCTGATCTCCAATTTGTAATAATCCTGCCTCAGACCCTCAAGTGCTAGGATTACAGACATGTACTACTATGCCTGGCACAAAATAATCTCATTAAACCACCACTATTAAGTTAGACTTTTTGTTATTCAATCTTCATTTAAGTGATCTTTCAAAATGTTTTCAAATAGGTGAAACAAAGAGGATTTTTAGGTTAGTGAAGCTCTTATGATACTATAATGGAGTGAATACACAGAGCAGTGGTTCTTAATGTGTGGTCCATGCGTCAGGAGCACAGCACTATCTTCAAATTTGTTAGAGATGCCAATTCTACAGCGTCACCCTAGATTAGAATTGGGCTCTCTGGGAGCAGCAATCTATTTTATCACGTTTTCCAAAGTGTGTGTGCGATGAGTAGGCATGTA
Organism: Eospalax fontanierii; assembly: GCA_035773235.1. Classification (NCBI taxonomy): domain Eukaryota; kingdom Metazoa; phylum Chordata; class Mammalia; order Rodentia; family Spalacidae; genus Eospalax; species Eospalax fontanierii. The sequence goes on along the minus strand of CM069525.1, from coordinate 22,331,040 downwards.
TTTCTAGAAATAAAGCTTAATAAGTATAAACTATCAAACCAAATGGCTATCACACTATCAAGTTATAAAACATAAACAGGCTAAGAGAATGCTAAAATAAGATTTGAAAGGTGTTAGATTTGTATACACATGCATAACTAATTAATAAACTCAGAGGCTACATCCTAACATTGTGTCTAGCATGTTCTTAAAACCTACAAAGGATTTGAATTTATACTCTCAGGGCCAATAATTTCTAAATTGGAATTAGTGTAAAGAAAGAATTCCCAGAGGAATTATCTTCCATTTTAAGATATTATCATATGTAACTGAAACAAATTTAAAAAAATTCTTAGCTTTACCTCTCCAACTTTCTTGACCTTGCTTTGAATGCTGTAACTAGCCACTATGGTCATGTCTTACCCATCTGCAGCAAGCCTGGCATGCTTCCCTTGGATGCCGAGGTGGTATTAGACATGCCCACTCAGTTGCCAGCTCACTGGCCACTTCTGATTTGACTCTGGGGCTTAAACAATTTTTCTTGAAAAAGATTCTCTTTAGCTTCTCATCTCATGTTTTATATAATAAAACGGAAGAATTTGACTTTGATCTCTAAGTACCGTCACTGAGTGTTCCTCCAGGAAAGCAGAAAATGGGACTGGAGTAGGTCATTAATTTACTAAGAACAGAGAAATCTCTACCTAATCAACTCTTCTTCCCTGGGAACACTCTCAGATGGCCTTGTATATTAGAAGCCAGCAGAGAGATTTACATTTCCCCACGCTGGACTTCAAGTTATCATCAAGGAAGGAAAGCCACTTGTAACAAGATGGATTTTATTAATTCTTTAGCAATGAGCAAAGAACTCATCCTATGTTAACTGGCCACAAACCTAACACAGATGCACAAAAGCTGTCTGCTTCAAGGTGGACAAATAGCTGAGGCATTCACATGCCAGTAAAAAAATCAACTGTCTCCACTCTACTGCTGCTACACTTAGTGTCACTGAAACACTGATACTTGTGTGTGGTAAAGGACTTGTCCTTGAGCTCACTCAGATTATATCCTGGATGTCCATACCAGGAATAGCATTAACAAAATAATATTTAAAGTGACTTTTAAAGTGAACTCCTCCCAAGAGGGTTGTATTTCTATCATATCTATACTAAATGCTTTCTCCAAATAAATGCCAACTAAGACCAGATAGTATTCTAGATCTACATTAAAATGTAAATTCAACTGCTGCTCTTTTTACCTATAGTATAAGAGGTTCAACAAGTATAAGAGGTTCGACATGACTTCAAGAGAAGGAGAAGAGGTTCAAACATACTAACATAAAAGAGGAGAAAATGTCAGAGGATGTAACAGAGAAATAAGGGCAACCACAAGCCAGTTTCTTAGACCCCGAGGGGCTCACTGAGCTTTGAGCCTCTATGCCCTAGGAAAAGTGACCAAGATACTGCAAGGGCTGAAGAAATACACTTTTATTATTTTAATTTTAAAAACAGACAATTCACTTTATTTTTCTTAAATAAAAGCCTTATGAAGTAGTCATAGCTAGAGCCTGAGTCCTTTGCACAGAGACTGGTGTGGTTTCCACAAAGGATCAGAGAATTCCTCATATGAAGACTTGGTGAACACAGGAGATGTGCTGTTGAACTTGATCTCTCCCTGCCTCCCCAGCCCAATTTGGTGTTTTCCTAAGAAAGAGGCTACTCTTTTCATTTTACACTGACAAAATTAAGCTCTGTGATGTTAAAAGTAATTCAGAGGACTTGCTTCAGGCTAGTCTGTCTGTGAGAGCGTCCTTCACCTTGCAGAAGGCAAGTAAAGCAATACTGGCACAGTGGAGGCCAATTCTAGCCTCTCCTTTCACCTGACTGCTTCAGTGCTCATGTGCCTTGTGCTATCTTCACCCTGTGAACCTCTTGGGTGCATTCCCACGGACCCACAAGTAACTCCCTACCCCCAACTCTTTTATGGGATGACAATGTACACACCATGCAAGACCAATGTTTCAAGCTGCCTTCAAATATTTGTGCGAACAAGTAAAATTCCTGTGCACACAAACTCATGTCTTCTCTCCTGGCAAAATGCACTGGATTCTATGTCAGTTTTTTTCTTTAAAGGATGATTAGGGTCTATTTTTTAAAATCAGGTTGCTGTGGAGTTAAAGCCTAGCTGTGGGTAACCTGGGATATTTGCTACTTAGAAAATGGAAAGCAATGTGCCTACCTTTTCTATGCTGCTTCACAACAGGAAACAGGATGACTACATTAATTAAATACTGAATATTTAAGCAACATATACGGTCTACTAGATAATGAAAGGTAAATCTTAGGGTAGAATTACATTTACAGAAAGATGGTGCTCAATTTTCTTAAATCTCCATCCTTTATTTTCTCGTGGTGACTACACTTCTGGCTAAAAACATTTTTCAGAGATCTCAAAATTGTTACTCTCTTGCCTCTTTTTAGAGCTTCTCAAAGTATATATGGCTTTGAGAAGTAACACCATGTCTCACATTGCAAGTCTGCGAATGATTTTTAGTTTCATTGTACAATGATACAAGAATCTTCTCATTATCTCAGCAGCTTAAGAAATATTTTTGGTGTTAAATCCTGCCTGAAAACTTCAGAATAACCCAGTACCATATCTTTGCTGAAGGAGGGATGAAAATGAGAACCCAACTTTCCAGTAAACCAAGACAACTCTTCTCTTTGGCCCACAAAGAGAAGCTCCGCATTATTTAACCTTTTCCCTAACATGGACAACATTAAAAACACTGTACTTATGAATTTAGCAAACTAAAAGTAGGCTTCAACTGGAAATGCCACACAGAACTGCCATTATGCTCATAATTCAACTTTGTGTTATTCAATGCAACCTAAGGGGTAGCTTTTGTACAGTACAAAATATGAACTACACATTTCTGAAAGGTCACAGGAACACTAGGAGACAAGAAGAAAGTGAATTAGTGAAAAATGAATTCAGAGCAGATTTTTACATTAGAAGTCAAAGTTAATACAGTTACTTACTAACAAGGTACCATCGATCTTGAGAAATGGAAAGCTGTAACGTCAAAATAACTTGCTAAGCCTTCATGTAACTGTTCAGCTTTTCCCTTCACAAGGCAGATAAAAGGTTCCCTTTTCCTGTGTTTATAATTTGTTGTTTGCCTCTAAAAAGTAATTTCTTGAAAATGCATTTTCCTTGTTAATAAGAACCCCAATGACTCAACACCAAAAGTGGAATCGAAGAGAACTGAAAAAGGTTTAGCTTGATATTAAATTATATTTTTGTTGCCGTTAAAACATTTTTTCAAGTTCACTATAAATGTCGATGTAAATTACTGCTTTAAAAAAGAGCATGCATGTGCATCTTTTAAATAAAATCAAATCTCATACATTGTAAAGGTTTTGTGTATTAAAAAAAATACAGAAAGACGTTTTGAGTAAAAAACTAGAGAACAGTCTTTCTGAAGAACATGCTAAAATAAACTTCAAGGCTAAGGAGATGTAAAAGGAAAGATCAAATCCTTATGCGTGTGTAAGGGAGCCAGGGCACACGGGATGAACGAGACAAGAACTCAGATTTTAGGTCAGAAGGAGACATATTCAAAGATTTCTTCTAAAGAAATAAATAATAGAAAAAGACCACCAATTCATAGAAAATATAAAGGTCTCCTGTGTCTATTAAAAAGACTAAACTGTAAGCAGAAAATAAGGTATCATTTTATTGCCTAATCTAATCAGATTTTCTAAAAATACTGAATTTTCAAAGCAGTACAACTTGAGCAAATTTTTTAAATTAATGAGAATTTTGAAGTTCATAAACAAAAGCAAGTTTTACTGAGATTAATACCAAATAAACTATAAAATGTGAAATTAACTGCCCAAAGTACTTATTTTAGCTTCATACTCAAATGATTAACTTATAATCTGTATCAATACTTTAAATCAGACAGAAAAAAATTACTTAGTCATAAAAATAGCATATTTTGGGGAAAAAAAATCTCTATTTTACTAGGCTATTTTAAAATAAGCAGTATAAAGATAAAAATCTTAATATGCAGTTTGGTAAAGTTCAAGTCAGTCTTTGAACAACACGTTTATCTATCCAGTAAAGCTTGAGTTAATGCGATGGAAGAGTTTGGCAAATTCAACTTTAATGGAGCATAAAAGTGCTTTTGCTTGAAAGTGAGATCATTTTTAAAAATTCAAAGCATGATCACTTTTTCTTTTTTCGTAGGAACAATCTGATACAAGCAGCAAAGCTTAAATAAACTAGAAACATTTCAAATGATCCATAAAGGATTAATAAGCACTGCAGGAAGTCCTATAGGCTCAGCGTATACATTTTCCATCTTTTCCCACCAGGATGGGCATGATATGAAATTCTAAACAGAAGTCAAGTTTCAAAGTCTCTGAATGTTAAAGGGCTGTTATGTTGGGGTGAGAGGTCGCAACTAAGAATTGCCTAATTTGAAGTGGATCAAAGTCCTATGACACTCAGATAGAATCACCCAAACTTAGACAATCAATTAAGAAGGTCTTCTAGCTGATGGTAATAGGCAGTGGTCAGAAGCAAAACTAAGGCAAAATGAGTAGCAGTAAGCTACAGGCCACTAATATAACAAGAACAAAATGACAGCTATTATTTTGGCAGAGATAATCTATGCTGAAACACAAAACACACACGCACACAATTTCTTTCAATACAATTTTCTTGTCTTCCCACTGACTTCTGTGATTACCATGGAAAGCAGGGTTCTAAACACATTTCTCAATTGAATCCTCAATCAATAATAGTAAAAAAATTCAGATGGAAGATACAGGAAAATGCATTATGGCATTAGTCACTGTTTGCAAAATAGGCTGAACTTATCAATATGCAGAAAAGTTGGTAAGAAATGTGAGATCCTAAAACAGATCATATTTCTGTCACCCCATAGCCTGGGCTCATCAAACTGAGATTCTTCACTTAGGCTGGGTAATCATCCTTTTTAATCTTTATAATTATTAATTCTTTGTTGATAAACAAATCACAGAAAATTCAGTTTTAATGAAAGACGTAAACAGTAACTGTACTTTCTATGAGTCACATGCCAATTTTTCATTATCTGTAGACAAAATTACAACTCACCACTACGTTCCAAATTGAAGTTAATAAGGATCCGACTTTTCAGTGAGTAACCAGATTTATTATTGGAGTAAACAGGATGAGGGGAAAAGAGTCCTTACATTTGGTACATACTTTAGAATATGCATTATTCTAAATCTGGCATTTTATTAGCTCATTGACAGCAACACAGATTAATCTTGCTTCTACAATGAGATTTACTTTGCTAAAATGAAATATAAATAGGGAGAAAAGGGACATTTACAAGTATCAATAAACACTAGGATCAATAAGAGAAAAAATTTAAAACTGACAAAAGAAAAAAAAAGAATGTCTTAAGGGTATGTGCACAGTCTTAAGGGTAGAACACAAATGCACTAACCTTCTCTGAGAATACAGAGGGCCCTTACTAAGGCTTTGGTTATTTTTATTGCTCATGCACACTGCCAATAGCAAATAGGTAAGAGAAATGAAGCAGAATCGATTCAGATGTCCACAGGCATAAATTCAATCATTTATTGAACTTTTGTTCTTTTTTAACTTTCTAGTAACTGGATAGACCAGGATGCAAAATGTCACTCTTGTATGTGGAAGAGGCTTTTTGAAAAAAGAATATATGCACTCTGGCTTTGAATCAGAAAGGACCTAAATTAAGTTACAGTTCTATAAAAGATTATCCTTCATTGGCTGGGTTTCATCTATAAGGTTAAGCTTCCTTATCAATACGACATAAAAGAATTCCCACCATTTTAGAAGGGTACCACAAGAGTTAAAAAGGCATCGGTATAGAGAATGTTCACCAAAATGCTTGACAGATAGTTCAAAAATATTCTTTCTTCTTTCTCCTACTCTCTAGGGGGTCTACAACCTTATAGGGAATTAAATGATTTACCAAATATAAGAATATTAACTACAAGCGACTGAATTAAAGACAATGAAGCATTCAAAATTCTTTAGGAATTCAGAGAACAAAAAACTTTCTACAGCTAGGTTGTCTACAAAAAGCTTCCTGGAAGTCAGATGGCCTTGAGTGTTGTATTTTTCTTCTTTCCAACAGCTGCATTCACACTGCAGCCCAATTGGACTGAAACCTGGTATGTGGCCCAGAACATTCTTCCTGTCTCAGCCTCCTGAGTGCTGGGATTAGAGATGTGTGCCATCATGCTGCGAAGGTTTTGGGTCTTTAATGCTGAGGGAAAACTTAAAACAGAGATAGCAAGCAGGCAAGACAGACCTGGCAGTCAGAAGAAAACAAGGTCTCATCAGAGGAATTTGACAGCTGCATAGCAGAGTGTGTGGGGAGGACAGATAAATAATGTCTCAAGGCCAGAAGGAAGACTTTTGCTACAGGTCTACATAGATTTAGTTACACTATTGCAGCATTCACAAGGGTGCACAAAGTTCATATCATAGTCTCAAGTGGTATATCAAATAGGATAAGCTGCTACTGAAGTCTAAGGCCAAAAAATTACCCCAAATCAGCTTAATTTACATGCAGTAAATTAAGTTCCAGAAAAACAAAATGAATGAGCGCTACTTAAAAGACTTATTAAAAAGCATAAAGGAAGGAACCTGTACTTTTGCAACATTGAACACAAGTGTGTAGGAGGTGAGGCCTAGAACAGGAGAATGTGTTTACATTAGCTATGGAGGAAAACTTCTGAATGCAGAAGATGAGAAGACAGCCCAGCAAGAGACTGCAGCAGTACCATTAATGCAAAATATTCAAAGATTTTCAAAGCACAGTGGCAGCAAGATAGATTTCTTCAGATACAGTGTTTTCGCCTGGGTGACCCGCAGACGATGTTAGTCCTACAATTTATGACTTTTGGATTAAATCTGGGAAAGGGGGGTGTCCTTCCAGACATGGAGAGCCCTTAATGATAGCACAGCTACAAACCTGCACAGTGATCAAGAGTTACTGAACTAAGAAAAACCTCAGCAAGTACTCCCTCAATTATTTCGGCCTTTAGACATTTCGATGAGAAACTACTCATTGATATTATTCTTTTTCCAACATTCATTTTACAGAATATCAAGACAGAGTCAAATGTTGACTTACTATGGTAAATAGAGGGGAAAAAAGCCTGCTTTGATTTCCTCTTCTTTATTACCACCTTGGTTTTGTGTTTTAGAATGTCGACTAGGTTTTGAAAAGAGGGTGGAGGGTGGGGGGCATGCTCTTCCCTTCAATGGAGACAAAAGACAGCAGCTATTTCATTCTGCTGTGTGAGTATGTTACCTCCCTTAATTCTCTCGCCATCACATTAAACTGTGATTTTCAATAGAGGCCTGAAAAATGTATTACATTTTACCTGTTATTCTAAAAGAATCAGTAAGCAATTATAGGGAAAGGAGAAAAGTAAGGCAAAAATGTTTTTGTTTTCTCAGATCAGCTAAAATTCAGTTTAAAGTGACTAGAAAGGCAAACTGTTAGGTATTCAGAAGGAAAATGTGAATGTTTTCCCAAAGGCATTATTAACAATTAATAATCATTACACTGGTGCCTTGTTTACCTGACCTTGTGTAAATTCAGCAGCCTGGTAATTAGAGCCATATTTTGCACGTTTGTATATTTCCATGCATAGATTTGACTCATTCATTCATCCATTAAAATTTGCTTGACAGACGTAGATGAATAATCAAGCTACAATTTCTATTTACTGGATTACAGAAAATTGCCCAAACTGTTAAGTTCAAGGAAAGCGCATTCTCGTCTCTCTCTTGTGACTGATGTAAAAGCAATTACACATCAGAGGATTGCCCCAAAGCTCTCAGAAGAAGTGCCACTGCTTTTGCAATCTGGGGTCTTTAACGGAATTCTTTCCTTGAATGTAGAGACTGTTGAAAGATGAACTCTAACAGAGAGAAGGAAATATCCCTGTGCATGTAACTTTATCATTTAACTCATTGCACTGCCATTTTATAGTAAAAAGTAATGCTCTGATCAACCATTAAAATGCAGAATAAACAATGCAGCCTTAACATGAAAGAACACTGCAAAGACAGTGCAAGGTTTAAAGAGAAGAAAAGCAGCAACATTTGGTTAGGTTCGTGATACTCCTCCCCCACTGTCCCTAAAAGAGGAGTAACAAGACCTGACTGGCCCTCTTTTGACTGATGAAAAAAACAAAGACCTTGAATGATTTTATCATTAATATATTTTCATGTAAAAGAGAACACATTTCAAGTTACTATTCTCAAAATACTGATATTCAGTGTTAGCCAAACATACTGTCATGTGAAACTATTACTGCATTTATTTAGCTTTTGCAGTCACTAACCAAACCATAGCTAACATACGTTTTTCAGTCCAAGGTACAGTACTTTTTACTCAGCAAAAGATACAACAATTTTGCTGTCTTAAATCCATCTCTTCAACCTGCTTATTTTGATTGTCTACTTTAGAATAAAAGTAGCGATTCCTGACTTTTAAAAGTGTGCATAATCAGTATTATCAGATTTTCTCACATAAAGCCAGTAGTATCAAATTGTTTTAAAGCTCTTGGATCATAGTTCACATTTTGTAAAAACATACATAAAGGTGTAAATATGTATTTTATATAGTCTTTACTAGGGGAATTTGGAACCACAATTTGAAAAATAAACAAGGCTTGTTTAGAATAATTTCATAAGCATATTTATGCAATTCAAAGTTTGGCTAGAAGCAAATTCTTTTTCAGATAGGCAATGGTTAGATAGCATAGGTGCCTTCACAGAAGCACAAGAAACAGAAAGGTTTCCCAAATTTCCAAAGCATGCACCTGATTTATTTGAATATTACCAAATTCTTTTTTTCTTTTTGCAAATATCCAATCTTTTTTGCTATAAAACAAACGTCAAGTCAAGATGGATATCAAATCATCACAGAATGAGGAGGATGACTTAGAATCATCTGAATAATTACAAAAGAACCAGATAAAGCACTGACTTACAAAATGACTTGGTCTTATAGTCCATGTACTTAAAACCACAGAAAAAGAAATTTAGATGCTTCTAGTGAATGTGACTTCATACAAAACTGAGTGTCTGATGAATCTGTGGCACTTTAAATAAGCATTTTAGGGATCTCATATTAAGAAGACATGGTCCTGGCAGTTCACTATAATAAAACAACTTTGATCTTAAAACCAAATACAAAAGCTATGTTCCTGACTCTTGACCTCAACAGAAAGACAGGGAACAGAGGTGGTGGTGGGAGTGTTAAAGGATTTTAAAAGAGGAGACAGCTGGCCAAGGAGGCAGAAGCTACCCAGACAAAGCTTTCCCTAGTGTGTGACTTAGATGGTTTCTTATCTATTTAGTAGTCTTTTGCAAGGTTTCATGTGCTATAAATTATACTTCACTCTACCTGATAAAAGGACAGTAGCAAAAACATAGAACTGTTCTCTAAGTACAGTGAACAGATTAAAAGAAAAGTCATCTAAACTCATTTCATGTCCCCTCCCTTGCTCTAGAGTTTCAGTAGTTGTTTCTACTGCCAACTACAGAATAGAAATAAGACTATGCATTGCTATTGCTCAAGCATATTTAATACTGTATCATATTCCTGTTATTTTTTTCAAAATAGGGAAGCAGCCATTTTGAAGGTGTACAGTAGAGACACATTCCCTAAAACCAAAGCTGCACAATTTTGTAAGTGATTCCTTGGTTGTTGAACTACATCTACTGCCAGTCCCCTATGTGCACCATAATCACCAGCTATGTATAAAGAGGGGTGGGGTGAGGTTCTAACTGCTAAGAAGACTGGATATGATATACTTTACTAAGCCTCTTCTAGAAGTCTGAATTTCACATTCTATTATCAGCCACTTTCCTACTTACACTGATTTCCCTTAATACACCATGAACATCATTGAGCATATGATCAATACATACAACTCTGAAAAGAGGTAAAAGCCAGTTAGACCCCATCACTTTTCTTTTGTACAAGAAAGCACACTGGACATACTAAGGCTATAGAAAGAAACAAAAACAGACAAATATGCACACATATAACGTGGTGCTAGGGTGTTCTCAAAGCTGTCTGGTTATTTGGTTGTGATATTAACAAGAAAAAGATATGAATGTCTGTTAAGAGAAGCTACACCGAAAGGCATCTGAAAAGCCTTTGCTATTAAGAACCCAGTTTTGTAAGATCCAGGTAGGAGGTATCTAACCATATGGAAAGAATCCTGTAAGCTCCTGGGACCCTGCTCATATAAACCTATACCAATGTTTGTCAGCATGCTCAAACCCATGCAAACCCAAGCAGACAAAATCCCAGCACAGAACTGGGGAAATGGGCAGCAGACTCCAATCTTTGCTGACAAAATATTGGCAACTGATCACTGTTGGGTGAGGAAGAGCTGATCTTCTTAAAGGGAGAGACTCTGGATAGGCTGACTAGACCTCAGTGGATGAACTTACTCTTAGGAATGTCCAGGGACACTAACTTGACACAATAGGCCTTAACACGAAAGAGAAAGTGTATGAATTTGGGGGCGGCGGGGGAGGTTGTCGGAGGGTGCCAATCAGGAAGGGGGTATAAAAGTGATTAAGACTGATTTAGATGGTCTGCATGAAATACACAAAAATTAAATAAAATTTTCAATTAAAAAAAAAGATGACTAATTCCCTTTAAGAAACTGATTAAGTGAATAGAAAAAGCAATCCTTAGCTGAAGGAACACTGCTGGAGGTATCACAATACTTGATATCACATTATACTACAGAGACATGACAAAGACAGCCTGGTACTGGTACAAAATTCAACATGTAGACCAAAGGCATAGAAGGAAGGGCCCAGAAATAAACTCATACAAATATTGCCACCTAATTTTTGACAAAGATGTCAAAAACACACTGGAAAAAAAGGCAGCCTATCCAACAAATCGTGCTGACAAAACTGAATATCTATCTATAGAAGAATGAAATAGACATAGACCCGTATCTCTCACACTGTATACAATCTGTTTGAAGTGGGGCAAATATCCTAATTTAAAATCTGAAATGCTGAAACTGCTAGAGGAAAACATAGGGAATTCACTTGCAATGATAGGTATAGGCAAGAATTTTCTGAATAGGACTCCACTAGGCCCAAGAATTGACAAATGCGACTGAAATTAAAATGTTGAAACTATTAAAAGGAATCATAGACAGTACCTTACAAGATATAGGTGCAGGAAAGGACTTTCTAAATCACACTCCATTTGCTGAGGAATTAAGACTAGCAATTGACAAATGACACCTGATTAAACTAAAATACTTCTGTACAGCAAAGGAAGCTATCAAGTGAAGAGGAAGCTCATACAGAGTGGGAGAGGATCTTTGCCAGCTATACATCTTACAGAGGATTAATATCCAGAATACACAAAGAACTCAAAAACAAAGAATTTAGGAAACAAATGACCCCATTAAAAACTGGGCCATTGCTGGGCATGATGGCACACATCTCTAATCCCAACACTTGAGAGGCTGAGGCAGAAGGTTCTCTGTGAGATCCAGGCTAACCTAGACAACCTACTGAGTTCCAGGTCAGCTGGGGCTACAGATAGACCTTGCCTCAAAAAGGGGGAGGGGAGGTACTATGGTTCTGAACAGAGTTCTCAAAATAAGAAAATAAAAATGATCAGATATATCTTTAAAAAAAAATGAAGAAGAAGCCGGTTTTCTGGTCATTGTCTAGGGCGCAGGAAGAATGATACTAAAATAAAAGGGACAGATCAACATTTGGCTCAAAGAGCAAGTAAGAAATGCAAATTAAAAATTGAAAGTGTATAATGGAAGAGTGAGTGTAACTTGTTAGAGACTCCTAAAGCAACTAGTGTCTAGATAGCAAGAGAGATTAAAGGTAACATTCTAGGAAATACTGTCTACTGGCTGTAGAGTCATTAAGAATTTTCTCTCCCATCAAGCAAAAATACTGCACCCATGGCTTCTCTGAAGGTTCAAAAAAAATCACTCCCTTGCCGAAGTAGGTAAGTCCGGTGTTTATTATGTCCTTGGTACTATGCTTTCCACAAGTAACATGAACCGAAACACAACACTACATGGTGTAGCTCAGCCTGTGAGGAAGAGATGACAATAACCTGGTGGTAGGAGCCATCACAGTCACACATGCAATGGCTTTGGCGGATCTAAAGGAGATAATAAGGCATTCTGTCTGGAAAGGTTACTGAGGAAAGCTTTCCAGAAACAAGCCACTGACAATGGAATAAGAATTTTACCAAGTGGACTGTCCTGGGGGTGTGGGATGCGGTTTTAGGCAGAGAAAACATAATAAAGCTATAGGAGAGCATGTGTAATCTTAATGGAATAATATGCTCTCTGCTATAGAGATGGTGAAGATGGAGAAAGGTGAACAGGCTGCTTTGGGACCTAATCCAATGGTAATAGAAATTGAATTTGAATCTTTTAAGAAATGAGCAAATAACTTCAGGGTAAGTTTTTAAAGGTGGAAATAGTATGGGAAATGGACTGATATGAGAGCAGACCAAGTGAAGGACATAAACTGGGAGACTAAGGATGAGATGGCCAGAAACTGAATTAAAGCACTGGAAATTATCATGACCTCCAATTTGGGCTTCTGTTATCTCAAGCTGAGAAATACTAAAGAGTATTGCTCTGTATCACTTACAAGAAGTTCTCTGTATAACTTACAAAAAGTTTCTGAAGAATACATTAGGAAGAGTATGAAAATGCTCTGGAAAACAGGATTTTCATATACATTGTGTAACATCCAATATTAACATGGTGTAATCTCCTCCTTTTAAAATAGTTTTCCTCTCACTTAAAGGTGCATGAAATACCTTTGGTATATACAACAGGAAACAACAACAATGTTTAGGCAGACATCTTACCATAGTCCTACCAGCCCCTGTAGATGGGATCACGAGATTTTCAAAGTTTGGTCAGGTCTGGTGGCACATGCCCTTAATTCTAGTACCCAGAAGGTAGATGACTGTAAGTTGGAGACCAGTCTGGTCTACATAGTATGCTCTAGGGAGACCCTGTCTCTAAAAAAAAGAATCGAAGTTTTCATAGGAACCCTGAGGAAGGTTCATTTTGAAAAATGGACAGGGTGCTGTTCTAGGGCTCACATCTACTCCGCTTAGCTAGTCAGAACTGGCCCACTTTGTCCCCAACAGCCCACCTGTAAGCCAAGGCCCTTCCTGCTCCTGCTTCTGCTCCTGTTCCTGTAGTTGGAGAGTTCCTGTCTAGCCTGACCTGGTCACCAGTCCCAGGGAGCTCAGTCAACTGTGGTCAGCAGTCAATCAACTGTAAAGGAAGATCAGAGAAGATGTTCTTCCTGCTAGAAGAGTGTGTCCCTGAGGTCCATCACTGTTTCCTGTTGAAGCTGTTCGTGGATGACACAAGGTAAGTTGCTGGGTTAGAATGGGGTAGGAACATTCTAGCCAGGGTCATCAGGAGGGTGAATCTGTAACTCAAGAGGGCAGAAAAGGCTTAGAGCAACAGTAGGGAGCAATGAAGAAGCTTGCAGACTGTCTGAGAAATCTTCTGTTTTTATCTTTACAGCAAGAAGAAAACAGCATTGTGTTTAAAATAATGGGATTCTAAGTGAAATATGCCTCTAAAACAATCTGTAGACTAGCAAAAAAGTTATTTGCATGTATTTCCTTAGTAATGAAGTCTAGAATATAAGTAAATTCAGAATGTAGAATATAATGCTTAATCAATGAACATTAATGCCATTTCTAGAAAAAAATCCTCAAGCTTTTAAAAACTGAAGAATCTTCAAAGTCAAATTATTTTTATCTGATTCCTAAGAGAACACTCGGAATTTTGAAATGTAGTCTATAAACTGCCCCATTTTGACTTTGGGGCCTTGCTTAAGAGAGTGTTTGGCCTGTGTAAGCTAGGCACTTCCCAGAGACAGGAGACTGAAGGTAGATAGAAAAAAAAAAAAAGATTATCATGAGTCACAGACAAAGCTGGGAGGGCACTGACAGGACTGAAGATCCTAGAATCACTTTAAAAGGTTGAAAAGACATTCACTCCTCAGCATATGCACAATCAATCATGATGACATCATTATAAGGGAGTTCTAGAAAAAATAAAGAGAACAGGACATTTTTAAATACAAATATTCTTCCTTGGATCTATAAATCATACCCACAACAGAGAAGCAACAAGATTAAGCAATGTTGTTTATCTGCCATTTGTCAAGTGTCAGCAATATACCAGAAGATGTAACACAGACATTAAATTCCCACTAAAAATGTGGAACTACTAAAAGATGCAATGGAATTTTGCTTTCATAAAATTAATTTTGGACACAGAAGAGCTCATTGTAGAAATTTAAGTCTCTTCTCTTTTAAAAGCATATAATCAAATTTTTATATAGGTGTGAAAATAAATGCATATTTTCTTTTCACATTCTCATATAGAGCCCATAGAAACCACATTTTAACCCAATGGTTGTTACACATACTACTAGAATTCATCAGTGTGTTCTTTGGAGGGTTCAGTAATTGCATAGGAAAACTTTAAAAGTTATTCAGGCCCAATAAATTCTAATAATAGTCCAAAGAAGGCTAAGTCATCAGGTGCCCTAAAAAATAAGAAAACCAAACACCTCCCCAGGTGAGTCTAACATGTAGCCTTCCATGATAAAGACCTATCATCTTTGTGTGGAAAACGGGTAAGCAAACATACACTACAGAAGAAATGCTGTAGTGTTCTTAAAATGTTCCATTATGTCATAATATATTCCTTTGATCCTCCACATAAAATTCTAGAAAATTAAAATGGCTGGGGCAGTATCAAGATTTCTAGGACGCAAGCACTTAATCCCCAAATAGGACTCGAGTCTCTGTTATCCTCACCCATTAGTAAAGAAACTACAAAACATACTGTTTTATGCTTCCTTTTTAAGACAACTTTATTACTTTGATAAAAATGACACATGCCCATTGTGAAGTATTCAGAGAAAAGCAATGTAAAAATAAGAAATCACTTATAACGCCTACTGCTCAAGATATAATTTTTAGCATTTGCTAAATATTCTTTTAGAAATTTCTCTAAGCATATAGACATAAAGTTATATAAATATATGACTTTTTACAAAAGTGACATTATACATGTATGCTAGTATTTTTAAAAACATGGCAGTATTAAGTAGACAAAAATATTTGGACCAGTACATATTTATGAAAAAATTTTGAAAGCTGCATTTATGTAGCTTTTTAAAAACCATTTCATGGGTCCTTAGTACTCTTTTGAGAATCAAATGATTTATGTATAGCTTTCCTTTAGGGAAGAAAACAATTTGTTGAGTATACCAAGGAGAAACGGACTGGGAAGTAACAAGAATATT
Source organism: Eospalax fontanierii (assembly GCA_035773235.1). Taxonomy (NCBI): domain Eukaryota; kingdom Metazoa; phylum Chordata; class Mammalia; order Rodentia; family Spalacidae; genus Eospalax; species Eospalax fontanierii. The sequence continues at coordinate 22,315,623 of CM069525.1, read as the reverse complement.
GCTCAGAGCCTATATATAACTTTGCGAATTATAGAAATACCAGAACAAATAGATTTTATTTCTATAGACTAGGAAATACAAGTGGACGCTCCACTGAAAAGATAGTAAGCTCCTATCTAAATGACTCTTTAGGTATCAAACTAGCAAAACAAATATAGATCTTCCAGACTAAAAATGATGAAATGTTCACTGAAGAGATCAAAGGAGGCTAAAGTACACAAGGAGTCAGCGTTCACAGACTTGAAGCTTTGACAATGATGTCATGTGGGGCTTTTAACCCCAGCACTTCAGAGGTAGAGCTAAGTGTATCTCTTTGAGTTCCAGGCTGGCCTGGGCTACACAGTGAGAAAATAATAAAGCCAATTATTTTCCAAATGATATGGACTTAATATAATTTCAATTAAAAAGTCTATCAGTATTATTTTGTTCATAAGACAAGCTGACTGTAAATTTACATGGAAATGAAAAAACTAGAATGGCTGAAGCAGCTTTGAAAAAAATGGAGGAGTCACACTATACAAGACTTAATGTAAAGCTACAGTAATCAAGACTGTGGTATTAGAAATAGATAAACACAGGGATCAATGTAAAAGAACAGAGTCTAAAAATAGCCCCAAATAACCATAAACAAGGTTTTCTACAAAGATACAAAAGGAATTAAATGGAGGATGGACAGTCTTTTCAATAAGTAGTGTTGGTACAAAAGGACATACATAGACCAAAGGGAGGAAGAAAATGAACCTTGTCATAAACGTCATACCTCATACAAAAACTAACTCAAGACACATGCTATATCTAGATAGATAATTTAATTCTTCAACTTGAGACCAAAAACACAATCTAGAAAACCGCTTGACTTTCTGAAAGACATAATTAAGAGACCAAGGCAATGGGCCAGTAAGATGGCTCAGCAGGTAAAGATACTTACTGCCCAACAAGGCAAGCCTGATGACATGAATTCTATTCCTGGAACCCATACAAAGGTAGGAGAGAATCTATTCCACAAAGTTCCTCTCTGACCATAATACATGTACCATGGCATCCACACCCAAACACACACAATAATAATTAAAAAAAATCTTTTAAAGAGATTAAGGTAAGTTATAGATTTGGAGAAAATATTTACAATCACATATCCAACAAAGGACTGTACTTAGAATGTACGAAAAACTCTCAAAACTTAACAGTTTTGAGGGGGAATCCTTGGGGTAGTCCACCAAAAAGAATATAAGGATAGCAAGTAAGCACACAAAAAGATGTTCAGCATCACCAGGCACAAGGAAAATGTGTATTAAAACCACAAAAGCATGTCACTCCATGCCTACAAAGATAATTTTAAAAAATTTAAATATATGAATAATACCAAGTGCCAATGAGGACACTGAGTAACTGGAACTTTTATATGCAGCTACTCATAAGAATGTAAAATGATATCATTCTGAAGAAGAGTTTTGTAATGCTTTTAAAAGTTGAAACATGTGGCTACTGTATGAACCACCAATCCTGCTCCTAGATATTTATTGTAGAAAAATGAAAGCATATGTTTATAGAAAATCTGTATATAAATGTTTATAGCACCTGATTTCATAATTGCCCCAAACTGAAAACAACATAAATCATCCTTAAGTGGATCAAACAAACATACATCCTCACAACGGAATAACATTCAGCAAGAAAAGGAATGAACTCTATGAAAAGCCAATCTCAAAAGTTACATAGTCTATGGTCTCATTTTGACATTCTCAAAAAGACAAATCTGTAGTGATAGGAACAGATCACAGCTGACTGAATTAGGAATGGGAAGGAAGGTGAACTCTACAGGGATAGCAGGAGGGAGATTTTTGGAGTGAGGAAACTATTTTATATCTTGATTATGGTGGTAGGTGCACAAATCTATACATGTGCTAGAATTCGTAAAACAACAAATTACTATAGACATGGGTAGGCGAAAATGGATGCACATCTAAATAAAGGAAAGTTATCCTTTTAAATCTATCAATAATTTTTGGAAAGCAGGAGTAGTGAACACAACCACAGACTACTGTAATGACTGCTTACAATGTGGGAGTTCTGTCTTTATGATGCACTGAAAGGAAATAATGGGTTGAAGATATGAGTTAGCTTTCTTTCCTAAAAACTCAGAGTCTTAAAATCTCTTGCTATGAGGCCCCAACGGAAATATCGGCATTTTTTCCCTCAAATGTTCTTTGAAGAATTGTCCCTAGACTTCCACTATATATTCAAAGATCAAGTACTGACCTACGTTTTGCAAAGCAAAGAGGCTACAGACTTTCATGCTATACATTTCTGGAACTAGCAACCCATTCGATATGGTAGCAAACAAGATAAAAGCAAAAAATATGACCCTGTTGTGTATTTTGACAGTTGGTAGTAATATGATTTTATGCATCTGTCAACACAGAGAACTATATATCACAGTTTATTTTACTATAAACTTTTAGGTTTCATCCTTTCTCTTAAAATTTTCCTGTCTCTTAAATTTCATAAAATATTGTTTCATTTCACTGCACATTATAACATTCCGTTTGTATGCCATAATTTATTTAGCAATTATTTATTGAGATATATGTTAAATCCAATTTTCACTGTTAAGCAATTACTCAGCAATATATTCTTGCATATAAACTTTATTTTTACCTTTTGTTCTAATTTGCTTTCAATCGCTGTGACAAAACACTCTGACCAATACCAACTTGGAGAGGAAAGGATTTATTTCACTTATATCTCCCAGGTCATGGATGAATGTTGCTTATAGACTTGCTCTTGTGGCCCATGCTCAGCCTGCTTTCTCATACAATGCAAAACAACCTGCCCAAGGATGGTACCATCCACAGTGGGCTCAGCCCTCCCACATCACAGACACATCCACAGTCAGTTCAATGGAGGCAATTTCCCAGTTCAGGCTCCCTTAACCCAGGTGTGTCAAGTTGACAAGTAAAGCTATCCAGCACACCTTTTCAGCATTTAGTTGGGAGGCCCAGAAGAGTACACTGGGTGTTTTGCTCTATCACTCTCTACCTTATTCCTTGAGACAAGGCCTCTCACTGAGCCTGGAGCTAACTTGACAGCCAACAAATTCTAGTGATCCTCCTATGCTTTACCTCCCACAACACTGTGTGTTTGTGTTTGTGTGTGTGTCTGTGTGCGTGTGCATGTGCTTGTGTGTGTGACCCTGCTTGGCTTTACTTGTGGGTTCTGGGGATTTGAACTGAGGTCCTGAGGTTTACACAGCAACTGTTCATAGTCCACTAAGCCAAATCTGCAGCCCCTAAGAGTACATTTCTTTGGGATAAATTGCTAGAGACGAAAGTGAAGGTCCTAGGGTCCAGTCCACAACTAAAAAGTCAGAACACTTTTCCAAATATCAGTCTCTTTCATTGTGTTAATAATTACATTAAGATGCAAAATTAATGATGTATACAGTAAAATGACTGGTTCAGGGGCATTAATCAAGAAAGTGGTTCTAAACTGTACTACTATTTGTTGTATTCCTTACCACCACACATTCACAGTAACACATAACTAAGCTAGGTTTATTTAACACTACCAAAGATTATGAGAGTGAAATCTTATTATAAATCTCAACTCAATAAATGTACTCCTTTATTACCATGCGTCAAGGTACAGTAGTTGTCTCCAGGAAAAGCACTTGTGCAACTGAGCTGGGAACTGAACTAAGTTTTTTGTTCAAGGAAAGCCATTTTCACCCACAAAGAAAAAATGATAGACAAACTATGCTTATTCACACCTGAGTATCTAGCAGACATTTTCTCAAAAATGAACCAACTGAGCCTTGTCACTTCAAGAAAAAATCAACTGAAAGTACTTGTTACCAATAATAAAATCCCAGTTTTCAATGTATTTTCATTGAAATATTTGTATCTACCACCATAAGCTCAATAGCTTCCCAATATATAATGACATCTGATGATGAAAAACATGATTTTTTGAAAACTGTATTATTATAAAGTGTGTCAGCGGAAGATATTTTCTAAATAATCATTGCACATTACAAAATCATGGTTTAAGACAGAGCAATAGATTTTATAACTATCATAAAAAAGATCAATGACTTGATTTCAAATTCCATGTTATAAATAACTTTTAAGAAACTAACAGGCTAGGGGAAGACTGGCTCAGTCCATCAAGTGCTTACTGTATAAGTATGAAGACCCAAGTTCAATCCCCAGCACCCATGTGAAAAGGATGAGCATGGAGGCTTGAGCATGTAATCATAGCATGGAGAAGGCAGAGACAGAAAGAGTCCTGGGGCTTGCTGGCCAGCTCATCTATAGCTGAATCAGTGCACTCCAGGTTCAGTGCGACCTTGTTTGGAATAAACAAGGTAGAGAAACTATTGAGGAAGACACCTGATGCTGACTTCTGGCCTCCACATATTAAAAGTATTCATGTGGACATGCAAGTGCACATACACATAAAATCCCACCATGACCACTTAAAAAATCACAATAGTTGGGATACAGAAGCAGATATAAGAATTCAATTGTCTCCTAAGACAGAGATAAAAGAGATTTTAAAAGATGCAAAAAAATGCTACTTTTTATACTAAATTATATTTCTTTGGAATATAAGGTTTTTTTTCAAAGAGTGGAAAATTTACAGTAAGTTTATTGGTACTTATAAAAACAGATCAATGCTTTCATGTCTCCATTTTAAGTTATAAAAAATATGAATTCATATAACCCATACAAAAACTCTTGGGCGTCTTCAGTAATTTAAGAGTATACTCGCATCCCACAGAGGAAAATGTTTGAGAAGCACTGTATTATATTGCTACAAGAGAATCTGTTTTGCCAGAAAGTCTTAAATAGGTCTCTCTTAAGGCTATGGAACATCACGAAATTTCTGGGTGGAAAGCTGTAGTTGAAGAATCTGCATAGTTTCTAAATCCTTTAGTATCCATAAAGATGCAAATCTTGGGCAGTATTGGTTTTATTTCAGATAGCACAGCTCCTGAAACCTGGGCTAGCAATTCATCAGGTTTCCAGCACCATTGACAGTCCCAGCAGCCAAGGAACCCTGAGCACCTGCATAGCCTGAAGGAGACAGAGACATTTCAAGAAACTCTGGGTAGAGTACTTCAGACAATCACCCACCTGAAGAATTACAGTGCACAGAAAATTTCAGAGGAACTGCTAAGAGTCAGACAAATTTTAAACCAGAACAAGTTATGGACTGCTTTTCAAAAAGCAAGGTAAGACCAACATGGTATAGATGTTAATAAGTCTCTATGGTAAAGCTACCCCTGACTTAGACTGAGCACTAAACAAACCATTACCTGTCATTTAGAAAAGACAAATGCTCTAATTTTTTTATCATTAATATTATTTTTTGGAATGCAGCCTTTGAGAATGTTTCTCCAGTGCCTAGGAAAGAGCTTAATTATTACTCTTCCAAACCCAAAATAATATGATTTCATTTAATGCAAGTCTAAGCTGGATAGCATCATCTGGAAATTCTTATCAGTAACTATCTGCAAAGGGCCAATTCCCATATGTGGACTATAATGTATAACTTCTTCTGGGCAAATCAAACATGAAAGACAGCCATTGTCTAGGGTGCTCTCCCGCCTCTTCTCGTTGACATGTACAGTAGAGAGCTGATACTTCCGATTTGCTCCTTGAAGTCAAGGAGGTCAATGGTGTGAAAATCCCACTATTGAAAGGTTAAATGCAATCTGTTCTGGTTCAGTTTCTTACTTTACTACAAGATAGTAGCTCTAGATGACTGGAGTTAGATCTGAAGTTGAGTTTTTCCTAAATATACAAGGTTAGAGAAATCAAACTGAAGAAAAGAATGCTATTTTGGCACAAGTACTTTTCTGGTTTACCCACTTGTTTTCAGAGTTAACAACTCCTATGGCATTTCAAAAAGCTATTCAGTACAGAGACAAACTGCGTATTAGGAGTTGCTGGAAGCTCAGGTTCTATATATGTGCTTCCCTTCAAGGGCTGGAACAGTTCACCTTTGGGTGGTCACAGACCAGCATAGCTTGTAATGCTAACTCTGTGTTTTGGCCCCCAGAATTTGTTGTAGATCTTCTGTTAGTCCCCAAAAATCATGCCTCCCCCAAAATGACTGATGCCAACAGGTAATGATTAAATGAAATAAAAAATAAAGAAGTATTCTAGCAAATATAGAAGCCATAGGCAAAAGTTGCTCATTCTATAAAAAGTCAAGTGGCATAAAAAGCTGTATCTGACCCCATTCACTTACTAGAACTCCTTTGAGATAGCAAACATTACCCCACAATTAATTGCTTATACAGAACACCTAGCTGGCATGTTTCAGAGGACTGGATTTGACCTATGAGTCACTTGGATTTCTAGACTAATAAATTAACCTACAATGAGATTCTACTCCAACCATCATCAAAACCCGTTTCTTAGTTTTATTGTGAAAATACACATTATATACACGACTCAAAATTAGCTTGCTTGACCTACATACCTAAGAAAAATCAGCCACACACTCATAAAAACATACCAACTCTCCATCAATGGCTCAAGTGTTAGAATATTGGTGTGCCTGTTGTTTGCTTATGCTTAGCTTCCCAATCAAATGGTGTGAAGCAAAGAGAAACCCCAACTCTCTGTAAGTTCTTTTTATTTTAATAAGAATTTAGGATGAGTTTCATGGATTCCTATAGAAACCATCCTTCTTTAAGCACTGCTGGGCAACAAATATTGTGGACTATCTGTGAAGCTGAATGGGTGGAATAGATATCTATTGCTTCTATGTTTTATGCCTTTAGTACGACTTATAATTATGCTGTTAGAGTCTTTACAAAAAAGAAATCCAATTTATTCTTTTTAAATGTTCTAAATATAAATGCAGAGGCAAAGAAATAAACAATAATTCCAATACTGCTTACAGATTAAACTATTTTGAACTAATGTACCTGTGATACCACTGCGTATTGCAACCTATAACATAAAAACTATCAGCCCACATCACCACAGGTAAGAAATGAGAAATTTTGAGGGTTATTGAACACTGAATATTTGCAGCAGAAGAGCAGAGAGCTGAATGCCATTGCATGGCTCTAAAGAAATCTACATGTATAATACAGTTCTGTGGAAACCATGGCTGAGTGATAGGCAATGACAATGACTGCCAGTGATGGGGGCTGGAGCACAGGCTCTTTTATCTTGTGTTTATCAGACTTATTTACTAACTCTGTTCTGTTCATTCCTAATAAAATAACTCTTGTTTAAGCACTATTAGGCACCATAAATGGTGCTGCTCATGACACTAAATCAGTGCATACTTTTATGGAACAAACAGTTTAGCCAACATTCCATTCTGAAATTATTGTACTTTTGATAAAGGCAATTAATTCCAAGTCAATCTTGGGCTGAAGAACACTATGTTTGCTGGCTGATATTAGCACTCTGGACATAATTATTTGATAATTATTTGAATTCTCCAGAAAAATGGGTCCAAAAGAAATAAGTTTCTGCCATAATAATATACTAAAACGTAAAATAGAAACATTAGAGAGAGGGAGAAAAAGGTAACAGGCAGCCAGGTAGGGTGGCATATGCCTTCAATCCCAGTACTGGGCAGAGGTAGGAGGATCTCTGTGAGATGGTGGCCAGCCTGCTCTACATAAGCGAGTTCCAGGCCATCTGGGGATACCCTGTTTCAAAAAAACAAAAACAAAAGGTAACAACAAGCTAAGTACTTTCTTTGCTAAGTTATCTAGTTAGACATAAGACTTTGCTAGCAGGACAATGAAAATATACTTAGGCAGGTTGCTGTTTTGCACCATGATAAAAATATTAGGCTTAAAGAGAAAACAAATTAAAATTATTGAAGCATGGACAGGCATGTATCAAAACCTGTAGTAATCAGTGACATAAAATCCAGAAACCAATAACAAAGGACTATTTGTCAATGTTTTCATGAGCTTAAAATGATTGTGGCATTTGGTGTTAATCAGTGTATGTATCACTAATAGATCTTCTGCCAGTTTGATAACAGTGTAAGAAAAAAGAATTCAAAGAAAAAATGAGAAAAAAGTAACCTTTACTTATTGGTCCGTTACTTACTAAGCATAAAGGAGCAGCCATTATTGAGTGAGGGGCTGTGGCACAGGTCATAGATAGATGAGACACAGAAGAAGGTATAACCTCTGTCCTCAAAAGGCACGATTCAGGAAAATTCCAAGATTATGCAGCATTAAGCTAATTTCTAAGGAACTGAACCACCAAATTCAAGCCCTAGAAACTAATCAAGGGCTCTCACATCAATCCCTGTTAATTTTTTTTTTAAGATGGAGAGGCAGCCCCATGTAGAGCCAGTAATAGTTCAACATTGAAAAATCCTAGCTCAGTGCTCTAAAGAATGCTATTTTACAGGTAGCTAGAAACACGGGAAGGTTGGTGAAGAACACATTTTGCCCTATTCAAGCACTTTAAACCCTACACAATCCATCAATGAGGATGTGGGAGCATATCTGAGTAGACTATCACCACTGTCCTTCGAAGGCTCCACCTTTAGAAAGGACTGACGCAAGTACTCAAATGAGGGTTTAATGTACAAGATAACTGATAGCACTTAAGACCTATGCAAATCATCCACTACCACTGCCTCCCAGGTACTAAGAAGGGTTGGATTTGCCATTGACCAGGAAGTCATCAGGGTAGGCCAGCATCTCAATCTCAGACTCTCTTCTGTGGCTGCTTCTTGGATGGTTGAGGGGAACACTTCAAAAAGGAACCAGCTAAACAAACTTCCCAGCAGCACTTGACAGAGCTACACCTATTCTTCCCATTTCCAAAGCAGTGGAGAATTAATTACCAGTTCTATGGATCTATTGTAAGTATAATAGACTAAAGAGCTATCACAGACACATTTATTGTAAAAGCACAATCCCAAGAGTGTCTAGTGGAGGGCCAAAACGATTAACACAAATGCTTTGTCAGATCAAAGATAAAACCTGCACCGCCCAATTGAGGAATGAATTAGAACAGTGGGTTATCTTTCAAATTAACCAGGGCAGTTAGTGAGGAAAATTTCATGAAAGTGTAATTCTTAGCCTTTGTGAATCCACACAGCAGGCATTCTGCCAGCTGACAAGATGATGAAATTTTCATGCTTAAAAAAAGCCCACTTCATTTCCCAATTTAGATTAGCTAGTGCTTCTCTCCCTTTTTGTGTGTGCTCGCTTGTCTATTTGCTCTTCTGGGGCAGGATTTAAGGGGAGGGAGAAAACATCTATCAATTTTTCACTATAAACTCGAATTTAAAAACACTCTTAAAAGCCTAGATATTAAGTTGGCTTTATTTTTCAAAAAAAAATACCATTTCTGTATTAAGAGAGGAAAAAAACACGAAGGACGGCATGAAATCAATGTTGAATTAAGGCCTTTTTTGTGTGCTATGCCAGTCTTTCAACATTTCATCACACTTCAAGACTGTCTTTCTCTAAAGGAATTAATATGTTACTAAAAAAATACACTTGTTCAGTGTTTTCTGAATTTCTGTATGTGTGGAAATTTTAATGTTGAAGGAAATGAGAATTCCAAGGATATCTTCATTACTATCTGGTGGAGGTTGAGGAGACACATCTCTCCAACTAAAGGAGTCAATATTAAATATTATGATCTAATGAAGATCGATGCTGAGATATATAAACTTTCAAAAATGATACATCACATTTACTCATCCAGTCAGGACTATTATTCATGACAGAAGGTAAGAGCATGTGGTGTATATTTCCAAAATACGAGCGACTTAGATGTATACTTTGTGACTCCAAACTTTTTTTCTTGACAATCTAATTTCGTAGTAATCTAGCATTATGTTCCTTGACAGGTTACAGTGTTTGGTCAAGTGCCATATTCCACCACTTAACTTCCCCCAAGTTCGTTCTTTCTCAGTGTAGTTGACTACAATAAAAACACTAAGACTCTTACTCCTCAATCTAAAATAATATTTATTTCAATGAGTATTCTTTAGTATTACAAAATAGGGAAAAAACAGTTTGGTAATTAGTTTTAGAGAGCAATCATTTAATATCAGTCCTTTATATAAATGTCCTTTGCAATATGCTTGGTGTGCCAGTCTACAGTTAGATTGTTATGAGTTATCACACCGAACTAAATCAGTGTCACTTGAGCCACAGTTAACAAAAGAAACTCAGTATCATGTCCCTATGCTGGCAAAAGTTTCTCCATGCCCCCCCGCCCCCATTCAGTTTGGGTACATTCTAATTACATGGATCATTTTTCTGTCTATTCTCAACTTAGTCAAAACAGATAGTTCCTTCTTACAGAAGGAAAGAGATTAGTTTCTTCTAGTATTAACATTTTCATGGTGAAGATTTTGATAGACTAAACATAAAGAGAAAACTCGGGATTCTTCCCAAGAGTCAAGAATCATAGTTTGCTCAATGAGACCTGTAAATGGGAAGGTAAACAGTGGGTTCTTGATGCTAAACAAAAGCCCAGCATTTCATGAGCTAAATATTTCATGTACTGCAGAATGTGAACCCACAGATAACCTTTATTCTGATCCAGCTTTTCATTAAGAACAGTGCAGCATTATTCATTAAAACCTTGCAGATTTTCCCAAAATGTAGTCATAATTATTACTTTGAAAAAATTTTCAGGCAAACCTACTTGCTTTTCTTGATAAATATAAATTATTCTATGCCAAAACCACAATATTGGAACTCTGTGTTCTCATTCTTCATCTTAATGATCTAATATTCATTTTTTAACTAATGAGTTCTACTTACTATGTGAAACATGTGTTTCACATTACTTCATGTTTCTAAAGAAGAAAAGGCTGTGCTGTATTTTAATTAACATGCAATTAAAGTAAAAATGATGCTGCTAAAGTCACAGGTCTGATCTAATAGTACTTGAGGGTAATATTTTTGGAAATGCCTTGTTAGTGCAGCTTTTTGGAAGAAGATATAATGAATTTTTAAGTAATAGAAAATATACTTCTTACATGACAAATGATATGACATGGGAAGAAAAGTGAGAAATGTTGGGTCTTTTTAAATTTAAATTTTTCAAGAGAAAGAAACGTATTCATCAGAAGCATGTTATGAACAAAACAAAACAAAAATATTCTTCCTACTGAATATAGCTTACTTACTATTCTGATTTTTTTAACTGTACATATATATAAAAAATAGATGTTCTCTTGGAAATCTCAAACTGCTTTGATGCTAAAAGATATTTCTTTTGATTTCCTCAGAAAACTAGGCATATAGGACTTAGATTGTCACATGAATACCAAGAATTAAGATTTACTAAAATTACCACCTATGACTTCATGACTGTACTTGCTGAAGAAACACAATACTGATATTTTTCCTTCTCTATCCAAAGATGTGAGTCACCATTTAACTAATTTATCTAGGTATTAATTCAAAAGAAAACTCCTGAATATTTTTTCATTTTTCTGAAGAGCAAAAGTTCATTCTTTAAAATAATCTCCAGTAATAAAAGATACAATGTTCATGAGAAAAACCAAGCATCTCTCATGCTACTAGACTGAAATCATATACTTAAGACTAGCAAGAGGACTTACTGCAAAAAAACCTGGCCACCAAGTCTGACAATCTGAGTTTAATCCCTGGAACCCACTTGGTGGAAAAAGAGAACCAACTCCTGCAAGTTGTCATCTGACTTCCACACATATATCGCCACCTCATTAAAATAAATGTAAAAAAAAATCTCTGAATCGCATTGTCTTTTTTTTTAAGAAGACTACTTATTTTATGTGCATGAGTGTTTGCTGCATGTATGTATGTGTGCCGCATGCATGCAGTGCCCATAGAGGCCAGAAGAGGGTGTTGTATCCCCTGGAACTGGAGATATAGACAATTGTGAGCCACCAAGTGTGTGCTAGGAAACAAACCCAGGTGTTTGGGCAGCAAGTAGTCTTAAAAGCTGAGTCATCTCTCCAGCCCCAGTCTGTCATATTTTTATTAATAATATTTTCCAGGAATTTTCAAGGATTTCTAGTTTCATAAAAACAAATGAAACAATTATTAAGCCTCAGTAAATTTTGTATGTAAAGTCTCTTTATAGATACTTACATCATAGTACTTTTTAATGCAACGTCTAATGTCCATGATCAATTTATTGCTCAGCTGCACCATAAAGGTCAGTGGTGAAGCCTGACAATCAATGTTACTGCAACGATACAAGCTGGGCTCCATATCAGTTCCCTAGAGAAGCCAGGACAGAGAAGTACACAAAAGGTTATTAGCAGACTATGAGACTATTTTGTACTTAAAATTTTTTACATTTTCTTGGTGCACAAAACTTTTAATTCATTTTATAGGTTAGTTTTTAAACTGTTTCCTCAACTATTTAGTCCAAGACTCTCTTTAGAGTCACATACCATCTACTCTTTTTATCATAACAGAGTGCAAAGTCAAAAGGGAAAACCCTGAACTGACCCTTTATATTTAATGCAAGACAAGATTTATGGTTAAAGTCATTTTCATTCGAAAATACCAGTGAAATCATGTTACCAGAAATAAACATTCCTCTTAGAGAGACTGATCACAAATTTTAATTTGCAGTCATTCATTCTAAACTTGAAGATAAAGCAAGAGCCCTTATATGACACTGGTTTGCCGCTACTGCACCAACTGAATTTTGAGCAGAAAACATGAAAATTAAGAGTATGACATTACAAAAGCAATAAAGCAATCTCATTTATCGACAGACTGGCAATTCTAAAATTTCTGCAGTTCAAAAAAATGAAATATATTTGGGGGAAGGAGGCAAGAGGAGTAGAAATTTAGAAGAATTATTATTAGTAGTTGGAGAAAACATTTTATTGTGTCATGTTTTCTTTTAAACAAAGACAAAACAAATCTAAGATATAGGAAAACTGTTGGGGTTTCTAGAGCATTTGTTTTCCTTCTGGATATTTAAACATCTTGGTTTCCTGCTCCAATCTGGTATATAACCCTACCCGCCACACTAAGCAATTCCAGGTGGAAGAGATTTTAGAGCTTGACATCGGCTCTTCCACAGTTAGCCCATCTGCAAGTCGTCAAGCCTCCATGCAATTAACTATCTTATTTACAGCTGTAATGAAGCAAAACTCAAGGATTTAGCAAGTATTGCTGATCTGTGTCTGCCTCTTCCTTGCACTTGCTTCCAAAGAGTGCTTTGTTTTGATTCAAAAAAATGCAAAACATCTGCTGTTTGTCCAAATTAACTTAAAATAATTACTTTTAATTTAGATAAAGGATGTATTTTCTCTCAGTTTCAAGGTTTTACAGAGTTCTGCTGCCTCCTCATTTGCCAATGGCTAGCACACTTATGACACTGCAGTGGAATCAAGTGAATTGGCCAGGTTTCAAGTTCTGATCCAAGGCCAATGATACACTTTTGGCAGTACTTCTTCAGCGGAATTTCTCCTTGTGATTTTTTAAAGTGCCTGATACATAAAGACAGCAGGAAAGATAAGAGTACCTTTGTCCAAAAGGAGCTAAGTAGGACATGTAAAGGCAAATGACGCTCTCCCCAAACTCTTAGTTCTCATTAACTTGATTTAAGATAAAGAACAGCATAGCTCTCAATCTTAATAAATGGGGATTAGGAGTAGGGAAATATAGGTTACTAATCAAGGAATTACAATAAAGTATATTTTAAGATAATTAGAATTTTTAAGAGAGTCCATTTTAAAACTATGGTCAGGCACTCTAGGAAGGCAAAAAACAATTATTAAAGCACATCCAATTAAGCATGTATTAGCAGAAATCAAGTTATAAAAGCAGAATTCAAGTTGGTAAAAAATTTTAATGACATAAATGCAACACTTGAATGGGTTTTTATCTTTTATATACCCTGAAGTGTAGATGGGAGCACAGTATAATTATTGAGAAAAAAATGAATAAACAACAACAACAAACCCCAAAAGTAACTAACCGAGCCATCAAAGACACTATCATAAATATTTTCAGTTCCACATGTAGGACATGGACATTTGAATTTTTCACAGTCCTTGTATTTCTCTTCATCCGTCAGCTGTATTGGACCACCAAGTAGAGCATCATTCTCTTCATCTTTATGAAACTGATGAACTCTAAATTGAGTGGAGTCCAGTCCTATTAAAGAAAAACAAATTTAAGAAAGTATCTCCAAAGAAGTAAATTCTCACAAAAGAATGATATTTTTAAGTTCCTACATACACATGCACAACCATCTGAACTCAAGATTGCATGGACAAATGATTTTTCTGTTTGTAAAGATCTGTTTATGAATCCAAAAAGTACCTGGAACAACACAATTTAAAAATATGCCACTGGACATTTGGGTTCCAAAAGCATTTCATAGAATGTTTCAGTACTTCTTTTAAAGTTATTGAAAAAAACCTCAAATAATTGTGTACTTTTATTAAGAAATACTCTTAAAGTCAGAGTGTCACCATTAAATCTGAAAACAGATTAAAAATCCCATTAAAGAAAACAGTTTCACTGCCATTATAACGCCAAATCCAAACACAACAGCAAACCCTGATTTCAATGCAGTGGTCAATTTCATCTTGGCTCAGTAGTTAACAGCATGTAGGTTGCAATCTAATTCAATGGTTATAATTTAGTAGCAGCATCTGAGTCAAAATGCAGCATCATTTTTGTGGTGTTTGGAATTCATAAACTTAAAATATGTGCAGAAAGATGGATCTACAGATTCCATAGCTCAAAACACCTTCAACAACCTTGAATCCAAACATCGTTTCCCTATTTCAATGGAAACAACACAACAAATAAATCAACACATCATTTATGCTATTTTGTTTCCACAAACTAAAGAAATGAAACATTTGATCACTTTAATTTTCCTTTGTTCAAAGCATATCTGTCAAATTTTACTACTTGACTTATATTTAAAGATAATTATCCCACACTATAGTAGAATTTTCTTGAAAATATTGTGGAAATCCCTAATGCTCTAGCATTTGGAAATTTAAGGAAAGCTTTCATATTTATTTCAGTATAAGTAAGTCATATAAAATAGTAACAGTAAAATGTTCAACAATACTAAAAATAGCCCCAAATTGCTTTAAGTCCATCAACAGCTGCGTAAGTAGATAATCTAATATATAGTCAAAATTCAAACTCCTAAATTTTCTTTGGTCAGTCATAAAACAACATCTAGTAATTATAAAATACTTGAGGCAAGCATTTACACAGTAGAAAGGTAGTAAACAAAGAATGATGATTGAGATATGGAGTCTCAGTTTTCTCACTCACAAAATGGAGCTATTTCACTGACAGTACAGTTTGGAACTTCAAATGAGATAATAAAAGGATAGGCCTAGTTCCAGCAGTGCTTACTACACAGTAAATAATAAATGGGCACCGAATAAAAGAAAAAGCAGTTAAGTAAACACCATTTTATCCAGACTATACTCACATGCAACACATGTTCATGCTACATGGGAAGTTAATAAATACTCTTTGTAGGATTTAAAGTAGTTCCTAACATGATAGTATATAAGAAGAAAAAAAAACACAATTTCAGAACAATCTGAAAAACTGTTCTTCATCAGTGACAGAAATTACTGTGACATCAAATACCTGGCCCACCCCAAGACTATCATTTCTATTTAACAAGTTACATATCTCCTAGAGAAATGACAAATCAGCTAAATATATATGAATACATACCTTTATGTATTACCTTAAAGGTAAAGAGAAGCAGAGGAACTGAGTGAGAGAAACCACATTAGCGAGGGAGGCCATTTGCTCTCTATAGTCTGGAATGAGTATTCCTAGTTCATTAAACACTAGTTGTGAATACAAAGGTATTCATATAATGTGTTGATTTATCTAAAAGACAAATTTCCACAGTCCAAAAACAAAGGAACAAAACCATGTTGGTTTGCATATACACACCATTGGCGGCCAGTGGCTGCTCTCTAGTCCTCCCTCACCAGCCAAGGTTCACTTGGCACACCTGAGTGCATAGAGGTGCACATAGTGGCCCAGGGCAGGCTGCCCACTCAATGAATAATCCAAAAGTGGACATGGTCCATCTTGCTACTTCCTGAGAGAAAGACCCCACAACAGGCTGACCATGAGGAAAAAAACACCAGGCCTTATGAAATATCATCTCCAAAGGTTGACTTATATAAATGACTCTTATCTTCTCATGGCAGTAACAAAGCCATCTGGCCTAGTTAATTACTAAAGATTTATTCTCGAGCTGAACTTTTTCAGGGGAAGAACTTTAATCTTGTATTTTCTTGGTTATGGCCATTGTTAAGTTTTAAAAACACAAAAGGAAAAAACTGTACACTTACCTTAAAGTATTGGGCTTATAATAGCCCTTGCACAAACAACTTCAATACAACATCATTAAACAAGTGCTTGTCTTGTAGGGAGAATTATAAATATAATAGGCAAACTGAAGTGGGCTAATGTGTTGAAAGCAGACACTGCTGCTGAAATGCTTTTACAAAACTTGAAAACCCAGGCTAAAACAAGTCCCAAACTTACTCAACACACAGAGTAACTTGAAACTGGAAATATTTTGAAGCTTATTTTAAACTTTCAGTAGATTTGAAAGTTTTACTGCTTACACAGAAACTTAAGGCTGGCATGTAATAAAAAAAAAAAAAAAAAAAAAAAAGTATCTGGTGCTGCCACCTAGAGGTAGAGATTTTTAATTTTAAGACTGCAAAAGAGACCTGCTCCTTCAAGCTTCCTTTGTGATTTCCGTCAGTCTAAAATTAAACATTTCTGTCAAAAACGACATCAAAGCACAATCCTTACCATCACAGTTGCTCTACCTGCATATACATTCTGTAATCAATATTAAATTGCTGACCGTGTGTAACCAATCATACAAGAGATGTAAAACCGATTTCCAAATCTCTTATCTGTTCTACAGTTTTCTCTGAAACAACTGGTATAAAGAAACAAACTTTATGTCCCGTTTGAGAAAAGGAACTTCCATTTCTACTAGACTATTTTGTGATAGATGACTTGACTCATTTGGCCAGGCAGAAAATAAAGGAAGGGGTAACCTGAGTGGGCTTTGGAAAAACCAGTTATCTGGCAGAAGAACAGCTGTGGTTTCCCCCACACTATGCAGAGATGATGTGATGTATATTTTAATTCAATCCTGTGACTTGCAGTGATCAAGTCACTTGTGCTGGGATGGGAGGGACAAGAGAGGTAGTAGAATGAAATTAAAATACTGTCATTTATAATTAGAAGATTTCTAGGATCGCACATTATTTTGGCAATAAGATCAAAGCTCTCATGTTTCAAGGTGTATTTATAGCAAGTAACATCACAGGCACTGGGGTGGATGATTTAGCAGTACTGTTTTTATCGAAGATCACCACAGTCTTATCACATATCTCTAATGTGACACTGACATGAAATTATCTTTTCTACTACTGCCTTTTCTAATCATTGCAACGTACTCCTATTCCTGGAATGTTCACTTAGGTTCCTTCTCAAATATTTAAACTGTTTATAAATTGAGAAATATGTTTATTTGTGAAGTATTATGCATTTGATTAAATCTTTTTTCCTCCAAAAAAAAACCAAGGTCACTATTACTAAATCTACAAATAACTACAGTAAAACCAGTTAATCACATATGTTCACACAAGTGGGAGAGTGGAAGATCTATACAGAAGAAATTCGAACTGAGTAAAGGGAAGAAACTAGCATCCACGGCAGTCGTTTGTATTAGTCAGTTGAGATACTAGGGAAGTCAATTAATGGACTGTTACTGTGATCTTTTTTTGTAAAAATTTCTTCTAAGAAATAAATTCATTTTCTTTTGCAGGAATCTAGGCGCTCAAATATCTGGACTTCTTAGAAAACAATATATAAAATGGGAAAAAAACTGAAGAAAAAAAATTTAGTGAAAATTCAAAGGGTCAATACTATCTTCATTAAACAGCTGGGTGTAAGAATAACCACAATAATTTTATTATTAATTTTATTCATAACAGTCCCAAATGAAAACTAGGTGACAATTAACAGAAATGGATTATCTACCAGCAATAATGTTTGGCAATGAAAAGTAATGAACCAATACAAATAATATGATAGGTGGATCTCAAAAATATTATATAAGGTGAAATAAGCTGAACATAAAGAGTATATACTATAGAAAATCATTTGCATGTAATTATAGAATAGGGAAAAGTAATTTGTGGTGATAGAAATCAGATGAATGGTGGTCCTAACTGGGAAGGAGCAGAAAGAAGGGGGTAGTCTGACATGATGGAAATATTCTAGGTAAACTATATGATAGTTTTAGCATTTCATGGTAAATTACGTAAATCCCATTTTTTCTTTTTCAAAAGCCACTCGGGGAATAGATATTCACAGTAAATTTTTCCAAAGGGCCCATATTTAGAGTATGTTAGCAATACCTGCAATTCAGTGACACAAAAACTTGATATAAAAAGATATTCAACTGGTCAGAAACTTGTGAAAAGGTACTCAACTTCATTACTAATCAAAGAAATGCAAAGTAAAAGGACAATGTTAAATATGTAACTACAAAAAATGAAGAGGAGAAAACACCACTCATTATTAAGAACATGAAGCACACATACGCTGCTTGTAGGGTGTGAGTTGGTAGATCCACTTCAGAAAACTGGAAGGCACAATGGGCATGCATGCTCTGGCCTAGCAATTCCACTCCTAAGTACACATCAAACAGAAATAAATGATTGTGTTCCACAGAAGAGATGACAAGCACTCTCTAAACAGTGCCATACTTCTTTTTTTGAATTTTTTAAATTGAATTTTTGTGTATTTCATACAGAACATCTCAATCAATCTTAATCACTTTTACAGGCACCCTTTCACAGCCCCTCCCTGAAATTCATACACTCTGTTATTTGTGTTAACGCCTATTGTGTCTGGGACAATCCTCAGTACAAGTTCATCCACTGAGATCTAGTCAGCCTATCCAGAGACTCTGTCTTTAAGAAGATTAGCTCTTCC
Organism: Eospalax fontanierii; assembly: GCA_035773235.1. NCBI lineage: Eukaryota > Metazoa > Chordata > Mammalia > Rodentia > Spalacidae > Eospalax > Eospalax fontanierii. The sequence goes on along the minus strand of CM069525.1, from coordinate 22,296,611 downwards.
TCACCCAACAGTAATCAGCTGCTAATATTTCTTCTACTAAGACTGGAGTCTGTTGCCCATTTCCCAGTTCCATGCTGGGTTTTGTCTGCTTGTGTTTGCATCGGTCTTGGGCATGAACATATGAACCACTATTGCAGGTTCATAGGAGCAGGGTCCCAGGAGCCTATAAGATTCTATTTCCCTATGGTCATGCACCTCCTCCCTGGCTCTTTTAATCTTTCTGCTTCCTCTTCCATATGGTCCCTGAGTCCTGGGTGAGTGAAGCTTAATACAGGAGTCCTGTCCAGGGATCCACACTCTGCAGACTCCTAATCTGCACTCTGGCATTTGTGACCTTTTGTGTTCCTGGCCCTCTAATGCACGAGGGAGGTTCATTAATGAAAGTTGAGAATCAATAGAGTCCCCCTTTCCCTTGTTCTATACTGCATGAGCCTTAGGTGTAGAGGCTGCATCGTAGATATGCCATGTAGGCATGGGCAATTCACAGATAATGTTTGTGACCAGTTGTGAGACTCTGTAGTAGTCTCCGTCTGGTGCAAAAGAAGCTTCTTTGAGGAGTAATGACTGGGATACTTGACTGTAAATATAAGAACACATATTTTGCACTTAGTAAGAAGTTACATTAGTCTAAGATGTGACAGCCTTGGGGATTTCTTTAAGATCTATGATCTCTTCAGCCACATGCATTTGGCTATTATAGTATCACACATGAGGTTCCTCCCATTGAGTGGGCTTTAAGTCCATATTAGAATTAGCCAGTGGTTGCCCTCAACAGTGCAATTCTTAATAGGCAAATGGAAACAACACATAAGCATATGTACAGTAGGTATTCACATAGTATGGTTTATTCATACAATAAAACACTGTGTCAAAGTTATAGAAAAGACAACCACATAGATGAATCTCAAAAATGTAATATTGAGTGAAAGTAGTCAGACAAAGAATAAAGGCAAAATTTATACAATGGCCACAAAAAAGAAAATTTCTTCTGTAATATAAGAATCCACGAGAGGGCTTCCTGGAATGGAGCAATACACTGTTTCCTGCATTCAGTGTAGACTACATAGGTGTGTAGTGATGGGAAAATTCCAACAAGCTGTTCGGTTAAGTATTAATGACTAAATATAACGTACTTCCTCAAATATATACAAAGCATCACCAAGGAAGTAGTATTAAAGTATAAAATAAAATCAAACAAATTCAATCTAAATATGGTCAAGACTTTAGTCCAACTAACAAATTAAGAGGAAAAACATGGGACAGAGGAACATTTTTAAGGATACCACTTAAATGCAATCAGCAAATCCTTGAACCAAGAAAATTCTACAGGCTAGAAGCTTTAGTTTCTTTAATAAACAGTGAAGTTTTTTTTTTTAAAGAAATCAATTAACTATCATACAGGCCCAGACTGGTTTCCAATTCAAATATTGAGCTTTTAAAGTACATTCATAGTATAATCAGGGAAATATGAATATTTGCTAGATATGTAATGAGGTAGAGGAATTCTGAACTTTCTTTTTATTCCCAATGTGATGGAATGACAGTATTATGGTTATGTTGAAAGGGAGAACTACTGTCTTCTAGAAATGCAAAATAAAATAAATTATTTATAGATGCAATGATAGTATTCACATTACGGTAATGGTACATGTTGAGAAGAGTAAATACCATCCAGAGTTGATGTGTACTGAGGATGAATGATGACTATTCAAATGTTTGTTATTATAGGTCTTTCTACTGCCATATATATTTAATTTTCCATAAGTTTAAAAACACTGGAAATCCACCTTACAAATAAACAACTGGGGGGCGGCTGGAGAGATGGCTCAGCTTATTAAGAGCACTGGCTGCTCTTGCAGAGGACCCAAGTTAATTCCCAGCACCCATATGGCCAGGTCAGCCTGTCTACATGGTTAGTTCTAGGCCAACCAAATCTACATAGTGAGATCCTGTCTCCAAAAAAGGAAAAGAAAATCATGACTTCAACTAAACTGCTTTTAATGCCTTAATGAGAGACCTGAATTTTAAATTAATGAAATGTGTATAGGTTGAATATGCATTATCTGAAATTTTTGGAATCAAAGGTGTTTTCGATTTGTGTGTGTGTGTGCACGTGTGTGTGTGTGTACTTAGTTTTAACAATTTGGCATATACATAATGAGCTATCTTGTGGCTAGGACAAAGTTTTAAGCACAAAATTCTTTTATGTTTTATATAATCCCTGTATATGTAGCCTATATATTTTTATGTAATACTTTCAATGTACCTGCATTTTGACTATGATATTAATAGTATTTTATTGTTAAAAAAATGACACAGATTTTACAAAACCTGAAAGAGAAAGCAGTTAAACAATTACTAAGTAAGTGATTAAAAATTGAGTGGTGTTTTTATCCCTTTACCCCATTTATTGACATATCTCAAAGACCAGCAGCCTTTGTTGTGAGGCAGCGATCATTGGTCTATTATTAATTTGTGTTATTTTCCTAAAAGCATGAAGCAATCTATCATCCTTTCTCGGGTTTAAAAGGAAGAATAAATTATTTCTGAAGGTTTCCCTGGCCTAAGGTACAGAATGAACATACATAATCTGAAATGCTCCAAAACTGGAAGCCTTTTGACACATCATGAGCCCTAACCACCTACTTTTAATGAGTTAGGAATTGCTTAACTTTTCTTTTCTTTCTGACTGCAAAAAAAAAAAAAAACTGTTACAGAGTGGAAAATTCCACATTTGCCCCTATGCCTGGCTTACTTTTACAGTTTAAGTAGCTGTGTACAATGATGTATTCTAGTTTCTCAGTTATTGTCTTTTACCTATTCTTCTATACGCAATTTTTTTACAGTGCTGGGGAGTGAAACTAAGTATCTCACATGATAGCCAAGTGCTCCACCACTGAACCACATCCACAACCCAAGCAACACAAAGTTTTGTTTACTGTTTGTGTTTTACTCTTGTTTTCTTGAGAAAGGGCCTAACTATGTTTGGCTCAGGTTGGCTTTATGCTCGTGATCCTCCTACCTTAGTTTCTAGAGTGGTAGCATTACAGAGGTGTGCCACCACTCCCAGCACGAGCAACAAAGTTTTGATCGTCATTTGGATACAATTAAAATGATCTTTCAAAAAAAACAGGTCTAATGTAAATGATTTGATCAATTTTCATTTTCTTTCAGAAGTTCTAAATGTTCATTATGCTAGAATTATGAGTTTATGAGCTGCTTTTGGTTCAAAGTTCTTAGAAGCTTCACTGCTAACATTAGGCATATGGCATCAGTACTGGCCATCAGTGTTGTGAGTTAGTAAAAGCAAAGATCTCATAGCACTAAGGTGCAAACTGTGCAACCGATCCCCCCAAAGAACTTCTCCATCAATTCCCTAAGGTACTCAGAGAGTGCCTGAGATAGGAGCTGACATAGCATGGGTTGGTTATTCCAATGAAGACACTGGCCTAATTCCACACTGGCCTCTTCACAGTCTATTCCCACAATGCTCAACAGGTCTCAACTTTCATAAATCCTTCCCTGCAGGCCCCAAATAGATATGGTCTCTGCTTCCCTTGAATTCTGGTAACTATTCTGTCTTTCGGGACAGAGGCTGTGTTATCTAGTAGACAGTCTTCCAACAGTGAATCAATTAAACACCTGACCTGCAATTCAACTAAAAGAGCCCATAGTTAGCTCAACTTTGTATCTTCCAGAGCCTATTATGATGCTAGGCACAATAAGTCTTTCTCATTAATTTGCTCAGTGAATACAAAAGATTAGACTGGGAACAGGTACTACTGGATGATAGACTTGGGAGAGAGCCACAGCCTAATATTCTTATTAGGTAACAAAACTTCCCTTAACACTCTACTTTGCATTTGGTATAACATTAGTTTGAAAAATGACCATGTATGTATGCTTTCATGAAAGCTTAATCATGAAAATAGCAAAATTCTTTGACAAAGTAATAACCAAGGCACCTGCTAGCACCATCCTTCTACACTCAAGCACATGTACTTTACTCTATCCTTTAGACCTTATTTTTGTAGGTTTTATCTCCTCAGGAGATCCAAAAGTACCCCCAAACATAGCTTTGCTCACTGGGATACTTTATCTTAAGATAAATTCAATTCAAAAACACTAACTTCTGTAACATGAGTGTTACATGATGGCATTTACCATCTTTATTTTATATTTTGAGACAAGGTGTTGTTATAGAACTCAAGCTGGCCCTGAATACCCAGCAATTCTCTCACCTCTGCCTCCCCAGTGCTATACTAATTAAAGTCTATACTCTCGTGTTCTGCAAACATCAATAATTTCTCAGGCTCAATGAGAAAACTGCCCAGATAACCAATCCCCAAATTCTAGCACTGACTATAAAGAAATGTATTTTCTGGTTATTGTACAACTCATTGCTCATTGGAGGAAAGATTATTATATAGAATTCTAAGTACTGCTGTGAACGAAGTATAAATTTATTAAAAGATGAAATTCTAGAATGAACTTTGGATTATTCTTATCACTGGTCTAGTTTGTTAGGAACAGAAGACTATTTGAATGTTTGAGCATACTGTGAGTATTTCATCCACAGACTATAGAGAGCTTTCATTAGAGTAAGAGAGTGCAAGAAAAACCTACAGTCTGGAGAACAAAAGCTGAGAGTTCCAAGTTTTAGCAGCCATGTTTCCCATAGGGCTATTGTATAAGAAGAGTAATACTATATTTTTTCCTATTCACACATGGAAAAAGAGTAAAATTTTGCTTTATTTAAGTCCAATAGCAATAATCTTGCATGGGTTTCAGAAAAATGATACACATTTTATAGTGGGATAATGAGGACCATTAGTTATTAGAGAGAACAAATTATTCTCTTTCAATTCAACAGACTTATTCATTCACTCATTTAATAGACTATCCTCTCTCCTTTTCACTAAAATGGCCTTCCCATACAGAATACCTGGCCATGCAGTATGCCACCAGACAGACTTCAGGAGGTATCTTGATGGGGAGAAATATAAAATTTCCAAAGTGAAGCCACAGGATAAAACTAACACTTGATGCTTGCCTTTCATTTCCAGGAAAGTAGTATAAAGGCAAAAGAAAAAGAAAAAGGTAGCTGAAAAATATATGTGCTCTCCACAAGAGACTTAAAAATAAAAAATCATGAACTTAATAATTTTCCTAAATGAAATTATGCCATTATTTCAGATTTCTTTGTACTAACTAAAAGGACAAAGTATCAAACTTCACTAAAGTTTCAACACTGTTATACATTTCATTAATCAAAGATAAAAACTACATTAAAAGCAAGAGAATTATTTTATGTCTGTGATTAGGCAGTTGGAGAGCTTGTATTTTATGTATACATTTGCACACTTCAACTTATTTAACAGTGTCAGTTCACTAACTGCAGTTTTTTTACATAAAGAAAACAGATTTAGAATTTTGAAAATAAATTACAGTAATTTTATGCCTACAGCTTGCACCTCTTAGAAACCACATACCCTAACATTCCCCTTACTCTCCCACCACTTTCACGTCTCCTCCTTCCCCCTGTCTAAAACCACAAACTACGAGAGCTAGGAACAGGGGACTCAAAGCCCTAAGTGGAATAGTCACCCTAATTTTTCATATGGAATTAGAGAAATAAAGGGTGCCGATAAAAGGGGCAGCTTCTGAAGAGAACAGAAGCAAACTACTGCAGAGATCTGCCTGGTGCACTCAGGGTTTCCCACAGATCTTCATGGTTTGTACTTAATGCTGAACCCCTTATGAGGAGAAAGGGCATGATAAAGATCTCAAAGATTTGTTGCAAGTGGAGCTGGTAGTATGGAGGATGGGAGAAGAGAAACAGGAGAGGAGGAGAGCTATGCAACTGCTGATTGCTTCACATAACACTGGTTTAAAAAAATATCAAGTGGCAAAAATGAGAAACAGCAGCTTCTAATGAGGGAACAGGAACAATTTCCCCCTGGATCAAGGCCTTCCACTGGCTTGAATGGGCTATATGGCACCACGAAGGACTGCCTAAGAAGAGTGTCCACACAGTCACTGCTGTACCCAGAAAGCCTTCTTTTTCTAGAGGAGGAATGATGAATACATGGTGGGACCATGGGCAAGGCTAAAAGACTCATCTATGGACTGAGACTGGCCAGTAATGAGATATCATGTGAACCTTCCAGTCTACTAGCAGCTTTGTAAAAAATTTGCAAAACCGGATTCATACAGCAGCTATAGGTATGATAAAATATATTTAAATAAACAAGAGGGGGTGAGGACTAAAATTCATTTTATTTGTTTATTTATATATATATGTGTGTGTGTATAATTGTCAATGAGAAACGGAGGGAGGGAGGGAGGGAGGGAGGGAGGGAGGGAGGGAGGGAGACATCTGTCTACCATAGAGGCTTGGGATCCATGGTAGAATGTATACTTATCATGTCCAAGACCCTGAATTTGATCCCCAGCATCCAAGAAATAAATCTGTTCCTTGTGATCTTAATTATGACCTTTAAAAGCAATAAAATCAGTCTGGATCCCTCCCACTATAACCAACATAGATTGACATATTTGAGTGGGTCTTAGGCCTATCTGCACAGGAAGGTTCCATTACCCATTACTCTCCAGCTCTGATTAAACTCAATGTTCTGCACTTCCTCCTGTTAAATGTCACTCATTCCTAAGATGGGGCTTCTCTATCTACCTTGCCTCTCAGTGACTGGCCACTGGAAGATTCAAAACCAAAAAAGGGAAGGACAACAATTCGCAGATAATTGCAATTCAGATCAGGTAATTGCTTATGTAACAAATGGAAAAACTGTGAGAACTACTGTAAAAATAACTGGTTTTGTTCTGAGGCATTTAGTGGGAAATATGGAGGCATATAGGCAAAGTTGAAGGGACACGAAAATGAAGCTCCTCATCTACCCCACCCAACTCCTTGCTGAGAATACCTTTCACAGCCTCTCAGAGGTATGCCATTTATTGATAATCAGCAAAGTTTAGCAGAGTGGTTAAGAGTAGAACCTTTAGAACTGCATATAGCTTAGTCAAATTTCAACTAAAGCCCAATACTTACTAGTTACATTATAAAGCCATGTTAGCTACTCTCTTAAGTGTCCTTCTCTATAAATGGAACTCATATAATATGTCCTTAAGAGATTGTCACAAAAACAAAATGAGGTAGCAACCATCAGAATAAACACTCAATGTATAAGATAGAAAAAAATGAGGCTAAAGACTCATGCATTTATACTCGTCTCCTCCCAGCTGAGGATTTATAAACATCATCAAATACAACTCAACTTGGAGAATACATTATATGATTATTTTGGTAGCAGAATTTTATCTTCCTAATTATGTTTTGCCTAGGCAAATGTCAAAAATGAGTTTCCACTTCCAGAGAAGACACTGATGGAATAGTGGGGATGAGGGGCGGTGGGGCTGAGCTCAGAAACACACTCAACAAGGGCAGGATAGAATATATGTGATTTAGTAATGAGCTGTAAAAAACCCAAGGTCATTTCACAAAGACATACTGAGTACTAACTATGCATAAATCTGGTGGACTGAAGGAAGACAGACATATTTACCCTGAAACCCAAAAGTAAGGTGACAGGTGCCTATACTCACAAGTTCTGAATTATCCATCTACCCCAGGACCTATACTGAGATATAACATACATCTTATTTATGCCTCAGATCAATTATATTCAACTACCCACAAAATCATACACAGAACAAGGTTCATAGGCTTGTGAAATACCCATTTCACAAGCATTCAAACCCGGGGCCCTATGATGCCAAAGTCCTGTGACACTTCAGCCAGACAATTCAGTTAGAAGGAAAGCCTTTTCTAACAAGCAGAATGAGTAATGGATGATGCATTATTTAGAGAACATGAAATCCAGAGTAAGAATGGAAGTAGAAATACAGGTTGGAGGTAGAAAGCTAGTCTGGAATTGTCAGAGCTGAAGTCTATAAACTGTCAGTGTGTCAATGGTCTTGACTTATGGAGAGCTTGGTGCCATCTAAAGATTTTTATTAAGAGAATACTCTAAAGAAAAACATTTAACTTTGTTTATGACAGAACAGAGACCGTAAAAGTAACAGCGATGTTTTCTGGTGGTCTAGAAGTGATATTGGGCTGTTTAAGAAATGTATTTATAAGCAAAAATAGCAATAATGACATAACAAAGGGGTGAAACTACAAAAAATGTACCAAAGAGACAATGCGGTCTCGAGATTAGCTGGCACCTCCTGGGATGATGATAAATTAGAAATAAGCCAATTCCTAGAGAACAACAGTCCAATTTTAGAAGAATTTAAAGTAAAATTAAAATTTTATGCTAAAAAGTTGTTTCTTCTCACTTTATAAGAAAATGCCTTTAAGAGACAAATCAATATGCAAAATCCCATCAATCTCTTTCTTAATGGATGGTCACAAAAATCTGCTCTTCTTCAACACTTACTCAGTGGGTATCATCTTCAGAGCAGGCATGAACATAAAGGGTAGTAAGTATGTGGAACTCAAATTCTAAGGGGAGATAGGAACCACACAACCTCAAAAAATATCACCTAAGTATAAACAAAGAAACATCAGATATAATCCAGCATCCACAAGTAGGGATCCAAATAGTTGCAGGAGGACTATGTGTACCACTACTGCCTTGTAAGTGTCTATATATGTTTGGGACACTTACCTAACCACATTGCAATGAGCACAGCATCAATTCCATCTATTGGCTCACAGATCCGAGCCACAACTGGGTGAATTTGCTGGGCCAGGTAGTATTGGGTATCAATGGTTAAATTGTTCTGTTTCTGCATTTGCTCAGGTGCATAGGCCCTCTGAGTTGCAGTGAGGTTTGACCCATCCTACAAGAGAGCAAAGTATAGGTAATAGTACGAGCAATTCAATCATATACACACTTCCTTGATCAAACAGAGGAATGATAGCTTAAATCTTATGTCTTTAAGTCCAAATACCAAGAAGTCTTCTTGCTCTGTTGTTTAAAATCTCAGATTTATCTTATAGTAAGAAGATCAAGAACTTCTTGGTCTTAATTGTATCCACTGCCTGAAACTGTAAATTCAGTGTGTTGTGTTCTTTTGTGTCAGAATGTGAAGCTAATGAGATGGCACTAGCTAGGTTATATAATTTTATCTGCCATATCACAAACACCCTGAAAAGACTGTTGAGAATAACTCTAGTGAGAAAGGCTTTTAAATGAACAATAATAAAAGAATAGGTGTATATTCTGTTAATGTGATCACTTCGAACCACAATTCCAGCCATAGAATCATGTTAGCATTCACTCCCACCCACAAATGAGCAAAGGAAAAAGCTAAGAGAACAAAACTCAGGAGTAGAAACTTACATGCAAGACTTTAGAGGTAGGAGTACCACTAATGCAGAATCCTGGTGGGATGGTTCATTTTCACTGTCAACTAGATTGGGCTGAAACATGCCTAGGTATTAGTGAAGTAGCCCTCTGGGCATTTGGGTGAGGATGTGTCCAGAGAAGATTAACAGAGGTGGGGAAAACTGGGCCCAAAAACTGAGCGACACCATCCCTTGTGCTGAAATCCAGGAATGGTGTTTTTTTTAAAAGGAGAAAGCCAGCAGAGCACCTGCCTATCCAACTTTGTCTATCCTTTCTCTGCTTCTTAGACCACAGAAACGCAAGTAGCTTTAAGCTCCTGCTACCACATGTGAGCAAGGATGAGCTGGTCCCACCACCACCATATGCCTTCACCACCATGATAGACTTACATCCTTTCAAACTATGGGTCAAAAGAAATCATTTCTCTTTAAGTTACTTCTTTCAGGTAAGATTACTTCTTTCATGATAAAAAAAGTAACTAATATGTTTGACCAGTGCTAGTACTCAAAAACCACATATCTGACCACTGGCATGGGTATTATTCTGCACTGTTAAGCTGGCTCCTCCTCAAGCAAATGAAGATGGGTTAGGGACTCTTAAAGGTCTATGTCTCTTACACTATAAAATTAGAGTTGTGAAATTCTATGTAATTAGCCCACCTATAGCTCTATGGTGATGTCATTGTCATCTGTGCATCAAAAAGTCATCATTCTACTGGACCAACATCCAATGACTCACTTCCCTCTTCTCTTGTCTAAAACAACAGAACTTCAGAATTTAATATTCAGACTAGTAAATTATAACTATTCACAGTGCTCAGCTGCTCTGCAGAACTGATTATAATGTGAATCCTATTCTTCCACTCCTGCAACAATCAGTCCCTTCTGAGCTCAGCATCCAGCCCAAAACAGAGACAACATTCCACACTATTGTCTACCAGAGACCCAAAGCAGAACCTTCTCTCTCTTTCCTGATAGAAACAAATGGTGCCTGTCTTTCAATTAGGTTCTACCTGATACAATTAAATTCCTAGAAAGAAAGCAACTCTCAGATAAAAATGTGCTCATTATTTCCACCATACGTCATAACAGTAAAAAGAATGGGGCAGAATTAATCAAGCTTAATCACTGCCCTTTAAGAAGCTTGAATTTTAAGGTGAAAATAATGCAACAGTCACTGGAAAAGAGATTGAAAACCATCACTGGGCAGTACTTCATATGTTATACTATACAAAATGCCTTTTAGCATTGGAAATCTGATCAACCTATAGAATTGCACATTTTTGTTGAGTTTAATCCCAAGTGTTTGGTTTTAGAGGCATATGGTACCACACTCAGCAAACTGAATCATTTTTTAATGTTGAACTAAAATAAAATTCTTAGAACTGAAGCACTGTTAAAGCACTGAAGAACTGGGGGGAAGTGATAAAGTGCTTGCCTAGCATGCACATAGCCCTAACTTCTTCTGTCCTGAGAAACAAACAAAACCAGGAGCATAAGCTCCTTTTAAAAAGCATAGCTAGAAATTCTTATATAAAGACATATGTGTACTTTTAAAGAGCAGTTAAACAGTTCTGAGTATACTTTCAGGGTAAACTGTTCTGACTTGAAAAACATTTAGGCTATCACCTAAGTTGTATCACTCAAAGATCTAATTCTCAAACTGAACAAGACCTCAAAGTAAACACAAGACATGCAACAAGTACCTTTTAAGAAGAGATAAGGAAGCAATGCTGATCTTCCTTAAAGTGTCCATTTAGCTAGCAATTCATAAGCTTCAGGGACACTCAGGTGCTCAAAGCTATATAATCATTATTAGTGGAGAAGTAATGAGAGAAAATATAAATGGGTGACAAGTGGGCCCCTTAAAACAATTATGTCAAAGGCATGCCTTACAGAAATTACCACTAATAAAAACCAAATAACTACAGGTTTAAAATTAGTAGACAAATATAACCTGACTTAAGATCCAGGCAAATGATGCACATAGGTTTAACAAGAGTACAAACTACAATATACATCACCCTCTAACCTCATATGAGATGGAATTCTCAATGTTATCAATAGGATATTGTGTGCTCAATGTAAACATTAAAACTGAACCTATTTCAAATAAGCAATTCTTGGAGAACAACTTGCCTTAGAGTAGCACACAGTCCTTAAAAATTAGAAACCACACATTTTCAAAAGCTTTTTCTAAAAATACAGTTGTGTTATGAAACTTTAAAAAGACGGCAGCTTTGACTAGCAAACATGATGAAAGGAAGGTATGCCCCACCGATGAGAATAAGGGCAAATTAAAAGTCCTAGCCCATTCTTGGGATGTGCTAAGGAAAACAAGTTAATAAAAAAAAGTTATATTTAAAAAATAAGAGTCAGTACCAGTGGATGAGAAAATGCTAAAATCACATCAAATTGGATTTAATATATTACCTTAGCATCAGTAGTTTGAGCATTTATGCATCAATCAAGACAAGGAATATAAGCTTGACTTTTAAATACCTAGATCAAGCTATTTTATAAGTCACCAAATGCCTTTATTCCAGGTTTAGCCAAAATATAACTGTGGCTTGACTTCATCACTAGATGCTATTTCCCTGAACATGTATTATTTTTGCAAAGTTGTAAGCTACCATCTGCTCCTGTCATTAATAATCTAAAAGCTTTTCCATGTATGTGAAAATCTAAGTGAAAAAAACTAGCCTATTTACCAAAATCTTTATTTGCATAATTTGAAAATTGTTTTTTTGAGATGAGACTTGTCAGAGGCAATATGCAAAGCACATTAAGGACTTGAGCAAGCCAGACATTTATGGAAATATTTTCCTGCAGGAATTGGCTTTCTCTAACAGTTCTTAATCAAGGGTAACCCTAGGAGGGAGACAGAGTCAAGTGCTGATTCCTGTCCATGTACTTATCATTGTTATGTACATGATTTACAGTATGTAGCAGCTACTGTATTAACATACTAGCTTTCCATTTTCATAAGGCTCTACCCTATGCTTTTAAAACATATTGGTTGTAGTTTAGCAAAGATTAATTGTATAGCAGTGAATTTTAAGATTTATCTAAAAATTTCACACTGGAATAACGCAATATGACTTAATTTTAAATGAGACAATTTTATTCAGATGAATTAAGCCTTTGGGTAAGTAGATCATATCATTGTAATTTTAAAGAATTCAGAGAGACTTATGTCTGACTTTCTTTTTACAGAGAAAAAAGATGCATTTCTTTGTTCCAAATGAAGTCAAATGCTTTCAAAGAAAAAGACATGCTCTCCAGCCCAGCCCTACCTCTTTCCCCATCCCAGTGAGTGTTCTAAAACCGTGTGCAGAAGGCCTAGAATCTCCTTAGAGGTGCCTCATGAAATAGAAAGAAAATGAGTAGGCCCTCTCTATCTGGGAGGGAAGGAGACAGGGAAAGGGTGAGGGAGAGAACTAATGCAATGATTTGTTTTCTTCATATAGCATCTCTTTTGGATCTTTCAACTTTGTACACATATTCATATATTTTATATTTTTCAAGTACTTAATTTGATATATGCAAGAAGAACAATGCATTTATTCTCTTAGATTCCTCTGACTCAAAATAGAAATTGTTACAAATGGAACAGTAAAGAGCTACTACTATTGCTGGACAAACCACCAACTATACACAGATTTTCTTTCTTTAGTAGTCTTCTAGTGCTGGGGATCAAATCCGGGGTCTCATATATGCTAAGCAAGTGCTCAACCACTGAGCAATACTGCCAGTCCATGATACATTTCTACTTGAGTTACAGTTGAAAGAATGCCATTGTTACAAACTGTTTTCCAAAATGATTTCAATGACCCCAAAAGAGTACTTTCAAATGTTTTATGAAACGCCATTACTCTGAATTTTTTTTAAGGCTTAAAAACCACCTCTTTCCAGTGTCAATTACTTAGAAGAGTATTAATAAGTAAGATACCTTGACAATCTCGATTTTATTCAAGATTCGTTTGCATGTATAAGGGGTGCATGTGTGCACATGTTCATGTATGTACATGTGCATGCACATGTGGAAGCCAGGTATCTTGCTCAATTGCTCTCCACCTGAACCCAGAGCTCAGATATTTGGGCAATCTGGCTCACCAGCAAACCCCAAGGATCTGTCTATCTCCATTCCCCAGTGCTACAGTTACAAAAATGCTGCCATGCCTGCCTCTGTATGTGGCCACTTTCCCAGTCCATTTCTTGGGATTCTTAAGTGGCACAGGTATTATCAAATAGAATAGTTTTACCTGACAGATAACGTAGGACACTGTATCTCCAGCTTTCACCTTCCTACCTCCTTGAGAATTTATCCAGAGGGCAACGTGTACATGAGGTAGGCTTTTTTTATCAGGGTAGTCCTGGGGATCCTTTGTCAATGCCTAAAAGAGAAAGAGAGGAGACAAAAAAGGCACCAAATCTTAAAATAAAATTCTACCAAAACATATATGTATCAAAAATGTCTTTGCTAGAATCACATACATATAACATAAAATAACTTAAGATTTATATAGAAAACATGGCCTCAGTATATTTAAACAGTTCATCTTCAAGGTTCCTCTCTCCATCACTTAGTAATAGGCATAACTAGACACAAGCCTAACAAAACAGAAATATAAATTTATTGACTATGCCACATAATATTCGAATATTTAAAATATAGACTCTAGACTTAATGGTCTACACAGCCTTAGAATATCTCCTAATATTTGCAGTTCTCTAAGCTGAATTGACTGATCAGTTGGGACTGAAGAATAACAGTTACTCCAACTTAATGATCTGTTTCTCAAAGGCTTCTCAGACTACATAAATTCCCAAAGCACCACACCTTATTGAATTTACTCTCAATGTCAATATATAAGCTCAACAGAGGTGCAATGAACTTGTAAAAAGCATGCCCCAAAAGAACAGGGATATTAGTCAGGAGGTCTTAACATCAAAATTATTTTCATACAGTACTATTTGCATTGATTATGCAGAAGCAATGCTGGGTAAAACTGCTGAAGCCTTGTAAGTGTGAATCTGGATAGCAGCACCAAATTATACTAATAGTCTTTTATTTTGTTCCACCACACAGTTTCAAGGCATTTTCATATAAGAGTATCTTTGACTAAGTAGTAAAAATTAGTAACTTTGGGGAAGAAGAGAGAGGGTCTCACACTGTAGCAGAGGCTGACTTGGAATGTGCCATGCAGTACAGGCTGGCTGCAGATTTGTGTCAGTCCTGCCCCAAGTTCCTGAGTGCTAGAGTTATAGGTGTGAGTCATTTGTGTCTGGCCAAATTAGTAATTTTTAAAGCTTTCATCCCTTGAGAACAAGTCTATTGTTTTGTATGATAAAACACAAAGAACAGACAAAGCACTTGTGACAAATGAAGGCTGCTCTAGGAAAGGACTTGTGCAACTATTTGAGTTACCTGCTAAACTAACTGCTCTTCACACAGAATGCAATTTCTACTTGAAAGAATGGTAGGCAAACTATAGTTATTCTGACATGTGTACCTGGTAGTTTCTCAAAACCAAACCAAACCCAAACAAACAAACCCACAAACAATTTAATAAGCTTGATACTTTAATTTTAAAAAGATAGTATTTTATATAGTCAATGACAAAATTCAAGCTTTCAAACACAATTAAAATTTTCTAAAACATATTAGGAAATTTTCTACTTCTGTGAGCTTGACAACTTCTCAATACTTTAGGACATTTCTTATAAAGTAGTATTTAAAGATGCTATTTTTGACAGTATACTTGAAATATACCATATTTTGGGATATCTGCATAATTAAAGGAACCAACACTGACCATATGATCAACCCATAATGTCATACATGAATAAAGTATCCACTCAAAGTTCAATATAGGAGAGTGAATAAGATAAAAATACATGGTAGACATGCATGAAGATGGCCAAGTAGAGCACATTTTTTAAAACAGATATACATTTATAAAAATAAGCATAAAACCCCAAAGAACAATACAGACCAACAGATTTTAATGTAAGAAAGTAAACAGTTCATTGGTATGGTTTTAAGCTCTACGTTAGAAATAACATTTAAAAAGCCAAATGTGGTGGCACACACCTTTAATCACAGGACTCAGGAGGCAGATGCAGGTAGATCTCTGTGAGATCAAGGCCAATCTGGTCTACAAGGTGAGTTCTAGGCCAGAAACAACCTTTAAACAATCTGTAGATTTTTCAATGTAGAATCAAAGAGGAGTATATAACTTATCAGGAAAAAATACTAACTACTCCTTTTTCTATCTATTTGTATAAAACTGAATCATATTCCTATACATCAATCAAAACCACGCATCAGAACAGAATGAGCACAAAAGCAGATAGGAAAGTCCAGATGTCTTCTACTAAGCAAGACAATAAAGAGATTTGCAAAATTAGGATATGGTATCATTCTTCTAGGTAACTTTTCTTCGTGTTTAAACATAAAATCTTTTTAAAAAACTCTACATCTTTAAATTATTCGGAAATGTCTGTGTCTGTGTGTGGGTACATGCACATGAGAGCAAGTGCCCACGGAAGCCACAAGAGGGAGTCAGATCCCCTGAAGCTGAAGTTAGAGGTGGTAGTTAGATAGGCAACATGAGTGCTGAGTCCTCTGAAACAGCATTACATTCTCTTTAATAGCTGAGGCATGTCTCCATCCACACATACAATTATTTTTTTCTGGAAAAATATTTATGTGATCACATAATAGATTTATTGCTAAAATGATTTTTTAAATTTTTTAACAAACTATAAATACCAGTAAAAATCACATAATCAAAAGTTCATGCATTGTTTGATTAAATTTATGTGTAAAAGGGAATTCTGAGAATAAGAAATCTGAGAATAGATAAAATGAAATAGATCCTCAAGCATGGCTGCATGCGCTCAAATTAAGTATTTTTTTCAAAGTAGTATACTCAGTGTATAAGAGTGCCTAGGAAACTGTCCTAGTACTTGAATCCAACCTTGGTTGTAACTTGGATGGGCAACATTGTATGTACCTCTTAACGTAAGACATCTGTATTTAAGAAACTCATAACTATCAATAATTGACTATTCTTCAGTACCCAGTTAAAAAAAATTCTGAGTTTCATGGGACATACTTTCCAAGTATTAGACAGAGGGTATTCAAGGACTTTATAAGTTAGACTGAGAAGGCTTCACTGAAATAATGCTATGGGGCTCCCAAGATGGCTCAGGTGGAAAAGACACTTGTTGCCAAGCCTGGTGACCTGAGTTTGATCCTCAAGATCTACATGGTGGAAGGGTAATCAGTTGACTTTGGCAAGCTGTTTTGTAGTCTCCACATGCCCACCATAGCACACGTGCTCCCCGCTTGCATATGCACCCTCACACATGTGCATGTGCAATGCATGCTCAAACCTCCCTCCTGGCACACATAATGCAATGATTTTGAAAAATGCTTCCAGGCAATTTAAGCTCAAGGTAGCCAGAACTATAAAAAAAAAACAAAAAAACGGTTTCAAAGTATACCATGATACCTTACAAAATATATTTAAGCTAAGATTGCAGTAACTTCAGAAAAATATCACAGGTGTTATTTTTCAATCTCTATCAAATTGAATGAATCTCACCACTTTAAGTAGGACTCCATCCTAATCTAACTTGTCATTTTCAAGGTCTACCAACATGATATACAAAAGGAAAACCAAAAAAACCACACTGTTCTGATACCACCCACAAAAGTAATATAGTTTCTTATACTCCGCTTTCATTTGAAAGCAGTAAAATCTAAAAACTGGATTACCTACACATTTTCAATGACACAAGCATTCAGGTTAAAGTCTATTAGAAAGACACATTACTTTTGACATATGAATAGCTTTCTGTAAATACACAGAGCTTATCCAGGATATATTCATCAGAATTTACTGTACTTGTATCAACATTGCAAAAAAAATTTTTTTTTTCTTAGAAAAGGTCTCATTATGTAGACCAGGCTGGCTTGGAACTCAGAGATGCAGGATCCACTTGCCTTGGCCTCTCAAGTTCTGGGATTAAAGGCATGCACCATCATATCCAGCAGAAATTCTTACAACATATATTTAAGTATAAATAAAATAATAAAATAAACATAACAACAAATATAAAAAATAAAAATAAATATTTTGTGAATAAAATATCTGGAGATAGCTGGTTATTAAGGTACTTAATCCATGTTAAGAAACAAAAAAAGCAGACAGTCCAGTGGCTTGCCTTTATCAAGGGGAAGAGACAGGCAGATCCCTAGGGCTTGCTGGCCAGCTAGCCAAGCCCACTCAGCAAGTTCCATGCCAGTGGGAGACTCTGTCTCAAAAAACAAAGCAGGGACTGGGGGGATAGCTCAGTTAGTATAGTGTTTAGTAAAGCACTCAGTTAGTATAGTAAACATGAAGACCTGAATTTAATTCTTACAGAACTTGTGAAAACCTGGATATGATAGCATGCCCTTGTAATCCCAGTGCTGGGGAGGTAGAGATAGGTAGGCAGATCCCAGCAGCTTTCTAGCTAGCCAGCCTGACCTACTTGACAAGTAATGGGCCAGTGAGAGGCAGTCTCAAAAACAGGTAGACAATACCTTAGGATGTCCATTAGCCTCCACTCATATACACAACACAAAATTTAAGACTAGATTTCACACCGAGGGACATTTGGGTATGCAAACTTGACTCAATATCCCTTAACATATATGAAAAAAATGCATGAAGTGCTGTGAGAGGACTATGGGGGTGCAGCTAGAGTAGGGGGTAAAATAATTAAGATGCATTATATGAAATCCACAAAAAAAAACAATAAAAATATATTTTAAAAAATTTAAGACTGGGATAGAAAATAATCTTAAGGGACCCAAATTAGGGGTCTGGAGATGGCTCAGTTGTTAAGATCACTGGCTGCTCTTGCAGAGTTTCCAGTTCTGTTTCTAGTATCCACATGAAGGCTATCAACCATCTTAACTCCAGTTCCAGGGGATCCAATGCACTCTTCTGCCCTCTGTGGCCATTGCATGCATAGGTGCACTTACATATATGAAGGCAAAATAGTCATATACGTAATAAATATATAAATAAATAAAAATGACCCATACTAGGACTTTGAAATATGAAACAGATTTTCCTTATTCAGCTTCATATTCCAGATCTATCACTGTATATGTAAGAGGGACTCCCTGTTTGCTACATGGATTATCAATGGATTATCAAAAGAGCAAATGAATTCTTTGAGTGTTCACTGAACTATAGGCTACCATGAACTCTGGTAAGCAATATGGAGACTATAAAGATAGCATATCATGATTTCAGTTCTGCCACATACAAAAGTACACAGATATTATCACACTAGCATGAAGTAATAACCATTACTATTATTAATAATCTCACCACAGGATGATAAATACTGATGTTGAGTGATGGATAATGAAGATGTGATACTATTCCTATATTTCTTATAAGCTTGGAAATTTTGATGATAAAAACTTAAATAAAACAATGTAGATTACTGATCAAGACATGGACATGCCAGTATGCCTATGAGCACTGTTGTTCTTGCACACTAGTAATAGAAGATGAGGATGCATTCATGGTGTTACTTTATCAATAATATATTCATGCTTGGTCTGAGCCTTCCAAACTTATCCCCACAACCCCTTGTTATAGACAGCCGTGTTTCCAGGAAGGTAGACAAAATCAGAAATACAACAGATACAGTATGTAGAACAGATGTAAAATCTAACTAAAAGAAGAGTGCAGGCATAATTCATTCATGCTTTTTTTAAAAAAAAAAAAACTGCATAGCAAACCACTCTGTAGATACCAATATGTATATACTGCATTACTTAAAGTGAAGAGCTAATGTTAAGGCATGCATGTCCCCACGTACACTATAAATCCCTCCTTTTCTAATATTAAAGACATGACAGTCAAGGTAAAGAAAACAGACCACTTACCTAAGAATGAATACAAATCTCAAATATATGCACAGAAAATATTCTCTCCAAAAAAATCAAACCCACTGTGAAAGTTTCATATCCATGATGGTAACAAGGTTTTATTAAAAATCATCACCACTACAAAGCAACTATGATGAAAACAGCGTGCACAACTTGCTATTATTAATCTGCATCACCCTTTTACAATACTATTTACTAAGACTAATACAGATACAGATATTTTTTGACACAAATACTTTATTTCATTAAAATAAGAAAGGAATCCATTCAAAAGCAAAATGGCAAGTAAATAAAGATGCACAATACAGTTATTTACAATAGGAAAGATAATAACCAACAAAAAACATTTAAACAAATATTTACCAGCAAAACAGGACTAGAGACACAGCTTAGTTTTAGAGTACATGCTTAGCATGTGTAAGGCCCTATGTCCAAACCCAGTACAACCAAAAAAAAAAAAAAAAATCAATCAATCAATCTGTAAAATAGAGGATGAAAGCACCGATTATGATTTGGTGGTTTTGGTGCTGCAGATCAAACCCAGGGTCTTGCATATCAACTTTATGATTTTTTTGGTAATATAGAAATATTGAAGCCAGGCATGAGGGCATATACTTATAATCCCAGCACTTTGAAGGTAAAAGGAGGAAGACAGATGATCAGGGATTCAAGTCCAGTCTCAACTATACAGAAATTGAGGCCATACTGAGCTAAAACCGATCCTACTGTAAAATAAAAATGTAAGCTTTGTCCAGTGAAAACATGTTTCTAGATAATACATAATTTTTACAATATAAAATATTTTCAAGAGTATAGAAGTATACAAAAATGACAAATACTGCTGTAACAGAGAGGTACTATGAATGATGAATGAGTTTTTAATTCTAAAACTTCCATTTAATGTTACCATTAGAGTCTTTTTCATTAAATTTTTTTTGTATGAGCCTTGACAAAAAAATTTATCACAAAGCAGGTTGGTAAAGTATTTGAAAATTAGCTGCTAATCTAACATCTTGCTTATTATACACTACTCTGGAAATCAAGATATTTTTGTCAAGTTAGGTAAGAAAAAATGAGCATATCCCAAAATGGATAATTTGTTTTTGATTTAAGAAATAAGTGTTTTAGAGCTACAGAAAAAGTTAAATGCTATCTTAATTCTAACTGAATTTGTCCCCCTAAACCATTTGATTACATTTGCCATAAGGATCACCATCTGTAAAGTTACACCCACACCCACAGTCCCAGAATGGGGGTAGGAGAGAGGGACAGTGACAAGGCAAGATGCTTACAGGTCTATGCCCCCAAACAACTATTACTCAGGATTATGAAAAGAACAGTATTCTCTAGGCCTTGACATGTAAAATAAATCACTCCATGGGATGTCTAGAAGCCAAGCATTCAGCAAGTACAGTGAGATCCGGAGAGAGAAGGGCTTTACAGCAGACAAGGCAGTACCTGTGGCTGCAACAGTTATGCTAATACTCTGATCTGTGGACCAGTTGTTAAGCAGCCTTCACCACCACCTAGAATTTATTTAAATTGCAAGGATGAGGTGGCCCTTCAACTATCTGAAGGAGGAGAAAAACACATGACAGCAGCTGGGCTCAGCAATAAATGCTACATTTACCTTGTTAATTTCAAACTGGCTCACTGGGACACTGCCATTTAGCACATTTTCTCCAATTTCTATTAACCTCTTCTGAATGTTTTCCACTATGGTGTCCCGGCTTTGATCAGAAAGAATCTGGCCAATAACAAAGCTGAAAAAATACAAATTATATTAAGAGTTAATATGAGAGTTAGTCTCTAAAAAGCACTTATTCTTTATTACTTTAATATGAACTCTACCAAAGGTTTACTAGCCAAGGAGTTCCAGGTCTGCCCTTAGACATAAAGACCATTCTTTATGTGGCAGCTAATGCTTTATGCAAAATGTAGCAGAGAAAAACACATGTTTAATCGGATTTTATGTAATTATAAAATTCAGAAGCAATTATATTCTAACCATAAGCTAAAATTTTAGAGTATAAATATTTCTCATTACTCATAAAGCAACCAGATATTATCTCTGGCATCAAGATACCATCTCCATCTAAAATGAGTATTAGCCAGGTAAGTAGAAATAGAAAGCTCTTTCTCCTGTCTCATTATAAATCGCTCAGTGTTCTCTAACTTTATGCTACCCCTTAAAAACTTCATATTATTCTCAAGGGAAAAAGAAAAAAAAAAGAAGTAAAGAAGCCAATATTTTATCCATTTCTGAGAAAATGCAAAGCAAGAGTTTGACAGCTGCATTATAATTTGTCACAAAAAGAATCTTGACAAAAACATTTGTATAGCTTTAATTACTAATACATTTCTAACTCAGAGAAATTTACTTCTATTATGATACATCTTTTCTTAGAAAACACAAAGCTGAGGAAAACACTCTAATCGACAGTCTATACAAATAGTTTCATCTTTGGGTACATTTGGGGGCAATGAAGCATTTCAAACCACATTTCATAAAAGGCAAACTGTGACCTATACTCACATGATCAAGTTTGCCTAATCAAGAGTAGTTTTTGCAGAATCAACAATTGCTTTATCTCCCAACCCAAAGCAAGAGGAAGATTGGAAAATAAGTTAAAATGCAGATATTTAGCACAATTAAAATAATTTTAAAATCTAGCCATAATAAACAAAATTCTTCTATTTCAGAACGGATCTAGCGCATAAAATAGGACTATCAAAGATGGCATATACCTGAATCTTAATTTTTCAACTGCTTTATGCATTAATGTGACTACAAATGTAAACAATATTATCGGTCATTTATTACTTTGGAGGCACACACGGTATTTTAGAACCAGCTCTCAAATTAATCTGAGATTATTAAGAATCATTTATACACAAATGGTACATGGGGACAAAGTCCCACTCCATGGCCCACTTTTAATCATACAACATTTTGAGCTACAAAATGGGAAAACCTTAACAATTATGTTTCTAAATAGGCTCTAGAGATCCAGGAAGACAAAACAAAACACATTCCAACAGGGAATTAAAGCAAAACAAAACAACATGAACAAAATCAACAAAACCAACTCTGTAAGGATCCAAGTGTGCAGGCTTAACCTCAACAGGAAATATATCTTGCAGTAAGCATTACTTACTAAGCAAATTTAGTTGTTCTAATTTTTAATCTAAATGTAAACTTCTCTTCATTAATACACAACTGAAATCACAGTAACAACAAATGAAGTTGTATCCTTATGTTTGATAGACTCAGAGGCATCTTCCGTAACACTTGAAATTTTTTTAAACAAATTTTTAAAAGATAAACAACAGAAACAAAATTAAAGCTAAACTCACTTTCCAGTGTCCTTAGCAAGATCACACCAGTCTCTTCTAACAATATCTAATCCTTTCAGCTCTTGTTTCGTAACATAATTCCCATCTGATGTTGGTTCAACAACCAGAGCAGCATATTTCTTTTTCTTCAGTAGTAGCAGAGACTTGAAAACACCATCAATGTCTATTTCAAGCAGTCTATACAATTTATTCACTTCACTTTTTACCTGTGAAAATTTCAAATATTATTGCCAGATTCTCAAGCACATAACAGGAAGAAGATAAACATGCCTTAAGTTCTCTGGAGTTAACCTCAACGGAACTTTAAAACACATGCGATTAAAATGTATGACTCAATTTATAAACATGATTGATTGCTATTTGAGACACACTGAAAAGATGCTGAAAAACACAGGAACAAAAACAGATCTTAACAGTACTCTTGGATATTTACCAGAAGGACTTTAAGTCAACATATCACAAAGATATTTGCACATGGATATTTGCTGCAGCATTATTTACAATAACTTAGTTATGGAATCAACTTAGGTGTCTACCAATAAAAGAATAGACAAAAAAAAAGCAGTGTCTCTATATAGAATGAAATTTTTCAGCCACAAAGAAGAATGAAATGATGAGAAATGTGGGCAAACGGATGTAACTAAAGATAATCATATTCAACAAATTAAGTCAGAATAAAAACCACAACTACTGCACATCTCTCATTTGTGAATTCTAGATTTTTATATATAGATAAATCATATATATATCAATATATCATGAAAATAGAAGTGAAAATGACTAGGAGAACAAAGGGGATTAGCTCATAGGAGGAAGATGAGAAGTGGGGGTAGAAGGGCAGAGGGGGCATGATCAGAGTATATTATAAACAAGTATGACAATGTCCATATGAAATTCAGTACTATATACAATGAATATACACCAATTAAAATAAATAATAAAAGAAAGATTTTAGCACTTGGGATGCTGAGGCAAGGGGATCCCACATTTGAAGCCAGTCCGAGTTACTTACAAAGTTTAAGACCAGCTTGAGCTATATAAGACCTTATCTCAGAAAACAAAATACTTTAACTTAACAAATAAAGAAACAATAATGTAAATGCATCAGCCCATTAAAATAAAGGATAGGACTGGCTGTCGACTCCAGGAAATATATAATGATTATAGAAAATTCTGAATGCCTTTCTAGAATCTAAAGATAATATTTCTGTACTTGCCTTCAAACTGCTGAATCAGTTAGCAATTAGGCAGTCCAACAAGGAGATAAGTGGGCAGAAGAAAGCAAAATTTTGTTGAAATAATAACCAAGATGTCTGTTAACACCCTGAGTATAAACAACAAATAACTATAGGCTTCAATAAATAAATGAAGAGACTCTTGCCCTATGCAAGGTCCAGTATGTGTACAATATGGCAGGCCTATGTACAACTGAAGAATATAGTTCAAATTCCTCACTTTTCTGAAAGAAAAAAAAATGGGTAATTTGTAAGATATTTTCATTTTCAGTGTACTGGGACAAAATATTAACAGAGCAAGTACTCAAGAAATACCTATCAATTGGGAATCACCATTAAGATACTATCAATGATTACTTCTAATGCCTCCTGCCTTTCCTAATATATTTTAAGTACTCCTATAAAGTTAAATGCACATGTGTGTAGATAAGTAAGTATTCATTCATACCTATGTATGAAACTTATCTTGATATTACTGAACACAAATTTCCCTGTAAACAACAATGTAATGAGTTCTAATGCACTATTTTTCTTAAGCTTAGACTGTTTTAAAAGAAAAAATGTTATCTACTTGTTTTCGAAACCCACTGCTTTTCAGTTTTTCCCTTAACACAAACTAGAGGGTCAAACACTGTGGCACATGTCTTTAATTCCAGCATTAAGCAGGCTGAGACTGGTGGATCTCTGTGAGTTCGAGGCCAGCTTGGTCTACGTAGTAAATTTCAGGTCAGCCAGGCCCATATAGCTAGACTCTGTCCCAAAAAACAAACAAGAAAAAGAATAAATGAATCAAATAAATAAACTAAATTGGAGGAGAATGTAAGGAAAACATGAAAATGAAATATTCAAAGATGTCAAATGTATTCTTTTCAAAAGTACACACATTCCCATACACGTGAATTTATGATAATTCCTGTTAAAAACGAAATTCATAAAATTAGATAAAACAAGCAATCTCATCAACTTAACTCACCTTGTTTCCTAACTTAAACACTTCTTCCAGATTGGTGCTATTGGTATTAATCATAATTGAATCTGTATCTCCATAAATAACTTCAAGATTCATCTAATAAAAAGTCGAAATTATAAAAATTAACAACAAAACACACTGATCATTATATACAATAAAACTAATGGTTTCCTATACTATAAATTATGGGTTCCATTGACTTCTCAGGTTTATATTACTTACTATTTCACACTGTGATATACAATTAAAGATTAAGCATATCAGATTCTATAGGCCATATCAGATATATAATAGAGTCATTAAACTGGGTGGGGACAGGAAGGGGAGGTGCAGATAGGGGAAAGATCTAAATATCATCAAATTATACTGCATGAAAATCATAAGAATTCAATAAAAAAATGTAAAATATAGAAAAAATTGAATACATATTTTTAAATTAAAAAATAAAGTCCTTCATAAACTAGAAATGCAAGCAGCATAACAGTAAGAAAATCTCCCAATTTTTCTTTAAATAAAAGGATAAGTGGAAGAATTAACTATGTATAGTTTCAATTGAGAATATGAAATTTAATAATAATGAAAGTTAAGAGGCTAGGAAACAGGGTCTAAATTTAACCATTGTACCAAATGCTTAGTGGTCATGGCAATTTAAGGAGCAAAAACATAATGGATTTTTTAAAATCTGGGGGCACAAATCCATATTGAATTCTCAAATACTATTTAGTAGAATATGTAGAGTGCCAAAAAAATCAATCATAACAAACAACACTAGAGCAAATACAGTATAAAGGCATGGAAATAAACTCTAATTAGCACTGTTACTAATTTGCCCAAAACACTCACATACAGGCTTCAAGCAGAGGCTAGATCATATCAGTGTTAGTACAAGAAAAAAAGCTGTAATCCATTAGGAGGGATTATAAATGTAAACTAGGCATCCTAAGAAGCAATTTTCAGTATGTTTGGGTTACAATTTTCCTTGAACACAAAAACGTCACCAGGTATGATATTTAAGAGTTGTTATAGAATGAAAATGCTCAGCATTACCTTCTGTACCATCTCTTTCGTATGCATCAAAATCTAAATAAAACAAAAGTCAACATTAATACATTCCACAACTACAAAGGCATAAATATAGCACAAAAGATTTGCAATTTCCATACATCTTTAAAGCTCTTGAAAGTTTCACAACAACTACTCTCAAAATAACGTCATCACCCTAATTCAGTTCTCCTCTAGGCTGATTCTTAATAGAGCTATGAGCACATATATGTATGCATCGCTACATAGCTTCAATAAACACATCTAATAAAGTATTCCTTTATAATAAAGCAAACACACTTGCATGACTAAGGAAAGCTTAACTGAATATTTGAAATGTGACCATGCATCCTCATAGTATACAGGATCTTGAAATGTAAAAACCAAAATATTCTACTTGATTTAAAATTCTTTCTAGATTAAATTCATTGAACTACCTGGCCTGAAGCTAGTACAGTGATGAGTAAAATGATGGGAACTCAATAGTGAATGAAGACAAACATATAGATAATAATTATTAATGAGTCTGCTCCCAGGCCCACGTGACTACAGGACAGTCTACAGGATATACACACACAGGTATGTATGTATGTGTATATATGTATATGATGTTTATTTCTATGTGTTTTATAATGTACATACAGACAAATCTGGATATAGATTATCTTGGGCCAGATCATAAGCACCACAAATTTAATACATGAAGGCCTCTGAAGAAGTAGTAATAAGACAGAGTGAGAGAGAAACTGAGAGATCCTGAACTATGAGCAAGATATTATGCTGAGAACACCTCCTGCATTTTACCATTGCTTTCTCCAAGATCTCCGAGAGGTTGCTACTATTAATATTCTCATTTGACAAAGAGAAAGTAACTATTCTGTCCTAGTCATGGCAAAACAAGGACATGAGCCTAGGCCCTGACTGAAGGATAGAGGCTTTAGTCATTCCATGCAATATACTGCTTATCTACTATCACTCATTCTTCAGTGCATCCACCTAGACCAGAAGTCTCTTCTCCAGACAACCAGATACAAGTTTGCCTTCATTCATGGTTATTTCCCTGGCTTGTCAAGCTGAAACCACATAATTTGCCTTTAGTCTTTCTTGTACTCCATAGTACAAAATAATCTTGTGTTTAAAGCATCATTTACACCTATCTATTTCTTTCTACTTTCACTGCCCACTCCCCTTTCTTGCTAGTGCATAATTTTGTTTAGATGCCCATAAATTCTTGGAAAACATAGTTGCTTGGTGGTCATGGTGAATTCAGATTAAGCTAAGCCAGTAATTTTAATATGGGCAGTGTAGTGGAATCACCTAAGGATCTTTAAAAAAATAAAAACTATGACAACTGCAACTGTCTCCAGACCTTGCCAAATGTTCCTGATGCATAAATTCACCCTGGCTCCAGTGTAAGAACGCCTGTGCTACAGTACTGACTTCCTGAAATTGATTAAACGGTTCTACTTTTTCTCTCCTAAAACAAAAATCCTCATGATACCTGGCCCAGAATGTCTTTGACCCAAAGTTTTTCTACAGGAGCTCCCAAGAGGATTCTTGGCACTGGTTTATGATGATCATGGTCATTCCATTCTGGGGATAACTACCAATTTAGACATGTGCACGTGACAACTTAACCTTCCTTCCTCGTGAAAAGTGGAAAGAAAACCTGGCTTATAGACTGGGAGCTGCCTGGAGTGGAAGCATCCATCACAAAGACCATGAAGGGCCAAGGCCACAGTACAAGTGAACAAGTTAAGGAAGCACCTGACTAGGGGCCATGGGGTTGCACTGAAGGTTAACTAAATGATACCTGTGAAGCAACAATCTAACTTTCCTTAGGTATTAATCTCCTAAACGTTTCAACATCTTAAGATCAAGCCCCAAATCTACAGATGCATCTCAAACCCGAGCTCCGCCTCTATAGCTGTTACCTCCCTCACAAAACCTCTAGTGAAACAAGAAAGATCTTGCAGTCTTCCAACAGCTGCCATGGACAGACTCACCTTTTCTTTCCCTCATGCATACAGCACAATTTCTTCCATAGGTGTCTGACCATTACTGCATTTTACAAGTGTGTAAATGAAACCTTATTCCATAATGCCTGAGCTGACTGTGACAGCCTAGAGTGATCTCACTGACCCATGTTCGCTTTGTTACTGTTGCAACTGAATGAGGCTTTATGCTATTAGTGACTATGGCCCTCCCCAACTAGACCACAGCTTCTGGAGTTTAGAGGGCATGTTCATACCTGCAGACCTCAGATATGACAAGCAATCAAACTGTGTGCCAGGTAAATGACAGGTCCCATAGTAACCCAATTACTTTTCTACTAGACACTAAAATTCTGTCAACTTATAAAAACTTCAGTCTTCTCAACTTCACCTTCGTTTTTTAACACTTAAATTACAAGGCAATGCATTGTGGGAGAATACCCAATAATTCTTTTGGAGAAAGGGAAATAATGAGATAGGTCCAAGTCAAGTTAATCATAGTAAGGACAGACGTACCTATCATAAGTTCTCTCCACTTTCCTTCCCTTCCTCGCAAGACAGCTTTCCTCATCAAAATGGACAACTCCAAAAGCTAACTAAGTTACTAAGATAACTGTTACCTACAAGGAAAATAGCTCAGGAGTAATTTGCCAACCCTCATTACATATTCAATATCCGATTTCTGCTCCTCTTCTCTCACAATGTGCACCAGATCTGTGCCTTATCCCTCGTGACCTGGCACCTTTCATCGTCCACCTCTACTCTAACCCACTATCAACTTGTAACCATTTCTAAGCCCAACCTGAGGGCTGCTAAAAAACTATTTTACCTCTAGTGGCATGAACCTTTCAGTGGTTGGTTTTGTTGTTGTTGCTGCTGCTGCTGTTGTTGTTTACAGGAACTGTAGACTGTGTTGGAACTGCTTTTTTTGACCTAATACTCTCATCTTAGAGATGGTTCCAAACCCATACACAAACAGCTTATTCTTTCTAAAGACAATCTCATAGTCCATTATATGAGGAGATCAGAATTTATTTGACTAGTGTTCTATTCACAAACATGTAAGTTAATTCTAATCCTCACCACTAAAATTGCACTTCAACTCCTACAAGTGGACTTACTGGGTCAACGGTTGTTTTATGATTTTTATTGATTTGGGGGAGTAGTTTTAGCGACCATCTTTTCTAGTGGTTTTCACCAGAAGGTAGTGACAATGTTCTTAGGTCAAAGTTCTAACCATAGTCTGTCAACTCTTCAGTATATCCTATCCTGTATGAGACAAGCTACTACAACCAAGTCATCTCTACCCTGACGTGTTCCTCCACTAAACAGTTCTGTATGAAGGATACTGTGGTGACCTCTAGAGTCCAATATTTACCAAGTACTAATGAGCAGAATCACCCAGAGGCTGCCTTTAGGCCCAGGTCTCAATTCAAACTATATACACTGGAGAGGGCTCTGCTGTTGGATATCCAGTGGGCTACAAAATTCTTAACACCTGGGACATGGGAACTACTGATGAATAACTGTAGAATGCTGAATGAATATTCTTACACAGTGGGTCATTTCACAAGTCATGTGACCAATAAGGAAAAGTAAGCTCTAAGATTTAACCCAAAGAAAGAGAGCTAATCAAGTGCCTGACCTATAGGCAGGACCTTAGGTTTCATTTTCTTTTCATTATGTCCCACTGCCTTATTAAGAAAGCCAACCCATTTAAATGTTCTAGAAGTCAATAATAAAAAACTTATACATAAGAGATATTTTCTCCATTGAGGAAATGCATTTTAAAAAACTAGTCACAGGTACCCAGAAAAATCTACTGGTACAAGGTATAGTGGTTATAAGATAACCGTTCATTCCTAAGTTCACTTTAAAGTATCAAGCCTAATATTAAAGCTACCTATTCTGACAGAAAATCATTTTATAAGTGCCAACGGCCAGAAAACAGGGCTATAACGGCTTACTAAATTCATTAATAAGGCAGTCTGCAGTTATCTGATTTCACAGCAACACCTGCATATTTATCTACTCGTTACCAATTGGATGATGGAATTTTTTCAAGCACATTTCAAAAATCTGCCAACTTCAAGTGTAAAAAAATAAACTTTGTGGTTAATTTTTCCCTTAACAAAGTACAGCTGTTGAGAATAATTGTTCAAGATCTTACCCTGTAATGTCAACTGCAGCAGAACAAAGAGTATTTAATTAGCAAATCTATCCAGTAATTCAACACCTATTATATAAAATGCCTTCGTGATTTTATTCAGGATAATTTGCTAAGAGGGTTATTACTGACATTCAGATGGAATTTAAAATTCCTACGCAAGTCGAGTCATAATAGCAGTAATGATCTCCCCAATCAGGAGATTCGGTGTCACACAAGGCTCTCTTGCAATGCAGCAGCCGATTTCCTGACTTCTTAATTCCTGGGCTCAGCTCAGTGAGAGCCCTTCATGCCGATATTTCAGTCAGCAATACATCTTTAATGGGACTCTATTAAAATAACTAGAACAAAAATGACTTTTTTTTGGTTAAAAAGAATGACAGCACTGCCATCATATCAATCATTGCAGGCTTTGCAGAACAGTGCCGTTAGGGGGAAGAGGAGGGGGAAACAGGAAAGGGGTGGGGGTGGGGAAAGCGATAATTAAAATAATATGAAAAGATATTTTAACCCCAATCCAAGCCTATGAAGTCTGGGGAAAGGTGATAAAAACTAGAAAAGAAATTTAAAATTAAAAACTGTTTTTAAAGAAAATAATTGTTCAGGAATACACCAATGATAGATGGTTTACTAAGCAGAAAGCACAAGTTTACTATACCAAGGCTAACAACAGCAACCTATGACTACTACTGAGATATATATTTATAGGTTCTCCTGACACATCCAGGATGACACCTGGTATTTATATTTTCTTGAAAAAAAAAAAACACTGTTGTGTTGCAAAGCAACGAAAGGTTATGAAACGTTTTCAGGTGCTGTTACAGTTTATTAATGTTTATTAACACTAAACAAGAGAGAGAAAACATCAGTTCTCCACAGTTAAAGGTTCAAGGTCCTACTCCAAAAGGTTCATCTACTGTAGTACCTCCTTCCGAGAAACTCACTTTGGTGTATGATTCTGCTATTCAACACAATGAAAATCACACAAACTAATGAAATGTTACATGAGGACAAATTCTAAACAAATAATGCATAAACAGAATGACAACTGAAATCTCAATGACTTCGGGATTCTTCCATTACTGATGACATAAAACTAGAAATAAACTGGAAATTTTAAAAGTACATTAGCATAATAGTAATATCAAAATGAAGGGTTCTGAATGATAGGAAAGAGAAGAGTAGAAGAAATATAAATATTATGATATTTGGTAATCCTGCCATTATCTAAGTGCTTCCTATTTAAAGTTCCAACAATTTCCAAGCAGGACTCAATGTTACTCAGTTCTCCCAATTGATGAACATTTATTTTAGTCACATGATATTAGGTTGTATTTTTCCTCTTCATTTTTATTTTTAATTATTACATGTATCTTCTCTGTAAAATGCTCAAGAAAGGCTGTGAGTTTAATAAGCATGCTGCTTTCATCTCCATGAATTAATATTTCTGCAATGCTGGGTTGTTAATTGCTGGTAACATTAGTTTTACCTTACCTAAAATTGGGGAGCATGAGCTAGAGAGATGGCTCAGTGGTTAAGTACTAGCTGCTCTTGCAGAGGAACCAGATTTGGTTCCCAGCACCCACACGGTGGCTAACAACCATTCCTAACTCCCATTCCAAGGGATCCAGCACCTATTTCTTGAATCTGTGGGTGTTACATGTATGAGTACACTTACATGCAAGCAAAATACTCATACGCATAAAATAAAAATAAATCAAAAAATTAAAAACTGGGGTATTCCCAGCACCTAGTTCCCTGAATTGGGTGGGAATAAAAACTGTATGCTGAAAAAGTATTCTGTAAAGATAAAACATTATACAAATATATGAGCTATTAAAAAGTCAGAGGTCAAAAACCTGAGTCCTTATTTAATTTGCCACTTACTACCTACGTTTCTGCATTGTCACTTATAAAATAAGAGACTGGGATTACTCCCAGGTCTAAAAATCTAAAATTCCAAGTTTGACATGCAGAAATATCTTTTTCATTGGATTTCGTTGTTTTTATTTCTGAAGCATATTCATTCACCTCTTTATTATAAGAGAAAGATGATACTAATATAGCCAATAATAACAATGCAAGGATATTCTAGGCTACCTTTGAAGGCTGTGGAGTAATAAAATAATTTAAAATGTTCTGGAGGGCTAGCGAGGTGTCTCAGTGGTTAAGAGCACTGGTTGCTCTTGTGGAAGACCCCAGTTCGATTTCCAGCACCCACATGGCAGCTAACAACCATCTGTAACTCCAGTTCCTGGGGATCTGACACCTTCTTCTGACCTCCCTGGATACTGCATGATACAGGTATACTTACATACATGCAGGCAATACACACAAGCACTTAAAATTAAAATATCAAAATATTATTTTAATGTTAGTGCTCACATATTGGCTACAAATGGCTTTACATACAGAGTATAATTCACTGGCTATATTTATAGTACATAGAAACTTCCAACATCTTCTATAGAGTTATCATTTCCATTTTCTGGAAGTACACATGTCTACAAATATAGGACTGTTTCCCAGCCTTGGCACTGTTTACCATTTTAGGCCAGATAGTTCTCCATCATGGTGAGTTACTTTGGAAGATGTTTAGCAGACAAAGATATGGCTTCTTCTCAAATTCAGTGAATTAACATGTCCCTATGCTAGACTAGGTTTGGATTTCCAATGCATTGCCTCCTTTACATTTCCACGTCACTCTCTCATCACCTCACCTTTTGCCAATGTCCTTTCTAAACTGTGCCTCCTTAAAATGAGATTTAAGCCCCTTGGCTTGACCCTAGGATTCATGATCTAGCTGAAGCCTTATCTTCTAATGCCTCCCACATTCATCCTTCAGTCAGGCCTTCCCCACATACTTTAGGTTTGTTAAGCACACCACATGCATGTGCCTCCTTAGCATAGTAGGTTGCATGTCAAACTTACAAACATGCCATGTTCTGTTCTTGCTTCTGTACTTTTCACATGTTGTTTCACCACAGTGGTTAAAATTATGTCATGGTTAATTTTATATATCAACTTGATTACAGGAGGATACCTATATCAAACACAGTCAAACACTAATTTAGATGTCACTGGAAGTATTTTTAAAATGAGATTAACATGGAGCTGGAGAGATGGCTCAGCAGTTAAGAGCACTGGCTGTTCTTGAAGAAAGCTGGGTTTGAATCCCAACACCCACATGGTAGCTAACAACTGTCCCTAACTCCAGTTCCAGGGGATCCAACACCCTCTTCTGTCCTCCAAGGGCACTTACACACATGCAGGCATAACACTCATACACATAAAATAAAAAAATAAAAATGAAACAATTCTTTTCTTTTGTCTGCTTTTTTTTTTTTGACAGTGTCTCCCTATAGCCACAACTGGCCTTGAACTCCACAACTGGCCTTGAACTCACAGAGATCCTCCTGCCCCTGCCTCCAATGGCTGGGATTAAAGGTATGTGTCACCACACCCAGCTTTAAATCAATTCTAAGTAGATGGTATCCATCCAATCACTGAAGGACTTGGAAGAAAAAGTCCAAGGTTCTCTCTAAGGAATAAGAAATTCAACTCCAGACTACCTTACATTCTTAAATAAAGCATCAGTTCTTCCTGGGTTTCCAGTCTGCCCACATGCCATGCAAACTTTGGACCTGTAGGCCCCACAAGTATATGAGCCAATTCTGTTTGTAAATACAACCCCTTAATTCCCATACAACCCTGCCTTTTATTTGTTCAAGTTCTCTAAAGAACCATAACACAGGCTACCTAAGTTCAAAGTCTAATTAGCAATGCTTATAACCTGTGTAACTCAGAGCACACACTATAACCTCTCCAAACCGCCAACTCCTCAACTATAAAATAGACAGTAACTGAAGCTTCCTTATACTAGGGTTCCTGGGATTAAATGTAAAAATCTCGGTCCTTTACTACTCACACTTTTTGGATGTAAGTACTTGATTATTGTTGGATTATTACTTAATATCTACTTATTTTATAAGGAACTTTACACTTTCAGAAAACCTGTCTCTGCCTTCACCAACCCAATGATACTAATGAAGATGCCAGTTCTACATGCCCACCAACATCTAAGAAGATTAACAGGCTATAAGCAAGATAAAAACAGAGATCACATCATAATTAAAACTACCATAATTTGGCACAAGAAGTAATTCAATAAATATCTCAGGACAAGGTGAAAGGAGAAAAATCTACAGTGGTCCATGTTGAAAAAACAATGCTATTATCTTCAGAAAGTACATCTCCACAACAAGCCCCTAAAGCTAGTTACAAAAGCAGCAATTATCACCTCCCTGACACACACAGAATATATGTTTAAATGCTGGCTCTCTCAATACAAGAAATGAAGAGTGAATCAGTTTTAATTCCACCTTCAAACACAATGCATGCTATATAAAGAAACATTCACTCAAGAGAAATGCATTACTACTTCAATGATAAAAGTTCATTAATTATAAACCTGACTGAAAGTATACTCCCATAAATTCAGGTAAACAAAGTTTGTTTTAAATCCTTAATTGTCAGCCTACTTAGACCTTCTGGTAACTCATGTGTGAAGAATATTGAACACGCTGAATAAACAACACTTTCTGAAAGGTTTCTCCTTCCCGGTAGATACATTTAATGATATTTTTGTGTCTCTCAATTATTGCCCTACAGTTTGACAGGACTCTAATTTTGATCCAAAAATCTAAAATGCTGAAAACCATGGCTTCAAATTTTAAATCAAATCTCTTCCTTGTCTTATAATTTATCTCCACTGTAAATATTTGCCCTGTGAATTTTTTAAAACTCACATTCTGACTTTGAAATCTGTTTTCCTCTTTAAAGAAGCCATCCTTTCACAACCAACATGCTTGGTCTTTGATCCTCTTCCACTCCAACCTCTGCTTTAGATGTGCCTATCATGTACATTTCACATGAACCCATGAGCCGTATTGTCAGGCTTGAGGTTCTATCTGATACAGGACCCTGGAGAGCTTGTGGAGACAGTTTTACAGCACACTTGAACCTATTCTACTCACCAACACAAGAGCTCAAGTACAAGCCTATACACTCTTAAAATATTAAATTCTCAGTTAAAAAAATAAAGCTCTAAGATACTAAGATTGAGACTAGAGCAGGAGACATTAACCTAAGGTCAGTGAAAAAAGTCTGAAAACCCCTGAAACTGCTAGCAACCATTTGAATGCTTTACATGCACTTTTCTAGGAAGAAGGTCTTTATTTTTCATCAAATTTGAAATTTTAATTTCATTGAATGTAAGTACCCTTGAAGATACCTGAATGAGTCAGAAGAAAAGAGCTTTCTGATTCACTGGGTTTCACATAACGTCCATGAGATTAAAAATACTCTCACTCAGTGGGCCTTGCCCCTTGCCTTTGAGTTGGACATTTTTCCTCCCCTACCTACGTGCATTTTCCTTACAGAAAAGCATGTACATGTCTAAAGGGTCAGAGATTTGCTCCCCGATTGATTCATCCTACAACTCATCTGGGGGACTAATTAAGACATGGCCAAACCATGTCCATGCGTTAGTGAACATCAGCACTCAAGCAAGTTTCACACAACCTGATTAAAATTGACTCAAAATGTCTTACTTCAGTAATCACTTAGACAGAATGAATTTTACATTAGTGGGATCAAGCATGCACCAGGCCTCAGTGGAAATGAAAAGGGCTTACAGTAATAGGATTTATAAACCCACCCATTAGGTTAATGGCTAAATGATTTACATGTAACTTTCTCCCCCACCCCGCCTTCCCTCACCCTTTAACTCAGTAAAAACTATGCTTGGCATTTTCCACTGCAGTGCCACACACAAAGGAAATAGCCTTTCTATTTTGGGACATTCTAATTTCTAATAATGGCCTGGGTAGCTACCATTAACTCTTTCAAAGCACAAATAATTGACTAATAAAATTAAGTATTCTATAAGGCCTGAAAGTGCTTAATTGATCATAATTGTCTATTTGAGAAGGAGGCGTCAGGCTGGCTATGCTCGGATAATGAAGTTGGGCAATTCTGAAGCAGTGCAATCAAGATAATACTTACAGATAAAAAGGACATTAGCATTTTCTAGAATCTGCAACATTTTCTTTATAACTGAGGTCATGGGAAAATCTGACTGGAAAACTTTAAGCTTTCAACCCCTACAAATAAATGACAGGTCTAACAGGTTGTCACTTGTCATTACCAAGCACATGGCCTGAAGCTCTATCCTGGAGGAGCACATAGCCGGTAGTCTAGAGGACAGGAAGTTGGAAAGTGACCAATGCATTGCCCTGACCAGTATGATTTCTCAAATCTCCTTTTCAGGATCAGTGTGCACTGCCTTTCATTACTCTCCACATCTAAGCAGGTAACATTTTTTATTTTCTTTTTTTCTTTATTCTTCTAGTACTAGGAATTAAACTCAGAGCCTCAGGCATGCCAGGAAAGTGCTCTATCCCTGAGCTACAACCCATTCTGAGTCAGAATATTTTACACCTAATACCTCAGAAGGCAACTCCTTCATTCAATAATATTTATATATTAAATATATTATGTATATTATGTTCTACAGTGGCCATCTTTTCTATATACCCTCTTTTTTTTTAACAAAGCAACTTTTTTTTTTCTTTTGGTCTTTTAAAGACAAGGTCTCCATATAGCCCCAGCAGGCCTGGAAATCACCATGTGACAAAGCTGGCCTCGATCCCACAGAGATTTGCCTGCCTCTACATCTCTTACTTTTAAACAAAGGGTATTCGTTGCTCCTTCTCCATTTTATTAGACGTTCAAACTCTATGAAACAGCATGCTTAAAATGAGGGTAGAGGGAGCACTTCAGAGAAAAATTTTCAGAAAGACAATTTAGTTTTAGGGAAAGGTAACTGTAGTTAACTATTCAGAAACACACTATTCAGTTATTCAGACACTTTTCAGGCTCGCTTCTAGGAAAAATAATGCAACCCTTATACCTATGCTCAGAGAACATCATGAAAGAGGGGGTGGAAAGACTATAAGAGACAGAGGACCAGGACACCTGCTGCTATATGATATCTTCCAAACATGGAAAGGGAAATTGTACCCAAGGGTACAAAGGGAAACTATACCCAAGAAATCTCAAGGATATGGTTTCTTAAACAAGACCTACATAATAATGCCATTAGTTGACATGCCAGTATGGATTGGGGAAACTTCACAAAGTCCTACCTCTACATGAAGAGTTATTGGCACTCAATGGATGCTGAGAGAAGGAGAATTAGTTTTCTCCACCCTGATAGGCTATTCAATGCTAAGTGCCCAAACACATGTATATACAAGTACCACTAAATAGACTTAGTATGCTGGGAAGGGGGGAGGTTTGCTGGGTGTAAAAATAATAAAGAAGTTATGAAACTGAAGTTGAGGGGAATGTGGGGCATGGGAAGTAGAAGGGGGTGTGGAAATGATGTAAATACAGCACTCATGTATGAAATCCCAAAAAATAATCTTTAAAGAGAATAAAAATATTTAAGAATCAATCAAATCACAAGGTCCTACTCTTCAAGTTTTCTTTCTTATCCCATTATCTTCTATAATTTCAGAGAAAAGAGGAAAGAAAAAGATGAAAAAAAGCCATCTAAGATGGAGATACAGAACATACAGAAACAATATTTTTAAATCTATTCAATGCTAAAACAAAATTCTCTTTCCCTTCTGAAGTGGCATTTCTATTCTTTCAAGTTGGCCATGGCTTAAGAATTGGATATACATGGTATGAAGCACTGTACTGTACTGAGGTTAAAGGTTCAAAAAATAATTCACTCATACACCAACAAGGATTTACCAAATTTCTCACATACTAGCTAACAGGGAATACAAAGATGAGTGATTCAGAAATGATTCCTTCCCTTGTATGTGCGTAGTACCTATTGGAGAAGAGAATCAAATACGCCATGGGGGGGGCATATATATGGGGAGGAGAGGGAGGGAGAGGGAGAGAGATAGAGAGAGAGAAAGAGAGAGAGAAGAGAGACTGACTGACTAGATCCCTGGGGATGGAGTTAGAGAAAAGTTCTTGGATATAAGTTATAGGTAAATAGTGATGAGTCACAGGAAAAGGAGGATGAAGGGAGATTGTGTGTGAAGAGACAAATAATTTAGGGAAACTGAATGGTAATTAAACAAAAATTTAGTTTTCTTAAGAGCTTTAAAAAGAACAATTTTATTCTTCTAATAGGAAGAATATAAAATATATGCTAGGGTTAGAAAACTCAGAGAAAGTGAGAAGAGGGTGGAGGAGCACCACAACTGTGAAGGTTCCTATAAACCACATAAAGGACTTTAGGGAGTGGTAAAGCAGACTGATATTTTAAAGTGGTCTCTATGACAATAAAACTTGTGGCAAATACCTAGAGTGGGCGTGACGTGACCAGGGAAGCATACTGAGAGCTGAACAGCATAAGGACAGTGTCAGTGGAGATATAGAACCACATATATTTAGGAAATGGAAACTACAGGACTTGACAACAGGTTGCACTTGGCATAAGAGGAAGAGATAGGGGTCAAGTGTGATGCTTATGTTCTTGGCTTAGCAACTGCATAGACAGTGTCATTATTCATTATGAAAAGGAAGCTGGGAAGGACACAGGATGAGGTACAAAACCACAAAGGCAATTTTGGAATGGTATATGATGTACTTTGGGAACATCTAAGTGAAGAGTACAGGATTAGTGAGATGGCCCAGCAGGTAAAGGAACTTGTTGCATAAGCCCAGTGACCTGAGTTTGATTCCTTGAACACTCATAAAAGTGGAAGGAGAGCGCCAACTCTTGAAGGTTGTTCCCTGATCTCTACACATTTTCTGTGGTGAGCACACACATATACACACCATATATAAACACACTAATAGTGGTAACAATACTAATAATAAAAATCTTAGATGAAAGCTACAGCAGGCAAGCAGATGGAAACTAAGATGTTCAGTGGAGAGGATGTAGGATATTTAGGGTACAAGAAATCCAGTGCTTGAGAGAGATACTTTACACAGATAAAGCAAAGCAATGTCAGCCCAAGAATAACAGAGCCCTGAGTTACGGATAGCACAGCTCAGGGCAGGCACAGAAGAAAGAAAAGGGAGACAAAGCAAAGGCTAGCACCAAAAGCAATACTGCTAGTGACAGGTGCTCCATGAGGCTCTTGATCCCTCATTCCTCCAGTATCCTCCATTCCCTTTCGGCTATCAGGTCTCCATTCTTTCTGTGAAAATTGGCAGGTGTCATACAAACGAGGGGCCACTGGCAAATCTGACTCAAGCTGCCAGTCAGACAAACAGGCACCACACAGTGACCTTGAATGAGAAAGATCTTAACAGGTGGCTAGTGCCTAATACAAATAATTGTATTAATCTACTTAACAACGTCAAATAGGAGGAACACCATGACTTTTCATAAGATACCAAAACAGCTACTCAACAAACAGCAAGCAAGATCTCCACCTTCGTCCCTGTCCTTCAGATAATGTTGATGAGTTTTTGTGGGAAGAATGAACAAGGATCAATTTCTATCACAGGGA
The DNA here is from genome assembly GCA_035773235.1 of Eospalax fontanierii. Lineage (NCBI taxonomy): Eukaryota > Metazoa > Chordata > Mammalia > Rodentia > Spalacidae > Eospalax > Eospalax fontanierii. The sequence goes on along the minus strand of CM069525.1, from coordinate 22,256,956 downwards.
AAGAGCTTCCTATACGTCTTAAGTAACCATCCTTTCCCCTGCCTCTCTTCTGTATTGAAAGGAAAGGTATTCTTTCTTATGTCAAGTTTGGTGCCATGTGCCAGAAGCTCATTTATAGTTATCCAGTAAAAGAAAAGACGGTAGAACCAGACTTGGTGGCTCACACCTATAATCCCAGCACTCAGGAGGCTAAAGCATAAGGATCACTCTGAGTCTGAGTGAGGTTACCTTGGTTTACACAGTGAGCTAAAACCTTGTCTCAACAAAATAAAGCAAAATGGCAAAACTGATTCTCCTCAGTATTCATATACATCTTTCATACCTTTTCCAGAGAAACTAGGACTGTATCACCTTCCATTGTTACTAATTAGACTTTATAAAATCAAACACCTCACAGTTCTCATGGACATTTAACCTCTCAGACAGTCACTATTTAGACAGGACAAATGAATGTAGCTCAGGTAGTAGGTGAGAGTAAGGAAAGTGTGTAACCTTCCCTGAAAGAAACACCTCAATCAAGACCCAGAAGTAAGAAGCCAGGAGTCCTGTGATCTACTGTTACTGGAAAAGGCAGCAATGTGTGTGTGGTCTTTCTTTCCCCTGGTGGCTACTTCCTTTGCTCCTACTCTCTTAGACCTTGTGATTGCAGATGGCATGGCTAGAATGAGACACACAGCCCTGGCATGTCAGTACTCAGAGGAAGAATCCAACCAGTAGATCAGATTCCTGTCAGCTGCAAGAGCCAGCACTTCAGCTGCTTCTCATTCTTTATTTTTAAACGGCAGAATGGGCTCAAGGGCATGCTGGCCTGTCACCCAAGAAGAGACTAAAGATTTAAAAAGGTAAATCCAAAACCCTTGAGGGTACACAAATTCACATGGGCCTGGAACAAAACGCACTTATTGGAGGGCTTCTTTTAGTAACATAAGAGAGGGAAAAATGAATGTGGGAGCAAAAATTTAAAAACTATAGATTAGTTCCTAAACAACAGGACCGAGTAATACTCCTGCTACTAACTTGCAAAATACTTAAGAACTCTGAGCCCAGAGCATTTAAATGTTAGGCTACAAAGTTATCTAATAAATTAGTCTTCAAAATCAAAGGGCATATACAATTACATATAAATCAGTCTGAATAAGGAGAACTTACCTAGGCAGAATTCAAATGTGTTTTCTTTGTCCCTATAACACCATCACCAGCATCACTGGATCAATCTTGACTAATCCTTAAAAGCTTAAGACCAACTTGGATTTTTGATGTGCAAACTGCTTTTGATGATATTTCATTTTAAACAGACAAACACTTTTTTTAAAAAAACATGCAAGCCAAAAACACCCTTTTGAGAAACTAAGAAAACAGATGTGGAAGCCATTTGTTTAGATGAAGAGGAATTTTCGCTTTTATAGGAATACAATGATTCATGAACAGGAAAAAAAGTCTGTCATCAAGTTTACTTCAATAGATACTCGGGTTGAGGCAGTTTTCTAAATATGGCCACTGCTCTTCTTCACATCTCAACTCCCCTGAAATATCTCAAACTAACATGAACAAACATCACTTTTATTGTCTTTGTTCTTTTAAATTTTCTGCTTAGTTAATATATTGTGCAGGGGAAAAAATACCAACAACTCTGATACGATAGGAATGCATACTTCTTCTACTGCGTAGGTAACTGGACAAAATACCAATAACTTTGTTTATTCATCAAAAACATGCAGTCCTGGGCTGGACATGGTAGTATGTATCTTTAATCCCAACACAACATTCAGTAGGCAGAGGCAGGGAGAATCTCTGTGAATTCAGTCAGCCTGGTCTAAGTTCCAAGTCAGCCAGGACTAAAAGTGCACTGGGTTCAATCAAGGAAAGAGCTGAAGAAATTTCTCTATTTGTGCCCCTGTCGTCCTCTTCTCTCTTGTTCCCATTAACTTATCTCCTGTGACTCCATCTGCAGGTATTAAGAAGCACAAGGCCTGCAGGTATGACTTGTTTACCTACCACACCCCCATCTCATCAGCAGGACAAGGCAAAACTGACCAATGTTGCTCAGTATTTCTGATAAATGGCAATAGAAAAACCTTTCATAATTCCCTGCCCCTTAAGATTCTGCCATGCTTCCAATTAATAATTACAAATAGAAGCAATAATAACCCCTCTTCTGCAATATACTCATCTGCCAACATTGATATTTTACTTTCTACAGTTCCTATTTCAAGATTATTTAGCCTATTTTACATATAACAATAATAATTTGTAATATGTACTTTCAAACCATACCTACTCCCACTATCACCATGGTTCAATCTACAAACTCCTAGTTACCTATAAAATTCTCGATTCATGTATACATTAACCTTTCTCTGCATAAAGAATCCATAGCTTTCACCCAATTTTCATAAGGGTCATGATCCACTCACCCCACAAAGAACAGCCTCCTCCTCAAAACTTACAATGCTTTTATATGGATACCAAACAGATCCTGAAATAATATGGGCAGCTACCTGGTACATCTTTTATAGGTTACTTTCCTTAAGACCAAATATCTGACAAGAAACAACTAAAAGGAGGAAGGAGTTTATTTCAAATCATAGTTTGAAGAGATGCCAGCCAACATGGTAGGGAAGGTGTGGTAGGGGAAGCAGCATGTGGTTGTAGCAGGAGAAATGTGAGGCTGACTGCTCAGATCTCGGTGGACCAGGCAGCAGAGAAGAGAATGCTAACACACAACTGGCTTTCTCCCTCTTCCCTTTCTATGAACCTAGTCTGTGTGATGGTGTCACCTATATTCAGGACATGTCTTCCCTCCTCAGTGTATTCTCTCTGGAAATGCCCTCATACACGTGATTTTAAATCCAGTCAAACTGACAATGAAAATTAAGCAGCACAATCTTACAGCTCTGGCTATTTGTTTATTTACCCAAGAGTTCCAAAGAGGAGGGACCAGTTTTGCTAGTTCCAGTAACACATCGGACTCTCTTTATGATCATTCTAAATATAGGTGTCAATCATCTGTTACAAGGTGAAATAAGAATTTTTTTTTAAAAAGTGAACATTAACAAAGCCATGACCACTATTATCATCACAAAAACCATGCGAGTTCGAATTAGAAGTCTGAAGGTTGGCTAGTAAGGGAGTTTACCCCTCATAACTTTTAAAGTTTGTTTATTCAACACATATTAAGCTTCTACTAAGGGAGAAGTACTTTTAACTTAAATGACTCAAATTCATAATGAAACCACAAAATTATGTTTGTGAATCTAGTGAGATAGCTGATTATAAGATATTAGTTATGAAGCTGGACTTTACTAATGCCCATAAATATTAATGGTGAACACCTCAGAGTTACCTGGCCCTTACATGACTCTTGCTCCTGCAAAGAAATAGCATTATTGTTCTCTCTGCCTTCCTGAAAACAGACCCACAAAACCTAACACATCATGAAAATCTAGGCTTTTAAAATTTACAAATTATACTCTGAACTTCTTAAAACTTTTGTTTATTTATCCCCTCCTCCCATATGTGTCTGTGAACATGCGTCTGGAGGTCAGAGGACATCTTGTGGGAGTGGTTCTCTCCCAGGATTGGACTCTGGTCATCAGACTTGGTAGCAAGGACCCTTACCCAACTAAGCCATCTCACCAGCTCCTGTGAATGTTCTTTAAAGAGAAAACCCATGATACATCTTTTTTACTTTGACATATTAAATAAAAATGCTCAGCCTTATTCACTTTAATCATACTTCATGCCAAACAGAAATAAAAACAGTTATACTGTTCTCTTATTAGCTCTAGCTCCCATATCAGTATCTCTAATTCTTCATTCTTTGTTTCTAAATTCTGCATTTAAGCTCTTGGGTACAAGTAACAATCTAATGATATGCTTAAAGCTTAAGTGTGAACTCTGATGGTTAAGATCTTCCACTGATACATTTTCCTATCTCCATCACCACTTCTTTATACACTCTTCGGAGTAATTCCTCATAATTCCTCCAATGAAACCCCAGAGTAATTCCTCATAATTCCTCCAATGAAACAAATATGTACAAGAGGCTCAGCACTGAGGGAAATATAAAAGGAGTTTCACTGACTGGCCTAAAGGAATGTAAAAAACAGTATGATTCCTTCCAACTAAACAGTTTTCAGTGTTTCAAAATGTCAGCAATGGGACCCAAGAGATCGACTTAAGAAACATAAAAACAGGAAGACCGAGCCAATCACACCCCAAAGCAATGGTATCTATTAAAGTTTCTCTTTGGAGGTACGCCTAGCTCCTCAAGTGAGTCTGAAAAGAAGTGGAGCATAGGTGGGGTTCATGCAGAGGACAGTGTAGTTAATGATAAAAGAGGGGGAAAGGGGGAACAAATAGTTTCTGACACCATCATTTAAATGTCCTTAACTCTACCTACTGTATTTTAAAGAAAAATATCACGGCCTATGGCTTCTGTCTCAGACAGGTGTCTGGCAATCTAGGATTCAGTCAGGTTTAGTGGCATAACCCATATACCCTTTATGGCTAACATTTCACAGTTCCTCAAAATCTCTTCAAGCCTCCCTGGCAGCTTTTACTTTTCTCTTCCTGCTGGTGCCCTTATTTCAGTGTCTGCAGCACCCATTTCTCCTCAATTGAGAATTATGCATTCACCTGACAAACACATATTGACAGTCTATATTGCTATAGACACGGCATGTAACTCTGAAGATGAATAAAACTCTGAAGATGAATAAAGTATGTTTTATGCTATTCAAGAACTTGTAATCTATAGCCTATTACAGAAATAGGGTCATTTCTTTGTCTTGAGTCTTGAGTCCCCACACATATCATATTTAATGCATAAAATCTACACTGCTTTGTAGCTTCATTCTGAAAACTCCAATTGCTCTTCCACAAGTCAGGAAAATCTTCTTGGCAAAATTAATGCTCATTTCCCTGGTTAGATTCTTCAGCAAACACCCACCCTAACGCAATCAATAGGCACTGTCCTTCACCAGGTCCAAACAACAAACCCATACATGACCACGTCAAGACAATGTCAAACTTACCATATGAACAAATTTGCCCCCTTTAGAAACACTAACCTATAACTAGAATAATTTCTAAATAATTCCAGCACACCATGCTTGAGAAGTGATTTTCATAAAGCACACTGATTTTAGACATATGCTTATTGTCATAATGATTTGGTGCATGTTAAACAAGATGAATCTTTTCGGGTGTAGTCAAACTTTTATAAGTCTCTGAGAGGAATGGAAGGGGCTATATGGGTGCATCTACCCATGATCTTAGGGGTATGTTCTTTCCTCTCACATAAAAGGAAAACAACCCGCTGCCACTATCCCTATAGTTATTACAGTTCTCTTATACTTTATTATTGTCTGCCCACATTTTTAAAGTCAGGTCTTTAGCAAATCCTATTGATCCCAGTGCTATCTCTTTCCTATAGGAGTCATGACTGATACATCAAAAAATTAAAAGACAAAGGGAACAGTTTTTTGAAGTGCCTTGCTTGCAATGCCACCCTCCTCAAAGCAGACTCAGAAGATACATCATGTCTTGAAAATCTGGACTTTTAACATTTGTAAATTACATGTGCTGTGAATTTTCTTTAAAGAACTAAGAAAATTTTCTCTTGCTTTGCCATATTAACTGAAATGTTCAAAGTCTTATTTATTTTAACCATAGCTTATTCCAAAGATAAATAAAGTAGGGAGAATATCATTTCCTCACTGGGTCTTAAACTCATTATATGTTTCTATTATGATATGCTAACTTACATGGTTATATTTCCATGCATAGTAAGTCTAATGATACTACATATTAATAACACTGAGGATGAGGACTATACCTTGTTTGTTTTCCTTACATGTCATCACAACCTGCAGTACAGACCCTTTAAGAAAGAATAAAAATAAAAAGAAATTGTAGACAGTTGGAAATATTTCCAAAATATCCCAGAACATAAGTACACACAAAATAAATCAGTTATTTCTGTATTTTTTTATTTGGTGTGTGTTATCAAAAGATTCTGCCACCAGAAAAAAAAGAAAAGTTTCACTGTAAGGTGAATATAAAATTTTAGGAAAACAGCTGTATACCCATCAAGATTATTTTCCACAAGTAGCCAACATCAAATAGAATTTACAACAGAGACAGGAAGAAGAGTAGGTGGAGTTAGAATAGAAGGAAATGAGGAGGCTCAACAAGAATTAATTACTGGTAATTACACATGCTACAGCCTCTCTTCTTTCTCCATCCTCTAGCTAATCAACAGTGGGAACAGATGTGGTCTGTGGTATTGGGGAGGGGGTGCTCAACAGCTGTTTGGAGAACATGCCATTAAAAAGCAGCCTTGTCCACAGAAACCCAAGAGTTTTACTGTTTGAAAGAAAAGAGGTAATGAATAACGACCATAGGCTTACTTTGAACTTCAGCTCTTTGAGACCACTGAAAAAAAGGTCTTTCTCTTGATTTCTGATAAACTATGGCAGCAGCTTTGATATTTTCTGATATAAGAATGTCTCAATATTTGTATCTATTTCACACATTTTATCCAAGGACTCCTGAAGCCAGTATAAAAATCAAACTACTCATTATTGAGTAAAGCATTCAAATAAATCTTAGCTAAGATAATGATGATCACAAGAATGACTTAAAACTCCCACTATCAGGGATACTAAATTAAGTCAAAATAATCCTACATTAGCAAAACTGTCTTTTCTAATCTATTGCACAGGGTAAGAACTCCACACAGTACAGTATTCACAATATTCTATATTGTAGAAAATCTAAAGGACATAGCATATGGTCAACACATATTTCTCAAACAAAAAGGGCAAATTTCAAAAGGAATGAGGCTAGGAGATAGGTAATATAATAGATCTGGCCTCAGGAATAAACAGTTGACTACTACCTATATTCTATAACTCTTATGCTGGATTACCACAGAACGGTTTTTTTGTTGTTAAGGATTTTATTTAAAATTATTAAATATCTTTAGATGGAGGGTGAGGGTGAACACTGAGAGGTGGGGTGACCTTAAAGGAGTTCCAAAAGCTTATTTTTCATATCAGAGATTCAACAATGTCTACAACTGTAAAAATTAGTGTTGAAGATTATATAGGCACTCATGCAAAGAGATAGTTAAAAGTAAAGAGGTTGTTTCTGAGGGACTACTCGGAGACAGGGCATGACAGTGTTATTTTTTTAGATTTTGTAATTAAAGAACAAATACTCCATACAGGGACTGGAGAGATGGCTCAGCAGTTAAAAGCACTGGCTGCTCCTGCAAAGGACCCAGGTTCTGTTCCCAGCACCCACATGTGGCTAACAACTGTCTGTGACTCTAGTTCCAGGGGATCCTACACCTTCTTCTGACTACTGTGGGCATTGCACAACACTGGTGCACTTACACACATGCAGGCAATACTCTCATACACATAAAAAAAGAAAATATAATTAAAACTTTAATTGTCATGGGCTACTATAAGAATTTAAACCAAAAAAGTTGTTTCTTGATTTTTAAATCTTCCTAGGCATATAGCTAGCCATGACAGCTTCTAAGGAAGAAAAGTAGCCCAACATGATTCTGAGTTTCAGGCCTTACTTCTTCTTCTAACATCATTCTCCTTAAAGGAAGCTAAGGAATAAAAGCTCATATATTTTGCAGTTTTCTTTCAACTCTATTTTTTGGGTGGTCTTTATAAATAGAATTTTTCTCCACCAAGAAAGTCACTTAGTACTTTAATACCTGTATAACTTTGTTTCCCTGAACAGCTGAGTCTAAGCCTATACCTTGGTCCTGACATGAAAGTGCCATAAGCAAATGTCATCGAAGACAGGCAAATACAGAATCAGACTTTTGCAATGTCAACTATTAAAGAGAAAAAATAATTCAGTGCTTTGAAAAGGTCTCAGAAAAATATCCAGAAGCTACCATCCTGCGCCACAGTCTGTGAAGCTCCAACACTGAAATGCTGTACACGAGTACTTTGGGTGATGAATTTCAGAGTATTTAGATTTCTCACAGCCTCATGACATGGGCTGCTGAAGATCTCCATGAATGCTGGAGGGTTCTAACTTTTCTCACATTTGTTGGTTCATCATACTGTGAAATTCTATTATATTAGGTGCATTAAAGTATATGGACAATGGACAAGTAAGTCAGGTGAAGAAAAATGCCACTAACTTTTACTTGTAAAGGGTATGTAGGAAGATTTTTAAAAATGATTTTACTTTATGTACGAGTGCTTTGCTGCATGTGTGTAAGTGTACCACCTGCATGCAATGCCTAGAATGCCTGAAAAGGACAGAAAAAATTTTTGTCTTCAGAACCAGTTTGATGTCAAAAAGCCATAAGTAAGTCCATTTGTTTACAAATCCAAAGTGGTACTCAATAAGTGACTGGTTATGCTACTAACGGATATCAAGTTTACATAGTTCTCGGGCAGCTTAACAACTCCAAGTATTTATGTTAAATGTTATTTATATTTATGTGGGAGGGAAGTGTATGTAAAGATAAAATGTTTGGGAGCACACTCATTCAAATTCACTTGCAGGATATAACACTAGTCTCTCACATCTACTCTTATTAAGTTAAACTTGCATACTTTCAAATTTACTGTGTTTTCAGGGGCAACTTCAAATTTTTGCTCAGTTTCAGTATATGTAAATTGTACAAACTATGATTCAAATTCTGTTGGTGACAATTAAACAATGAAGTTGGAGCTGAAAATAGGAAGGAAGGTAAAAGCTAATGTCAGAATAGGCAGCAAGAGTTATGCAATGAAGGACCATACTGAAGATATCCACAAGTGAGGAGGAGAGGTCAGGGAGATGAGATGTGAGTGGGATGCTCCAGGGATGCAGTGATCATTTCTGAGTTTGAAAATCAGAAAATCAATGAACAGTTAGAAAGACAATCAACTATGGAGGGAGGAAGAGAAATGCCTTGATTAGCATGCTTATTATTTGCAACAAAACAATTTTTTCTATTAAACAAGAAAAAGACAGTATCATTTACTATCAAGCCAAAGGGTCATTTGTACATTTAAGAACTATTTTAACAAATGCAAACATTTGGCTCCTAAAGTTTCCATAGATACAGCCCCCAACTTCAGAGCCTTAGCAGCTATAGTTTCCATGAGGTCTAAAATTCTCGGGCTTAAATTCTATACTCATGGCTATTTTCAAGAACCTCTTGTTCCCGGTAAGAAACAGAGTATATCCTTCCTTTGCAATTCACCAGGATAAAGCTATTCTTTTCTGTGTGCTCTGCAAACCCACCTTTTGATCCCTAGAAATAATGTTAATTACCTGCAAAAGAGCACATGAGAAAGTTTAAATTAATCCTTCATCCTGAATTATGTTGCTTTTCTGCATCAGCAAAGACACATTGCCATGCAAAATAATGAGCTTCTTTTTCCTGATAGAGAATATATTTGGGAGAGAAATGGGAGTTTCTGGCAAAAAATAAAGGCTTCATTACTTCAGCTTTAAATGTAAATTAGACACTCAGCAGCTTGCAAGTTAGGACAATTTTCCTTACACAAGATAAGATGAATTATATTTTATTCCTTAGTTTTTAACAAGAGTCACTTCCTTAGAAATACCTAACCCTTAAACAAAGGCTGTTCTTTGTCAAAGCTGGGGAAATGTTTTTATTACTGATGTTCTTTAAATATGAATAAAAATCTCTTTTCTATACTCATGCTCATAACAAGCTGTTACACTGGCAAAGAATATCTAAAATGAATATAGAAATAAGAAGAGGAATATTTGCTCTCTATGTGAACATTACACATATCACCCCAACTAGTAGAAAGGTGTTAAAAAAAATCTATGAACACAGAATATCTTTCCATTTATCTATGCCTTTTTCAATTTCTTTCATCAATGATTACAGTTTTTGGTATATAGGTCATCCACATCTTTTGTTATCTCTCTCTCTCTCTCTCTCTCTCTCTCTCTCTCTCTCTCTCTCTTTCTCTATATGTGTCTGTGTTCTGCCATGGATGGAATCCAGGGTCTCCCACATGCTAGACACGTGTTCTATCACTATGTTACTTTACCAATCTTTATTCTTTTGCTGCTGTTGTAAATGGATTGTTCTCTGTTGCTAGTACACAAAAGCACAAATAATTTTTGCATGTTGATTTTTCTATCCTCTAACTTTACTGAATTCATTTATTAGTCCTAGTATTATGTGGTGAAGTCTTGGGGATATTCTACACATGAAAAAGTGTGTTCCCTGAGAAGACTTCTTCCTTCCTAGTTGAGATGTATTCTACTTCTTTCTCTTGCCTACTTGTTCTGGCTAGGACTCCCAGTCTTATGTTGAACACAAATAACAAAAGTGAGAACCCTGCCTTGTTCCTTATGTTAGGACCACTGAGTATGACAGCTGGAGACATGCCAAACATAACCTTTATTGTGTTAACGTATACTCATCTATATCTAAGTTGTTAATTATCACAAAATGAGTTTGAATTCTGTCAAGTGTTTTATCTGCATCTACTAAGACTATCATATTATTTGAATCCTTTAATCTGGTAATATGTATCACATTTATTGATTTGTGGGTGTCAATCAATTCCTGAAAATCAGGGATAAACTCCACTTGATCATGACATATAATTCTAATTCACTGGCTTTAGTTTGCTAGTTTTTTGAGGATTTTTGCATGCATAATTATCAGGAACAGTTCTGTACTTATCTGACTTTGTAAGTGAGTAATGTTGGCCTTGAAAAAAAAGAGTTATCTTGAAAGTGGGACTATTCTAAGGCTTGGGAAAATGGCTTAGTCCATAAAGTGTCTACGTGCAAGTATCAGCACCTGGTTGGGATCCTAGCACCCATGTAAAAGCCTGAGGTGGCAGTGTGCCTTTAACCCCAGTGCTGGAAGATGGAGACAAGTGGATCCCTGAAGCTCACTGGCCAGCCACTTAGACTTGCCAAATTGGTGAACTCCAGAATTAGAAAGAGATCTAGTCACGCCGCCCCAAAAGATAATAAGGTGTACAGCGATCGAGAGAGACACCCAAAGTCAACCTCTGGCCTCCATATGCATGCACAGCCATACACAAACATATGAACAAGTACATATATTACACATATACAAGGTAAATAATGTATACAAGGTAAATAAGGAGAATACTAAACATACCCATATTGCCCAAAACAATGTACAAAGTCAGTGCAGCTCATCAAAATTCCAATAACTTTCCCTTCTGCAATGATCCCTGATTGGGTGGGGGAGGGAAGAAAGATTTTAAGAATCAGAGGTAGTGAACATTTGCAATGAAACAGTATGTGCCAGACATGGCAGGGCCATTGCACACATGAAGTCACAGAAGCTGTGACTGCATGTGCAAGACCTACAGGAGATAAAGCCAGTGAAAATCTCAGCATGGATGGGGGAGGTGCTCATGAAGTCCCACCCTAGCTGAGGAATGACTGGCAACTAATGGCTGCTGGGGGAGGGCCAGTCAGATTTTTTCAGGGATTTCAGTCCTTGAGAGGTGGTTACCCATGCTCCAGTATACCCATATGCATGTGGCACTAAAGTGAACTCAAGTAGGTTTTTTAAAATAGCACATGAAGTTAGAAGGGGAAAGTGGTGGGGAACATAGGGGAGAAATTGAAGGAGAGGGAATGGAGGGTAAATTTGATGAAAACACAATATATGCATATAAGGAATTCTCAAACAATAAATATCAGTATCCTTATCAACAGGGATAGGGGGGAAAAGTAAAATTTATACAGAGGTCAAACAGTCAGACCAATTCTGAAAAATGTAGAACAAAGCTGGAGGCAACAAACTCCTTGATTTCAAACTATTCTCAAAGTTTCAATAATTGAACCAGATTGGCAATCACATAAAAAACCACACACAAAGACCAATGCAACAGAGTAGAGAACTTAAAAACTAACTCATGTATATGGCCAACCAACCCTTAGCAAGGGCACTGAGAACAAACAGGGAAGAAATGGCAATGGAAAAACTGGATATTCACATGCAAGACAATAAAATCTGAGGCTTTTCTCATGTCATATACAAAAATCAACTCAAAATAGATTAAAGGCTTAAAATTAAAACCTAAAGCCATAGACTCCTAGAACAAAATGGGAAAATTTCCTTGATACTGGTCTTTACAAAGATATTTTGGACAAAACACCAACACAATAGTGCAGGCAATAAACCTAAAAATACACAAGAAAACTATATCGACCTAAAGGAAGTAACTGTGAAAAGCAAGACAACCTATTTACCTCCTATAAAGGGTTAATATCTCAAATAGAGATAAATACGGAATGCACAAATCTATTTTAAAAAAAATCAAACAAATAACCAGATTAAAAACTGAGCAAAGCAACTGAATAATAATTGTTTAAGGAAAGAGAATGGGCAACAGCTATATGAAAAGATGCTTAATATCACTAATCATCAGAGAAATGAAACAAAACCACAGTATCACCTCCTACCTGCTAATGGTTATTTTAAAGAATGTATAAAGTGTTAGTAAGGATACACAAAAAAGGGAGCCCTTACACACTGTTAGAGGGAATGTAAATTGTTCAGACCATTATAGAAAACAGTTTGGAAGCTCCATAAGTTAAAAACAAGAATGATGTGATCTAGCAATCCTATCTCTGGGAATATTTTCAGAGGAAGTGAAATTATCATTTCAATGGAGTATCTGTACCCCTAGACTGATTGCAGCATTATTCTAAACAGTCAAAATACGGGGACAATCAATGATCAAATCCAAAAAAAGATACCATCTTTCCTCAGTTTGAACAGCCATCATCACCACACTTCAGTATGTGAGTTCAAGACCTGCCTGGGTATCATAGGAAGCCAACCATCTAAGAAACATGGCTATTATCAAAAAGAAGAAATAACAAATGCTAGAGAGGATATTAAGAAAAAGAACTTTTAGCAGGGCATGGTGATGTATGCCTTTAATCCCAGAGGAAAGTATATCTCTGTCAGGCAGATCTCTATCAGGCAGATCTTTATAGCCAGTTCCAGCCAGGGCTACATAGTGAGATCCTGTCTCAAAATAATAAAACACAAATAAATAAAAACTATTTTTTAAAGAAAAAGAAACTTTTACACATAGTTGGTAAAAATATAAATTAATACAGCCATTATAAAAAAGTGTTAAACTTGCTCAAATAACTGAAAATAGAACTACTATATGATTCAGGAATCTTACTATTGGTACTATACCCAAAGGACATGAAATCAGTGTATCAAAATGACTGCATGGTCATGTTTATTGTAACACAGTGTTAAGTGAAATAAGCAAAGTACAAGAATAGAAGAACTGCTGCATTCTCCCTCATTTATGTAAGCTTTTTAAAAAGACGCTAGGAAGGAAAGAGAATGAAGGGAAGAGAGATGTTAGAAAGGTGCCAAAATACACTTGGGATTTTGATCAAAGAAAGAAATATATACATGAAATTACAAAAGAAATACATCAATACATTTAGATCATGAAATTAATCCTAATGTTCTAAAGCATAGTCTACTGTAATTAGTGTACAACAATTTATCAAACAGTTTATCTACTGAAGAAGAGTCTGAGGGTTCTTCAACACATAGAAATGTTAATATTTGAGAATATGGAAATGCTAATACCCTGAGTTGATCATAATACATTTATACACATATACCAAATTAAAATTCTGTACCTCATAAATAAGTACAAATATATATCAATTAAAAATTGAAATCTAAAAAAATGAAGAAATTATAGGTATCTCAAGTACATCATAAACAGTGATAGGATGCGTTAATTTGGTTATAGTAATAATTACATACTGGATACATAGGTCAAATCACATTGCATACCTTGAATATTTATAATCTTCAGTTGTGAATAAAATTTTTTAAAGACAGTAATTGTCCCTTGAGGCTGTAATACTGTGTGATTTTAGTGACAGCTTTTAAAATTTTAAAAGTGATTCATAGAGAATCACACTACTACAATAACTACCAGTGTTCGTGAAATATTGCTCTTTTTAAAACATGAAATGTGCTTATTGCTTTCAAATCCATGACTTTGTCAATCTGCATGGTATTCAGTGTATCCAGCTATCCCTGGTCTGCAAAAGACCTTGAATAAAATATATCAAATCCCATCCTTACTATGGCACAGTGTGGGTTACCTACAATAAATGTCTCTCTAATACATTCAACTAGCCATAAGACCTTATTATACAGGTAAGGAGCAATGACATTCCTCTGACTGTTTTACCCTAACCTGACTATATTACAGGACACTGAATCATTCCGCCTGACAATCCCTGAATCACTTGTGGCAAAAAATAGAGTCCGTGGTTGTTGGTCTAGATTTTCCCTATCTGTACAATGAGAATAAAAGTGGGGGAAGGTAACTGGAACATGCTCGACATCTTAGTGAATTAAGTCACAACACTTAAGATTCTACCACATGGTACCAAGTTTTTAATATCAGCTTTACACTTGAGAAATTCTCCAATTGTGAAAAGCCTTTTAAACTAAACTCCCCAAGTAGTATTTAATCTGATGAGAGTACAATTGACCTGAATTTCTGCATCATGGAAATCTCAGCTATGTGAATCATTTGAAGAGTACTAGCTAGGGAAACATAGCACTATCCCATTTCAAAAAAGAATTATTGTAACTTATTCGTTTGTCCTTTTAGGAGAGCTGTGCATTCTTATTTAGAATAGAATAGTGTATCTGTACTTATCTTTCCTGTTGCACTCCAGAAAATACTCACAGAAAAAGAAAATGAGTATTTTTACTATTACATTAATTTCTACTTCAATTTCCATTGCTGCTTACCTATAAGTCCTGTAAAACACAGGAGTACTAAGAAAGTTTTATATGCACACATATTTCTGTGTATACTATACGTAATAAACATATTTCATGTTATCTAGGAAAGGTCAATGTCAATGACTATATTTAGAAATATTAACCTGGAAGATGAAATAAAAAACAATGGCAATACTAATTCATAACCTCCCTCCCAAAACTAAGCAGAAGTCAGAGTCTGTAGAACGTCATCTGACATGACTAGTGAGCACTTGAAATATAGTATTAGTGAGGAAAGAGCTTTTAAATTTTTTAAAATATATTTTTATTTCATATGTATGAGTGTTTGGCCTGCATGTTTGTTAGTGTACTCATGTCATCTAGTGCCCAGGAGGCCAGACAAGAGTGTCAGATCCCTGGAACTGGAGTTACAGATGGTTGTTAGCCGCCACATGGGTGCTGAGAACCGAACTCAGCAAAAGCAGTCAGTGTTCCTAACACTGAGCCATCTCTCCAGCCCTGGAAGTAAATTTTGATTTGATTTGATATAATTTATTTACAAAGCTATAGGTAACTAGTGGCCACTACATCTACATCTACTGAGTACTTAAAATGTGATTAGTATGACTGAGAGACTGAAATTTTAACTTAATTTCAATTAATTAAAATGTAAATACTGACCTGTACGCCCACACTGGATAATGTAGATCTTAAAACACTGATGTAGAGAAGTAATGTATGCAAGGAAAGCTGTTAGTAGCTGGAATATATTTTAAGAATGAATGATACAGAGGCAAAAGAAAGGTAGAGGATGGCACAGTACTTTTATTTTCCTTAAAACAAGTCAACAACATGCTCTATAGGGCAGTTCCCACACAGTCGGAAGACGATTCTACTTTTTATATCAAAGGATTGACCTGAAGATGGGTATGATGGTACATGCCTGTTACCCAGCATTTGAAAGGCAAAGGCAGGAGAATCAGAAGTTCAAGACTAGCCTTAGCTACTGAGATCTTACTTATTTAGCAGCTGTAGAGGTACTGTGAAAATTTTTACAAAATGACAAAATTTGCCCATAAAATAAAGTGGAAAAGTATATACTGCATGAATTTAAATGGGAAAAATAGATTCTTCAGGGTCTTTTTGGGGGGTGTAAGAAACACACACATGGTGAAGGGAGTAAGTAGGGAGGGAGAAGGAGAGGAACGGGAGTAAGGGAGAGAGAGAGAGAGAGAGAGAGAGAGAGAGAGAGAGAGAGAGAGAGAGAGAGAGAGAGAGAGAAATATATGTGCATGTGTGGATATGGGTACCAATGCACATACACAGAAGCCAGAGGAGGATGTAGGGTAGTCTGCTCTACCACTGTTCACCATATTCCCTTGAGACCTGGTCTCTACCGAACCTGGAATTAGGCTGGTGTACAGCGAGCCTCAAGAATCCTCCTGCCTCTGCTCCCCACAGCACTGGGGTTACAGGAATGTTCATGGACATGCAGGATTTTTTTCCCATGGATACTAGGGATTTTAACTCATGTCCTCATGCTTATACAGTAAGCACTCTTACCCACTGAGCCATCTCCAGAACCCTGATTCATCATTTTTAGGCCAAAAAATTTTAGTAGGTAAAAGTATAGATTATAGCTGAATAGAAAGCAGAAGTAGTTCCTAATATACCTAAGCACTGTATATCCTACTTACAAAATTCAAATTAAATTCAAATTAAAGGGCTCTCCAAAAAATTATACAGCACAACACACATACCATAATTGCTGTTATGGTTCCTGGCTTCAGGGAATCTGCAAATGGGCCCCTTCAAGGCCATATATTTTAGTGGATACACAGACAGTAATGACACTCCTTTGGTACTGAGAGAGTATGACAATCATGGCTATCACTGCTATCACTGGATCTTAGTACTGTTTATTGTTTATTTCTTAAAATAGTAATTGGGTGGTATTTTCACTCTGATGATTAATGGCTGGGTGTACAGACAATAATTGAAGGAATGATACAATACTCTAGTAAGTGAAAATGGCTCACAATTTCATTGTCTGAATGTCCATTACACTTTCAGACATGTGATTTTTCCTTGAAAACAATCAATTTTCAAGTTCTCTGGACCTTTTATATGAAATTCTTATACACGCTCTAATTGTAAGTTAGCATGCATGGTTGGATTCCAGACCTTTCTTAGTTTAAATTTTGGTGTTTTATTATATTCTTTAATAAATTCATTTTTATCTCAGTAAGACAGATCAACCTCTCCCATTGAAACACACAACACACACTGACGGATCTTAAGAATATGGTTCTGATATCAGTAAATCAAATGAAGAACAGATACGAATGTGTAACTTCTTAAATGGAGTGAAACTAGCCATCCCAGAACACAGGGACAATGTAGGATTCTCCAAACTCTTTCCACATCATGGATTTAAGGCCAAAGAAAAAGAAGCCACACTCTTTGGTTAAAAACTACCTGCATGATGAATCAGGCAGTACTCTACAAAAGTCAAAAGTGACTGCCGATGTGTATGCCTAGGCCCAGAAAGTGAAAGCTTCTCAACATTTTCAAAGGTGATCTAAGTTCACTCTTGGGAAGAAGGCCTAGAATGTGCTTATTATTTTGTAAACTTTATTTTGTAGCTTGGTTTGAAAATTATATGTCAACAAAGGAAAATGGTCAGCATAGAAATAAGGCCCCCAAAACCCCAGACACTGGCAAGCTTTATTGCTCAGCACTACTCAAGGGAAACCCAAATAGTCCCTGTGGCAGGTGTATCCTAATCATGGATTATCTAACCAAGTCCTTTTGTTTTGATTCCATTCTCACCAAGCAACCCTGTGATTGTAATTTGGCTTCCCATGTGGCTTGTCTATAAAGAGAAAATGCACTAATCTCTCAGTTCGACCTCACCAGTCTAATTAACAGCTGTAGTTCTCATTTCAAATGAACAAATTGGCGTTAGGGTAAGTACGTGTGAGTCTGGCCATCCAGTGTGCTAACAGGGTAAGATTTCTGAGCCTCTAAGAATATAAGCTCCCTTTTTACCACTGAACCCTCTGTGCCTAAAACACAAGTTCATGATAGCTGCTCAATAAGCATCAGGTTGAGCTCCAGAGACCTAAAATGACTTGCCCTAGTGCCCTCTGATTCAAACTGTAATACACACTAAAAAGGACATTAAAGCTCAGTATCAAATTATCAGAAAATGAATTCTACTACAAATAAGACATTTAAGCTTTACAGTATTAATATGACCAAAACTAAATTATTATATGCAATACACATTACATAATTAGAAATCCTTTGTTTTCAGGTCTCAAACATTATAATTTTCATGATTTTCCCTAGAAAAATTTTCTATGATAGGCAAAACACTCAAAGTGGTTCAGAAACTTGGCATATTCAGTATTCAAAGTGCACACTTTTAAAGCGATAACAGTTTCTACCACTGCAAACATTTTGAAAAGAGCTAACCCAACATTTCTCTTTTTTGCTTTTCTCTTAACTCCATAATTTATTCTAGATATCCAGTGGAGCTATTCCATATCAGATCCAATAAAGACAACAATGCATAAAATCTTGCTAAGTTATCCAGTTCTACACTTTGATTACAGCCATTAAAATATGTCTCATTTTGCTAGAATATCAAAAAACCAGGAACTCAGAAATTCTGTCTCAGGCACTGGGCAAAGGCATTCTCACAGAAAACCATGACCTAAACATTGTAAATAAGCAAGCAAACAAATAATAATAAAGCCAGTGCTAAAGGAATCAGACAAGATGCCCAATTCTCCAACTGTTCTTCCTAGGACAGGCACATAGGCTCTACGTGGAACAATAATGTATTGGGATTGAAGCAAAGTTCAGAGCAATCACAATCTTTAGTACAAAGAAAAGATAGAGACAAATTGCTAATATCAGAAATGAGAAAGATAACACTATCAGTTTTGTAAACCATAAAAGACAAAAAGATTATATTATAAAAACACCATGTCGATAAAACATTCCTTTAAAAGACACAAACTGCATGCCGGGCATGGTGGTACATACCTTTAATCCCAGCATCAGGGAGGAAGAGACAGGCAGGTGTCTGTGAATTCCAGGCCAGTCAGAGCTACACAGTGAGAATCTGTCTCCAATAACTTTTTTTTTAATTTCAGGAAAATATTCTTCATTAATATGCATATTCAAAAAGTACTACTAGATCATATAAAAGTATCTATATAACATGACCTAGTAGGATTTACCTCAGGAGTACAAGATTGGTTTAACTTGAAAATCGATCAGTCACCATATTATCAAATTAAAATGTAAACCAGAGGAAGAAAAATCTGTGATAAATAGACATTTCAAAAGGCCGGAGAGGGGCTAGAGAGATAGGTTAGTGGTTAAGACAGGTTACTGTTCTTCTAGAGGGCCTGAGTTTGATTCTTAGCACCAACATTGGGGTGTTCACAGTTGCTTGTAACTCCAGCTCCAAGGGATCTAACACCATCTTATGGCCTACATAGGCATTCACACACAAGTCCACATACACATAGATATACACATACATAAATTTTTAAATTTTTAAAA
This sequence comes from Eospalax fontanierii, assembly GCA_035773235.1. NCBI lineage: Eukaryota > Metazoa > Chordata > Mammalia > Rodentia > Spalacidae > Eospalax > Eospalax fontanierii. Next base: position 22,237,575 of record CM069525.1, on the reverse strand, counting down.
AATATTTTAAAAAGCATTTGAAAACAATCTAACACCCATTCCTGATTTTAAAATTCTCAAGAAGACTTGGAATCATGACATGTGCCTTTAATCCTAGCACTCAGGAGGCAGAGGTAGGCCTACCTCTGTAAAATCAAAGCCAGCCTGCTCTACATAACCAGTTCCAAGCCAGCTGGGGGCTACAGGGAGACCTGTGTCAAGATAAAATACACACACACACACACACACACACACACACATCTCAACAAGATAATTTTCACAACATTAAGGGGGGGGGGTATTTAAGCTGGGGGTAGTGGCACATAGCTGTAATTCCAGTACTAAGGAACCTGACCCAGAAGACTGAGAATTCAAGGCTAGCCAGTCTGTTTCAAAAAGGGGTTGGGGTTTTTCTAAGAAAACCTTGCAACTGATAGCTTAATGCCAAAAGACTGTCCCCACCCTCCCAATTTCAAGAACAAGACAAGTCTTTCCACGCTAACCACTTCTATTCATCAAGATACTTGAACAATATGCACTGACAATCTCTTGCTGCCAAGAAAAATAATGGTAGAAGAAAGCATAATGAAGGGTTAAGGAAATAGCTCAGTTGGTTTAAATGTGTATCACACAAGCATGAGGAAACGAGTTCAATCCCTAGCACCCATTTAAAAGAACATGCATGGTGGTCGATGTGTGTGATCCCAGTACTCAGAAGACAGGCAGATCCCTGGGGTTCACTTTCCAGCCAACTTAACCTAACTGGTTAGCCACAGGTCCCAGTAAGAGACTCTGCCTCAAAAAAAACAAGGTAGACAGCTCCTAAGGACCAACACCCTCTTGGCCTCCACACCCACCCATATAATTAACTGTACCCACTTAAAAACAAACACAATCACAAGAAAAATAGAATGAGAAATAACAATGAAATTTAAATTTGATTTTTATGAAAAAAATAAAAGAAACCCTTAGCTAAACTAGCAGTAAAAGTGAAAACACTCAAAAGTAAAATTGAAAGGGTCATTATATCTTATTATATAAAATTAGAAGGGATATTTAAGAGACTAGAAAAACAACCAAACATCAACAACTAGAATAATATAAAAGAAATGGAGGCTGGAGAGATGGCTCAGCAGTTAAGAGCACTGGCTGCTTTTGCAGAGGACTCGAGTTCAGTTCCTAGCATACACAAATTAGTTAACAACTGTCCTTAACTTCAGTTCTATGGGGATCTAACGCATTCCTCTGGCCTCCATGGGAATTACACACACGTGGTGCACTTACATACATGCAGGAAAAACACACATAAAACAAAAATAAACATATAACTTACAAAAAATAAAAAGACAGAACCAATAATCAAAATCTTCCAACAAAGAAAAGTTCATGACTTCATGGTTTCATTGGTAAAAAAAAAAAAAATCTACCAAATATTTAAAGAAAACTTAACACAAATCAGGGGTGTGGCTCAGTGACAGATTCCTTCATCTAGCATTGCCAAAGACTGTGGGCTCAGTGTCTAGAATCTAAAAAAATAGGCCATTCAAAAATCTCCAAAACAATTGATGAAAAGGGAACATTCCTAAACATATATTAGGAAGCCAATATTATCCTGATATTAAACCCACTCTAGTTATGGATAAATCTCCTAGTAACAAAGAAACTGATTAACTCCCAAATAATCTTAATTTTGGACTCCTTAAATCATTTTCTCTTCCATTTAGAAAATATATAACATATTAAAATAATGCTTTCCCTTGGCATTATTTTTATCCACATCAGATACATGGTCAAGTATTTACAAAACAGTATCAAATAACTTTTCATTTTATGTACTCTCAATCTCAAACTACCAAACCCATTGTATGTTTCACTACCTCTTTATATTAACAGCTGACTGACTGGCTACCCATATTTTCACTTTCTTTGGCCCACAGAGGCAACAAACGGTGACAAGAAGCTTAAGCAAATGCCTTGAAGAGAAGCAAGTTCAACGTGCTCTCCATATTTAATGATTCCAGGAGGGCTAGAGATAGGTGACAAACCATTTCCCAAGATTCCAAAGGGCAGATATCCACTTCTTACAATACTGAATAATGTATCTGTTGTTTACACAATGGTTCACAAACCTTTTTAAGAGATGATTCCACAAGTGGCAGTAAGTCTCTAGGAGTAAAACTGAGAGTATTTTAGAAGAACTCAGACAATTTCATTTTCAAACAAATTTAAGGACATACTATCATATGTCCTTGCTATCATATAACTTCAAAGACCTTACTTGTATTTCCCAAGTACCATTAACGGACAATCAATTTAAATGTAAAGTATACATTGAAAACAGAAACATAATACTTATAAAATACCCAGATATATTTAAATCAATATTGAGACTACAGATATTTAGTTGTGTATGGTGATACATGCCTATAATTGTAGCATTTGGGAGCTGAGGCAGGAGGATCATGAATTCCAGGATAACCTGAGTTACAGGGCAAGACCCTGTCTCAATAAAAGAGAAAAGAACAGAAATACTTTACAAAATTTTGAAATAAATACAATTTAGTCTCCAAATCCATGAGCATTCTATGTACCCTTATCCACTGTTAAACTCAATTACAATATATACACCTACAAGATTTTGTGTTTAATTTAAACTGCAAAATATGTTGTAAAAAAATGAACCATGAAAATTAAAAATCACAATAGCCAAAAAATGGGAATCAACTGACCACTAATGGATAAATAAAACATGGTATATACATGCAATGGAATACTATGCAGCTTTAAAATGGAAAAATATCCTGTAACATCTGCAAAACAGATAAATATCAGTACACTAAGTGAAATAAGTCAGTCACATGTAATTCCACCTACATGAGGTATCTAAAATAGTCAAATTCATTGTCAGAAAGTAGAATGCAGTCTTGTAAGGACTAGAATGGGAAGAAAGTTATGTTAATAGATACAAAGTTTCAGTGTTATAAGATAAAACATTCATGTTTTACAACATGAATATATTTATTAGCATAAGACATGTAAAAAATGGGATGACAAATTTTGTTGTGTTTTTACTACACTAAAAAGGACATTTAAAAAAAGACAAAAAAGTTTATTTCTGGAAAACATTCATTTGCCCAATATTTCTTTCACATCGCCTTAACAAGAGCATGTGACACAAACAGAATACTAAGAATTAATGTTCTGGCAAAAACTTCCAAAAGTCTCAACATTCAAATAGTTTTAACTACACATACCAAAAATAGTTGTTCAAAACATTTTACTATGACCAAAACCTAACAATACATATTCCCTATGAACAGAACATTTCCTAAATATATGCATAGCAAGTAAGGTCAGATAGCTTTTTGTTTCTGATCAAACCTTGCTATAGTTTATTTCACACTCCAAAGTAAATAACCAGCATAGCTGAATTCAAAAAGAAAAAGAAAAATGACAAAAACTGTATGGTACAATGGCCTATTATAAGTGCTAGTTTTAAAATATGCCTCAATAAAGTTTGGATTCAGTAAAATGGTTGAGAAAGCATGCATCTTGACCACTAGATATTACCAATGCTGTCTGTCCATCAATGACTGATATAATGAATTCCTCTTAAGTATTGATTCCCGAATATTAAACAAAAGATTTGCCTGAATTTAAAGAAAAGGCAATTCTGATCAAAGAAGAATGAATGAGGGAATACAGTCTGAACTTGTCTTAGCTCTAGATCACATTCAGTCATAACTTCAAAAATCATATCATTCCTAGTTAAGTTTGCTGTTGTTTGTATGTAAATAGTTTCCAAGCACTGATTTCTCTTTCATACTACTGGATGACACAATTCTCAATTGCAAATATCTTAAATACCATGAGCACCAGAGAAAATAAGAAATAATCACAGAAAAACTCAGTGAGAATAAATCAAAGCAGTTTCTCCATCAGAAAATGAGGCCCTGCAGTCTGTGACAATCACTCCAGGGAAGTTGTTTTGACAGTCATCAACAGCAAATAGAAATCTGTCCTCAACCTATATTATAGAAAATATTTAAGTACAGTTTTGTAAGCTCCAGACTATCCATAAATGTATAAAAAGGTTGAAAAAGGCATAAACTTCGGTCTTTCACATGCTTTGCTAGAGTTCATAGGTTTTCCTGAATAGTTTGATGCTCTTAGCCAATTTAGGAAAAGAAAGTTTCTACAAATCAGATCTATGCAACTAAGGTGGGGAAAAGATAGAGGAGGGAAGAGAAAAGAGCCTTTAAAATAACTGTGCATGCAGTAATTATGTCTCCTACTTTACCCCCTTCCTTCACTGTGCATTACATTATCAGCATGAGTCTTCCAGATGACTTTTAAGTGGCAGTAAGACAGTAAGCATTCTGTTAACTGGGTAAAACGTGGACAAAAAATACAGTCTGCTCAGACTTTGTGAAGATGAGAGAACAGCTGAAGTTACTTAAAAATAATTTATAAAACCTGTTTAGGCTTATGGACCCAGGCACATTATTTTATAGATAGTCATTTCAGTACTTTCCAAATTCTACAAGCAGTGTTTAGATTCTGAATACCTACCAGACTGGTGGCATCCACTCAGATCTCCCTTGAGAAGGAAGACTCCTGGATTTAATTTTACATCAGCACAGTTCTAGGCTCAATCAGATCCTACAGACTTAAATTTTTTCATCTGTAAAGTGAGAAGGTTGGATTATAGAACTCTTTTCAGTCTAAATTAATCTATGAGCCTAATATTTAGTAATCTTTTAAAGAATCTTTCGCTGATATTTAACTGAATGGTAGAATGCCTGCCTAGCATGTTAAAGGATCCAGGTTCAACCCCTAGAAGTGCAAAATAAATAAACATCCTCTACATCTATTATGTTAATTACTATTTTTGGAGAGTTCTATGTTGTGCACATAACACAAAAGAAGGACAAGAGTAAACCTAGATACATCCCTTTCTATGGCTTCTATGTCCCAGAACTGCAGGGCTCTATTACAATCCTCCCACTGAAGACTACAGAGCTGTTGGTTTTATAATTTCTGTAGATTAAAAGGGAGGCAAAATCTTCTTAAGGCACTAGGCTTAGCACACTAGCTCAAAATACATACAGTGCCACCCTAGGCCTTGAAAGTATCAGAACTATCACCACAGTGCCTGTGTGTACATCAATGTTTCAAACAACTCCCATAATGCACTTATAAGCTCTACATTCTGGCTGGAAAAGTACTACTACTCAAAAGGAGTAAAATTAGAATGACTGCAATAGAACACCCACTGTAAAACTCCAAAGATGCTTTCTCCAATACACATAAACCCACCTGGCCCAGAAGAGCAATCTTTTAGGCCACTCACTGTATAGCATGGACCTCAGTTAGTACCTGTGTGCTATTAGCTGTAGACAGATTTGTAGCAGCAAAATACAGTGAGGCCAGGAACTCCTCACTTCAGTTATCGATTGCCAAACAACAAAACTAAGGACAACCTATAACATTTAAAACATGGACTGGAGAATTTTTTCCAAAAATTTTACTCTTACTTTTTTCCCAAGGTATTCCCTAATAATGGGTTTTATAAACAGGAAAAGAGGTGGGAGGAAAAAAGGCTACTTCACTCAAAATTTGAGCAGTAAAAGTTTGTACATATCAAATACGTTAAATAATAGACATAGTATGGTTACATCGGTTTAAAATCCCACTAGTTATCTAAGAAATGAACGGCTGAACCCATTGCTTTCAAGATAATACCAAGTTTCATGAATGAATTTTATATACATGTCATTAACTCCCATAAACCCGTGACAAACGTGGCAAAAAGCCAGTGCTACAAATACATTATACACAAGGGGAACATCACAAAACAATGACATGTCAGAAATTATTCAGCAAAGAATGCTTAAAAAGAAAGAATTGGTTAGGCTCCCAATTCAACTCTACAACTTTCTTATTATGACATTACTTTTCAATAATTTATGGGCAAGGGATCAGAATTCATGATGGAAAAATCATCTCAGCTCCAGGTATGTAAGTCCAAACAGTATGTATAGTAGTGTGAGCTCTATTCCTCTTTACCAGATAATCAGAGTATTCATGCTAAGCGCAGGGAAAACCAGACAACAAAATACCCAGCACCTAGAATGTCTGAGCAAAAGGGAAAGTCCATCCATGGCCCTGTATAAAATACAAGAGCATGTTGGACATACACAAAAACTTATACTTGTTTTCTTAAAAACAATTCAGATATACTTTGCTGATTACAATGTTCTAATTTTCTGATAAGTTTACCAAAAAATAATGTGCCCTCATTTGAAATCATCGCCTAGACACCTGCTGCTCAGGAATGGGCAGCCTAATACAGCAAAGTAGGCTGTGAGATCGAACCAAGCTGAGGACTGGGCTGACATCAGGCTGACACACAACAGGTGAAAGAAACTGAAGCAGGGAAGGCAGGGGTGCACAAGGATTAGCAGTGTCAGCCCTTCCAAAGATGCACTCACAGGGCCTGACTACATTCCACTCAATAATCACAGAACCAGCCTAGACTTAGAAGGCAACTTGGAGGTCATGCAGCGAAACTTCTAGCCAAAGAAGTCCCCTTTTTTCCTGTTGTACAACTGTAATGATCTCCAAGATTTCCTTTTGGATTCTGTCGATTTCCCCACTGTTGACAAGGAAATTAGCACAAAATGATTAGATAACTGCCCATGTCCACATAGATAACAGACAACAGTATGACTCCAGAAGGGATGCTCAGGTTCTTATGGTCAAGAAACCCGGTCTGGTAGGAAATAACTAATGGTCATCACACTTACTTTGGGGCACATCTGGAAATCTACTAAGCATGTGGAACTTTTTTCGCCCATCAAAACAGCTACAAACACGACCCTCGAGAGATGACCCAGCCATTAAGAGCACTGGCTGCTTTTGCTGAGGACCCAGGTTCAGTTCCCAGTACCCACAACCATCCATAACTCTAGTTCCAGGGTATCCAACGCCCTCTTCTGACCTCCATGGGTATTGTACAACATGGATACACTAATATACATGCAAGGAAGAACACTCATACACAAAAAATAAAAATAAGTAACTATTTTTAAAAATTGTTACAGCAGTGTCCTTCAGAACAGGGTCATGAAACCTCACCACATCATAGAAATGGTTTTCCTCTCAGTTGAAAATCTATTAATAAAACTTTTTGTTCATTGTCGCTGTGTAAACTAGAGATTCTCAATTCTATTTGCATTCAGTCCTCAACAGTTTGGCCAAACCTCAATGACATTGTGAAAGACTCCTTCAGGTCCTTTAACAAAATAAAATTAAATGATCTGTTTACTAAACCTATCAAAACAACAGAAAAACAAAATGAACTGATTCTATTTGTCTTGTTTGTCTTAGAAGTGATAGTTAATTGTGGTGAAGGTACTATAAGGTAGGTTTTCCCACACATTACAAGGGAAAGCAGAAATTCTTTGGTAACCAAAATGAAAGTATATATTAAGAGTTTACATGCTTTAACCTAAAAATACCACTTCTGATAATTCACTCCAAAAAAATCATCAATGGAGACCAAATTTCACATAAAAGATGCTAATAGTGGAGCTATTTATAATCATAAAAACTACAAACAACATATCCTCAAACAGGAGTATGGATAAATTATGTGACATCTACCTATGAAAATCATAATGCTAAAAATTGGGTTTTTATAAATTAATAATTAAAAGGAAATGCTTGGTTTAATTTAAATAGCCAGATAATCCACAAAAATGAACTGTAATTCACATTAAGTCCTTCAGAAAAAAATATTCTGGGATCATACCTATGTGTGCACAGGAACATGCATGCAAAGACAGGGCAATATACAAAATTAATTTTTACGTGAGTGAATTTTACTTTTCTCTATGTTCTAAATGTGTTACACTGAACATATAAGTTTTTTGGCAATAAAAAACAGAAATGAAAATGATTGGGATGAATGACAAGAAACTATTAATATTCAACTGCTTCTGACTTTGAAAACAAGCACTTTCATGTTTAATATGAAACTAAAGAGGAGCCAGGCATGGTGGTGCATGCCTATAATCCCAGCACGCAGGAGGCAGAGGCAGGTTGATCTCTCTGAGTTCAAGGCCAGCCTGGTCTACATAGGGAGTTCCAGGACAGCTGGGGCTTCAGGGAGACCCTGTTTCAAAAAATACAAGAAATCACTGAAGAGGAAAAAAATTAATGACACTACCTGTTTTGGGTGAAAAAAATATGGATCCACAATTACTGCTATAAAATGCTGAAAAAGTACATAGGCAAATTACTTAGAACTGTATGTATAGCTCACTATAGTCTATATTTTTCTGGAGTTCAACTTTTAGAAGACAGAATCAACACTATCTTCAGTCTTCTAAAGGAAATCCTTGAGAAAACTTGAACATGGTTACATAAATTGCATCCCAACAGACAAGTTATGATTTCATGACCCTGCTATTTCTGTCGTGGAAAAAACATGGAAAGGTTTGCCACCTTTCCTTGCACAAGGTGTTAATGAATCCCCCTTCAGTCAAAAGCAATGTCCAAGTACTGCTTAGTGTTATTTAGTAGGGAAGTGACCCTGTGTGACACATGCTAACTGATCTGTTTATTAATGTCTCCTCTGTCTCACTGTGATAAAAAAAATCTGAAGATTAGTCTGCTGTGTAAAGTGGAGGGGACTCTAAGTATGACAAACCCAGAATATCTATTATCCAGAATTCCTCAAAGATTCCCCATAGTCATTTCATAATCATATTTTTCTTCCTTGATCCTATACCAAAGGTAAGGCATCACACTAGGAATCACAAGTGCCTTCAGCACAGGACAGAGAAAGGAAATTTGTTCATTGCTTCATTACTTGAAATAATTTTTTTCACCTAAGTTGGACTTTGATGTACACTTGACAATCTAGTTACACTTTTTTGTTACTGCTGAGGTAAGGAAGCAATAGCTTTTTATCTTAAAAAAGAAATTTCCTTGCAGTTCTTGCCCAAAAGATCAGTATGAATTTATTACTTGAAGATTTCAAGTTCTGTTGCTCCACAGCAAAACATTTTGAATGTCAGTTATATAAAAAGCACTGTGCTGACTGGAGGATTGGTGATGATTGGTTACTTCCTAACTTAGCTACTAAGGTAAAATTAGTGTCCCCTGTGCCCTTCTTAGAAGGAGAAGGGAGTAAGAGGTATAGTTTGAGGAGTTTAAAATTAAGGGGAAAAAAGTAATGGTTATAACAGAAGATTTTTCACTTACCTAAACCAAAAACAAAACCAAAATAAATGAAAAGCCTTTGCTACCCTCGTGAATTTAGATCACTAGCTAGAAAACAAGGTCTGCAAGGCAATGTCCCCATCGTATGACTCCTCTCTGACCTCACCTGCAAAGGCAGCATCTCATCTCTCTCTAAACAGACCCTGGCAGCAACCTAAGAATCAATACACCTAACAGTAGGAATTGTCCAATAGACATGGGTATAATTCTCTATTTTCCAAGGAATGTTTGCCTTTCTCCTTTTCTTTAAATAAACCATATTCACAGACCGTGGAATTTGTTTTCAGGTCAATGGCTTTACTTTCCCTCCACCTCTACTCTCAATGCTGTTTTTAAAATCAGGGTCTATGGTTTCACTTGGCTTTGTATCATTGGGACTTGATATTAAACCTAGCATAGGTAGGTCACAGGACTGAAGTGAATGTGGTCCTTAAAATCTGCAATTTTAAGAAAGAACACTATTCAGCTTTAAAAAACCAAAATTATGAAATTTTCAGGCAATGGATGGAACCAGAAATGTTCTCTCTCATAGCTGGAAGCTACCTTTGAAATCTTAGATTCGTGAGCTTTCAATTTGAAAATTCAGAGCAGTCAAGAAATTAATAAATGGCCATGGAAGGGAGGGCAGGAAGAATGTAGTGATATAAAGGGGGAAAGGAAAATAAGAGGAAGAATTAAATGGGGTGAGGAATGTGAGGGCAGGGCGAGGAGGGAGTGTGAGGAGGGATGACTAACACTAAAGGTCTTTAGAAAAGGCCATATGGAAACCTAACACTATAGAGGCTTCTTAAAGTACACACACACACACACACACACACACACACACACATATTAAAAAAAGAGATTAAAAGGAATTCCCCTATAATGGGGGGGGGGCATTTGCCACTACTAGACACCACAGACAGGCAAAGTAAAAGCTTAATGCCAGGAGTGGACTCCTTCTTTTGAGCCTGGGGGCCAGGGGTTCCACAAACTCTCAAACAACACTGGTCATTGCCTGTATTCTTTATTTCCCACCAGAACTTCACAGTAAAACCCTATTGCTGAAGACACTACACAAACCAGCTGCAGCGCAGACAAGGAGAAATCAAGCTGGTACTAACTATAAAGCCTCATCTCTACTGACTAGATTTCATGGTGCTCGAAAGTGCTATGCAAGCTACCTAGACAGAAAATTTAGCATAAAGCTGTGCAGCTGTGAATCCTACAAGCTACAATGACAACTGACTTGGCAAAATATGCCCACTGATGCAATAATGGTATGACTCTTACAGGAGTAAACAACTACTTTCTAATTGGATTTAAGGTCCGCTTCACAGAATGGAGCACATACCTGACATTGATATCAGGCCTAAGAACCTGAGGCTACACAGCCCACAGGCCATAGGAGAGATCCTAATACAATTACTGTGCTAAACAGAGAGAAGATTAAACTAATTTCTAATGACTTTTGTTTTACCCATAGATTAATGCATCTCTCAACACTCAAAAAAGAAGCTTCCTTATATAACAGATGGTGATTAATACAGAGAACCACAACTGGTCAATATGCAGAGACTAAGAGGTTACAGAGTGCTCATGCCTGAATAGGACACCTATATCAAATTTCTGCCTCCCAAGGCTCAGGGATCATTGTGGAAGAGGGAGCAGAAAGATAGTAGGAGCCAGAGGAGGTAGATGATCACAAGCAAAGTTTTCCAAGCAGCTGGTGAGTTATTCATTAAAACAGCAATGGTGACAGCATGTACAAGTCCCACATAAGCTCAAGTCTAAACTGAAGCCAGACACATCCTAGCACAGATATGGTAAAGTGGGTGAGAAATCCCAACCTTACCAATGGCTGCTGGGAAAGGGAGATTCAGTCTTGTTTAAGGGTGAGACTTCTGGCAGGTTGACTAGGCTCCAGTGAGTAACACACACATAGTATTTGGTAGGGGTTACTAAGGGGGCACAGATAGAGGAAGGGATCTAAATATGATCAATATATTATATGAAAATTTGCAAATATTCTACTTTAAAAAACAAAAATAACAACAATAAAGAAACCCCAACTCTCCACTGAAGTACAGTAACCAAAGAAGAAAAGGCTACTACAGCCTCTTTAGTGATTTTACTATCCAGTACTTTACTTACCAAGCATAAAGAAGATAAATATTGTTGATACCCTATATTTCCTGTGTTTCAGAAGATAGCACAGATGTGAAAAGCCATGTTCATTTTAGCTACTTACAAATAAAGAAACCTCGGCAATTTACTTAATCCCTTTGAGACTTTATCCTCATTTGTAAAAAGGGATAATATCCCCTACCCACAGTGTTGTAGGAGATTAAATGAAATAGAGTAAGTTCTCTACCTGGATAGCGGGCACGCAGCCAGACTTCCTAGTCTGTACTTCATCTAACCAGGCTGTCTTTACCAATTACCTGATTGCTCTTGCATATTTTCATCTCTTCCACAGGTCACACCAATGCACTTCAATGTGCATCTAATGAAGAACTCAAATTTCATTCCCCTAACATCTCCTTTCCTTCCCACTTAAAATCCTTCCATAAGCCACCAATGCTAAAGCCTTGCAACTTCGGCACTTGGAGCTCCAGAGCTCTTTCCTTTTGTCTTCCTGCATTTAGTTCTTGCTAGGACTGCTTTGAAAAAGAAAATTTTGAAGATAAAATGGAATATGGCCAAGCTCCTGATTCTAGCTTCCTTAGGATTCAGGTTACAGCAGGACTCGGGAACAGTTGTTCCCCTTGGAAGAAACTGGATATCTCCCATTGCTTGAGTATTTGGACCACCACAGGCAGCAAGGTGAAGACCCAAAAGCCCACTACCAAGCCTACAAATGGAGAGGGAACATGAAAATGGGAAAACAAAAATTGCCAACTTCCATTAACCCAGCCAAGGCAGCCTGGGGCCAGCACATCCTTACCACCACACAAACTCATTAGTTCCAAGGAAAGACGTCACTTGACATGCTAAAGAAAGCATGAGAGAAAAGCTAACCACAATTCTTACACAAAGTAAAGAAAGAGTAACAGAAAAGAAAAAACCTCCTAAGTTCTGCAAATCTATAATATAAAATTAATTGGAAAAAAATTGGACACTCCTAGTGCGCAGAGCACTAACAAAAATTAGAGTGGCAAAGATAGGAAGGCAACATGCAGCATTAACAAGAGCAGGGTTTGGTAGCTTGAGAACATAAAAGACACACATAAGAAACCAAAGATAGGATGCAGGAATAGATGATGTTTTCCTAATTCCCCCTTTTCCTTGAAACAAATTACAACACAGGTACACTTCATTACACTGCATGTAAAAGAATGAAGCACTGTTTCCGGGCAACAAACACTTTAGGAGCTTAATATTCACTGTGCACAATCCTAAAAAGTCAGTGAATGTCCTGGAATTTCACCACACAAACTTGCGTCACCACACTCTTTTGTGTCAGACTGTTTCATTATCTTTAAGGCTTAGCATAATTGGAGCCTCAGTTTAAAAATAGGCTATTTTTTCCTTTGGAATGTGATTGGTAAATAAAAGTTAGGGCAGTTTTTATCTCCACTTGTTTTAAACAACTGCTTCTGCTCATCAAGCAAAGATCACATGAATACATTTTCAGGATCTACTTGTTTATTCTGCTTAAGGCAAATAAACTATAACCTTTATCCTTATGCCTTGTAAAGAGTGCTATAGACAAGCCATGCAGACATGTTCTAGAACCACTTCAAGATTTCAGGTGTGGTGGACAGCAATGATGCCATTTAATTCCAGTAAGACACAAGTGAAAGAAGGAAGCAGTCCTCCTCATCCCCCATTATTTCCACCCTTGTTTCACTTCCCAATCCTCTTCCTTTAGGAAATCCATTTTGAGACCTCATTAATTAAGAACATTCAGATTTCCCTATGGTTGGTGTCAAAAAGCTAAGGAAATGAAGAGAATCTATATCCTGGGAAATCTATCAAGTAGCAAGCAAGAAACACTAATCAAACCAGGATGACACATGCTTTCAAACAAAAATGGCTTCAAGCACTGTGAATATACTCTATTTCCTCCTAGCTCATGAAACCTCTTACATAAACTAACTCTTAGAAAACAACATACTGTGGGAGTAGTCCAGCTTGGGGCTGGAGAGACAGCTCGGCAGTTAGGAATACTGGCTGCCCTTGCAAAGGACCTGGGTTCAATTCCCAGCACCCACCATACAGCAGCTAACAATCTCTATTAACTCCAGTTCCAGGGATCTGAGACCATACATAGAAGTAAAAAACTCATACACATAAAATGAAAATAAGTCAAAAATGTTACAAAAACTGGTTCAACTGCCTAGAAGTGAATTATGGTTCCATTGGTCACTACCATGGAAAAGATACTTACACTTTCTGTACTTTAGTTTCTTCCTCTTTACAAAATGGGGTAGGGTCAGGGAGATGGATCAGCAGGTGCTTGCTGACTTGAGCTCTGTCGCTGGAACCAATAGTAGACCTCCACATGCACTCCATGGCACACCTGTTCTCCTCCCTCCTCTACACGCATACAAATAAATTAAAAATACAAAATAAAATAGCAGCACAAAGCCCCATACTAAGTTGTCTCATAATCAAATAAATCCAGATCTAACACAGTCGAAGATGGGTTTCTGTCTTCCATTGGTCCCTATTCAGAGGAACAAGATAAAGCTTTTATCAAGTGGGGGAAAAGAAAACCATGGAGGATATCAGGAAATGAATAGTCTATGCCTACTTAGATTTTCTCAGTATAATTTTATACATTTAATAAATGAAAACTCTCCTCAAGGTCCACCTCTCCCATCTTTAGTAACTAGAAAATAAATTTTAAAACATTATTGTCTATAAACCTCACATCAACATGACTTCTATAATTTGTACAAATAAAAAAGGGATTTTGGACTGTGTTTGAGTAGTTTTACTGCAAGTATAAAGTGCTTAGAATGGTATCTAGCAAGAATCAAATGCTGAATATATCTTAGTAATTATTTACAAAATTTTTATATTGTTTTAATCTTTACTTTTTGTGTATGACTGTTTTACCTGCATGCATTTAAGTGACACATGTCAGTCAATTCCCATGGAGGCCAGAAGAAACCATCAGATGCCTCTGAACTGGAGTTACAGATGGCTGTAAGCTGCCATGTGGGGCTGGGCATGGGAACCATATCCTGGTCCTCTACAAGGGCAGTCAGTATTCTTAACCACTGAGCCATCTCTCCAGATCATTATTAGTATTCTTAATTTAGTGGCCCATGTGGATGAACTAAAACAGGAGTGTGGGCAAGGAGGTGGGTGGGCAGGAAAATACCACAAAAAAGAAGGTGAAGCAAACCACCTAGGACCTTGAAATCCAAGGTGAACTGAGATGGCAATGCACTGGAGAACTTGATGGTTCAATTACACCTTAAAATGGTTCAACACTGCTGCACTGGATTCAATGGGGCAGGAAGAGGAGACATCACAGGAAGGCTTCTGCAGTGATCCTGGCCTAAAAGACGGTGGCCTGGTCTGATCATAGGGATCAGATAATCTGAATTATTTTACAGGTAAGAAGGGCAGAACTTACTAAAAAGTGGACCTTAGGCTAGGAATCAGAAGAAAGTGATAAGAGGCTAGAAAGATGACTCAGTGGTTAAGAGGTATCTTGCAGAAGACCTGGGTTCAATTCCCAACACCCACATAGCAGATAACAACTGTCCACAACAAAGGAATCTGACACCCTCTTCTGATCTCCACAAGCACTGCACAACATGGATGCACTTACATACATGCAGGCAATACACTCATACACATAAAATAAAAATAAAAAATAGTGAAAAAAGTAGCAAGATTAATATAAAAATACTACTTGCCATTTTGTGAATACTAAGTTAAATATTCACAAGTCATACTGATGGATTTTTTTTTAAATCTAAAAGCTAATTTAGTAAAATGTAATGAACAAACACCAAACTCATAAGAGTAAACAAATGTAAATTCAAGCTCAGGTCATTAAACTGGGGACTGAGGAAGGTCAGGTTAAATCAGTCATGGGAAATGAATTTTAAAGAAGACTAAAAGAGGCTACAGAGAAATCAGTGGTGTACATGGACAGAGGCACTAAAAGAGAAACAGTAAAGTAAAAACATAACTTGAAAATAATTTAGCACAAATAGCACTACAAATCGGCCTTCTAAAAGACAGATAGTTAAGAATTCAAAGAACAAAATATAGTTGGAGGTAAGAGAGGCTCTGAGGGCAGACAGCACAGTAAAAGATGTTTACTTGGTCTTGTTAACATTGAGTACTTACTGTGAATAAAACATGCATCAAGACACCAACATATTATCTCATTTAATTCCTCACCAACCCCCATTGGACAGTTAGCTACAATTATTAAAAAGGTAGAAGCTGAAGCTCAGAGGAGGTTAAAAAATCTAGTCAGTGGTTTTGGGAGAAGCAGTCAGGATACAGAGGAAAGGCTGGCTAATGGTTAGAGCTGAAAGTCTGAGGCTGTTGGGGAAAGGCCTGGATTCTAGTTCTGCCCATCAGTTAAATTGTTGTACAATTCGCTTTCCCTTGCCTCAAAGTCCTCCTCTATAAACTGGAAAATTTTAATCTGTTCCTGTAGTAATTTGGCCTCACTACCATGGCTGTACTCAAACTGAAGCATTAACAGAAGGTACGATCACCTCCCTGTCCAAAAATTCAACAAGAATTTTTCAAAAAAACTTTACTGCTTCTTTGTGACAGTTGACCACTGCCTCGATGCAATGGTCGTCCTTGACTTCCTTATCACCTCTTCCTTTATCTTTCTTTTTTTTTTAACAACTTAAAGTTTAAGTCTTCCCTCTTCCACCAAGCTGGGGAACCTTAAATCTGAGTCCTACACTCACTTTTCATTTTATCCTCCCAAAGTAAATTCATGCATTTCCATGACTTAATTTACTTCTATAAATCAATGACTCCTAAATTTATACCCTGCCACTTTAAAATTAATATGGCCGTTTTAAGGTGCAGTTTAAAAAGAGAAATTCTAACATTCTTTAAGTATGGTTGATGAGAATTGACTGTTTCAAAATAGCTAGTAAAAGATTTTGAATGACCAACATAATTGATACATGTCTGCAATAATGCCAGTGGTATTGCCCTAATCATTATATACTATATACATGTAATGAAATATCATGTATCCATAAATATGTGCAATCGCTATGTCAATTAAAAATAATTAAAATTAAAAATAAAAAATACTTCTTAAAATTAACATGTCCAAGATCAAACTGTTCATTGTCCTCTCCTTGTCATAAACTTGATCATTTTCCAGTTCCCTCAGTGAAATGGCCCACCCATTACCGGCACAAGTCAGAAACCCAGGAGTTGACCTTGATACTCTTTCTTATCCTAAATCCTACATGCAATTTATCATCAAGATTTACTGATCGTGTTTCTCGTCTCTCTCTCACGATTTCCCCCTATATCCTTTCCCCCTCCTAATTGTTCTCACACCATCCAAGTTGCCAATGCACCTAGTATGGAATATTCAGGTAATAGCCTACTACTCAGTTCCCCCCCCCCATCCACTTTTATTCTTCCTACTCAGCCATACTTCCAACCCACCAAAGGACATCTATATATGCTATCTCTCATTGAGGCATGTTTGTTCTTGAAACTCTTCACCTAGATCACTCCAGTCCACATTCCAGATCTCAGCACAAGTGCCACAGACTCAGGAATCTTCTGACTTTTCAGTCAGGGCAGGTAAAGGGCCATTGCTCTCAGCACGCATATTCCTTTTCTTTGCATTGATTTTCTTCAGCACGGCATACATGTTCATTTGACAGGTTGATTAATGGTTCTCACCTACCGGAATAAAAACTCCCTGAAGACAAGATCTTAAATACTTACAGCTTATCACTGTCTCTCCAACACCAGTGCCTGTCTACCATGTGGCAGGTGCTCAATGCCTTACTTCCTCTGGAGTTTCTCTGAGAAACAATGGGCAATGGGCTGCCCCAAGTCAAGGTACTTTTTACCCATAGCCTACTATACGATAATTATTGTCATCTACCAGAACCCACAGACAAGTGAAAATGCAGAGGCCAAATGACCTGCTCAAAGCCACACCAAGTAAATAAGCTAGGTGAGTATGGTACCTTGGAGATCTATTCCAGGGCTTCATACAATGCATTTTAGTTTGGTTTTTGTGCCTGCAGAAGATCCTTCTGTTGTTTATTAAGCAAGCATGAATCTAGTCTCCCAAGTTCTCACTCTGCTTTTACTGGAATCATTACCTAAGTCTTTCTTCTCAATGCCTGTAGGTCACTTGTCTCCATTTCCTTCCAAGGTACACACTCAGCAAATATTACTTGAAGAATTTCTGGCTATGAGGCAAGAATGAGCAACTGAATCAAGTATATTCATCCACGCTAAGTCAACCTTCTAAAACAAGTTATTTTCTCTGTCCTATGAGAAAGCCATTAATGAAGAAATATTGAAGGTTTTTCTGTGATGAAATTGTCATCATGCCACCATAAGGTCCAGCATAAATAGAACATGTACTAGGTGTCCAGTGTTCAGAAACACAACGTGTGGCATCAAAAACAATGTACATTATTAATAGCATATGAGCTAATTCCTTTCCTTAAACATCACCCCCTTACAAGAGAAAACACACCACCCTCCTCTATGGAGCTGAAAATGTAGCCTGTGTCAGCAGGGACAAAGGCCCCTGGAATAAATATAGACAAATGTCTGACACTCCAAACTCTGAAAGAAACCTAATACCTCTGTTCCATTCCCATCGTCGCTCAACAGTTAATCTTAAGGCAAAAGAAATCTCGTTACTAGTTTTAAAAAGACTGATCTTTTTAAAGTATATATAAAAAAGCCAAAACTAGGTAACAGTTAAACCCTAATACATAAAAAATTAGCAACGAGAAGAATTCCAAAGATGGTACATAAAGCATTTTTGGCAATCATTCACACTTTGCTGTTCTTTTAAAACATGAGCAGGGATTGGCTTTTCTGTTACATTCCACTTCATACTGCTTTTTCAAAGGGGAGGAACAGAGAATTTCACAGAGAAATTTTAGATGTTGAAACTGTAATGCATTCAAGTTTAAAAGGGATACAAGCCAATTCAACTACCAAAAGTAATAAGAAGGAAACAAGGACAGCTGTACAATTCAGTGCTACCACTAAATTTCAAAGTAGGTACAAGATCTCAAAAACAATGACTACAGGCCCCAGGAATCTCTGGCTGAAAATCAAACAGCTTCTTCACACATAGATAAAACTGTTCTTGCTGCCTTCTAAAACTCCCACAACTTAACCAAACTCAGCTCACTGTAATTTAACACAGTATTTATGATCTGGCAAAATGACACAGCCTCACAAGGCCTATAGAAATGATGAAAACAAACAGAAGACACCATTTAGTCTATTAGTCTCTCCTCAGTCAACCAGTCCTGAACCATAACCAGAACAAGCCTGCTTTGTTTTTAACTTTAACATGGAGGTACCTTTAATGGGCCCTACTACACTATTGTGAAAATGATGCTTAAGCAACCACACAGCACAGGCTGCCAGAAGTAGGATCTTTCAATTAGCAACAAACATACCCAGCATGGCTAAAGTGAGGGGAGACTGTAGGAACATCGTGTATAGTACAGATGCAAACACTCTGGCACCTGACTCATTTGGGGGTGGGCCAGGGGAAACTCACAAGAGTGCTTCCACGTCATCCATAAATCTATTATATGGACAAATGAGGAAAGAAAAGCCTTGGAGGAAAGAAAGGTCAATACTTTGGATTTTTAGAAATCTTTGTTTCTTTAATTGATTCATCTATATTCTGTGACAAGAAGAGGGGAAGGATATGGGAGAAAAACACAGTTATATGATATTTCCCTCTTTCCTTAAGGGTAGCATTATTAGTCAGAAAATAGCCTATACAGACTGACTACAGAAACAGACAATTAAACCCTACATCAGTTTCCATGCCACTGGTGAATGGTGGTTAATAACTTCACACTTTTTTTTTCTGTTAACAAGGAGGGGACGGCACTTTTGAAATCATTACTGCTCTGTCATCTTGGTTTACTGCCAAAGCAAGGAGCTTTAGAACACCTGTCAAATAACACACAGCTTGTAAAAAACATATACCAAAACAGACTTATATAAAATGTTCACATATGTAGAAAGTGAGATGAATTTAGGTTAACAGAAAGTCACTCATTCTAAAAAAAGGTTGGGCAGAAAGAAGAGATTTCTAAGGACTTGATCTATGTAATTTGAGCCAATATAATGAAACTTAATCTCAGAGATCAGTGATAATGACACACGGTCAGTTTAGTAGTATTTATCTCTTACCCTTACCCACATTCCCAGTAGTTTCAGTAATTCAAAGGGCAAAATAGTGAAGTAAAAATATTCCATCCCTGACTTCTAAAATAAGATGACCTAGTACAAATGTATGAAGTACCCATTTTCTTGTACTGAGTTTCCTGGCTCTACTTATAAATTCAAAACGGCCTTAAATACCAAGACCCTGTATTTGAAAAAAAAAAACAGTAATCACCTCCATATTCACCTGTCTATAACTACAGAAACACAAGATGAGCATGATCCCAGAATGAAGGCAAATGAGGATCAATGCATGGGGCATAGGTGGGATGCAAATACACGCGATGCAAGTTTTCTGACCAAATGAACAGAAGTGGAGATTGGAAAATACAGAAATTGCGGCATAGATTTTTCTTTTATTTGGATTGTTATTAATAAATAAATCAACTTTAAAATTGATACTAACCCACTTGGAAACCTAGTAATAGCAAATCCAATATATAAGTAGAAAAAAGGTACAAGTATAGACTGAGAATAAACAAAGCCCACCTTCCTGAATGGAAGGAGTCTGACAAATGATTCTGAAGGCTTGGTGAGGCCAACTCATAGCCTCTAGGACCACAAAGTGATATCATGGGGGTGGGGGAAGTTAAGACACGCCTTCTCTGACAAAGATACTGATATCAGTCTGTGCTTGATTTCCCAAAAGCTCAGGTGAGACAAGGATGTGAGAGTCATCAAAAACTTCAGTTTTTGAAATGAGAAATGAGAAGGTGCCTACATGGTCTCCTCAATGAAGCCTTCTTCTCTTTCATTCACAGAACCCGGTGTATTCCACAGGTGACCTCAGGTAAGGCTTGAGTCCATCTTTCTCTTCCCAGCTGCCTCTAACATCAACCATCTTGTGATCTCCTAAACTTAGAACTTTCAATGTCCAAAACTCCAAAAGGCGCACAGAGGTTAATGTTCACACAACCTGAAGTGCTAGTTTCCAACTATTAACAAGTCTAAAATTGTTGCTGTTTTAAGGGAAATATTCAGTGTTTTAAACCATAGAGACTATCTCAAGGCCTAAGTGTATGTTGTTTATGTTTCTAATAAAAATAGACTGAGATTTAAAATTTCTGTTTTGTTTGCAGCTATGGGGATTGAAACCAGGGCCTGTGTATGCAAGGTTAAATGCTCTACCACTGAACTTCAACCCTAGACAGAATTCCCCTATTTTTCTGTCACTACAGTTCTCTCAAATTAACAAACTAAACTGATGTAATCTGGATTGGCCTTCCTTCCACGGGCTGCTTCCACAGCAGAGCTTCCTCTTTTCATCTTGATAGTTAACATTATTTTCATCAATTTTCAAAAGGATACAGGCAAGCGGACAAGCAATAAGGATGTTCTTTAGTTCAATATATCAATACAAATGATCTGCAGTTAAGAGACCACTTATTTGACTGTAGTTACTTCTACAGAATTTAAAAGTACATGAAAAGAACCTAGGTTCTAAAAGCCATTAATTTATACTAAGAAGAGTTGCACCTCATTCCATGTGAATTGTTACAAATTCTGAACTAGTAGTATGCAAATTAATAAAGCTCAATAATATGTATCCTCAGTTCCAGAGAGCTGCAGAAAATTTAGAACCTAAACATTCCTAATATATGTCAACAAAAAAAGAAATAAAGTTTCTCTGGGCTTTGAATATCATAATGTAAACAACTTCAAAAGTGGCGAGCAAACTACAATCACTGAAAAACAGTATTAACTTTTCTAACAAACCACATCTGCCAAAAATGTACTAAACCTTCATTTTAGCCCTCAAAGAAATTCTCATATTAACCTCATATTTTAAAAAATCAAGGGCCAGGCATGGTAGCACATGCCTATAATACTAACACTGGGGAGGCAGAGCCTGGAGGATCACAAGTTTAAAGGCAGCTTGGGATATATAGCAAGTCCCAGACCAGTATGTGATATATTATAAGACTACTTCAAAAAAATCAAAATGGGGGCTGAAGGGTGGCTCAGCAGTTAAGAGCAAGTACTGATCTTGGATGTGAGCTTGAGCCTTAGCACCCATGCTGGATGGCTCACAACTGCCTGTAACTCCAGCTCGAGGGAAATCCAATGCCTCTGGCTTCCATGGGCACATGCACATGTGCACACAGAGACACAGACACAATTAAGCATAAAATAAATCTTTTAAAAACTCAAAATGCTAGCAGGCCAACTGAAGTCAAAAGCAGTGAATGGTAGCAAAGAGGACAGAATAGGAACTCTTCCAACTACCACTGAGAATTTCATGAGTCTGGTCGGGCAGGAAGAGTCTTTGCTTTGCCATATTTTAGGTGACAAAACATGAATTTTAAGGTTGTAGTTTCCCCTCAAGATACATTTAAAGAAGGCAGAAATGGGATTGGAAGAGGTGGCTCAGCAGTTAAGAGTACTGGTTATTCTTCCAGAGGACCTGGGTTTAGTTCTCAGCACCCACATGGCAGATAACTGTCCATAACTCCAGTTCCAGGGATTAAGATACCCTCTTGTAGTCTCTGTGGATGTGTGCACATGTGATACACTTACATGTATGTAGGCAAAACACTCATACACATAAGATAAAAATAAATAAATCAAAAAAGGGCATGGAAATCAAATATTAGAACCAACAGGTTTTATTGTTTTGATTGGTTTGTTTTTTGTTTGTTTGTTTACCAGTTTTACATCATGGTTCACTTTGAGAATTTCTTAAAAGCTATGCACTCACTTTTCAGAAAATACATATACATAGGCTTACAAAATGTTTTGTGAAACTTCAGGACTCAGACCTGCCCGCTGCTATAATTGAGTTGGAAGGCAGTTCATATGACCAATCATTTAAAAACCAATGAAACGTCAAAATCTTTAATTTTTTTTATGTCCTAAAGACTGTTTTCCTTACTAACTTTAGTATAATTTCCTGTATTTTCTCCAACCATACCTGATAATGTTAAAAATGAGCTATTCTTCTATTACACAAAAGAAGCAAACAGGCAATACAATTAGATCTCTAACTTCTACCGCTCTTCAAGAGCTTCCAAAAGGGGAAAATATATAATTCAGAAAAGGCAAGCCTTACAACTTTTAGCATAGGAGAAGGATTGTCAATGGAGGAGGAAAATACATTTTAAGAATAGGCCTACACAGCACAGACAGGAAAAGTAACAGAGGGGGTAATAGGAGAACAGAAAAATGCATGATGTTGAATTTATTCATTAAAATATGAGATAACAGGAATAAATCAAATCTAAAAATGTATAAAGACATATACTCAAATTGTGAAATTCAAAGTAAGGTTTGCCCATACCTTTTTTTTTTTTTTTTTGCAAACTGTAATGGCAGGTGTGATAGCACATACCGTTAATCCCAGCAGAGGCAGGCAGATCCCTTTGAGATCAAGGTCAGCCTAGTCTACATGATGAGTTTCAGGCCAACTGAGACTACAGGGGCACCCTGTCTGAAAAACCAATAACAACCACAACAAAATGAAACTGTGTAAGAATAAGCATAGTATGACACATAAATTGTAAAAAACAATTCAATGTACCAAATGTCCCTGTATCTGCATATCTGTGTCTATACAGAACTGTATGTTATCTAAAAAAAAAGGGAAAAAATTTACTCAAAAGTGCAGTTCCCACTAAAGAAGAAAAGGAAAGGACAGGGAGGAAATAGTCTGTAGCTATCTCTGCACCTTATCCATTTAAGTTGAAAAGAACCAGGCTATTTTTAATGAAAAATATTAGAAAAGTGAAATTTCCACTTATTTCCAGGTAAGGATAAAGGACTCTGTTAATAATTAAAAAACTGTCTTTCATCACTGACAGCAACAAAGTCTACAGCCTTCTGCCCCAGAGCCATTCCCAAGGGCTCCTCAGAAGCCCTACTACATCACCAGGAAAAACTCACAGAGCCGAATCCACACTGTCATGTTAAACTGCGATGATTTGGATGAATTCTCTAAAATGTACAAATTTCAGTTCTGGATACAAGTGAAAGTTAAACAGTCTACAACTGGTTGGAAACAGGCTGGCAATGACTCACCTCAGCTTGCACGACAGTAAAATAAAAATACATGGACTCTACTCCCAAACACTGCATTTGAGAATACAATAAAAAATCCAGACCAAAAACTGTTTCCTCAAGAACACAGAAATAACAAAAGCCATAAATAAAACAATACCAATGTCAATAAGTACTAATTATTGCATAAGGACAAATACTATGCTAAGGATTACAATGAGTATGTTTATAAATATAATAATAAACTTAATATTCCTCAAAAAAATAACAAATTCAAAGAGGCAAAATTACATACCAAAATCCTTTCCAACTATCTTTCAAAGCACCTCTGGTATTATGAGTAAGGGAATTATGTGTCTCCATGGTCAGAGACAGTATTTATTCACTCAGTGGAAGAATTAGCTTACTATGATAAATTAAATGATTGTTCTGACCAATAAAACTTACAATTCAAAAGTCATCATTTAAAGCACTGAATCTATTAGACTACTACAATACTTTGGTCCAGTTTTAATCTTTATTTAGTAGTTTCAGGATTGCTAAAAGTCTAAGATGTAAATAGATTTAAATCACTAAATGGCCTTCACACTATTGTTCACAGAATAAAATCCTTAATTGATTAATGATCTTAGGGTGTCTATCGCCATCTAGTGAACAATCACTTCAATTACTGCACCAGACTTGACACTTGATCATCATTTTCTTCATAGTTTACATATATATATATGTTTACATATATATATATGTAAACATATATATATGTATATATATATGTATATATATGTATATATATATATGTTTACATATATATATATATATATATGCCCACTAAGTATTGAAGACTTACCCAATTTCTTATTCATACTTCTCTACACATAGAGAACAAATACACATACAGATGGTGTCGTTACATTCACTTTTGAATGACTATAAATGAAGTTTCTGTATTTCTTGTCTCAAAGTACTCACTTCACTTTTAAAAAGCTTGCACACTGTGAGGTTCCTGTACAGAATTCCTTATACATTAACTAACTTATACATTAACTACCACCAACCAATTAGAAATCATGGAAGTGTATGAAAGATTACATCTGTGAAAAGACAATATTGACATCCATTTAACATAACTATCATCACTTTTATTGTAAACCTGTCTTTTAAGGTACAATTCGTAATTACTCTGAGTACTCTAACAGCCATAATATATTTGATTACAGAAATTATGAGGTCCCAAAGCCAAACCTGCATGATTCCAACAAAAAAAATCAAGTACATACAAAAATCGACTTAAATTAAAAAACAAAAGGAGGGAGGCCTTCAAGATTTCCTTCAACTATGTTTTAGTCCATACCAAAGTGCAATATTTCATGCCTCCCCAGATTGTACATTAAATAATTTGCATTAATTTAAATGCAAAACTTATAATCTTTTACAAAAGCAAGCTACCAGATTCCCATCTCATTAATTTCTATTTGAACCTTAACTTAATTTGTTGTTTAAACTTGCAAAATTTGGGGATTAACTATATTATTTTGTCCACCGTATCTTAGGATCCAAAAACCCCCACAACCCTTCATATCCCTTTAATAATTACGAGATGACTGACAGGCATATGCCTGCAATCGTGGTACTCAAGAGGCAGGAATATCATGAATTTAAGGCCTGGGCTAAATGGTGAGCTATTGTCTCAGAAAGGAAAGATCCTTAGAAATCACAAAGATTTCATAGTATGTATGAAAATGCTAGCAAATCCAGATAGGGATTATAAGTTGCCTATTTCCATCTGCCAGTGCTGGTAATTATTACCAATACTTTAATAATCATTTTTAGTAAATAACTTCTGTAGAGGTTTTGGTACCTTCTAGAATAAGAGTTCCAGGGAACAGTTGTATAATTATTATTTCTCATCAACCTCACATTAAAGAACTACTTTTCCACAGCTGTTGGAGTTATCATTATGTGTAGGAAGGATCAAAGAAAAAAAAAGAGGGTGAAAGCAGAACAAAGAATGTGAATTCCATGATTATTTCTAGATTTGTCTGAAATTCATTTTTTTATTGAGGTGAGCAGGGGTTTTTTAGTTTATTTATTAAATATCTATTATTATACTTTGTACAACAAAAAACAAAAATTGAGTTTAAATTCCCTATTAAAAATCCAGCTAAATGAAAACATTGCCCTTAAAATACAATGAATGGATTAGGGGAGTAGGAGAGATCATTGGAAAATTTGGGGCTTATCATTATCAACAGTGCCCTTTTAAGCTTGTGGATTTCTGAGCCAATGCAGAAAATGTAACAACAGGGATTTCCCAACAGCAAGAGGCACTCTCCAAGGGAGTAAATTGTCAACTATTGCCTCTCGTGAGAAACTTAAGAGTAACCTTGATCCAATCTCAATAGTCAACCCATGTATTATCACCCAGTTGGGGCATAGTGAGTGCATTTCCTAATACAAAAATAAGATGGTAGTCTATTGGAAGCCACTGGATATATATACAGAAATAAAATTTAAATAATTTTGAAGTAAACTTAGCCTAAGAAACTGAAAACATCTTTCTCTCACTTCAAGTAGCCCCTAAAACATCTGTGTATATCTCATGTAAACCAGGTCCATGTGATACAATGAGTACTGAAAGGGATGACCTTCTAGGAATAAAGGTGGGAATTTTAACGCAGACAGACACTCCTGAAAGACAGCCTATGATACAGTAAAAGACTTAGAATCACAAAGACATGGTTCATTCAAGACAACCACTTGTTATCCCTTACCTCGCTGAGCCTTAGATTCTTCATCTACAAAATGGGAACATTATTATGTATGTCAAAGGACTCTGTGGTTTGGATAAAATAATGACACAGAATAGGTTCTAACATACCACTTTTCTTCAAGGTATGCTTTGCCCTTCCTCACTGTGTCCTAAGCCTAGGGCTGGGAGAGAAAAATGACTCCAAACATCTTGATATTTGTTTCATGTCACTATTGGATATGCATGGCTCAATATATTAAGCCATTTTCCACATGGATCTGTTCAAATCCCAATTCATTTTAATTACAAGAAGTCTAAACATTCAGTTCCTGAGCTAATTGGGGTAAGCAACTACCAAGTGCTGACCAGTACTTATGGCTAGAAGCTACTATGTACTCTACAGAAATCATTTCATTCTCTAAGTTCTACTACAGAGTTGGTGAAGTAAGCATTTTCCTGAAAGTGCCAAATACCATGTATTTTAAGCTTTCCAGGCCCCAGAGCACTTCATCTTGACTATTCAACTCTACTATATCACACAAAAGCAGTCACAAATGATCATAAATGAAAGAGCCTAGCTCCGTTTCCATAAAATCTTATTTAAAAAAAAATAGTTAATAGACTGGGTTTGGCCTATAGGCCAGTTTGCCAATCACCACTCTAGAGTATTCTGAGTCCAGACACCCAATATAAGCACTTTGCACACAACTCTACTGCCTCGAAGACTGAGTAGTTTAAATTCACTGAGAGAAAACAATAGCTTGAGTACTTAAGTGAATTCAATATTTAACATAATTACTCTTTTACATGTTAAAAAAAAACCCACACACGGTATTAAAGCAGATGAAGCTTAAAATGTTCATAAAGTGACACTCCCTAACATGTTTGATAACTGGCCTATCATCCCCACATCAGTAATTCTCCATCTATAATCTCAGCTCTGACATAAACCTGGAGTTCAGGATTCATATGCCTAAAAAGCAAGGTAATCTATCACCCATGTCAAAGGCAACATGCACAAGACAGAACTCTTACTGTCTCTCTGTTTTCCCCCTCAGCAAAACTAAAAGGTTCCACTAGCTGTCCTTCTGATTTAAGTCTCTCACATTCCAAGGTAATCAATTAAAAAGAACACTAGTTCTCTTATGTCACCTCCTCAAAGAAATCTAACCTGTCTAACTAAACCAGCCACCTAGACATTCTCTAAACCACTATTAACCTAATTATCTGAAGAACATTTACTTCTATCAAATTATCCTAGTCATTTTTATATGTAATCTCTTAAAGTCTGGTTTTCACAACTATCTTCTCCCCACCTCATGTCCTCTGCCATTTTCTCCCCTCCCCCACCAATCTGGGATGAATATAGCTTTGTGACAGCAAGGATTGGATCATTACTTATTACTCAACACTATCTTTATTACCAAGTGCAAAGCCTGGCATAAGACATTCAATAAGTGTATGTGTGCATGTATGCACACATGCATGCACACAGACATACACAGGATTGATGAATGAATTCCAACTCAAGTGCCTATTTGAAGCTTTATAAACTAGGTAACAAAATTAGTTCTCCCTCACTGTAGTATGTATAAAAATATTCTCATATTTACAGATGTGAATGTTATCGGGCCATTTACCTCCCTTCCTTTGTATGTCACCAAGGCAGCTAGTGGTTTGGCATAAAATCTGCTATAGGAAAATCCCAGGCAGCCGTACATACTGTTCGCTGTGAGTTTCAAAGCCTTCTGTCGAATGTCATACTGCAGGCCAACAAGGAGAAAATGCAAAGAACAATATTTACATTAAGAATTACATCAGATGGCTTTCTAGATCACAATGAGGAGAATCTCTCAATATCCCTGCCCCTAAGAGGAGGGTGTACTTAAAATACTCATCCTGTCTTCCCGGGTCCATGATGCCCTGCTCTACTAGAAGCAAATACATATCGACTCCTCAGTTCCCAGAATTCTGCAAGACCTTGCCCAGCTCTAGCCTTTGCAGCTAGAGAGGCCTTCCATTTTGAGGCAGTCTAGTACTTCTGAATGGTTACTTAGCCGCAAATAAAATAACCATATGTACTCGCTCATAGCATGCTAATCACCCCACTCCTAAATAATCACGTGGAGAAGTTCAAACTGCCATTCAACATCCTGCAGTGCAAAGATCTACCTGAAGAACAAGGTCTGGATTTAAATCTTGCTGTTTCATCAGCTGTTTGACTTGTTTTCTCCGCTCTACCAGTTTCCGGATCTCTCTGGGCAAAATGCCCATATCTAAGTTTGGATCTGGCAACTCGGGGATCTGTTCTTGTTCTTCATCCTGACAACACATGACAGAAAGTTCAAACAAGTTAAATTTTGATGAAGTTTTAAAGTGGTATTTTTACTCCATCGTGATATCTTAAAAATATTTCTTGTAGAAAGAAATCAATAATGCCAGTCTAAGAAAAGGCTGATCTGCGCGTAGTGATTCAAGGCTGTATAGACCCAGTACTTCGGAGGCTGAGGCAGGCAGATCACCATGAGGTTGAGGTCAGTTTGGGCCACAGAGTAAGTCCCTGCTCAAAAAAAGAAAAAATAATTATAAGAAGAAAAACAAGAAAAAGAAAGAAAGAGAGCTGTATGGTTGCCCCAGTTCTATCAGCCTGTCATTCCCACTATCTCTCACCCATTGTAACTTACAAAATTAGATTTCATGTAAGAGGATGGATTTTCGCACATACCCAGAAACACAGTTTGGGGAAATTGTTTTTAAAATAGAAATGCTAAGATAGACGTCTAAAATTTAAAAAATAATAAATAACCAGCAGTTAAACACTTGCTTTAATATCATTTGTACAACCAAATAAAAAGCTATAGAATTTTAAAACTATAGAGTATCACAACAATTACTGTAAATGTTTTTACTATAAAAATAAAAAAGTTATATTCTAAATCAGCAAATTTCTTTTAAGACTTAGAGCACATTTAAGTAGGTCATGACATTTCTAAAAATTAATACATTTATATTCTTTAGCATTTATGGAGTACCTTTTACCTATAAATTGCTTTGCAATCTCCAGAAGAATAGCAACATTTCAGAAAAGCAACCAGCAGTCTTCTTATATGAAAATTTACAGCAGGAAAAAGCAGGGAAAGCATTAGACCTTTTTTCTCAAGCCTCCATTAATTCTATTAACAGGCTGCAAAGAACAGCCAGGCACATTTGCCCTTTCAAAGGTTCAAAATTAAAAATAAACCTCTTGGCTTAAAGTATGTCAAGTCAATGCCATTTGATAACCCAGCCTTTACAAAGTACCTGGTTTTATAAAGATCAATATCATAAAATAACATTATTACAATATAAAGAAGGACCTATTGTTTTCCAATATAGCACACGATGGTAGCAAAGCTATTAAAGAGATCTTGGTATACATTCCAATTTATTTACAGCAACTAGAAAAGTCACATAAAAAGTAAACTGAGAGAGTCTTGGGCCAGGAAACTTATAATTCAGTCCCACCCTTAATACCACCCCCAGTGTGACATTAACTACTCTGAAAACCAAATAAGGTACTGCACATGAAAATGATACAGAATCTATAAATTGCACATGTATAATGTTTCTTAAGATGACCTCTAAGGTCCTTCCACTCTATTACATATCCAGAACCCGAAATGGAAAGTTCAAATAGGCAAAACATTGGTGGGCGGCAGCTGCAGAACCCAGCCAGACAACGATAATTATCATAGTGCTGGTAGAGTAGCCGGAAAGAGCCCAAAGAATAGTAATCAAAAAGGGGGGGGGCAGTCACTACCTTTTGGGGTTGTCTGCCCACAACTTTTTCAGTAAGATTATCCACTAGTCCCACAGAAGGGTCCACTTTTAGCATTTAGACTGAATGAATCCACCCCTGGGAACTGAAGTGATGGGACCAGGGATGATGAATAACCCAGATAGACCAATCAGATACTCTCTTCTGAGAATATGGAATTCAAACTGAAAAACCAATTTCAGGCATGTAACTGAAACAAAAGGACATGTAAGTTCAGAACCTGGAGGACAAAAAAAAAAGGAAAAGCAAGGAGGAAAGGGAGAAGCAGAGAAGCCTTGGAGAAATGAAAAGTGATGAATAAAAATCTTGTCCTACACTGAGACAGGAATATTACTCAGCAATACTAATGAAGTACTAATCATGACACAACACAGATAAACCTTGAAAACAAGATATTCAATGAAACAAGTAAGATATAAAGAATCACATATTATACAGTTCCACTTATATGAAATGTCCAGAGTAGGCAAATCTACATGGGTGGAAAGTTGATGAGCCTGTCAAGCTCTGATGGACAGTTCCAAACCCATGGTCACATACATGGCCTTGGTCAAACTTTAGTGGGTTATAAATCAAGACAAAAAGATATGAATGTGGAAAAGGGATTTTTAGGAAGGGAGTAAGAGTGCGTGGGTAAGAATAAACAGAAGGCATGATATATATGTATGAAACTGTCAAAGAACAAATTAAAAAATCTATTGTAAAAAACAACTAGTGGTTTGACTAGACAGGACGAATAATCAGAGAGGTGACAGCTAAAATGTTTCTTTGTGGAATAATCAGTGTTCTAGAGTGAATGCAGTGATGGTTTACAAACTATGAAGACACTAAAAGATATCATTGCACACTTTAAATAAGTGTGAATTAAAGCAGGCATGGGGCCAGCAAGATGGTTCAGTGCATAAAAGCACTTGTTATGCAATTCTGATATCCTGAGTTTGATCCCCATACCCAAGGTAGAAGGAGATAACGGACATCTGAAAACTGTCATCTGACCTCCACACACATGATGTGGCATGTGCACAAACACACACACACACACACACACACATATCCATATTCATACATATATAATAATAAATAAATTTTTTAAAAGCCAGCATGGTGCTATACCCCAGTAATCCCAATGCTGAGGGGAAGAGGGGTGAGGATTGAGATAGGCAGAACCCAGAGGCTCAGCAACCAGTCTACCCAAAATGGCAAGCTCCAGGCTTAGTGAGAGACCCAGTCTCAAAAAGTAAGGTGGACAGTAATAGAGAAAGATATCTTCAGTCGACCTCCAGCCTCCACACATGCATGTGTCCGTGCCTTCTCTTCTCTTCTCTTCTCTTCTCTTCTCTTCTCTTCCTCTCTTCCTCCCCCGCTCTCCTCTCTCTCTTTCTCCCTCTATCTCACCAAAAAGGGATATAATTAATGTACCCTTTAAGAAGGAAGAGGAAAAACTAGGGTATTAACCCCTTTCGTTCTCTTCCTTCTTTAAGGAATACTTTTAACATCAATTTTAAGAGCCCCTGGTTGAATACAAACCTCTGTAACTTTCTGCACTTCTGAAGCAACTCTTTGTACTGTTGTAAAACAAATGTTAAATTCCTGAATTATGGAAGGATATAAACTGTTGAAATCCAAGAGTAAGATGAACTTGTCATAAAAACCTGAAATAAAAAAGGCCATATAATGTCATAAGAAGTCTAAAGAAAAACAGCATAAAATATCACATTAGAAGTACTATCCTTGCTATACTAAGAATTAAAGAAAATAAATACTACCCAGCAAGGTGAAGGAGATAAAATGAAAAAAAAAAATGTCAACTAGGACTCCATAAAATGACTCAGATTACAGCAAAAAACATAGATCACAAAAGAACAGGGTGAGAAGTCTTTGCTGGGAACCATTTTCAGTCAATCTATTCCCCAGCAATCCCGAAGCACACCATTATTATATAGAAATACTATCCCCGGCCAACTATTTTAGAAAGGTATCATACAAATTTCTTAAATATACAATTAGATTTCCTTCAACTACTCTCCCATCCAAAACCCAAATTAAACCTTAGTGAGTTTTAATTACTTTTTTTTACAACCATACCTTCAAAGAATAAAATGGGCAAAATTAAGAACTGTGCTTAAGATCAGATAAAAATGTATATATAAATATCAGTAGTGGAACGATCCACCCTTTCTACTCACAAAGGGTGAACAGAAAGCTACTATATTTCTCTAGGACATTTACAGAAAAGTTATCTTCAACTTCAGAAGAAACTAACTCAAAATAAATGTCCACTGAGACAGTATCTGAAAACATAATGTTGTCAGCTTACTCTCCATCACTATACCACAAAATCCCATTTACTCCTTATGTTCCTCTGTAGTATGTAGCATTATCTCTTTTCTATATAAAGAGAAACTGAGGCTTAAAGTTAAACAGCTAGCTCAAGATTACATACACAACACCCAAGCCAACATCTAAGAGCAGAAATACTAACAGTTCAGGAAATTCCACTAATAAAATTGCTTTTGTCAAAATGTCTCCTACTATGTTACTTGATAAAATCAACATTAACTTCTGCAGAACAATGTGAATATAATTTCTTCTACTATTGAACTACATATACTTGGAAACAGTTAAGATGGCTTTTTTTTAAGAGACCCTTTCAACCTTAGTATATCATAAAATATCTTTCCCTTTTTGGACAACAAAGAAATATTACTCTCTTGTTAAATGTCAATTCTGTGGCTATTTTACTTGCTTTACCTTTGTTGTCCAAAAGATCTGGACCTATCCTAGAATACTGGGCAAAGACTGAGGCCACCCTCACAGGAAGATGGAAAAAAGACAAAGGTGAGTCTGCGACAGGACAAAGTCACCTCTGTATTAGACCAGGGACTGAAATTCCGGATGCAGCTAAATCTAAGCCACTACTTGTTTTTGTATCACCTATAATAAGCTACAAGTTTTCTACATAATTATAAAAATACATCTAAAGATATATGAAATTTAAATGTTTAGGTCTATGAATAAAATTATATTGATATACAACAAAGAATTCATATTGATTTCATGTTAGAAAGTAAATAAAATTTAATATGCATAAAATAAAAAACTAAGGTCATTAGGAGACCTCCAAGATAAAACAAAGTTTTACATGAAGATATTTCTTAACAAAGGCAAACAAATCTGCTGCACAGCCTTACCAACTTTGGGATCCAAAACCAAGCCTCCAGCATAAGCTGCTTTCTTACGTCCTTTCTTGTATTTATTAGTATCCCCATCAATTTCCTCATCTTCCTCTCCCTAATTTCAAATGGAAAGATAATGTCACCACCTAGCAACTAATTAATGAATTACAATACTAGGTTATAAAAAATGTCATTTACTTTATGGTCCTACCTATGGAGAAAAACTGTTAACTATAATACGTCCATGAATCTAAATGCCAACCAGTTTCTTAAGTAAATACCGTAACTCTAAATTCTATATTTAAATGTTTCTGAAATCATAGAAATTTCATTTTGGGAGTGGGGATGTAGCTCAGTTAATATGAGTGCATGCCCAGGGTTGGAGAGATGGATCAGCAATTAAGAGCACTAGCTCTTGTAGAGGACCAGGGTTTGATTCCCAGTACCCACATGGCAGGTAACAACTGTCTGTAACTCCAGTTCCAGGGGCTCTGATGCCCTCTTCTGACCTCCTCGGGCATTGCACAACATGAGTACACTTAGACACATGCAGGCAATACATTCATACACATAAAATAACAATAATAAATAGAATATTTTTCTTAAAAAAGAGTGCTTGCTCAGCACTTAAAAAATTCTAGGTTCAATTACCAGCACCACAAAAAAACAGGAGGAGTGATGCACACTTGTAGTCTCAATACTTGGTACATACACACAGGAGGATCACGAGTTCATCCTTGGCTAAACAGAAAGTTAGGAGGTCAGCCTGAGCTACATTAAACCATGTCTCAAAAAAAGAAGCAGAAAAAGAAATTTTCATTTTGAAATCAATAAGTATTATAAGTTCACACATTATATACATTTTGAGATTGTAAAGGTGTTTTATTATTCTATTATTCATGGTGTAAAAAGTACAAAATATTTCACTCATCCATTATCATTATTCTTACTATTAAAACTTTTTGAGGTGGGGTCTTGATACACTGTCCAAGCTGGCCACAAACTCCTTGGCTGATGCAATCCTCTTGCCTCAATCTCTCAAGTAGCTGGGACTATAGCAAGTATATCATGCCTGGCACACTGTCATCATTAGTATGGACACCTTAAAATAAGTATGTCTATATACTAAAAATTCATTCCCAAGATGTTTACTAACAGCCAATATTCAGTACCTCTGTAGAAGATCTAAATTAATATTTGCCATACCAATTTTGATAATGTGCACAAAACAAAATACAAAAGCTTGAGTCACACTTCTACATTCAGTTCCCATTCTCAAATATTATCAGTGCTAATAAAACAGAAACTAGTAATTTTTCATTCCAATATCACAGAAGCCATTTCAGAAACCTGATCATGGAAGCCATAATACCAGTATAGATTGAGTATTCCCAATCTCAAATTTTGAAATACAAACTCTGAAACTTCTTGAGTAACAAAATGCTTGGCACACATGACCACATGTAACAGGTGTGCTAGAATACTGTATAAAATTACCTTCGGGTCACATTGTGTGTTTGTGTGTGTATACACACATACATATATGAGACATAATGAATTTTGTGTTTAGACATAGATTCCATCCCTGAGATTCCTCATTACATAT
Organism: Eospalax fontanierii; assembly: GCA_035773235.1. Classification (NCBI taxonomy): domain Eukaryota; kingdom Metazoa; phylum Chordata; class Mammalia; order Rodentia; family Spalacidae; genus Eospalax; species Eospalax fontanierii. The sequence continues at coordinate 22,202,572 of CM069525.1, read as the reverse complement.
ATGCAAATATTCCAAAATTTTAAAAAAGACACCTAAATCTGAAACAATTCCAGTCCCAAGCATTTTGGATTAGGGACATGCAACATACATAGAAATATGCAATTCAAAAATAAAGGCTCAAAGGTTAAGGTGACAAAAGGTTTAACAGATATTCAGCTCTGGATAAGTCTTAAGGGACAATGCACCTTCTATATATGATCCCTCAAAACACCTAAGGAGGCCCTCTAAGAATATATTTCACAAATAATTTGCCTGTACAGAGAGGGAGAGAGAGAAACAACCACACAAATACAATGGAGTAAACTTGAAACAGTTCCTAGTCTACAGGGGATTGATCCATTATTCTGAAAGCAGATGCTATAGCAATAAACAAGAAGCTATCTCAGTAATAAAGAGGGATTTAAAAAAAAAAGCAAAATACTGTACAATTTTGGACCTACCAGTTTTTGCTGAGGTTTTCTGAAAATCTGCTTGTCAGGCACAATATAGTTGTTTTCATAAAATGCATGAAGCAACAAGAACTCATTTCGTTCAGATCGTCCACCCATCAGAGTCCTGGACTATTAAAAGGAATTTCATCTTAACATTTGAGTTCAAAACTACTACAAACAAAAGCAACTTTGAGCCCATTAATTTAATCATGGCACTTCCTTTAAAACTACTTGTAACAGTCAAGGCTGCCTTTACTAAATTATTTCTAACACTTTCTCTAAGAAGTACATTTAAAGTAGACAAAAAGAGCTTAAAATATTGATAACTTGGCTATTTCCTTATTCCCAAATGGACCACTCTACCAGAAACATCCAGATGTTAGAGAGACGATCCTTATGTTCACCCAAATTTCCACACACTGCACCTGGCAGTACTCCCTTCTCCCAGGCAGCCGTTCCTTTTTACAAAAGAAGTTCTACTTTCAGATTCCAAGTCACTCATTTTATAAGCATGCATTTAGACTCATTATCATATAACAACCACCCCAAGCAAACACTGGATCCAACAGGAAATGCTTTTCCCCCTTTCTGTTAAATTTACCATAATGTTCCCGGCAATGTTAGTGATCTGCAATGCTAATGGAAGAACATTTAGCTCACACATGATCTGCAAAATGAACCTGGCATCTTTCCAGGTGTGCTCCAACAGGTACAACAGATGAGAAGATTCACTGTACAGAAAAGTAAGAATGAAACAGAATCAAGTAATTAAAAGAAACAATGACTATAATCAGAACTTCACAAAATACTATAAGGAATTTTTCATATAAGTAACTTCAAAGCAATGGTACCTTGGCTTTGGAAACAATTTAATATAAGGTTGGTATGTAATTAGGAATGCAATCAAACCGTCAATCTCAGTGCCCTTCTCTAAAACATACAAGTCCATAAAGTGAAATAATGTGTTAAAGTCCATAATGTGTTAAGTCTAAAGGAAAAACTACCTAAATCCTTTCATTCATTCATTCAACAAATAAGTACATATTACATGCCTATTATGCATCAGGCATTGGCTGTGACCAAAGACAAATTCCTGTCCTCATGGAGCTTCTGTCCTCATGGGGGAGACAGAGTATAGAAAAGAAAAATAAATTAAATATGTAGCATGTTATATAATGCTAAGTGTTAAGAAGAAAAAACTAAGAAGCAAAGAAAATATAAAGTACCAGGAGTAGAAACTGAATTTTACTTGGGGATCTGGGGCAAACCACTGAAAATAAAGATCAGGAAGAGGTGACAGAAGAAGTCTTATAGATAGGCATCTTAGGAAGAGCATTTCAGGCAGCCAGCAAAGCACAAAGACCCTGAGCAGGGCACCAGTCTGAGAATTCTCGGACCCAAGAGGACATCAGTATGGCTGGATAAGAGAGTGATGGAAAGCAGCAGGGCAAACCCTAAACTGACAGCACAGAGACACATTTTCAGGAACCTGTAAGCTAAAATAGGGACCCCTTTTTTTTAAGCTGAGTAAAAAAGCATCAGAGGGAGATTTTGATCAGACTTAATTTTAACAGGATTACTCTAGTCCTGTATTATAAACAAACCTCAAGAGGGCAACAAAACAATACATGAACCCAGTGCTGTGGCTTGACACTTTGTTGGTTCTAAAATTGAGGAGTGGAGTTTAATTCTCACTTAAAATGCTATGAGGGTGAAAACTTAAATATGAAAGCACCTAAAAGTGAGGCCTCTGAGCCTCCACGACTGAATAGTGGTGGATTTATGAGACCAGAGGATACACACATGCAGGTGTTTTGTCATATACCACATGATGCCCTGTACCATCTCAGGACTCTCAGAAAGGTTATTACTAGATGAGACCTGTCAATCATGGACTTCCAGAACCAAATACCAAAACAAACCTTTCTTTATATCTTACCTAGTATATACTACTGTGTTAGTATCAATAGAAAATGGACAAATTCCTCAACTCTCACCAGCAACACTTCCTCAAACAATAGACTGGGATGCACACAGAAGGCCACAACTGGCTAAGTTTTAGAGAACAAAAGAATGCAGAGTACATGTCCCTATATCAAACCTCAGCCACCCATGGCTCGCAGACCATTGTGGAAGAGACGGCGGAAAGACTGTAAGAGCCAGGAAGAGAGTGCAGGAACAAAAGGAAACAGGTTTGCAGGCCCCTGGAAATTTGTGCACATGAATTAGCAGCAATAATGACAGCATTCAGAATTCAAGTTCAGGGATAGCCTGGACTACATAGCAAAATCCCATCTCCAAAAAACAAAACAATAGAAGGAAGCAAGTAGTATTTCTAAATGACTTGCTCAGGTTTTGTATTTTCATAATGTCAACACTAATTCCTAAACAAGTGAGCTAAGGGTAGAAATCTGAATTCTAACTTGATTTCCAAACTATTAGAAAACACCAAGACAGTATTAAGATAGGTAAGGGAGATGGAGATAAACTGGTTAAATCAATTCAAGAGACACACTGGTTTAAACTATGAAAGTAACGGACACGACAGTGCTAACATAAAGACAGTTTAACTGTCTGCTCCATGGCACCAGTGACAGGCTTGTGTCCCTCCAGCCTAAAGACAGCAATGGCATACTGCTATTGTTCCCTTCAAGAAAGACAAATCCTGAATAATCCAGGATCATCATACCTATACATATTTCGTATATTTTCTGTTGGAATTATAATCCTTTCAGTTTTGAGAATCTGTTGAACAAGTTCAGACAAATGGTAGCTTTTACAATGAATCAATTCTTTTGCTGAGATTTCCACATCACATATCATTCGGCCACAGGTAGCATTTCTTTCACCAAATCCACTCCGGCTCTGCAAGGCAGGGACAAAAAGCAAATCCCATGAAAGAACAAGTACTAAAAGTATTATGTTCTAATCTACTTTGGATCTGTCCACAAAACAACAATATCGAAATGCTCCTTCTACTCATCAGTTGAATACCTCTTAACATCTGCTATGTATCTGACACTGTTCTAGGCATTCTGTACATAACACTGAATAAAACAGAAAAAAAGATTCCTCACCTTATTTAAGGTCTTATCACAGATATACAATAAAAAATAAGCAACATAATCAAGAAACTAAATAGTTTTAGGAATCCAGAAATACATGGCAAAGGAGAAACCACAGAGAGTGAGAGATATAAGGAATTTGGAGGGACTACATCACAAATAGAGTGGTCAGTGAATATATTACTGAGAAGACGTCATATACAAAAAAACTTGAGCAGAACATGGTAGTTTATGTCCTGAATGCCAACACTTGGGAAGCTGAGTCTGCAGGACTGTCAAGAATTCAAGGCTAGCCTAGGCTATATAAGAAGTTCCAGGTTAGCCTAGACACCTCAAAAAACTAACAAATAAACAACTTGAAGAAGCAGCTAAACAAATATTTCAGTGTTAAGAATGACCTTATCACCATAAAGATTTAACAGAGGAAAAAATGGGCTGTGGCCCCAACTCTGATTCCTAACAACAGGACCCTCTAGAGATCTCCTGTATTATAAAAGATGCAGATTCCTAAGTTCTCTGGTGAGGCAACATGTTCCCTTTCAAGTATAAGCAGTATCATGTTTAAGAAGGAATCAAGCAGACAGAATAATACAAAGTACATGGGGCCAGGCATGGTGGCAATTGCCAATAAATACAACAACCAGAAGACTAAGGCAAAAGGACTGTCATAAATTTGAGGTCACCCTGAGCTAAACAGTAAGACTGAGGCCAGTCAGGGCTACATAGCAAGACCTTGCCTCAAAAATGAAAAAATAAATCCAGGCATGGTGGCCCACACATGTAATCCAAGCCGTGGAGGTAGAGGCAGGATGATCAGGAGCTTCTTTGGCTACACAGTGAATTGGAGGTTAGCCTGAGTTACATGAGATGCTCAAAAAACTGGATGATGGAAGGGGAGGGGGAGGGAGAGGGGAAGCGGAAGGGAGGGGGAAGGAAGAGGAGGAGGAGAAGGAGAAGGAAGAAGAGGAAGGGGAGGGGAGGAACAAGCTTTAAAAAGAGACAGACCAGAATTCTAGGCCCAAATCTCAGTTCCTTCCCTTTCTATTATATGATCTCCAAAAAGCCACATAACCCCTCTGACAATGTCTATGAAAATAAAATGAAAGTTGCTATGAGAGATAATGCCAACAGAAAGCACTTCTACTCCCTTCCACTTAATAGTCCCACCTTCTACCTGAGTAATACTCAGTGATTTCAGAGTCTACCAACCCTGACCAAGGTCTAGCACCTCAAGAATACCAAAGCGAAGGGAAGATGCATGCACGCATGTGCTCTTTCATCACTAGATTTAAATGCTGATTTTAAAAAGTACCAATGGCTTTTATAAATAAAATTCTCGATTCAAGGGAGATGTTTAGTGCCCATGTTTAGTGCTGTTAAGCACTACAGAAGAGGGGGTAAAATCATCCCCAGTGGAGAGTCACTGTCACATTAGCTTCATATATTTGTCATTTTTGCTTGTGTCAGTTACTTCATTAGGCACTGTAAAATGGTTTTCTAGTTCTGTTCATGTTTATCAGTCAAATTTTTCTATAAAATAACCTTTTTTTCATTAGCTAGCATGCTTTGGTTATTCTGTAACAGTTTACAGGAAAGATAGAATAAATGCTAAATTGTTCCTCTTTGCTATCAATTTTGCTGTGTGGGAGGTTAAGGACCTGCATCCCATGCAGCAGCAACCAATGCTTTACTTATTTATTTCCAGGTACTTTTAAAAAAAATTCCTCTTTATGGCACTTTCTATGACAACACAACCAATTTCTATTCAAAAAACAGTGTGATCCCTGGTAGCGCTCCCATAGAAAAAGGCAAGTAAAGAAGTTAAAATTTAGAAAAGGATTATTACCCCAAGCTTTGGCATGTTGGACCTCCTCAGCCGACCTATCTTGGACCAGTGAGGAACTTTGCACACATTAATTCTTTGTAGTAGCACTTCTAGTTCAAAACCACAAATATTATGACCCTAGACAGAAAAAAAGGCAGTCAATAACATAATAACACAAATTAGAGGATTTAGCTTCAAATGTATAGAATTTCTTTGCCCTTTCTTTTTCTGGTCTCTAATTGAAGACATCAAGAGTGTACCTCCGATTGGGGTCCCTTCTCCTACAGGAATTTATTCATCAGCAGCATTCATTAGCCTTGACATTAACTAGGCTGCTAAGGAGATTGCTGGAATAAACTTTATTTTATACTAATTGATGCAAGGCTCATATGATGTCTTTTAATTTGCTGCTCAAGTCTCACAATGTTGAAGGCAAATGCAAATTTTAATGTCCTGTACCTTTTACATCGGTAAAAGCTGTATTCAAACAATTTCATTTTGCATCTTTAAAAACAGAAACCTGCCTGTGTTGTCTACATTTACATAGGACTTCTAAGAAACTGTATTCAATACTTTTAAAACCTGAGTGAACACTACTGATTTAGACTTTTAATAAATGTGCAATAAAATATAAATACTAGTAAACAGTCTTAATTGAAAGTTAAAAGCAAGAAAACAAAACCATATTGTAGATACTAACAATTTAACCTGAGATTTCAGTTCTGTAATTTCCAGTTTGTAGCCTTTAAATAATATTGTTCACATGGCTGAGCTTGCTAAAAATTAGAAAAGGTTTCAAATAATTCAGATCAATCCAGATTAATTTTAATTAAAGATATGTGTTACCACTTAAGACTAGTCCAATTCATGAAGATAGAAAAAGAGAATAGCAATTGCCAGGAGCTGGAAAAATGGGGAAATAATGGTCTAGAATTACAGAAATGTTAATGGTTTTTGGAGGTGGTAATGGTTGCACATTATGAATATAAATGCCATGTGAACACCAATAAATCTGTACATTTAAAAGGGGTCAAGATGACTCATTTTATGTTTTACATAGTTTACCACTATAAAAAATATGTATACACACACCTATATTTATGCTAATTTTGTCCATTAAATTAAAAGATGGAAGAGGAAAACTTCTTTCCAAATAATTGTGCCCGGAATCTCACATCAGGGATTCTACCTTAAATCTGAATTTGTTACAAAGGCGTGGTCCTAATACCCCAGGCTGGGCCAGATATTCTAGGCTCCATAACATCTCCTTGGAATTCAAAAGACTGTCATTAGAGGCTAGATAAGGGTTTAGTGCTAAGTCATAGCACCATAAACAAAATATTCTTGGTGCTTTAAAAACAGGTACTGAAATAACACAAGGGCATTCACACTTCGGTAAAAAATACATAGGCTCTCAGGACATTATACCACTACCAGATAAGGCATCCAACAGTAAAAATGGGGCTAGAGAAATGGTAAATATTTCCTTCTCTCTTTTTCCCCTAATACTAGGGATAGAAACTAGGGCCTGGGCCTCCCACATGATGGAAGAACTCTAGTACTGATCTATACCCCCAGCCTCTCCATATTTCTGAAATGCCTACGTATCTCTAATTTGACATCATAAGTGTAACCAAACGATTGATATCCCATTTAAAATATAGGTATTTATAGACTACCTTCTGCTGAAAAAGCCAAAAGAATATAACTAGATGATATCATGGATTGCTCCATTAACACAGACAAAAGACAAAAAAGAAATTCCAATCAAGGAGACTCTAAACAAAAGGAGGTCAAAGAATACACAAAAGCAAAATGCTGTTTTACTACTAGGAACAAGCAAATCAATAGTGAATTAATTACTAGCTTCACTGTCTTGTGAGAACATGCTAAGTTGTCAATAGGGAAAAAAATCAAAGGAATGTATCACAGAGATCTGCTGATCTCATAAAATTTAAGTATTTACTTTTGTACTTTGTACCAAACCAAGAAAATTTATCAAGAATACTGAAGATACTGCGGCTGGAGAGATGGCTTGGTACTTAAAAAGAACTTGTTACTCTTGCAGAAGACCTGGGTTCAGTTCCCAGCACTACACAGCAGCTCACAATCGTCTAACTCTAGTTCTGGGGGATCAGACACCCTCTTCCTGGCCTCTACAACGCCATCAGACACATATATGGTGCACACACATATATGCAGGCAAAACACTCATATACATAAATTAAAATAGTTCTGAAGACACTAACAGTTTTATACACATTCACTTACTAATGTGAAGTGTAAATAACCGAGTATCCTAAACTTAACATAAATTCAGAGGCTGCTTTCATACCAGGAAAAAATAAACTTAAGTTGTAGTGATCTAGGATATTTCCCCATCTAGGGCAAATTCTACCAATCCATACGGTCATTTCACTCTGAAAAGATTCTTTGATACTCAAGGTAAATGACTAATCAAAAGGAAATGATGAATCAAGTAACATCAGAAAGAATTAAGGGATGAAGAGCTTTCCTGTGACATGACCAAGCATCTACTTACCACAAGGATATCGGGATCAATTTTGTGCACTTTTGCAAGGAAAAACCCTAGCAAGGTCCTTTCTGTTGCAGCAACCTCAACCTTCACATTCTGTCAGATAAAAATATACCAGTCACTGACTCTTTAAATTACAATGTGCCTTGCCCAACCAGGGTAAGATATTTTAGAGTTAAACATAAGCATTCACTTCAAAACCAATAGTAGTAATGAAATTTATGATTCCAGGTTTTGCAATAATAACAACAGAATAAAATCTCTGAGGCTCTCCTTCTTAAAATACACATGTGAATCCAGCAAAATTGTAAGTGCTGAGCAACATCAAGAGCAGAAATGTTCTTCCACAGAGACATGTTTGTACATTGGACACATTTTAAAACATTCAAATCAGTACCTTTCAAAACTATTACTTACTTTATACTTCTTGGTGGACTTCCCTGTTTATGTAAGTATCAGACAAGGAAATCTCAAATAGTACTGGTAGAACTTATAAGAAACTAAAACCAAACATGTATTTAAGAATTACAAGTGTCTTGATTACAATAAAATGTATCTTCACACAAAAGGCTTCCACTTGGACCAGTGAATATAAATTAGATGTCTACTATATCTTCTATAACTAGGATCCGTTTTTTAAATGTTTTCAAAAATCAGTTTGACTCTAAGGAAATTTTCCTAGGTCATTTTATTAAATAGGTAACTTGGGACAGGCCACAAATGACAATAATCTAATAAAAACTATGAGACTTCTCAAACCAATTAAAGTAATGTAGAGTGGAACCCAACAAGGCTGCAGTATCTTGTTTTGTCAAGTGAAGACATTAACAAACAAAATAAACCTACAAATGTATCAACACTGTCGTTTCATAAAACCAACAACATGCTATGCAAAAATCTAAGTTCTCTAGATTGAATGTATTTACTTTTATGAAAAACTCAGTACACTATATTGCTCCTCCTGCCCTTTATTATAAAACCAACTTCATGGAGCATATTGGCAGTTTAGAGCTCACTGACATGTTTGGACCAGCCTATGTCAACCCTGTTGATACACGACCCTTTAATACCTACAGAATTCCCAACTTCACTTGGTTTCCCTCATGCATGGAAGTAAGGTAACTGAAGGTAGGTTTGGACTAGCCATTTGCAAATACAGAGTACAATTCCATTTTTTTCAGGTGGTAAAAGCATTAGTGAATGTTTCTAGTGTTATACTTCTAATTTATTTTACCAAGTTGATACCATAGTCAAATGTACCAAGAATAGATCTAATCAATTAAAATACAGAATAGCTTGTCTCTACAGTTCATACCATCCTCCTATTCTCCTTCCCAACAAATAGATGCTCTATATTTAAAGGAATATGGAATTATTTACCTTTTTCTTAATGACTTCTTTGAAGGCACATGGAAAAATGCAGTCCTTTGGTTTAGATACAACTATAGGAAAAAAAACAAGATTCCAACACTCATCTTAGTCCTATTTCAGGTATTACATATTTCTTAATGGAAATTGCTTTAAATGTCATTTTTCCATGACCCCTAGAGTTAAGGCCAAGATCTTCCATCAGTCATGTTGTTGGATCTCAAAATAATAGCCAAGAGATCCTTATGTTGCTATAAATGTTCAAACTGCTTTCATCAAACATTTGCTATCCATCAAAGTTACAATAGAGAATTATAATAATCTTTCCCAAAGGAAATCCAATTACTACCAAGACTTCAACCAGAATACAACAGAGGAACTTAGTTCAACCCTTAAGTTGAGAAGTATAATTAACTAAAGCTTCCCCTGCTAGAGCAAAGGTTCATGCTGTACACAACAGCCCTTCACAATGACATACACAGAATAAATGCATACTGAAAAGACTTCATGACTATTCTCTTCCACATATTTTCCAGGCTTACCAACATTTTGCTTCCAATTTAAGAAACAAAATTACTTTACAGTAATCATTCTTCATACTATTCCTCTGTTTCCTGACACCACTTTCCTAACACCCAGAAAGCCAGAAAGGAGACGCTGCCCAAGTTACTCTCTGGTTCTAGACGAAAAAGATCCCAGACAACATAATGCATCGATACTCTTATTTCCCACTTTCTTTTTAAACAAAACATATTTAACTGACCATACTCTCAAGATGGAATATGTCAGATATGTCAGATCCCCCCCCCGGTGGAATTCTCTCACTCACTGAATTTTATGCATACCACAACTGAATTCAAGTTTAATATTACTATAGCACCTCACAAGTAAGTAAACATTCATTTATTCCTTGGCATTTTGCCTCATCATGCAGAAAATTCTAATCAATAAAACTTGTTTCCACAGCTGAAAATAACCATCTTTAATAATGTGCCCTAAGTTTCACAAAACAAGTTACTGATCCAGCAGGCAGAGAAAAAATTAAGAAAAAGCATATCAAGCTGTTAATAAACCAGCTTAAAAAGTACATACCACAGAAGTGTGTCTGAAACGGAGGCTGTGGAGGTGCTTTATCTAATGCAAAACTGTGATGGACCAAAGCTGATATAGCAATAACCTGCAAAGAAATGAAGTTAAAAAAATTAAGACACCTACTGTCTGTGTATTTGTGTAATATGTATGTATATATGTATGTATATGTATATATACATATATATATATACACACTACATTATCACAAGAACCACCAAGAATATTTAAAACATATTTTAATACAGGAACTCTTTTAACTTTTTAATTTATTTTTATTTTTTAAAAATCTAATGGAGGTGGGCTGGAGAGATGGCTCACCAGTTAAGAACACTGGCTATTCTTTCAGAGGACATAGGTTCGATTCTCAGCACCCACAAGAAGGCTAACAACCATCCATAACTCCAGTTCTAGGGGATCCAATGCCTCTTCTGACCTCCATGGGCACTGCATGACACAGGTGCACTTACATACATGCAGGAAATAAACTCATAAAAAATAAAAATAATAAATAAAATATTTTTTAAAAATCTGACAAAGGGTTAATATATAGAATATACAAAGAACCCAAAACTAAACACCAAGAAAACAAACAACCCAATTAAAAACTGAAACATGGAACTAAAGAGAATTCTCACAATAGGAAATATAAATGGCTGAGAATTTTTTTTAATGTTCAACACTGTCCTGGTTTGCTTTCTATTACTATGATAAACATCATGACCAAAAACAACATGGAGAGGAAAGGGTTTATTAGGCTTATAGGTTACAGCCTATTATCAAGGGACGGTAAGGCAGGAACCTGGAGGCAAGAACCTGCCCCACAGATATAACCCAAGACCCGTCTGTTGGAGGAAATTTCCCAATTGAGTTTCCCACTTCATTGGTGTCACCAGTTTGTATCAAGTTGATAAAAGCTAACCAGCACAAACATGCTTAGGTATCAGGGAAATGCAAATTAAACCTACTGTGAGATTTCACTTTACCCCAGTGAAAATACTAAGATCAAAAGAAATGACAACCAATGCTGACATGGATATGGGGAATACTCATTTACCATTGGTAGAAGTGCAAACTGGTACAGACACTATGACAATCAGTGTTGAAGTTCTTCAAAAAGCTAAATCTAGATCCAACATCTGATTCAGCTATACAAGTCAGGAGCACACTTCCAAAAGACTGAAAATCCTACAACAAAGATATCTGTTCATCCATAATCATTGGTACTTTATTCAAAATTGTCAGAAAATTGAAACAGCCTAGATGTCCATCAACTGGCGAATAAATGATGGTACATATACACAATGGAATATTATTCAGCTGTAAAGAAAAATGAGTCAGACATGGTGGAACACTCCTTTAATCTCAGTACTGGAGAGGCAGGCAGATCTGAGGCCAGCCTGGTCTGAATAGTGAGTTCTAGGCCAGCTGGGGCTACAGATAGACCCTGTCTCAAAAGACAAGAAAAAAATGAAATTTGCACATAAATAGATGGAGCTGGAAATATTCACTGTGAATGAAGTAGCCCAAACTCAGAAAGGTAAACACTACAGGTTCTCTCTTGTATGTGGATGCGAGATTTAATCTTTAGATATGTGTGTTTAAATTGAAGTACCCAGAAGGCAGGAAACGAGTAAGGGGTCATGGGGAGGGGTCTCAAAAGAAGTGGAATAGAATCCAGATGATATGAAGGGGGAAAGACCTCTGAAAACATCCTATAGAAACCTACTACTGTAGAAGATTCCTAAAATATTTAATATTTACACAAATATATATAGCTTAAATGGAGTTACCCTGTAGTGGGGGGTAGGGGGACTATGACACACAACTATGCCTCTCCTAGGTATCATGAGAGTCAAGTAAGAAGCCCAATGCTTGGTTTACCTCTTTTCAAGTTGTTGGCCAGTGAGGCTCCATAGACTGCCCCCCCAAATAATTACAGGCTATTGCCACTACTGTGGGTTACCCTCCAGAATTTGATGGTAATACCTTATTGATGAAGACATTACATACTATAATCACAGGACATGAGAAATTAAGCTGATAGCAACCTGGAAACTTCATCCCTACTAACTTTCATAAAGATGGAAAGTTCTATTTATGCTACTAGGAGAACAAAGGTATTTAATGATCTTACCCAGCTGTGAATCCTGCCAGCTACAATGGCTGACCTAGAAAGATATGTCCATTGGTGCAACAGTAACAGGAATATTATGGGAATAACCAATCACTTTCTGATTGGACTTAAAGTCCACTCCAGAAGATGGAATTCATGCCTGGTACAGTTAACTGGGTCAAAAATCAATAACTGGGGGCTGGAGAGGTGGCTCAGCAGTTAGGAGCACTGGCTCCTCTTATAAAGGACCACCACCCACATGGTAGCTAACAACCATTCCTAACTCAAGTTCTAGGGGATCAGACACCAGGATTGCACAACACGGGTGTACCTACATCCATGCAGGCAATACACTCATACACATAAAATAAAAATAATAAATAAAATACTAAAAAAAAAAAACATGACTGGCTACATCATAGGCCCTAGAGAGCCTAATACATCCTTCAAAATGGGCATAGTACTAAAATGTCTGCCTAGTTCTTATATTTATGCTCATAGATTAATGTATCTCTCATTCCTCAACAGAGAAGCTTCTTTCTGCAGTAGATAGTAATCAATACAGAGACCCACAACAGGTCAACCAATGTGCAGAAAACTAGGAAATGTAGTGTTCAGCTCTAAATGGAACATCTACATCACATCCCCTCCCCCCAAGGATCAGGATCATCTCAAAAGAAAGTGTGTAAAGAGTTTAAGAGCCTGAGGTAGGAGACATCTACAGAGAAAAATTATTTGCTGGCCATGACAGCACAGCTGCACACATGAACTCACAGCAGTTATGACTGTATACACAAGATCAAGCCAGCCAAAATCCCAGGATAGATGGGGGAGGGGCTCAGGAAGCCCCACCCCTAGCTGAGGAGATACTGGCAAATGATGGCTGCTGGGGGAGGGAACATCAGTTGTGCTGCTGCCCCTGGATGTGACCCCTGCTTGAGAGGTTACCCATGCTGCAGTAGATGGCCCTACACCCATGTACATGCCCGCAGCACTAAATGCACTCAAGGAGTTTTAAAAAGAGTATACATGAAGTTGAGAGGGGAAAAAAGATGGTGGGTAGAGGAGTTGGACGGGAAGGAATGGGGAGTAAGTTTAATCAAAACATATACACAAGTATGAAATTTTCAATTTAAAGATTCATTTATTTTTAATATTATTTTTATTAATTATTTGAGAATTTCATATGATGTATTTTGATCCTCCCAGATCTAACTCCCTTCTAATGTCAGGTCATTTTTAAAAAATAACCCACCAAGTCCAATTTGTGCTGTCCACATATTCCTGGGTGTGGGGTCACCCAATGAAGTGTGGTTGACCGGCTAATTCTATCCCCTCCCCCAGAAGCCATAAACAGTCAGTAGCACCTCAGTCAGGGGCTAGGACTCCTGAGCAACTCTCATCCATGTTAAAATGATGAGTGGCTTGATCTTGTGCAGGTCTTATGCAGGCTACCACAGCTACTAAGAGGTCATGACTACAACAAGGCTCCCCAACCTCTGGCTCTTACAATCTTCTGAGACTGTCCCTGGGCCTTGGGATAGGGGGTGACACTGGTGTCCTATTTTTGGCTTAACAATCAAATGACACTCTCTGTACAATTTACTTTATTTATGTGTATGTATGTATATGTGTATGGGTATCACATGTGTGTGGGTGCCACAAGTCAGTGCCTAAGGAGGCAAGAAAGGTGTTGGATCCTCTGCAGTTAAGAGTTACCATACTCGGGTACTCTGCCAAGAGCAGCACATGCTCTTAACGGCTGAGCCATCTCTTCAGGCTCCTCTTTAAACTTCTTATCATGAAAATATTTAATTAGATTTAAAACTGAAGAAGTCACAGAATAAAATTAATTCCCATATACTTATTATCCTGTTTCAACTCTCAGCCTTTCTACAGCCCTACCCACTTCCTGCCTCCTCCCAAATTATTTTGAGACAAAACCTAGACTTATCATTTTATCTGAAAATATTTCAGCACAGACCTTTGAAACAATGTGTTTTCAACCTCGGTATTCTTGATATTTGGTGGCAAATAACTGTTTGTGGTAGAGACTGTGCAGTGTACTACAGGATATCCAGATTCTACTCAGTAGGCACCAGAATTAACTGTCCCTTTTCCCCACAAATCTCTAAATTATACTAACCAAATATGTTTTCAGACATTACCAAATAAACATTCAGTAGCAAATCTTACCCTGTTAAGAACCATCACTGTAAAATAACAGTTTTTTAAATGAAGTACAATTATTTCACCAAATATGGATAGTATGAACTGACTAAAATGATTGATTATTCAGGCAGGATTTAAGTTTTCTTCTTTCCCAAATTATTTCAACATTATTTACTAAACAGGACCAATACTCTTCAAATGGCTGATAGATAAAAACTATAAGAACAGCTCCACTCCAATCATTTTCCTACAATTTACATTTGTTAAAGAAACCAATTCATTTGTTCTACAGAATGTACCAAAGTATTGATTCTACTGTATCTCAACAATGTTATTTAACACCTCCTATCTCTGTAATGTCTACACATTCATAATGAGACCAAAAGACTTGATCAAAACCAGCTTCAAAATTCTGGCAAGATTTTAGCTGTGTGAGCGGCTGCTTCTATTAGAAGACACACAAGTATCTCTGTTTCAGTGATATCAGCAGCCACTGGTGATTACTGCTTAGACCCATTATTTCATTAAGGATTGCAAGTTGGTACTTTTTCTGTTTTTCTTCATCATTTACCGGAAACTTTTAAGAGAAATTTTGCTACATCAATTATCTGGCTTCCAGAACTACTTTCCCAGACAGACAAACACTTGATTCCTTTATAAGTTTTCAAAATGGGTTAGTTCCCTAGCTTCCCTCCTAAGTGAATAATGTGGCAGCAATTATTTTTGGGAGCACCACTGGGAATTCTTATATCTGATGTGTTTACATCCCTGCAATTATTCTTCTGATGCTCCTACTGTCCCATCTTCGGACAGTGAAAGGCTTTTCAGGTTGATTCCTGAATCTTTCTGATACATATTCAGCAGATAGTAATTTTACTCTTGCTTTCTGATAAAACAAGGTGTTCCAGGCTTATTTTAGACATTCTCTACTCTGAATTAGCTTTTTCCCCACAAAGCCCTATTTCCATTGGGAGGAGATGATATATGCAAGCATCACTCTGAGGATGGATACTTCTCTTAATTTTAATCAACTACTAATTCAACTTTTTCCAAATACTTAATTATAAACTCTGGCCTTCTACTATGTTAACTATTATTTAAAAGAACAAGGGTTGGGGACATAGCTCAGTGATAGAATGAGCTTAGTATGTGCAAGGCCTTGGGTTCACTCCTCAGCACCACCAAAATGAGTAAATGAAAGATCAAATCATATAATACACTAAAAGAATGAAAACATTGCCAAAAGGTTATTTTAAAAATGTATCAGAAAGACAGAAGTAAACATACACATATGAGCAACACTAAATGGACTTGGGATTTTATATACATATACACATATGTGTATGTAACAATATTAATTAAAGAGGTCATGAATTTGAGAGGGAGAAGGGTATGGGAGGAGTTGAAGGGGGAAGAGGAAGTGGTAGAAATAATGTAATTACTGTACTCATGTGAAATGCTAAAAAGAATTTTTTAAAAAAGAACACATGAAGTTGGGAGAGAATGGGGGAGGAATTAGAGGGGAGGGAATGGGGAACAGACTTGATAAAAACACATTATATGCCATTATGAAATTCCCAAACAATTAAAAGAGCAATCAGCTGGGTATGGTGGCATAGTCTTATACTGCCAACTACTTACAAGGCCGAGCTGAAAGGCTCTCTTGAGTCCAAGCATTCAAAGCCAGCCTGGGCAACACAGTGAGAACCCATTTCAAAAGAAGTAATAATTAATGACAGACTGAAATATAATTAAAGCTGCTAACTATCCCACAATTCACAGGACACTGTTCTAAAATTAACCCCAGGGAGCCGGCAAGCTGACTAAGTGGGCAAAGGTGCCTGCCACTAAGACTGACAACCTGATTTCAATGCCTGGGACCCACATGGTGGCTAGAAAGAACCAACTCCCATAAACTGTCCTCTGATTTCCACATGCAAGCTGTGGTACATGCACACATACACATACACAAAAAATAAGCAAACCTAATAAAAATATTTTAAAGAATTAAAAAATAAAAAAATTTGAAAGAAAATAAAACATAAAGACACAGAGGGAACACATACCATCGATGTGCTCATGACTATCCTATAAAAGAAGTAAAATAAAAAGTCACAACAAAAACAAATAAATAAAGCATCAGCTGCCACTGTATATACTTAAGTTCTCTTGCTCAGGAAATTCACAATGAAACCATTTATCATGTCTTTTACTGTATAAACTGCTAACAGTGTAACAAAATAATGCTGGTTAATGAAGGAAAGATAATTTTAGAAAAAAACTAACTCATAAACATGGACAGAATTAGAAAAATCACCATTTTACAGAACCTAATGAAATAACTAATTCAGGCAAAAATAACCAGTATATAAAGCCATTAGATCAGTAGCTCTCCAGTAGGGTAAAGTTACCCCTCCTCCCTCTGGGGGATATCGAGTAATGGCTGGAGGAATTTTTGGTTGTAACAAATAGGAGGGAGGGAGGCTATTAGCATCTAGTAGGTAGAGGCCAAAGATGCTAAACACCCTATAATGCCCAGGACAGTGAATGACAACAAAGAACTATGCAATCCAAAACATTTGTAGTACCAAGATTAATAACCTTATGAAAGGCTCACAGAGACATTTGTGATGACCACCATCTGAGCCCACTGATTAATCACAGCCTCACTAGAAGCAGTTTAACCAGGTATTACCAGACTGTTGAAATAATACAACATAAAGTATACTGAGCCACCTAAAGTATTTTGCCAGAAAAAAATGAACCTGAATCTATTTGATTCTTAGAACTAATTTGGTATGCAGGAATATGAAGGACAGAGCTAGGGTCAGCACACTGTTTCTGTAAACGGTCATACAGGAAACATTTTAGGCTTTGCAGGCCATATGATCTGTCATGACAACCTGTCCATTGTGGTAGTACAAAAGCACTTGAAGAGTAGAAAGTACATACACCACAAATACCTGGAAAGAAAAGTGCATGTCCTGAGAGAAACATACCAAAGCACGAAGGGTGAAATGACATAATACCCAATAATATCATTGAAATGCTTGGAGAATAAAAATGTTGATACCCGATAAACATGTGAGACTGGCATAAGGGGTGCATTATATTTCTCTGTGTCTACCTAAAAAAAATCCAGCAAGTTAAATCCTTTAAAATGTACAATACCAGAGAACTTCAATTCAGTCTTTAAAAAAGAGTATGATACTATTAGTATCCTTTCACCCTCAAAAAAAAAAAAACGTGCTTTTGCAGAAAAACTGCACAAATTCAGGTAAATATTATATCTAAGACATAAGCACAAAATCTGTCCTATTTCTTTACCTCATGTTGGTGGTTCTTTGCATTTTGCATTGTCTTCATGCTGAAAGACATCACCACAAGTGGAGGAGGACTGACATCCTTAATTATATTCACCAGGTCTGGTTTCAAAGCCACTGCCTCAACTTTACACCAACTGATTGGCTGATTCAAGAGCTCTGAAAAAGAATAGAAAACAACACATCAATAGGTACTTACTGCAAAAGAAAAGGTACTGTAATTGTGACACCTGTGATTAACGGAGCTAGTCTTCAATCCTATCTTCTAATAAGAATGACATATTACAACATCTAACCAAATATAAGCCACATTAGTGGGTGGATGCAAATCCTTGTGTATGTAGAAACACATATATTCATCTGGGGGAAGGTCAATAGCCTCTACAAAATATTCCAAAGAATCTAAGATCCAAGACAGGCTTTAAAAATAAACTGCCTTAGAGGAATCAAAAACATTTTTAATAAATGCATAAAGACAAAACAGTATCTTAGATACAAGTGCTGAAAACATCAGGAAACAGGCCAAAGACCTCTGTCCACATTAAGCTGTGATTCTCTCCCCTCCAAAGGTCAGTAGTTCACTTTAGAGAACAGCTGCTCCCTCTCAGCCAGGCTAGAACAAGCAAACAACAGCATAATGAGGGATGCACCTCAACAACTGCCTGCAGTAAGGCCTCCCTTAGATGAAATTGCCAGGTATTAGCAACAAAATGATTCTAAGTGTGTTACCTATAATCACTCAAGGAAAACCTTAAAGAAATAAACACAAAGAGGAAGTAAAGACATTAAAATAAACAGACCAATTCCTTAACTTTAAAAGAAAACCAAATGTATCAGGAATCTACTTAGTGTTTTTCCTTACGTGGATTTTTCACTTCAAGCCAACAAGGTCCTTTGATCTTTCTGTTCATCAAGAACAGTTCCAAGCTGGACGTGTTGGTCCCAAATACATGAGAAAATGTTTCTCCTTCTAAATTCTGCGGAAGCTGTGGCATTTCTGCCTGAAAAAGGAAAAATAAACTTTTTTGTTTAAAACTATTACTTCACATTTTCCAGTCTATATTTGAAATAAACAAAAGCCTCTATGAAGCACCAGAAGAACCCCTTTGATATATATGAAATGTAATTTGCCACAAATGAAATCCAAAACAATTCACAGTAGGAAACAAAAACAATTCACAATGACAAAATAATGCATCTTGATGATACCCATTAGAAGAAAAATAGGACAAGAAGCTCCCCCAAAAGAGAATTTCTATCCAGAGCTGTACATGCCTCACTGATAAAGAATAGCCAAGTAAGTACCATTCCATTAGAAGAATGAGAGCAACACAAAGTGGGACTCATTGAAAATGCTTCCGTGGTATTTTTCATCACCACTGCCAAAAACATTTCTTAAAAGTTTGCCTTTGCCAACGTTATAGGATCAAAATACTAGAACAGGAGTAAAACGAGGTTATGGACCGATTAATTAACATGCCACAGCAATGACCTTGCCTGTCACAGGAACAGGAGCAGCACACAGCAATGCTACTGACACACCTCTCTCACCTTTCCACTGTTCACAAAAGACACTTCAACAGACTAATGATGTCCCTCTCCATCATGTGCAATCAGTGCCATCATGTGCCACACAGACAGTTGTGCTATTTCAACTTACTTGCTTGAAGACACATACTTGAAAGACAGCATAATCTATGGTCTATTACTTAATTTTAGTCATCTCAATTATTCATTACTGTAAGTCCACCTCAATGAACTGTGGGCTCTAGGAACCCTGACAACACCCCAAATTAAGAGTATGGTCAAAGTTCAAAGACGGAAAAATATCATTCTAAACCAAGCCCAATAATTTTGTTTGACTTACCGAGTATCTAACTTCCAAATACTCAGATTTTTCTGGAACATCAGGTATCTCAAAAGCATAGTTCTTTTCCACTGTCTAGGTAAATATTTAAAAATTATTAAGACAAACATTTTTCAAAAATTAAATGGCCAGTATTACATATCCAATACATGTTCTTGTATTTAATCGTCAGGAATCTAGCATCCTTACAAAATTCAAAGGTAAACAAAACAAAAAGCATTCTTTCTCCTTTCAACTACTACTGAAACACCTACTGACCAAAAAAAAAATACTAAGGGGCTTCTCTGGAACACTAGAGAACTTAAGACATATTTGCATACAAAGGGCAATAAAGATGAAATGTTAATACATTAAATCATCTACTACTATCTGAAATTAAGAAATTGTACCTTGCCTGAAAAATTAATTTAACATCATCAATTACAGCTCAGATGTAGTCAGCCTTGGCTATTTGTCAAGGAATATTAGGGTATAAGTTATCACCTAACACAAATTAACTGATTTAACCCTTTCCACAACTCTTATAGGGCTACAATTCTCATCACACAGAGGTGACATACTCGTAAGCAACAGGGCTAGGCCTGAAAGCACAAGCAATCCAGTCCCAGCACCTACATTCTTGACTATCACACTTCATTGCTTCTGAAATTTTATGTTTGGGAATTTTTTGCTGCTTGTTTGTTTACAGCGATGCTGATCAAACACAGGGTTTTGTGTCCTGCTTCTGGAATTTTAAAGATATGACTCTGAATTTAAAGCTCCAATAATTAAGAGTGTTAGCCGATCTTCAGTAACTCAATCATTCCTTTATTGCAATAATTATATTTTGAGTAGGCTACAGCCCCCACAGTATGGCCAAAGATATTAGTATTCTACCAAAATGAAAACAATACACTATACATATCACATGAATGGAAGATTTTTATTTTATCAGGAATAACATCAAAGTCACAGATCATAAAAGATAAAACCTAACTCATTCATATAACCTAAATGCATTGACAATAACTAGTATAAAGTTTCTTCTCTATTTCAGAATAAGAGTACATGATATACTGAAAGTACTAGAGACAATTAATTTACTATGAATTCTTTCTACATAAATTCATGACTATCATTCCAGAAGCAATTGAAAAAGAAACAAAAGTATTTTTATAAACCTAACATGCTGTTTTTACATGCATACCTATGAGTCCCATCTCATGAGTTATAGCTGTGCAGAAGGCATTCTGCATGAATGTACAATAACTATTTGCCAAATCAAAAAAATGAACAAACAACAAATAAAGACAACTGGGAAAAAATTATTATTAAATACAAACCTTGGACTTGAACTTCATAATTTTATATTTTGTTGCAATCCTCTCATCAAATTCATCGTAAACATCCTTCATTGTAACTGGAGCTGCTGTTTCTTTCCCTGTTTTTAGATCCATTTTCTGTTCTCCCATGGAGAAGAGAAAAGAAGGGAAAAACAGTATCTATACATAAATCTCCTCAACCATCAGACATCCAAGTCTAAATTAGCTTTCACCCTCACTCATTAAAACATTGAACAGCATTCATAGTCTTACAAATGAGCTTGACACCAGATGTGGTGGTATACACCTTTAATCCCAGCACTCGGGAGGCAGAAGTAGGTGGATCTCTACGAGATAGAGGACAGCCTGGTTTACATAGTGAGTTCCAGGCCAGTCAGGGTTATAGAGAGACACTGTCTCAAAAACAAAGACAAAAACTGAATTTGAAGACAGGCCTAAAAGGTATACTAAACCCAATGCCAAAATCCCACCAGTGCCTTATAAAAGAAAGTCAGAGGTAAAGTGGACTGATTGATCAATCCTACAAAATGGCAAAAATAAGTATTGTAAATCCTGGCCAAAAAGTTCTACAGTTCAATTGTGATGGAAAGGGGCAAGAGCTGGGGTTTAGAGGGGATTAGGGATGTTAAAAGTTCAGAGGAAAAGGAAGAAGCAAATGGAAATGTCCTATTAAATAGTTATGGAGAAAATGTTACTGCTACCTATGGAACAAAAGCATGAAAACAGAGCCAAACACCATGTCAGGTTTCAGACTCAAAGTCCCAAGCCCAACTGTTACAGAAATGAGGAGTAAGACAAAAGGTAGCATTATATACTTTAAATTTTTACTTTAACAAACTGAGAAACTCAGCTCTACTTCATTTCTATACTTTTCTCAACCTCTAAGGGAATCGTTGATAACCAGTGGGCATTATGGGCAGGCAGCAAGAAAGAATCAGGGTTGTGGAGATTTCCTACCCTACTGAAAAGGACTGACAGAACACAGAACTTGTGGCATGTGCAATTAGTGAAAACTAAAAGGTAATCCCTAATGCTTACCATTTCACGGGGAAGGAAGTAAAGGGTCCGCTCAATGTTTTTCACCATGACACAACAGCTCACATGGGTTTTGGCTGACTCAATCCATACTTTACCAAACAGAAAAACCACGCCTAAAAGAATAAGGGAAATTAGGAAATGACCGCTTTCAGGAACATCAAATTAAAGGAGAAGTACAAAGGCTCACTGAATGTGTTCACACATTTATGCTTTCATGACAGTTCATTTCAACCCAAAAAACCAATCCCTAAGACTAGCTCACCACTCTGTACTTAACAGCATATACACCAACAGAATGGTACAATCTGTACTTGGTATAAACACTTTCTATATAACCAGGATTACCCAAATTAAGAAACAGAAGAAACCATTCTCCAACAAATATACTTAAAGACTCATGAAAATTTATAAACCCAGAACTCTAAATTTCTTTTCTAGCACTTGCATTTACTGAAGAAAAACTATTAATCATGTATCAGATTATACTAGTAAAAATACACTAGTATTTTTCTACGTGTAAAACTGTATTTGGTCAAAACAGTTTAGATTTCATATCTCTTATTCTATATAATATTAAATGTCTCACAATACAGTTCCACTATAACCTACTTTACGCTTGTCCACTCACAAGCTACCAAAGCAAAGCCTGGCTATTCATATTTAAGTTCCTTTCTATTCTATTCTTCTGAGATCACTGAGTAATAAATACTGCAACATTAAAATAAGCCTTTGTCACTGTTCATGAAAACTGGCCATCAAAAAAGGACTCCAAAGATTTGATAGTCAACTCAAGAGATGGCTACTTTGCAAAATCCTGGGTTCCATGAATTAGCAGTAATTAACAGCCACTCAACATAGTTGCTTATCTGAGATACTAAGAAAATTCTGACAGATGCAAAGGTTACTGTTCACAAGGCCAATTACCCCAGTTTCACAAGACAGCTCATCAGTGTTTTCTTTTGTTACTCATCCTGGTAGAACTAAGACCATCTAAGGATTTTCTTTTTTGCAGATGATTAAAATTCTTACAAGAGTTGTGTGATTTTTCAGCAAAGAGGTGGGGAGTAAGTGGGGAAGATAAGAAGACGAAGGGGGGAACTGAGGATGATTTAAAGAAAAAAAATCACAGTAGCACAGAAAATTAGAAGTCATCCTCACAACAGTTAAAGATGGAAAAACGAAATTCCATGCAAGGAAAAATAAAGACCCTAATATTGGATTCAAAGATTCAAATAGCTCATTTTACAGTCAAACTAATATCACACTTCATGCAACACATTTGACACTGTTTATGCCTCATTTGCCACAAAAAGATCATGGTAAACAAAGATTATATTCCCCCCAAAGTTACTAGCTGAAACCAGGTGCAGTCAGGATTATTCAACCTTGAAAAAGTCATAATGAAGACAGGATATGTTCCCATATGCAAAGAGTAAGATTCTTTTCATAATTATGGCACATTCAGCAACAACTGACTGACTTGGAATCTGTAAGAAAGTGAGAAACAATAACAGGGTCTTTGAGAGTACTTCGTTTTTATTAACAGCATTGATTTCACAAAAGCTCAGTGATCATTACCAACTATCATGATGAAAGTGTTCAATCCCCTGAGAATAAAGAAGTTTTTTAAAGCTATTTTATTTAACCCGTTGGCATCACAAACAGAGAAAGATATGCAACTGCAGAGGACACAACTTGAGAAGTGTCACAGAATAGGAATGTGGACTAAGACTGAAAGCCCAGACTTCTGCCACTAAAAAGCCAAGAACTGTCTTTTGGGGCCTCAGTTTTTGCATGAGTGAATAGTCTAGATAATTTCTGAGACCATCTTCAGAACTAAAAATATCACTCTATCTTAGCATTTGGATGATAGAAGTAACAGACTAGTACCTCTTTCAACTGTTAGAAAAAAATGAAGTAAGCTATATAGGGGTGCACAAGCCTATAGTTCTAGCTATATGGGAGGGTCACTTGAGCCCAGAAGTTTGAGCCCAGCCTGAGCAAAACTTTAAGATCTCATCTCAAAAGCAAATTAACTACAAAATATTTCCCAGGTTAAGATGTAGCTTAGTGACAGAGCATGTGCTTAGCATACACAAGATCCTGACTTCAATCCCCAGCACAGCATTACCAAAAAATATTCCCTAACACTGGCCCCCAAAGTCTATAGGTAACAATGGTCAGTATTAGGAATACAACACATATCATAAACTGGTGAGCCTGCAAATATAACTGCATTTCAACACTTAAATCCAATATCCAATACTATAGACTAGCACAAACCAACAAAACTTTCTCTAATGACATAACAGTTCTATATGTACCAGCCAATACTGTAGCTTCTAGCTATGTGTGGTAACTACGTACTTGAAAGGTGACTACTGGATGAAAAGTTAATTGTATATTTTATTTCATTTTAATTTAAATTTAAAATATACAAATGGCCAGTGGCTACCATGGTAGACAAAAATGGTACATTAGTCAATAACTACCCTGTAAAACAATGCTCTGTTTATTAATAAGAGTAACAACTGGGCTGAAGAGATGGGTCAGCAGTTAAGAACACTGGCTACTCTTGCAGAGGACAAGGGTTCAATTCCAAGCACCCAAATGGCAGCTAACAACTGTCCAGAACTCCAGTTCCTGGGAATCCAAAGCCCCCTTCTGGTCTCCATGGACATTGCATGACACAGATGCACCTATCTACATGAGGCAATCCACTCATACACATAAATAAAAATGACAAAGAGTAACAACCAAATTATTTTTAAAGATGAGAATAATAACTCATTCTCACAAAGCAAAGAAAGGCTGCTATTTCTTAAGGTTCTGATCTCAGACAAATGACACTGACAATACAATGTTTTATTTACTTTGGGAGGAATCATCAATCACTTTTTTTTCTCATTTTGACTTCTAGCTGCTCCAAGACCTTAAGGGTAAACTGTACAACTACCAAATGTAACTCTAGTTCTCTGAGAACCTCTCTGAGACTGTCAATCACGGTACAGTTTATTTCAATGACTTGTTGTGTCCCTACTTGTACTTACTAAACATCTACTATGTGCCTGGCACTGTACTACATGGTAGAAAGAAAAGCACTCTAGGAGGCTACAGCAGAAAGAAAAATCCAATGACAAATACTACAATGGGAAAGGGTATGATGGAGTCACAGGGAAAAAGACCATGTGGAGAATTAGGAAAATGCCCAGAAAATGATCCTTGGCTGAGTCTTAAAGAATAAGGTGATGAGGATGATACCAAAGTACATGCAGGGAACTGTTTCTAGGACAAAAAGTCAGATAGCAGCACTCTTGCTAACTTTACAATATAGGCAACAGCCATAGAAGATTGGTTTAAATGAGGAAAGATTGGTTTAAATGAGGAAAAGGCATGATCAGAGTTGCCCTCCTGATCAATCAGTTGGTAACGGTGGTGAGATCAATTAAAAGGCTGGTGCAGTGGAATCAGTAGGTAAGAAGAGACTATAGGGGCATGTGAAGATAGGTCATTCACATTAGCAGAACTAAGACTTGATGAAAGAACAAGAGAATCAAAGATGGCTCCCAAATTTTTGGTTTTGATAGAACCATAAACGAAGGCACAGAATAATAAAATACAACACTGAGCCAGGTGTGGTAGCACACACCTGTAATCCCAGCACTTGGGAGGCAGAGGCAGGAAGATCATGAGTCCATAACCAGATTGAGCTATAAGAGAGACTCAAAACATACACCGTTGAGCAGATTCAGCAAAACAGTGAGCAGTATTTCAATAGGCAAGCCAACCTGGTGGCATAGCTCCAAGGTGCATTACTCTGCTGTGCTGCAAACTTGGTGTCCCCTAAGTTTACAATAGGGCAGCCCCAGGCTTCAACAATAATGGGTAATCATTTGCTCAGTCTCAGATAATCCTACTTTCTAGTCTATCCTCCAGAGAGTAACGAAGACAGTCTAACCAAAGCATTTTGCCCTAGCTAAAGTAGGTTAATATGTCACTTCTGAAACTGAGTATAACTATATATATATATATATATATGAATATAAAGAAGCATATCTACATCCCACCACACCATATGGACCCATTAACATTTTTACAAGTAATATCCAATTATATTTAGCTTAAAACAGGTCTTTGAGTATGATCTAGTCCTTAATCTTCTTCGTGATACACGTGCTTTACTGACATAGAGTTATTTCCTCTATTTTTACTGGATGTGGCCTCTAGGAAAGCACTTTGAAAACTATCACTTGCATCTACCACAGATGCAAAAAAATATCTAAATGCAGATAACTGACAAGTCTATTGAGGTATATATGGTATCTTATATTAACAGAGTTTACTATTCAGGCCATCCCTTTAACAAGGATTCCTGCATTGTACAGGGCAAAAAAGAAAAATCTCCCCATCCCTTAAGGTAACCAATTCTGTAAAGTCTCTTTAAGACAATATATGAAGATGAAGATGTCAGTATGCAGACATCTTCTTTTCAATTTTATTCATTATTTATATGGGGGGAGTACAGAGGTCAAAAGACAACTTGTAGGAGTCAGTTCTCTTTCCACCGTGTTGAGTTCCAGGGATCAAACTCAAGTTATCAGTCTTAACAGTAAATGCCTTTACCCTCTGAGCCACCTCACTGGCCCCTGAACACAGTCAAACTTTGATGGATAGTGTTCTTGTTCTGTCTATCACACCTCAGTTCCACAAAGCTACATTCTCCTACAGGCCTTAGAGAAATCAGTGAGGATAATAACCTCAGAGATAACAGAGGCAGCTACCCAAATTAAGTCAGTACATCCACTCCTAAATCATTCTGGGCCAAATTGCAAGAATTCACTTAATAAAAAACAAATTATTTTCCTTCCTATTTAGGGGTAGAGAGAGACTAACAATGAAAAAAAATAGCAATTCCACTATTTCTATGTATTTTTTAAAACACTCAGTTGAGAGTAATTTTTTAATTAATTAATTCTTAAAAAATTTACTTGAAGAACTGGACAGAGAGCCAACCCAGAAACAGCCACAAGAAGGATATTTGTTCAGTTCAAGGAGGGCCTTTACACAGAGTTATCTTTGTTCAAAATGGAATGGGCCACCTCTAATATCACAATAGCATTCTGAGCTCCTCTTAAGTGATTTTTCCCCTACAGGGGGGGAGTAGCAACATTCCTCACTGGAAGTTCAACCCTACCAATTCTCAAAGACAATGTTCTTTGTTCTGTCATTAGGCAGCCATTTTGTCTCTCCTGACTTTAAGAATGCACAATATGACATCATTAGGATGACCAGAGTCAGTCTAAACTTCTACTTCCAGTCAACCTGCCCCATATACACATACATATACATATACAACATGCTTGTGTCAAAATATTACTAAATTCCTTCACTTTTCTCCTCCCCAGTCACTACTATCTAAGTACCTAGAAGCTCTACCCTGGACTGACTCATGTCAAGAGTCACTTGACTCCACTCCAGCCTCCAAAGATACACACACACACACACACACACACACACACACACACACACACACAAGGCCTCTTCTCCGCACACAGCAGTGTTCTGTTAAAACGTAAAGTCAATTATGAGACCACCACCCACTGCACCCAACATTTCCCTCTTATTCTTAGAATAAGATTCAAACTCCTTGAGAAGGCTTTCAAAGTCCTTCATTGTCTAGCCTTTGCCCTTTATCATCACCTTTACCAACTTAAATATCACCAACTACATATATATAATTTTGCGATTTGCCAATGATACTATAACCAAACAGGCATCAGCGGCCTCTTCCTCTTCCCCTTCCTCTTCCTCCTTTCAGGTCTTTATACTTACTGGTTCCTTAGGATAAAATGCTTTTCCCTACCTCTGTATGTACCTCACACCTCAGCCCAGGGTTCACCTCTTAAGCTTCAGTTGGCCATTCTCCAGCTAATTTCTTCTATATCACTTGTCAATTATCTTACCTACTGCTAATTTCCTACAACCTATTCTTACCCCACTAGAATGTAAGTTCGAGTATAGTCTAAGGAATTTGTCCAGCCTCTTTACCTCATCTTAATGCCTAAAACAAAATCAGTGTTCTTTGCTGAATAAAGAGACAACTTAATCTGATTCTATTTAAAGTATATTCCTATAATTTCAGATATACCAATAGTGAATTACATGCATCCCCAAACCACAACTGATTTAGAGAACAAACATCTTTATTCACACTCAGCTCAGACACTTTATACTGAATGACTACCACTTTCCCCCTGCAATCAAAGTGAGAGCTCAGAGCCTGTGCCAATTATGGTCATTAAAATATTTAAGGGGAAAGGCACTACTCCATAATAAAGGCATATGGCTACCTTAGGTATGATTACCTGGTTGGTTGTATGGATCTTCATATGCATCCAGCCAATAAAACTGAAACACTTGTTCGTCATCTGCCCCCTTTACCAATGGGAGGTGATTGGAATCCACTTGAACTTCTTGAGCTGAGAAACTGCTTTCATCTTCCTGATCAATGTCCCAACCAGAGACATCTGGGAGAAAACTTTCTCTGCAGAAATCACATTTTCAAAAACTTTTGAAAATCTAACAGAATAATTGGAGTACCATTTGCAAGAGAACTCATCAAATGCACTTACAAGTAAGACGTGGTCCCTTTCTTAGCATCTGCCTCATGTGTCACCCCCTCTGCTGGTTCACTATCTTGGTCCCAAGTCTTGGCAGCCACAGGCTCCGCGTCTACTGCCTCTTCAGCTTCCATGGGCTCATCAAAGTCACCATCTTCAAACTCCATTGTCCCTGACTCCTGCTCATTCTCTGGACACTCAGGCTTCACCAGCTCTCCTGAAGACATCACCATATATTCCCATCACATGCTAGTGCCAAGAGGCACACAAAGACTTACTCAACATTGAGATTACAACTTATCCCTTCTCCTAAATTATACCTGTATTTCTTGTCAATCTTCTAACAGGATGTTTTTAACTTTACTTCTACAAATTCAATCTTTCACACTTAGATTTGTCATCACAACACCTTCAAAACTACCCCTACCTAAAGCCTCCACGTGTGGCAGATATTGCTCAACATTTTGCACTTCTGCCTGATATCAGACTTACCAGCAAATTGAGCATGTTTAAGCAGAATAGGAGTTAAGAGAGGCTCCTTCCTGACGACAGTAGAAACAGGTTTTCCTGAAGGAATTTCCTGTAAAGGTTTTCAAGTGTTTAGTCAGTTAGAGCTACATTTTTACTAAAAATACGCAACTGTCCTACCCTGACCAGAGATAATGACAGCTCCCATTTATAAAAACGACTTTATGTATTATTAATGTAACAGTTTCAATTATTTCACTGTTACATAGATTTACAAAAAATACTTGTTTCCAGGAAGAAAATTATTGCATTTAACACAGTTGTAATATCTATAATAAACATGTACTAGTTACTATAAAATATACCATGAAAAAAGCAGGCACATGCTATTTCTGAAACACATGAAACTATATATTGAATATATATATAGTTCAAAAAACAAAAAAGTTCAAAAGCATTTCCTTTACACAGGCAAATAAAACGAATTTCAAACAGTACTAAAAATCAAGACTGAGGGTGTTTCTACCCACTTTACCTTGGGTGGGTGCACAGAGAAAGGATTCAGTGAGGCTGCACTGGATCTTTTTTTCTTTGGTATCAACACAGGTGGTGGAGTCATTTGAGGTGTCTAAAAAGGAAGGGGAAACAGACATTCACTACCATGCTTGCTTTACCACATAATAGAAAAAGTACATTTCTTCACTCATGCCCAATGAGTAAAGCATTTTTTTCTTACCCTGCCCCCCCCAGCAAGATCTATGTTCATGCACTGCAGTTACTATGGCAACAATACTACAGAAATCACTAGAAAACCAGAACAGATATTGAATCCTCAATAATTTTTTTCTTTTAAGAATTTAACTTATCTTCTTAACCATCTGGAATATTACATTTAAAAACTATCAAGATAGAACTACACAGTGTTGGTATTAGTCATTTTCATCAGCGGTCACTTAGAAGTGTATCTCTAAAGAAAAGCTTCGTCTTGATGAGACACGGCCAGATCTCAAATCCACAGTGCACTGAGCCCATCTGAGTTCTGACAGGGGCCACTCACTTACTCCTCCTTTGCTCCCACTTAGAATTCAGAGCGGAGCTCTCGTGCCTGCATGTGCAGACTGACAGGCTTCAATCTATTTAGGGAACATACACTATAGCAACTGAACACAAGCAGCAAGCATTCACAGAACTGACTCCTGGGTGTATTCTTACTACTTCCAACACACACCCACACAGCCATCTACATAATCATACAGCTGTAATAGCTGGAAACTCTTCACCTAAAATGGAGAGAAGAAACTAATTTGAGGGCTTCTGTTTTCATTTTTTTGTGGGACTGTGTGTGTGTGTGTGTGTGTGTGTGTGTGTGTGTGTGTGTATGTGTGTGTGTGTGTGTGTGTGTGTGTGTGATGGAGTCCCTGCATTTTCTTTCAACTGTAGCAATAGTCTGTTTTGTATAATTACTGAACTGTTTCTTCAGACTATGCCCCTGCGTATTTTTACAACTCCAGGAAATTCACTTACCTCAGTGTTCAGATCTTGTAGAATGTCACCTAGCAGATCATCCTTGGACAAGTCTACAGCTTTCTGGAAATTATAAAAGAAGCTTAAATGAGAGCGCCCTGGATAGAAAACTTTTGCCCAGACCATACATGCATCTCTGAAAGGAAAAACCTAACAAACTAGTTCTTATCTTTTCACTGCTCACTCTAGCACTCTTGTTTACTATTCACAGATTTTAACAATCATCTGAGCATATTTAATTTTTAAGTTCATACTCCTATCCTCTATTTTCATCTTAACTCCATTATTTTCTTACTAGTCACTGAAATTAAACATATTGTCAATTCAGCTTTGCTATTCTATTTTCTTTTCTGTCTCGCAAGTTCAAACCACAAAGTGCCTATATTCACATGAAATCTAAATTCAATTTAGTATTTGCAATTGGTAGATTAATCAAACACTTATTAAGCACCTACTAGTTGTGTAATCAAAGATTAAATTCATGTCATAAAGAAAAAGACACAATTCAAGGAAACCAAGAAACTCACATCTGTGGGTTTCTTTCCAGCACTAGCAATGAACATGGCCTTGATATTGTTTGGTTTTGTCACTGCAGGCTTCTTTACATCCCTCTTGTCCTTTCTGCGTGCTTTGCCATCGCTTCCCACTGAAATAGAAAGTATTTAGAAACATGTACTGGCCAAAGAGCAGTAAGAAAAAATAAAAATCTAGTCACTCACTTCTGTACATGAGAATTTAAGAAGTATTATGAATTCAAAACACAAAAGTAGGAAATTCTGTACAAAGTACATAAGGAAAAACCTTTAAAATGCACTAAATTTGGGAAAAATTATGAAAACAGGTGAAATATAAGGAGTTGAAGATTGGGGGAGTTCGGCATGAGTTGTTATTGTTAGTGTAAAGAAAAAGCATTTTAAAGTTAGGGATAGCTTGCTTTCTTGCTTTACCACAGAAATAAGATAAAGCTAACCTGGAACCAAAAGCAACTGGACATTGGCACTATGCTGTATCAACATTAAACAACACAGAGATACCTGCTCATTAAAAGAGCCTCAGTGGGCAAGGCTAAATCACCTACGAAATTTAATACTATCAACTTTAATATCACTTTCTGATTTGTTCCAGAATAATATAGATCTAAAAAAATAAAAAATAAAGTAAGCCAGGTGTGGTGGTGCACACCTTTAATTCCAGCACCAAAAAGGGAAAGGCAGGTGATCTCTCTGAGTTCAAAGCCAGCCTGACCTACATAGCAAGCTCCACGCTAGCCAAGTCTATATAGTGAAACCTTGTCTAAAAAAAGAAGAAAAAACCTAGAATGATTCATTAAAATAGTATAGTGTAGCATACACAAACTAGATGACATAAAAAGTCTAAACTACCAAGTACTTTTTGGTGGGAGGGATGGACCTCAAAACATTTAATTAATATTTGGATTCAAAGTATTTATAAAAATTTTTTATCTCTTTTGTACTGTTTCATTCTTTAACATTTTGTATACGTATATACAATGTATCTTTATCATAGCTAGCCCCCAATCCCTTGCTGCAATTACCCATCAACAACCCCAACACATCTCTCTCCCAACTTCATGTCTGTTTTATTCATAACCTACTGAGTTCAATTAGTCCTCTCCAAATGCACATGGGTGTGAATTTATTCAGTGCGGCATGGAGAACCTACCAGTGGCCATCTCCCAAAGAAAAATAATTCTCCCTCTGCAGCAGCCATCAACTGCCAACAGTTCCTCGGTTAAGGGTGGATTACTTTTGTTATTAAAAAAGAAAACCTCTCTGTAACCTAGATGTGGTGAAAACTGTACTTCAAAATCCACTTATGGAAAAAAAAAGACTAACAAATTCATTTACATGAGAAGTTTTTTTAGAAAAGATTTTTTTTTTCATTTTGTATCACGGATAAAGGATACATTTCCCTGATATAAAGAACTTTTTAAGACTAAAATTCAACAGGAAAGTGAGCAATAAACAAAGGGAATTATTAAGTGTATAAAATATCCTCAACTTCATGTGTAAAAACGTAAATGAAAACCACACTGAGATAACATTTCTTACAAATCAGTGGAAAAACTCAAAAACTTAACAACACATTGATAGGGGAAACCGACACTTGTACACTGTTTGTGAGAATGTATACTCCCATAAAGAATTTGGCAATCTCTAATAAAACTTATCATGAGTTGGGCATGGTGACTCATGTCCATAGTACCAGCACTCAAGAAGCTGGGACAGGAGGATCTTGAGTTCAAAGATAGCCTGTGCTACCTGCTGAGTCCCTATCTCAAAACTAAACAAAGTTTTCATACACACTTATTCTCTGAGCTAACAACCTCACTTTCCAGGAATTTTCCACAAGGAAAAGAGAGTTATTAGATGTGGTACTATTTGTAATAATGAACTATTGAAAGTAATTTTCCAAAGAGTTCATTGTAATGAACTATAGTATACTTATACAATAAAGAACACTGCTGTTTATACAGACATAATAAAAAAGATTTGCATGTATTCTATGTATCACATGATAGAGCACATTTCAGGATAGTTTGCTATGTGAATAAAGCTAGCTGCACAACTATCTATAGACATTATCTCTTGTGTAATAAAGAAAAGGAAACAGAAATACACACACGATTCCTGGGCACATACTGAAAAGAAATGAATACAAGTGTTTAAGCAAAAACTTTAACAAAATGCCCAAAGTAGCAATAAATACAATAACCAAAAATTATAAATAATGCAAATTTCCATCAACTAATGAAAGGATAAACAAAATGTGGTGTTCATAATCACATAATAGAAAATTAATTCATAAAAGGAATAAAGTACTAGCACGTGCTATAACATAAATGAAATGAATAACATTATGCTAAGTGAAAGAAGCCAGACAAAAAAGGCCATTTATAATGATGCCATTTGTATGAAACATCCAGAATAAGCAAATCCAGAGACAGAAAGGAGATCAAAGGCTGCCAGATGCTGAAGGAAGGCTGGGGAGTGACTACTTGATGAATATGGGCCTTGCATTTGAACTGAAGAAAATATTCTAGAACTAGATAGTGGTGCTAGCTGCAAATATTGCAGAGAGACTAAATGTCATGAACGGTAAATTATATACACTAAATCACAGTTTTAAAAATGTGTTTTCCATCTGCCTACTGGACTAAACCTTTGTGGGGCATTTATGAAAAGTGGGACAATGGTCAAATGTTAGAGAACAAAATTCAGTTTTAAGACTGAGCATAGAGGTTAACAGAGGTTTGAATGAAGAAAGGTTTCATAGAAGGTTTAAATCTCAACATTGTAGGTTAATAGGGTTTAGACATAAAGACAAAAAAAATAAAGAATACAAGTAAAAACTGATGTGTAATTCTTCCACAATTTAGTGCTGATTTTGTTTCACTGTGATTTTTCACCAATTTCTCTTCAATGGGATGTAGTTGACATTTTTCCTATTTCTATTTGAAAACACTATGCCAAGGATTGGCTACATACCATAAGGAGCTGACTTCTTAACTTCTAATCAAATTCTTCAATATCTTATAACCTTTTAAAGAAAATTGCTAGATTCTATCTCCCCTTCCTACCCTCTAGTGATCTTATCAAACTTCAAGCAAGGGATCTTCAAACAGTGAAGATCTGAAGGCAGGTGGTGGCAGCAAGGTATGAATCAAAATTTCTCAGACTAGCTGTTTTCCAGAATATGAATTTTCTTCACCAATATCCAACCAAGAAGAGAGAATACAACGCCAGAAACATAGGAATGGCCCCTCTAATCAACAAACACAACACTCTTTCTTTTTATTTGCTACAGTGATCAACACTGGGGCAAATGAGACAGGGGTCCTTTCTCTGAAATGCTTCCTGTCCATTTCAACTTCCTACCACACAGCTGGCAAAACTCAAATCTAGACAATTGATGGCACCAGGTCAAGATCATACAATCAAAAACATAGCATAACTCAAACATAGCCTCCATGCCTCAGCTGCAATGAAAATATCTATTCCCAGATCTGAATATGATTCCCCACTTAAAAGGAATCAAGAGTCTAGGGAGAAACAACCCATTCCAGGTTTGGAACAGGAGA
This sequence comes from Eospalax fontanierii, assembly GCA_035773235.1. Lineage (NCBI taxonomy): Eukaryota > Metazoa > Chordata > Mammalia > Rodentia > Spalacidae > Eospalax > Eospalax fontanierii. The sequence continues at coordinate 22,167,706 of CM069525.1, read as the reverse complement.
CTATAAGATAAACCTCAGACATCATCATGGCCCTAAAAGCTAGAAAATGCTCAAAAGCTAGTGGGATCATGTCAAAAGGATGCAAGGGTCAGCCTAAAGTGGCTCCACTGAACAAATTTGAACCTCAATAGGAAAAATGAGAGACTGGGGAAGTAACTCAGTGAGTAAGAACACTTGCTGTGAAATCAAGAGGACCTGAGTTCAAATCAAAGCAACCCTGTAAAAGCCACGCATGGCTGTGCATGCCTGGAACCCCAGAACTGGTGGGCAGAGATGAGCAGATGCAGATAGCATGCTGAATAGCCAGCAGAGTTTAAATGATGAGTCTGAAAAAACAAAGTGGAAAGTAATAGAGGAAGAGCCCCACTATCCTCCTCTGGCCATGAGCACACACATATGCTCAGACACCCACCCTCCCCTCCACACACGTGCATGCACACACATGCATACGCACACACCCTAAAAGGAAAAATGCTAACAGATAGTGAATTTTAACAGTAATTTCTTACAAATCCACAGTTGTGAAGTAATAATATAAAAAATCAAGAAGCTGAGTGCAGTGGTCCCTGCAGTCTCTCACGGATATGTGAGGCTACAACAGAGGGTCACTAGAGCTCAAGAATTTTATAGCAGCTTGGACAACAAGGTGAGGCTTTATCTCAAAAAAATTATTTAAAAAAAACGTAAAAGTAAAAAGGCTGAGTGTGGTAGCTCAGACCTTTAAACCTAGCAGTTGGCACTTGGGAGACAGAGGCAGGCAGATCTCTGAGCTTAAGGCAAGCCTGGTCTACATATCAAGTTCCAGGCCAGCTGGGGCTACAGGGAGACCCTATCTCAGAAAGACCGAAAAAAAAAAAAAAAGTAGAAAGGAGAGGATTGATAACATATGTTCAAAACACTTGGTGAAGCTTTTTTAAGAAATTGGGATATATACATGGTTTCAAATCATCATCCTATATTTGCATCCATTACAAAGGCAGAAAGAAGTTTTGCAAGTAATCTGACATATCATCTTAACCAAGAAATCAAGTGTATTTTCAGTAGTAACAGAAAAGTGAAATTATATACCCCTGATATGCTCAAAGGGAAGGTGACAATTCTATCTATCCTTCGATATTGTCAAAACATTTATTTGGAGATAAACGTTCCTTTACTATTGACAAAATATTTAACTTGAATTTAAGCACAAAGAGGCAATTGGGAAAATTCCAGATTGCAGGACATTCAACAAAACCATGACCATGGTCCTTTTAAAGGCTACAATGCCATGAAAGAAAACAAGGCTGGGGCAATGGTACATTGCTATTCTACACAAAGTAAGACTAAAGACTATAAAGAGCCATGAAAACTATAGTAGACTCTGCATTTTTAAATTACAGGAGCCATGGCTCCACATGTAAAAGCACTTGTACATGCTTAACAACTCAGTTGCTCCCTCAAATACAGGTTTAAAAAAATAAAGCCAGATTTGGTGGCATGTATCTCTAACCCCAGCACCCCTACAGCCAGATGAGAGGCAGAGAATCAGCCTAGAATTCAAAGCTGGACAGTGACAGAGAAAACAAGGGACCCTACCAACAACAAAGACCCTGCCTTGAAACAAGGTGGAAGGAGAGAACTGACAATCAAAGGGTTGTCCTCTGATCTCTACACAGACATTGTGACATGTGCCAGTGCTCAAACACACATAAACACAGTAAATAAACAATATTTGTTAAAACAGTTATGAAAGGGGTTAGAGGGATGCTCAGCAGTTAAGAGCACTGGCTGTTCTTCCAGAGGACTCAGGTTCGGTTCCCAGAACCCACATGGCAGGTAACAACTGTCAGTAATTCCAGGTCCAAGAGATCCAACACCCTCTTCTGGCCTCCATGGGTATGCACACACTTACATACATATACGCAAAACTCTCATACATATAAAATAAGAATAAAAATTTAAGAAACAGTTATGAAAGATATTACTAGACTAATTGGAAAAATGTTACTATAGACATTATATTAGACATTACTATGATAATGGAGCTGTGGTCAGGCAGACAAGTGTCCTTACTCTCAGAAAGTCACTACTGAAGGTCAAAAAATTCAAAGTTTCTGTGTTTGTGGTTACAAAGAAGAAGCAAATGTTGAAAAATGCTAATCTACAAATGAGGATCATAAGACTTTAAATTTCTCTTATAGCAAGTTGATTTCCAGTAGTCCTGTCCAGCTTCCTAACACCTGCAACATGACAATCTAGAAAGTTCATGTCTGAGAAGCACACAATCAAATTAACAAGAACAACAATGGAAAACTCTTTTGAAAAAGTTTCATACTTTAAGTAAATTGACAATTTTGTATTCGGCCACATTCATGGCTATCCTGGGACACATACCATCCATGGGCTACAGTCTGGACAAACTAAACCATGTTTTTCATACTGTACAATTATCAAAGAGTTAACATATTAAGTACATCACTCCAGTAGGAATTAAAAGACATTACTTATTATTGCAGGTCTCAAAATCTACATCTCTAAAATGAACTGAACTTAAAATTTCAAGATAAGAACAAGACCAAAGTCTCTAGGTAAAGGGGAAATAAAACATTTCATTTCCTGCTGGTGTTTTTGTTTCCTCCATGTCATTTTCTACACTACTGTGCTGCTCTCACCATTAGAACATACTCTCTAACTAATGGCAATTATGGTAGGCCCCTCTCAAAGCAGACTGGATCAGAATACCAAGTCATTTCAAATTCTGAACAATCCCAAAATGGCACTCTTTTAAAAACAAAATATAGATACCTTTCTCGCTGGTATCAAGAGCATCATCTTCAAGGTCATCATCAAAAATCTCTCGGCCATCTTCTACATAGCCAGTACCATCTGCAAGAAGAAAATTAAATTTGAGATCAAGTTGCTAAAAGTGGCCAATAACTGAATATCGTGATGCACCTCTGTAATCTTAGCACTCAGGAGGCTAAGTAAAACAGGAGGACTGCAAGTTTGAGGCTAGGTGGAACTATTAAATGAGGTTAAGGCCAGCCTGGGCTACAGAGTGAGAACTTATCTTAAAAAATAAAAAATAATAAGTGGACAATAATATTTTAGCCATGTCCCAAAAATTCAAAACAAAACACTTTTATATCCTTTCATAGGTTATTCTGGTCTGTTCCATTTTAACTGTGGTAGAACCCTATTCAAACAGGTGTTAGGCAGAAGTGATATAGACTCAAAACCAAACAATATAGTATAGCTAGTTAGGTGAGCTAGAGAAATGATACAACCCACAAGATCAAAGCTCTGCCAGAGAAGGGTCTTTTATTTTGTTTTATTTTGTTTTGTTTTGTTTTGTCTTGTTTTGTTTTTTGACAGGGTCTCCCTAGTCCTAGCCCTCCTGGAAGTCACTATGTGGACGAGGGTGGCCTCAATCTCAGAAATCTGCCTTCCTCTACCTCCCAAGGGCTGGGATTAAAGGTACATGCCACCATGCCTGGCAGAAAAAACTCTGTCACACACAGTTGTTTTATAACAGCTTTGTTCTACCAAAAGAGTAAAGGATACCACAAGTCCAGGAAAGACACCCTAGTTTCCAAGAGAAAACTAGCAATGTAGTGACTCCAATTATAGATGCAAAGGTATAGTCACAAGCACAGTCTTCATCTCCTGCCCAAGAAGTCAGGCCTACAATCAGGAACCAGTGAGCTTTACACAAGAACAGAAAGACCAAGACTTCTGCAGTGCTTTCCACTGCTCAGCCTACCTCCCACACCTACAACCTTGTGTACTCTGGGAAATAGTTTTTTTTTTAATCTCCACATTACAAGTGGAAAACTTGTGGCTTAGAAATTAACTCACTTGTCCAAGGTCATATATTCAGAAAGAGAAAAATGCAGAACCTGAACTCGCATTCCTTAATTCCATATGCTGTGGGGATACATGTTGTATCTACAGATATGTCGTTCCTTCCAATTCCTTTTTTCAGTGGGGGTGAGGGGAAGAAAGGGGTGCTAAGGATTAAATCAGTGTCCCAAGCATTCTCTCAAGTCCTGCAGCTACTTCTTAGGGGATGTATGTATTCTGAGGTATGTGTGTAGATTTTCCAGACCGTTGTCACATCAACTTCCTATTATTCTGTTTCCTCATCCTCAAGTAACTGAAGCAAATCCATACCAACTGATCCTAACAATGCTGTCAATACTGATTATCAAACTGATCTTGACAAAATCTAGAATCTGCTAGGAGATAAGCCTCTGGACATACCTATGAGGAAATCTCTAGATCAGGTTAACTGAGATGGGAATACCCACAAACAGGGGTCTTGGACTGAATAAATAGGGGAAAGCAGGCTGAGCACAAGCATTCAGCTCCCCTCACCTGTCTATCGGTGCAATGTGGATTCTGCCTCCAACCCTACCATGATGGACTGTACCCTCAAACTGTGAGTCAAATAAACTTCTCCTTCCTTAAGTTGCTTTAGTCAGGTATTTTTATCACAGCAATGAGAAAGGTAACTAACATAAATGACTTGCATCTCCTCAGGCAGGGCAACTCTACCACATGAGAATCAAGAACCAACTAACACAGCGTCTGGCAGGCAACTTCCTCCCACATACCGTCATCCACGATCCAGTCATCATCCTGACGTGCCTGAACAAGCTTCGAATACTGCTCTTCATCAACTTCTTCATAAACACTCGTGAAGTCCTCAACCTGCCATTACAAAAGTTTGTGAAAAAGCTTCAAATGGAGTGAAAGTGTTAAACAAATCTGATGAAAAAAAAATTGTCAAATTGAAACTGAAATGGCAGCCTGATGGAGTAGCTGCAACCAAATCATGAGTTCTGACATTCAACACCACTACAGGGTTTTCCTTAAATAGACATCAATTAACTTAGTATTCCTCTTAGGTGGGTGTTAACATAAGATATTAAATGATTCCATTAGCATAATATACTTGTCACACCATCAATTACTCATCTACTCCATAAAAAACAAACTGAATTATAGCCAATTCTTCATTAGCTGCTTTGGGGATTATGCACTTGCAATTTTCAGACTGGTTTCTCCTATACTTAGCAAATGTATAAGGCATAATAGCCCACTTACTGATGGATGTCCTGCAAATAGACAGCTATTTTAATAACTGTTCAACCAACTAAATAAAAAGCTACTTTGTTCATCCCCTCCAATATTTAGCAAAACAAATATATTTTATATTCTGTAAGCAAACAAGAAATGGTTTTCAAGTAATCTCTGTCTTATCACCAATTTTCTATGAGTCTCAAACCTTGAAACTGCAGAGACACTTAAACAAGTTACTTGGGTGACAAAGTCCAGTGACAGCAGTAGATTCTTTAATGACACTGGCTGCCTGACTGCCAGAGGGCCTGAGTACCATGAGCCATAGATATGAATATAGCAGACCATCTCTGCAGTTAAAATGACAAGTGGAACAGGTGCACACTATTCCTACAGCTGCACATGGTGACAGGCCACTGACTTCCCAGATGAGAATATGGCAGACTAGCTAGCAATATTTCATAGATACCTCATTAAAACTCCTTAAGAGTTCTGCCTTTTTCAAATGTACTATGAGAGGAAACAACTAATTGTATCAAAAAAGTTAAAGATTCTAGGAAAAAACTTGGACACAGGGCTTTGAGAGCCCAGTAGTATAGTTGACTAGATTTCTGCCATACCTACAAGGCTTAGAATAACTCAAGACCAGGACTAGAGATGGCACAGTAGTTAAGAGCACTTGCTGCTCTTCCAAAGGATCTGAATTTGGTTCCCAGCACCCACACTGGGTGGCTTACAACCACCAGCTCCAGGGGATCCAATGCCCTCTTCTGGCCTCCACAGATACCTGCACACACATGCAGGGGCACACACATATACCTAAATAAAAAAGAAAATATTTATTCAAAAGAATAACTGTAAAACAATGCTTTTTCACCTGTGTGTGTGTGTGTGTGTGTGTGTGGTGCTGGGGATGAAACCTAGGGCCTGACCCGTGCTAAGTGAGCATTCTGCCAGTGAGTTACATCCCCAGCCCTTTCACCTTTGTCTTCAACCTAGTCTACAACAATGACTGGTTTGGTCTTTTTCATTTGATAACAAAAACCACCTACTCTATCACTAACTTTGTTTTCTGTTTTCTGGTGCTAGGATCAAGCCTATGGCTTCACACATGCTAGGCAAGTAATCTATCACTGAGCTACATCCTCAGCCTCAAAATTAAGTTATTAACGATATAGATGCAAACAGTCCAGTAAGTTGGGAATTTGTTTGGGGGAGAGGCTGGCATAATTACTTTTGTGAGCCAAATGCAGACTTTGACTCTTATTTAAGCAATTCATACATATATTAAAAGACACCAGAAGGGGCTAGAGATGATTCAAAAGTTAAGAACACTTCTTGTTCTTCCAGAAGACTGGAGTTTAGTTCCGAGCATCCACATTAAGCAGTTCACAACTGCCTATATTGCAACTCAAGCTCCAGGGTATCTGACACCCTCTCCTGGCCTCCATGGGCACCCACATAACATACACACACACACACACACACACACACACGCACACGTACACAATCTTAAAAAAAAAAAAGACATCAGAAAAAAATTTTTTTTTCACTATGATGAAACTCAGCCTTACTCTTGCTAAGCAAGCACTCTGCCACTGAGCGATATCCTTAGCCCAGAAGACCCTATCTTTAGAAACTACACTGTGACTGCTTGGTATGAACATTTTTTTAGAGCCATGCGATTAAGAACACCATGTAAAAATCGAATTAGCCACATAACACCAACATCTGACACTCACAGGACTCCATTATAGAAGCAACTACATTAAAAATGGTTTACTCTTGGCTTCACCTTAATCCTTTTAGCAACTTTTTCTGAAATAGTTGCCTCACTTAACTTCAACAAATGATGCCAAATGGCAAAAAATCCTCTTCTTTTTACCTAATTGCCTGGTACAGTACAGGTCAGAATTAAACATGAATATTCCAAGACCAAACTACGTGGGTTCAAATGGAGGATCTGTCACTGGGACCTCGCTAACCTTCCTGCAGCTCAGATATCTCTCCTGCAAACTGTTGTTCATCATACTATCTATTTCATATGGTCCCTGAGAGGATTAAATGAAAAACACATTGGTAAAAGCACTTAGAATGGTGGGTTCGTTCAAAAAAGTACATTGTTGCCAGTTGTGGCAGCACATGCCTTTAATCCCAGCACCCAGGAGGATCTCTGTGAGTTCAAGGTCAGCCTGGTCACATAGCGAGCTCCAGGCTGGCTGGGGCTACGGGAAGACCCTGGCTCAAAAAGAGAAAAACAAACAAACAAACAAACAAACAAACAAACCAAAAATTATTTATCTTGCAGTATTAGTTTTTCTCTCTGGCCTCAGCAGTTGCGACATTCAGGAGCTGGAAAGCAAGGCCAGACAAAGTTGTACAGCGACACACTCTTAATCTGACCTGCAGGGCATAAATAATCACAGAGAAAAAAAAGCCAAAAAGATTCAATCTTGGGACTGGAAAAATGGCTCAGCGGTTAAGAGCATTTGCTACTCTTGCAGAGGACCAGAGTTCAGCTCCCAGCACCCCTATCAGGTGGTTCACAACCATCTGATACTCCAGTTCCAGATGACCTGACATCCTCTTCTGGCCTTTAAAGGCACCTGCATGCACACAGTACACACAGACAAGCAGGCACATACACACACGTACTGTTTTTAAAAACTGTTTATAAAAAAATTTTATGACATTCAGTTTAACCAAAAAGCAGAAATAAGGCCCAAATTTCCACTGCCACTCCCCCTGCAAATGAGCTTAAGAACAATTCTATTTAAGAAGGTGCTTAGCTAAAGTGTGTAATACCTTAAAAATAAAACACTTGGAGGCAGAAGTGGGTGGATCTCTGTGAGACAATGGCCAGCCTGGTCTACATGGTGAGTTCCAGGCCAGCTGGGGCTATAGGGAGACCCTGTCTCAAAAAGATCAGAAATATGAAAGTAAAAGCACTTCTAAGCTACCTTAAAGAAGGCAAGGGATAGAGGTAGGAGAGATGGCTCAGCAGTTAAGAGCACAGACTACTCTTAGAGGACTCCATTTTAGTTCCCAACACCTATGTTGGGCAGCCCACAACCACCTATAACTTCAGTTCCAGGGGACCTGATGCCTCTGGCCTCCAAGGGTACCTGTACTCATATGCACATATCCACACAGAGACACTCACATACACGTAATTTAAAATAATTCTTTTTTAAATTTAAAAATCTTTTTAAAAAAGAATTCAAGGGTCACATAGTAATGCTAAATTAAGAAAAATGGCCCTGAAATTAAAATGTTTGAAAGGATAAGTTTAATGTTATGTAAATTTTTACCACATTAGAAACAATTAGTGGGCCTAAAAAAAGAGAAGAAAATGCAAATATAACTACTTTCATTTGAACCTTTAAAATGATAAAGTCAGGAACTTTAAAGGGTCTAGTACTCTCCATAACCTGTCAATCTAACTCAAGCCCACATTTGCTCAATATTAAGACATCATGTTGTAAAAAGCATAAGCCAGGTCTGGTGGTACAGGCCTGTAATTTTAGCTACTGGGGAGGCTGAGATATTGTGATTACAAGTTCAAGGCCAATGTGGGTAACTCAGTGAAATGCCAACTGAAAATAAAAATAAAAAAGGTTCTACCAGTCAGCGGTAGAATGCTTGCCTAGCATTCATAAGGCCCTACGTTCAATCCTTAAGCTCTTACTCCCCCAAAACCTTGAAATATAGGAATATTTCTAATGGGTGACACAGATGACATAAAACTACCTGCAGGCTGTAAATTAAATAAAGCATGGTGTTAAAAACTGATTACTTACTTCATATTTATACTTCTCACCAGCTTTGGCCTTTTTCAGTCTTTCTAGAGCTTCTTGGCGTCCTTTCTTTGATTTTTTTTCTCGCCGAGCTCGAGAAGCTATGAAACTCCCAGAATCTGACACAGCTGAAAAAAAGCCAAAGTTACACAAGATGTTATAAAATTGTCAACCACCTTCCTCAAAAACAAAGGACTGCTTCTAGGTAATATCCAAATGAGTATATTTAGAATGCAAAATAATTTACAAAGCTCATGGCCAAATATGAAGATCCTGTGACTCTCTAGAAATTTTCTCTAAGATCTAGTTAAAACATCTAAAGCCAGTTATATTTTTACTCTACTGGGAGAAAAACCTCAAATCTAAATCCTATAGAGAAACACCAGAGAACAGACATTAGCCATTAGCTATTTAGCTTTCCATCAGAAACATCAGGCCACAAATAATCCAGTGGGTCAGAAAAGGACAATTTATTTGGTGTTCTGTTAATCAAAGCAGGAAAGGATTGGAGGATCAATCGTTCTTTGCAAAGTACTAGATGCTTTGAGGGACAACAATCAAAAAGATAAACTCCCTAAACTCATAGGAACTGATCTAACATGGGAGATAAGTAGCAACAAGTGGCTCTAAGACACTATTTTGTAGTATTTTATTTATTATTTTCATTTTATGTGTATGAGTGTATTGCCTGCATGTGGGTAAGTGCACCTGTATTGTGCAGTACCTGCGGAGGTCAGAAGGTGTTGGATCCCCTGGAACTGGAGTTATGGACAGTTGTTAGCCGCCATGTAGGTACTGGGAATCAAACCCGGGTCCTCTGCAAGAGCAGTCAGTGCTCTTAACCACTGAGCCATCCCTGCATCCCTCCAGCCCTACAACAATATTTAGAAGTAACATATGCCCTAAGAGAGGTTTAAATAAAGTACCCAGAATGTCAAAGGAGAAACAGATTGGCTGGAGGAATTTTAAAAGATGGCTCAGAGGAGATGACTAACCTATGGTCAAAAGGCCCTTTGTCAAAAATTACTGAAATACAAGCCAGGCGTGGTAGCATACGCCTTTAGTCTCAGCACTCAAGAGGCAGGGGCGAGTGGATCTCTGTGAGTTCAAGACCAACCTGGTCTACATAGTGAGTTCCAGGCCAGCTGGGGATACAGGGAGGACCCTGTCTCAAAAAGACCAAAACAAATTACTGAAATAGCAGAGAGGCTCATTCAACTTTTGACCCACCTATGCTTCTGATCATTATAACCTGGCCACCCACACATATACTTAAAAGATTTTACAAAATTAACACTTTCATATACCAGGTGATGAATGATCAAGTCAACAGTGCTACTTGGCAGCCATGACTTTAGGCTCAGCACGACTGCCATATACAACTGTAAAATTGAATATTTTATTTTATTTGGTACTAATTAATTTACTAAAAGAAGTAAGTGCAGAAAAGGAGACATACTGACAAGACATATCCCCAAAACATCCACACTGCAACATTGTGACATTAAGCTGTTTGACTAAGTATCTGGCTGAAATAGAAGAAACAATTTAAAGACGGTGTATCCAATGTTGGCAATAAACTGCAGAAAACTCTATTTTAAAGGTAAAGTATAATTAGAGAGCTTATTCTTTTTCCTAGCTTTCTGGAAATGGAATCTCTGTAACATTACATTCTATTGTTTCACATTCACATTTGACTTTTAAATCCATTTTCAGAAAGGCATTAAGTGAAAATTAAGGAATGTAGGTACTTGATAACAGTCATAAAATTATGGGTGTCATTCAAATGATTTAAAAAATCTTGAGCAGGCCTACATGAAAAGGGTTCAGAGATTATTAGTCCTGGCCATTAAGAGTAAAATACTAACCAGTGTATTTCCTTCAAGACCCTGACTCCTCACAAAATCTCCAGACCTGCAAACAGACTTAGTCCACATTTAGTCCACAGGCCAACACAGAGTTTAAGATACAAATACAAGTAAGACAGCTTTCTTGACCCCAAGGTGACCACAGCCAAGTAACACAAAAGAATATACCACTACCCTCAGAATATAAACATGGTATCACAGAAGAGGTAAGAATACAGTGAGAGAACCATTAATTTATCCAGGAAATTGGGGAAGTTTCACAGGAAAGGTCACCAACACAGATTTGGAAAGTGGAGTTTAATTTCAACAACACAGAACAGACTGAAAAGCAACAGAGGCAGAGAAAAAGCCTGAGCCAAATTAGAAATGATAAAGACAAAAGGTGTATTCTGATACAGAGAAAGTCAGTGTTGGAGTTAATTCCCCCTGAGGACACAGCAAGGAGCAGAACCAAGAAGAAGCAGACATCCCAGCTCTGCCACTTAGTAGGTAACATGAGACCATCAGTCAGCCAGTACAGCAGTGGACAGCTATCTCGTTTTATTTCATTTCATTTTTTTCTTGAGACAGGGCCTCACTAGGTAGTCAAGCTGTTCTTGAACTATGATCCTTCTGCCTTGGCTTCCAAAGTAGCAGAATTGCAGGTATATGTGTTAATGGCTGGTTTGCCTTGCTTTAAGTTGTCCAGAATCTGAAACTGTTTGTGAAATTCTCTCTTGAATTGTCTCTGTCTTGAAGGTCCCACTATAGTAACAAAAAAGGCAGGAAGGTATGCCTTCCCAAATACCTTATAGCTAGGCTATGGGCATATAAAATAGTCTCTACCAATGACAAACAGGGGCTGATTTTAAACTGGAGGCTAATGTCCCAAGGAAGGGGAACTGTGATTAAGGAAGCTGTCAAAAATAGCAAAAACTGCAGCATGATTGAAAATGTGAGGCAGTCTGACGTGGTGGTGCACACCGTGTTAGCAGATGGATCTCTGTGAGTTCAAGGCCAGCCTGATCTATATAGTGAGTTCCAGACCAGCAAAGATTACCTCAAGGTATAAGCTGTAATATCCAAGTACCTGGTCATAGCAAGACCTTCTCTGGCCCAGTTTTGGGGAACAATTTTAATCACTATTTCTGGCTAAGCAACCCCCAGGTTGGCTTTACAGTCCTACAGGATTCTGTCAACAAAACGATATACAAATAAATTTCTTTTGTTTAAATGAGTTAGAGTTGGTTCTAGCCATCAGAGTGGTTTCTGAAAGAACTCCTATATGGCTTTTTGATCATTACACTCTTCCTGAACTTTTTCATACACTGTCAGAGCTAATTCTAGACTTTTTAACCTTTCATTGCCTCTTCTGAGAAAAGGAAAAATGCATCAGCTTCATAAAGCTCTAAGAATTAAATGAAGATAGCTATCTTATTTTGCACTTAGCCATATAGGAGAAACTGAGTGTAAGTATGAGTGTGCATGTGAGTGTGTACAGCTGTAGGGTAATCAAACACATATATGCATACATACAGCCCACACATCACACCTAGCCAACACTGAACTCTAGCTTCAGAAAGCAAAAACAAAGCAGTTTCTTGAGGGCAGTCTGGATATGACTCTACATATAACTGCATGCTTACTTTCTTGACTCCATGAAGACAGAAGCCACATCCCATCTACCCATCTTGGTAATGCCAGAGCCTGGCAGAACGCCTATGCCAAGAGTACATAATAAATATTTGCTCAAAGAACCTTTGCACCAGCTTTTTTGATCACTGAAGTCCCTCTGATGGTTTTCCCACTGACCTTTTTCTAGATACACACCTTGCAACTTTTTGCTACCACTGTCCATGTACTCTACCCTCTAACAAGAAAAACAAAGCCTAATCTTTTTACAATGTTTCCAATGCTGCATATAGGTACATTAGCAAAAACAGAGTAACACTGGGGGAAAGCCCACTTATAAGGATTTAAATACTGTTTTGAAATTATCACTTGGAATACCTCTACCCTCCCCCAAAAGCAGGGAGGCAGTAACCTACAGCGATCTTTCAGATAATAATCTTTCAGTCTGCTCTAAAGGAAAAATTCCAGTCACAAGTCCCTAGCAACTACTTAATCAACACCATGACTTAAGAGGGGTCTCGAGATTGCACAGTATCCTCCAGAGAGTGATTTCTTGATGTTCACGGGTGGAGTACAGTTTTTAGGGTGAAGAAAGGGCTTAGAAGCAAATCACTGATACGGGGCTGCAAACTGTTCATGTAGCATCCTACATGCCATTTGTAATCCAGACTAGTCGACTCTCCAAAATAAATTGTCTTAAAAAAAAAAAAAAAGAAAGGCTAGAGAAAATTGAAATCTGTGATTTACAACTAGTTGAATGCAAAGGAAGCTGATTAGGAAGCAAGTCCTCATTAATGGCAATGCATTCTGTGACAGGGGGATTCAACACTTGCGGGCAGAAAGTGAAGTATCTGATTCTAAAAAGTTCACTGAAGTTAAGTCACATTTTAGTTGAACACTGCTCAAAAATCAGGAATCAGACAAAGCCATTTGCATTTCTGTATTCTACTTTGAGAAATAAGATTACTACTGGAAAATCGCATGATACACAGGGCTTCCGAAATGTTACTGAACTGATACTTTTTACAAAAAAAAAAAAAAAAAAACCCTTCGCTCTAAATGACCAGATCTGAATAATATCTCTATGTAGCACTTGAGGAACTTTCCGTCGAATCTGAAAAAAAAATTTTTTTAACGTGTTAAAACGTATTTATATCTTGTGACAGCACTTCCAGCTCGCCTTCCTTAGTTACAATGCTAACCATCTTCCTGGGACTTTCTCCAAAGGGATACACACCCGTATTCGGTCCCAGCCTTCACAGGAACACCTGAGATGGGAGTAGTGAAATACTTTCAGTCAGAAGAGAGTAAAGACCCACTAAGACCAGTTGCCATGAAGTTATGACCAGCACGTGTATGCGACTCATGAAAGGAAATGAAAAGTGCCAGCGAGTGTGGGCACTGTCACAGGATAAGGAAGCCTCCCAAACAAAAAACCCTTCAGCAGGTGGCCCTGGGTGAAAGCCCCGTCTCACTCCCGAAGGGTCCCCGCCCAGAAAGATCAAGGTCTGCGGCCAAACAGACCATGCAGCGGTCCTGGCGCGTGCCACCTTCAGAATTACAGCAGAGACCCTTCGCTCTGCGCAATCATGTCACGACCCCCACATTCCCAACCCGGTTCCCGAGCGCGGATTCGTCTCTCACCGCTCGCCCCCAATTCGCAGTCATCGCCGTGGACAGGCGCCATGGTCCGATACTCTCCGATTCCGCGCCAACCAGCCCGAAACTGGCGCGGGGGCCGAGATAGGCGCCAGCCCGAAAGCCAATCAGCGGTTTGGGAGGCTGCGGACTTCCGCCCGGAAGGCCACTGACGTGCGGCGCCGCGCCGCGCCCCGCCCCCGGCCTTCCCGCGGGTGCGCGTTTGGCGCCCTGTGATGACCCCCCCGAGGGAAAAGCTGGAGCCCAGGCAAGGCCTGAGAAGAACTGAAGAAGGAAGCGGGCGGGCGCTAAAAAGGAGACTGCGCAGGCGCACGCACGCTATCAGAAAATTTTGGTGTGCTCGTGGGAAGACGGGTTCTCCGGTTCTGAGAAATTTTCTGGGAAAAAGAGATGCGGGTGGGCAGAAAAGGGCGTGGTTGGACTCTGTCTCTCTGTCTCTCTCTCCCCTCCCACAAGGGATGGGCTAATGGGATATGCCCGATATTTCATCTCTCTAAGTGTGATTATCTACGCAAACATATGTCACGACTTTAAAGTGTATGCTCCATCTTAAGCAAATGGCTAAAGTAGCAGCCTCCAAAACCAATAATCTCTTATGCCTCCTGAAGTGACACACCTGAAAAAGAAACAATCGCTTATGTAGTTTCTGTTTGGTTTTGGTTACTTTGTTTTGTTTGCATGTTTCTTTTAAGACAGGGTTGTTGGAGCTGGAGAGATAGCCAGAGTTAAGAGCGTTGGCTGGTCTTAGAGTCTTTGAAGACTTGGATTTGGTTCCAGCTCCCACGTGGTGGCTAACAACCGCCTAAAACTCCAGTTCCAGGGGTTCCAACGCCCTCATCTGGACTCTGCAGGCACTGCACACATGTAGTGCACTTACATACATGCAAGCAAAACACTCATACACATAAAAATCAATAAAATGTTTTTTAAAATGGCTTATCAACACAAAATGCAGCTCTCACCTCAAAAGGACTAAAACAGTTATTAAATCTTCACTCTTGGGAGGCCGAGGTAGGAGAATGCTACCTTGGAACCCAGAATAGACTTAATACCATGTTTGAGGCTTGCCTGGGTTGCATAGCAACCAAGAGAAGGAAAGAGGGGGAGAGGGAGAAGGGAGAGAGGGACGGAAGAAAGGAGACGCAAAAGGAAGAAGAGGGAGGGTTAATGACGTAACATCAAAAAGATAAAAAAAATTGGGAAATCAAGTATGCAAAGTGTTTATGATATTATAGAGTAGAAACAGCAGAGGGTAAAGTGAAATGTGCACAGTTAATTGCAGAAATATATCAAATATTTATATGAAATCTATAAGCAAAATTTTTTTGCCGGAATGATTGACTTACAAGCTTTTTTCTGTTTATATTATGCTGTCTTTAATACTGAGAAATTTAAAGCATCAGATAGGCTTGGAGTTGGAGTCATAGACTTCTACATAACCCTGGGTTGATTACCGAGACTTCAGTTTCTTCCTTTATAACATGTTCCTACTTACAAAAAGAAAGATTGAAATTTAATCAAAATAATACATGTACAATGCCTTTAAGGTCTCGACATCTAGGCCAGCAAGATGGCTCAGTGGGTAAAGGTGCTTACTCCCAAGGCTGACAATCTGAGTTCAATACCCCAAACTCATGTGGGGGAAGATAGAAAAGGTGGAAGGAGAAAAATGACTCCCACAAGTTGTCTTCAGACTGCCACAGGCACTGAGCTGGGTGCAGTGGCATATGCCTGTAATCTCAGTACTCAGCAGGGTGAGGCAGGGGTATCATGAGTTCCAGGCCATTCTGAGCTATGTAGTGAGAGACTGTCAAAAAAAATTTAAGACAAAATTTAACAAGTTAACAAATAATTAACAAAATTAACAAATAATTTTATTAGGGTATTTTTATCAATGTAACCTTGTAACTAAATCAATATGACAGTCAAATCTATGAAATCAAGTGTATCAACTATCAGAAAATTCAATCAGTTAATACATATGATTATGTTCAACATTTTGAATACGTTGGTGCTTTACACATTACACTGATCCTCCTAATAACTATGTGAGGTAGGACATATCAAAAAAGTGCAAGTTTCCTATTCATGTTCCTCTTTCTTTTTAGTAATAGAATGTAAATTTACAACTAGATACATTGACAGAAGGAAGAAAAACTATTTCCAAGTTTTCTTTGCAGAAAGGTTTAGCTGTATGACAAACTTCTGGCCAACAGGATATATATGCTATCACTATGTAGGACTTGGAAGAAGGATCCCTAAAAAAATGAAAGATTTATTTAGAGCCATTCTGCCTTTTCTCCTTCTTCCTTACAACACAGATTTGAAGCCTGGAGGTCCACCAGCCATCTTGAGGCATGGCATAACTGTGGAAATGAAAGTCACATTCTAAAATAGTGGCACAGAATGATAAAAATATGGACTCCTAATAGCCACAAAGCCACTATAACATCCTTAGACTGCCTAACTCCAAGCTTCTATACAAAAAAAGAAGTAAACAACAAATGGTTAAAGATACTATTTCTAGAATTTTCTATTTAGGCAAACTTGTATAAAACTGTTTCAATAAAGTAAAACTAATTTTACTTTCATCTTATTTATCTTACCAGTTGAAACCAAGTATCAGATGAGAGATGCAGCTTCTTTATCAAACACCAAAGATGATATTCTTTTTCCATTGTGAGACTGTCTCAGATGAATGGGTGTCTCTCTCATTTAAATGACAGTAGCAGTTAAGAGCAGATGAATCTTTCATAGTACTCATTCACTCACCAAATGTTTACCAAGTGCCTACAGGCTGGCATTACTCAAGGTCCTAGGGGTGAGATGTTGAACAAGAATAACCTGCCTAGCAATTATTTTCGACTTCTTCAGCAAACTTTCTTTTAGAAACTATATTTTTCTTGAAAGAGAAAGAGAGGATGAAGAAAGGAGAGGAAAGAGAGAGAGAGAGAGAGAGAGAGAGAGAGAGATAGGGAGAGGGAGGAGAAGGAGAGAGGCTACACCAGCCAAGCAGATTATAGTCTGACATGCTTGCCAGATGTGCTAGTCAGATTCTGTCAAGTTGACACAGACTACAGTTACCTGGGAAGAACCCCAATTGAGATATTTCCTCCATCAGACTAGCCTGTGGGAATGTCTGTAAGACATTTTCTTTTTATATATTTTTTATTTATGTGTATAAATGTATTGCTTGCATGCATGTAAGTGCACCCGATTACCACAATGACCGTGGTGTTCAGAAGAAGACATCAGATCCCTTGGAACTGGAGTTATAGACACCTGTTAGCGGCCATGTGGGTGCTAGGAATAGAACCCAGGTCCTCTGCAAGAACAGCCAATGCTCTTAGCCACTGAGCCATCTCTCCAGCCTCTGTAAGACATTTTCTTGATTGCTAGTTGATATAGGAGGGCCTAGCCCACTGTGGGCAGTGCCATCGCTGGCAGGTGGGCCTGGGCTGTATAAGAAGGGTGGCTGAGCAAGCCAGGGAGAAGTAAGCCAGAAAGTAGCATTCCTCTATGGTCTCTTCTTCAGTTCCTGCCAGGTTCCTGCTTTGGCTTCCCTCCATGATGGCTATGATGTGGATGTGTAAGGCAAATAAACCCTTTCTTCTCCAAGTTGCTATTGGTCAGTCTTTTAATCATAGGAACAGAGAAGCTAAGAACACCAGGCATGATTCTCATTAAAAATCAATAGTACTCTGGTTTCAATATCTGTGTGAGTTTGTTAGCATGAATCCAGTCCCTGTGCCTGATTTTCTTTAAGTATATTGACAAAATCTGCTTTAAGGCCATTCAAAGATTCCAAGCTCAACTAGGCAATGTTATATATACATGTCTGTGTAAAGGGGGATTGTTCACTAACTGGAAAAAAGTAAACAAGAGTAACAGAACCTGCATTCAAAGATTCCAAGCTCAACTAGGCAATGTTATATATACATGTCTGTGTAAAGGAGGATTGTTCACTAACTGGGCAAAAGTAAACAAGAGTAACAGAACCTGCTTATGCTCTTAATGGCCCACAGGGAGTCCATGTAATACGAGAGATACACCTGCCTGGGGTAGCTGACAGTGCCAAAACTCAAATCATTGCCAAAAAAGATACATAGTAACAGTGACTGTCAGACCTCTCCTCTTGCTCCTGGACAAAACACACCACTTTGGATGGCATTTTCCATCCTGTGCCTATAAGGTGCCTATGCTATATGATCCTCATGGGATTTGTTTGAGTGCTTGGCTTAACAGCATATACTCTGAGACTGAGACTAACTGAATCAACAATCAATGGAAAGCACAATTCAGCTTAATGGTGGAATCTATGTCATCTCTAAAGCAAGCGTGGGTGACACCCCAAAATCATGGACCAGAAAGATAAAGCCAAATGGATCTAACATTGCTCAGAGGTTGGGGGTGGGGGAGACACATAGGTCCACACCAGCTTTTCCTGAGCTTGAAGACAAATAATCCCTTAATTAATTCATAATAGCTGTATGCTATTATTCTGGTTGTTCTAATATCTAAATACCTCTTGCTGTGCCTGGGAGATTGCCTATATTCTAGGGTTTAGAGGAAGCAAACTATCAGTTTACAAATAGCAAATATTTCTGTCCCAGCAATGCTGTTAGTCACAACATGGACACATCCTATTGGCCACAAGAGATTTTAATTTGGGAAGTAGGATCTCAAAAATAGAGAAATTTCTTTGTCTCAACAATAGCAGTTCCCACATCCTGCCAGGCAACAATTCCACAGAGTCAAGGGAAAGGCCAGTGTCCAGGACACCTGCAATGGCAGAAGTGGCCAAGATGCTCTTTACCAGAAAACTCAAAGAGTGAGCTCAGCAGTGACTTCATCTTACAGAGTCTCACTTTGTTCCTGAGCACTTCAGCCTGGTTCTCCTAGTGAGTCTGTAAGTTACTTGTTAAACCTTTTCCTCTTCTTCCTTGTCTTCATTATTTCCTTCCTTCCTTTCTCCCTTCCTTCCTCCATTCTCCTCTCCTCCCTTCCTTTCTTCCATCAGAAGTCAGTTTCTGTTGCTTACAATTAATATTCCTACGTACACACCATTTTATCTCTTTGCTCTGTTCTTACTTCACATGGACTAAGAAATCTCCTGGTTAATATTCAGGCACACACAAAGACAGAAGAATACTAGACAGACAATGAAAGCATTTGGCAATTTGAAAGTGATGGTCCCCACAATCAACAAATAGGTGATTGTTCTAGTTAAAACATGTCTCTTAAGAGCTTAAGTAGAACTGTCCCCAAGAGACTATCCCTGGGAGTTCAAAGGGAATCCACTCAATATCCATAACACTAAGGATAAGATTCTGGGCTGTGAGAACCCAGGAGGGTAACTCCAAGAATCCCTCCCTATGAAAAACCAGCACTTGGCACTCCCAGACCCCAGTCTCACAGACATGCTCTCCTAAAACAGGGCATGTCTCTTTGAGGCTTGACCTTCACAAATACATCTGTCTTGTCTCTCACTGTATTAAGTCATTAAATAGCAAATTCAACATCTTTTCTCATCCATTCCTTGGAGGCAAAATAGTAATTTTGTAAGATATAGATTTCTAGATCTGATGAGAGGAAAGGAAGACACACTAGAATTAGATATTAATTGTTTCATTTCATAACTATTCCATCTCAAATTGAGAAGTAACAATTGAACTGTTATCTAATTCCAGAAGATGAATAGTAACTTAAATGTGTGCTGACCATATAGATGTGTCACTATGTATTATAGCCTATGGGAGTTAATCTTGGAGACAAAAATATAAAGCACTTAGTCTACTTGGATTGCTTGAATCATAATCCCTACAGCCTTAGGTGCTTCTGGACAGAAAATTCCATTTTATGAGGCTGACCATACAAATTGATTAATTAATTAATTAATTTACAATGGAAACAAATGTTTTGCATGAAGATTTTTTTGTGTGAGAGAATTTAATTTCTTTTTCCTGTTGTTTTTTGTTTGTTTTTCTGAGACAGGGTCACATGTAGCCCAGACTGACCTTGAACCTGCCTCTTCCTCCCAAGTAGTATATATACCACTACATTCAGATCTATCCTAAGTAAATGGCACTAATTCAACCAAGAATATAGAATGAAAAATTATTTTGAGAACCACTCTTATGCAGTCAATTTTAGCCATTTAGGCCAATGCATCTGTGTCCTCCCCTCAAAGCCACTAAGCATAATGCCCTTGGCCCTGCTCTCTTCTAGAAGAACAATGTTAGTTCCATGCCTTTAAGTGAACTATCAGGAATTAATGACCAATGAGCAGATCTTTTGTGATAAAAGGGCCCTGGATCATTGAATGAATATGCAATGCCACCCCGATCTAGGAGATATTAAAGTCATTGGATAGGTCAGCAAGATGGCTCAGTGGATAAGAATGCCTAACATCAAGCCTGACAACCTGAGTTTGATCCCTGGGCCCAAGTGATAGAAGGACAGAACTCACTCCTACAAGTTTTCCTTTGACCTCCACACAAATACTGTTGCATGCATACATCTACACACATACACATACAAATAAATCAATAAGCAAGCAAACATTTACTACATAATATAAAGTTATTAGAACAACATTAACAAAGAATTATGAGTTCGAACACTGGCCGTATAACTAAATAGTCAATGTGAATTTTAGCAGAAGACAGCACAAGGATTTCATAATTTACATATGGCCAATGTTCTAAAGCATTGTTTCTTAGCCTGGCTGCAAATTAGAATCATCTGACTGATTCCTCAAAAATGACAGATTTTTAGAGGATAACATATCAATGTGCAGCTACTGCTAGGAACAAGCGATCTTGATGGGGAATTGCTAAACCTTCAATGGGAAAGAGAACTTGGATGGGAACATTGAGCCAAACAGTATGGGGGCACAAATGCCTGGCCCCACTTCCTGCCATGAGGAAGGAAGGCTCATCCCTTATCTGTACATTCAGTACTATGTATCTGTGCATTCAGTACTATGGCTTCCTGATACCCGGATGATGCCTGGGTGAGTTAAAAAGTATTATGCTAGCTCAGCAGTGGTCTTACAAGAAATAATGTAAAAGATCCTACTCCTAGTGTTAAACATCTGCGCTCAGAGAAATCAAAGTCTGCCAAGTCTGTGGTCTAAGTTTTAGAAATGGAAAATGACTTTCAGTTCAAGCTGTTCTCATCTGTTGCTTCCACATATTGTCGCTGTTCTTTTAGCAGTGAAGACAATTTTGTAGCTTACTCCTCTTAGTTTCTAACTACTGAATCATTTCTACTAGTGCAACAAACATACCCAAACAGTCATGGCACAGTCAAGGGTTTGTTTTTATGCTCATCTGTTTTAAAAGATCATCCTGGAAACAGAAAACAAAAGGGGTTAAAAGCAAGGGAAGGGTGCATGTCAATTATTTGGAAGGCAAATCTGCTGAATAGTTGTGTAGATATGTATAAATCCGATGACCTTCAGAGCCATATATAAATTATCCTTATAACCACAGGAAAGATTACCTCTTGATTGACTTTTACTCTCATTCTCCTCCACTGGCATAAATAGCAGATGTTTAGCTATACCTAATGATGTCTATAGTTAGATTATCTGTACCTCTTTGATGCAATCATTCATTTTTTTTATTGCAGCCCTAGCTGACCTGGAACTCACTATGTAGACAAGGCTGATCTTGATCTCAAATATACCCGGCTGCCTCTACCTCTCAAGTGCTGGGGTTAAAGTTAAAGGTGTATGTCATCATGCCCAGCTAGATGGTGCAATCATTCTTAAACCTTCCTGTAAATATTTATTTATATTTTATAGGTTATGTATCACCTTACATTCTTTTTTAAAAAATTATGTTTGTGTGTGTGTTTGTGTGTGTGTGTGTGTGTGTGTGTAGGCATGTGAATGTGAGTGCCCAAGGAGGCCAGAAGAGGACATTAGGTTCTCTGGAACTGGAGTTACAAGCAGTTGTGTGCCTACAGATGTGGATGCTTGGAGGAGAATAAGTCCCCACTGAGCCATCTCTCCAGCCCCAACCACCTTACAGTCTTAATCAAACTTCTTAGTTTGAGACCATTGTAAATTCACATTCAGTTGTTATCGTCATGTCAGTTATCATCGTGTTTCACCACTCGGGGTCAGCCCGAGTGGACTTTGGGGGTGGCCCAGCCGGAGGGGTTGGGGGTGAGTAGATGCAGAGTCAAGCCGCGGACTCCAGGAGTTGGACGGGAAGCAGGCCAAGCACGTGGCACTGCCAACTCGTTTACTGAATAGGCGCACAAGCTCTTATAGGCCTGGATAGCCAATGACCTTATGGGGTGGGGTCCCAAATACAGACAATAGTAAGTTTCTCCCCAGGTAGGCAGGTTCTTTCCAGGTGCTGGTCTCACGACTAGCCAGAGCAGAACGCCACACCCACAGGATCCATTCCTCTATTCCTCCTAGCAGGTGGCCTGGCTAGGCCCACCTTGCATTATGCCCAACAAGTTGTAAGAAATAGTGCAGAAATGTCCCATGTACTCTTTATCCCACTACAAAAATAGTCAAACTATTAGAGGACACAAATGTGTAGACACTTTACCCAGTGCCTCCTAATGGTAACATCTTGACCTTAGGCACTGATTAAGTACTAATCTGTGCTCTCTTTCTGTAATTATGTGTACCAGTCTTTATACAGACATGTTTCATTTCTCTTGAATAAATATTTGATGCATAAACTTGCTGTTAAATACATGTTTATCTTTAAAATAAATTGCCAACTTTTAAGATGGCTGAGCCACTTCACATTCTCCCAGCAATGTGAGACATCCTGTTTTTCTCTTAATTTCCTTCTTACTGGTGCATATTACTAACCCATTGTGAGTTTTAAAAACATATTTTATTATTTTTATTTTGTGTATGAGTGTATTTCCTACATGTATGTACATGCACGCATGTCATGCAATACCCTCAGAGGTCAGAAGAGGGCATCAGATCCCCTGGAACTGGAGTTAAAGACAGTTGTTAGCCACCATGTGGGTGCTGGGAATCAAACCTGGGTCCTCTGTAAGAGCAGTCTTTGCTCTTAACAGCTGAGCCATCTTTCTAACCCCTCATTGTGAATTTTAACATGCACTTCCTGTGTGACTATTAACATCGAAGATCTTTACATGTGCTTTTAGGCCATTCATAACTGTTTCCTTTTCATTGTATGCACTGTGTTTCTTTTTCTGCTTTAATGAAACAATTCATATGGTTCTTGTTTACTTCCTCTCTTGGTATATACGATTTATATATTTTTTTAACTTTTTAATGTTTACCCTAGGACCTACAAATATACATCCTAAAATAATGTAAATCCACTTCCAAGTTACACTGAAATGCAGGTAACATTTCTTTAAAAAAAAATGAATTCCACACACACCCCTAACTGAGGACCTATGGACAGCTGATGGCTGAGAGGGAGTCAGTTTTCTTTAGGAGTGTGGCTACTAGTAGGTCCACCACACTCAGTGGATGACCTCACACCCAGGAGTATATGGGCAGCACAAATTGAACTTGATGGGCTATTAAGAAAAAAAGAAGAGGCTAGAGAGATGGCTCAGCGGTTAAGAGCACTGACTACTTTATCAGAGGATATGAAGTCGATTCCCAGCACTCCAGTTCCGGGGATCTGACGCCTTCTGATCTCTTAAGGCATTGTACGACATAGGTGCACTTACACACATGCAGGCAATACACTCATGCACATAAAATAAAAATAACAAATAAAATATTAAAGTAAAGAAAGAGGCAAAGTTGGAGGTTAGGTAAAGAGGTTGGGGTGGATTTGGGAGGAGTTAGGGGTAGCAGAAGGGGATGAATATGATCAAATACATTGTATGAAATTCTCAAAGAATTAACAAAAATATTTTAAAATTACAATATTTAGTGTGTGTGTGTGTGTGTGTGTGTGTGCGTGTGCGTGTGTGTGTCACATGCCGCACCATGCATGTGGTGGTCAGAGGCCAACTTGTGGGAGCTGATTCTCTCCTTCTACCATGTGGATCCCAGGGATTGAACTCAGGTCATCAGGCTTTGCACCAAGTGCCTTTAAATGCTGAGCCATCTTGATGGGCCAAATGCAGGTGACCTTGTTCTGAGTGCTCCTTTCTCCTCAGGATCTTGCTGCCAATCATTTCACTGATTCATTTGCTATAATCAGCCAATATATACTATGTTGCTTTAAACAACTAGGCTTTAGATCAATTGGGAATATGAAAAGTAGAAAATTGTATTTTGTCTTCATTTTTTCCTTATCTGATATGCTTCTTTCTTTATGTAAATCCCAGTTTCTCAGCTATCTAACTTTCTTCCTGCCTCAACTTCTATTAACATTTCTTGTGGGGTAGGTAGGCTGGTGATGAATTCTTTTTGGTTTTGTTTGTATGAAAAAGTCTTTGTGGCTTTTTTTGAGCTTTAACAGCTTTATTTTTTAAGACCCTGCATCTAATGAGAAGTTATTTGAAAGCAACATTTAAAAGAAAAAAAGCCAGAAGGCATTATAAATAGCATTTAATTTCCTACGGGAGAATAATCACTAAAAAATGGTAATTATTTAAAAAAATTTAGCAATCACTAAGGGCCCCAGTCTTTTGATGTGAAATATATGGACAGGATTTAAATAGCATTAGGAATAATGAAAAGCTTTCATAGCTGACACAACATTTTTGTTGTATCAATATTTCAAAATTGCACAAAAGATTATAAAAATCAAAATAACAAATTTCAGACAACTAACCTTTAAAAACACAAAGAGGAATTATTGCATATCCATAATAATAGGAGTGAAAACAAAGGTGAGCTTACAAAATTTTCACACAACCTTCTTTGTTCACTGGGCTGTACACATCATCAACATCAGAATAAATGAAGTCAAAAACAGTTCTGATCACTTGCCAAGAATTGCTTTAGGATTTCCAGTTGTCTTGCAGTTTTTGTTTTAAGCAAGTGAAAGGATCTTTGTTAAATTCTACAAGTTGTTCTTGACTACATATTCTTCCTTCCCTTTGGACAGTTAATTTTATTGGATGTACAACTCTGTGTCAGTTGCCTTTTCTCTTTCAATGGTTTAAGATTTTGCTTCGCTCTCCTCTTGTGTGGTTTCTACAAAGTCCACTCTAATTCGAATCTTTGTTCTTCTGTACTTAAGTTGTTCATTTTCCTAAGTCTTCAAGATTTTCACTCTGCCCAGGAATGGTGACACATGCCAGTAAGCAAGATGCCAAGACAGGAAGATTGTGAGTTCAAGTCCAGCCTGAGCTACCCAGTGAGACCCTGCCTCAAAAAAAAAAAAAGTAGATTTTCAGTACTGGAATATGATATTCTTGGGCTGTTCTCTGGTTTGGTTGGGTTTGTGTTTTGATCTTATCCTCTGAGCTTCGCAGATCTGTGATTTGTATCTATCTGTCCACATAAGTGTTGCGTTAACTTGCAAAGTTCTTGGCCACTCTTAACTTCAAATATCTCTTCTGTCCTGTTTTCTGTTCCTGAGCCTACTGATATTCCAGCCTCACCTACATTATAGCTTTTGTGATTGTCCTGCTACTTCTTCCCTGACTGTAGTGTTTCCAATTGATTTCCTCCAGGTTTTGTCTCTCTTTGATTATGATTGTTTTAATTTTTTTCTTAGGTGAGACAAAAAGAATAGAGAAGGTTGAAGTCCTCTTCCCAAAGATAGAATGCTTAATATCATCTTACTCCCCGTGAGTCTTTCTCTATGGAAAACAGGCCACTGTGATGGAGAATATGTAATGAAAGTTTTCCTAATGGTTACTCTCTCCCTTTTCCTAAGGAGACACTTTAGGGATCTTTCTCAGCTCTTCATTGTGAGAATTTGGTAGTGTAATCTTTCCAATGTAACACTCCCCAAAGCCTAGACTTGAGGGGTGGCATCTTGCCCCTTTATCTATGTTTTCTGAGGGTATGAGGAAGTCATTGATTTTCAGCTTGTCCAGATCTCTTTGAAGTAGAGGTGATAGCCACAACTTGCAAGCCTGTTACACCTAGGCACCCACACCACATATCTCTCATATACTATCCTCTGTTTTCATTTTGTTTTGGAGAAGGGAGGAGAAACGAATTTGGATGTTTTTGTTTGCTTGCTTTAGTTTGTTTTACAATACCATGGAGAATCAAGCCATACTGCCAGCATTGCATGTAATTAGAAGACACAAGTCTGCACACTCCTTGGCAACCAGTCCTGTGATGGTAGAGCTCACCTTTATTATTTACTGTAAGTCACATATATCTTCAAAATACAGAAATACACCATCTTTTCTCTGGTATGATTTTCATTGTTGAATCTTTAGTGCTGTGTTGACCTTCTTCTGACCTATGGTTTGCTCTTCCTGACTGTTGGCCATCAGCACATCATCAGTGTCAGCTTTGGAAGTCTGTTGAGCCATCCCTCGATCCCATTCATGGACCTAATACATAGAGATTACTTTGGCTTCTGTATTGTCAACACAGTTCACCATTGTTCCAAGAGCAAGGAAGAGCCAGGAGATCTGGGTTCATGCCTGTAATCCCAGCACTCAGGAGTCAAAAGCAGCAGGATTGCCAGAAGTCTAAGGCAAGCTTGGGTTACATTGTGAGTTCCAGGACTGTCTGGGATACAGCTGAGATCCAGTCTTTAAAAATAAAGTGGAAAAAAAAAAGGAAGTGGTAGAGGACGGCCCTGGGAAATCTAGAATTTTGCCCTGAATGACTAATCATGTCTTTGTTTGTTTTGACATCTTGAAAGTCAAAAAAAGGAGCAAATTTTATATTTTCTTTAGTGAGTTACTTGCTCAAATCTTTTGCCCATTAAAAAATTTGAGTTATTTACATAATTATTAAATTATAAGTTTTAAACGTCCTAAATAAAAATTATTTCTAAAATGTGCCCTTTTCTAAACTGTCTTCAAAGTGTTAGAGGTTTTTTTTACATAATTCAATTAATTCTTTTGTATGTGTTGTTCATTCTTTTAATGTCCTTTTTACAAAGTCTGTGCCTAACCCAGAATCCCAAAGACTTACTATGTCTTATTCTCGAAGTTTTATGGCTTTTACATTTTGGTGCACAACCATTTCTGGTTCATTTTCGTATATTATGTAAGACAAATGTCGAAGTTAATTGTTTGCTTATGGATGTTCTAAAATCATTTTATTTTACTTAATTTTTGTTTTCAATTTCTGTAAAAATGCATAACAAAGAATTACCATAATAAGCACTTTTGACTATACATTTCAATGGCACTAAGTTATTTGATATTATTGTGTAACCAAATCTACAGAATTCTTCATCTTACAAAGGATTGAAAGTCTATATCTATTAAATAACAATTCCCCATTTCCCCTCCCCTAACTTCTGGGAACTCCCATTCAACTTTTTGACTATAAATCTGACTACTCCACTATAAATTTGACCTTCCATAAGAGGGGTTATATAGTACCTATCTTTTTTTGGATTGGCTTATTTCACTTAACGTAATATGTTCAAGATTCATCCACGTTGTAACATGTGTCAGAATTTCTTTTCTAAGTAATATATCCTATTGTATGTATAGACCACATTTGGTTTATCCTATCCTCCATCAATGAATACTTAGATTGATTCTACTCTTGGCTGTTATGACATGCTTCTATGAATGACATCAATCTTTGAAAAGGCATATTTTTCCCCTGGAAATATCTTGTTACTTTCAGAGAAAATAAATCCGCCACATTCATATAAGTCTATTTCTAGGTTTTCTGTTTTGTCCCATTCGTCTATATGTCTGTACTAATGGTAATACCACACTGTGTTGACTAGTTTAACTTATATAAGTCTTAAAATCGGAGACTTCAGGGACTATGAGATGGCTCAGTGGTTAAGGGTGCCTGCTTCCAAGCCTGGGAACCTGAGTTCAATCCCTGGGATCTACATGATGGAAGAAGAAAACTGACTCCCAAAAGTTGGTTCTCTGACCTTCCCACACATACCATGGTGTGTGCCCATACATGTATATGATAAATAAATAAACAAATAAATCATTTAAAACTTAAAATTAGGGACTTCAAGTTCTCCATTATTGCTCCTTTCAAAATTATTCTGGATAGCTAGGTTTTTCCATTTTCATAAAATATCGGGAATCAGTTAGTCAATTTCTAGCAAAACACTTGTAAGAATTTTAACTGAGACTACATTGACTCTACAGATTAATCTGGGTGATGTCTCAATCAGTTTGGGATCTTTGTAAGAAAGTACTGTAGACAGAATAATTTATAAACAAATAGAAATTTATTTCTTCTAGTTCTCGAAGCTGGGAAGTCCAAGATCCAGATGCTGGCAGGTTCCGTGTCAATCCCTAGACTTGTTTATCTCACAAAAGAATTTCTTTGGCATTCAGATTTGAAGGTGAAGAGACTTTTTCCCAAGGTAAATGGCAACAGAGAAGAAGGAAGAGAAAGATATAATGAGCCAGTTTCTTGTACCACATATAGAAATCTTACATAGTGAAAGGGCTACTGGTAAACAGAAAAAAAACATTAGAAAGATATAAAAGCTATTAGGAAATACATTATGTTCAGTTTTCCTCCAGGTCAGGTACACACCAAGTAAACAATATTTCTGCTACTAACAAAAAGTCTGCAAAACCCCAAAAATCCATTAAAGTAATTGCTTTGAGGTGAGAGAAAGGAAACAATTTCAAAATTACTTGGCTTATCACTCTAACAACTTAGGGAAGTTTTGTTAATGGGCTAATGATTGAACAAACTTGAAAGATAGTTATTTGCTTGGAGCTATGTTATTCACCAAGTTACTACAACTGAAATTACTGTAGACCAAAAGTAAAAACTCATAAATTCCTAAGGACTTCGCTGTCCACCATTTCTCAATGTATATATTTTTCTTTGACACCAATACTTGTCCAGATCCTAACTCCATCTTCAGTACTATTAATCTGCCTCTAGTTCGAGAACTGAAAAAGTGTCCCTGTCAAATCACAGGGCATTTCCTAGCAATAATCTGCCCTCTCGAAGACACACTGAAAAAAAGGAAAATAATGTAATTTCAATCATATTCATTAAAAATATTGATTGAGCACTTAATATGTGCCAGGCACTGAGGATATCAGCACTGAAGCAAAGCTCCTGGGCTTACCACATTTTGCTAGGAAAGACAAGCCAAGACATATCTCCCTTTGGTGACTGGTATTATGAAACAGAACAAATCAGGGTAACAGGGGATAGAGAGTGATAAGTTGGGAGCAATAAAACTTATTATTGAAGTCAGGAAAACATTTAGCTTTATTTACTTTTCAATTAAACACATGCTAAGCAAGTGCTGAGCCACTGAGCCATCTCCCCAGGAATATGCAGTTTAATAGCTCATGTAGACTGACTTCAAATCCACGAAGGCCAGTATTATCATAATTGCTTTCATTTCCACCTGGCTTCAGGCATGGCACATGGTAGATGCTCAATAAATCTAATGAAAACAAATCCAATGGGAGCAAATACACTCTTGAACTTGGACAGATCTTGCTACCATGTGGACAGACTGTGATTGTAGTTCAGACTTTGGAAATGCACGGCCCATACTTTGTGTTCCATCTTCATCAATATTGATAGCTAATTCTAGAATGTCAGGAGATATAGAAAAGTAGGGAGTCACAGATAACCACTTTCCTCTAAGACCCAGCAAAACTCCCATCTCCTCACTTGTTCCCTGGTTTCGTCTAAGGACTGAGATCCCCAAACCATCCCTGGGTGAAGTCAACAGCCAAACAGTTTCTACAGCTAGTTAACTAACAAACACGCAGGAAAACACTGCAGAGATTCATTTATTCATTTCATAATCATTCTTAAAGCAAATACTATGGAGCTGGGGAATGTAGCTCGGTGGTTGCTTGCCCAGCATGCACAAGGCCCTAGGTCTGATATCTCCACACTGAAATGAATAAACTACTACATGCTAAGAACTATGTTAGGTGTGAAATAAACTATTGCACTTCAGGCCAGAATCTAGCTCTTGGGCACTTCAATGTGGAAAATAGAATTGTTCATATATCCAGAGGTGATGAAATTAAAAGACTACCTACATTTAGCTACAATTAAAATTAGAAGAAAATGTGAACTCATTCATTTCCAAAATTATTTAGAATATTTCAGTTCTCTAACATTTGTAGAGTCTCAGTAAGTGTACAAAATGAAAACCCATGAAGTATATACCTACATGTTTAAAAGTCTGCAATTATATGTGTATATGTAATATATATATTATATATATATATATATATATATCTTATAAATGTATATCTTATAAATGACAAATGACCTAGGAGGCTAAATGGCTTGTTGGAAAGATGGGGAGAGAAGCCAGACCTTCTTCTCTATCCTACACCACAGGATGGGGCTAAACTAAACCTCCAGGTTTTTTTCAACTTTCCTGCTAAAAGTCTCTGTTCAACCACCCCCTTATGTCTGGAGATGGGCCATTGTGTGGCAGTGACCCTAAAGAAAAGGCTAAGCAGGCCCTCATAGAAGCTAGGACACTTAGGAAGATAATTCCAGAGTGTTGTAGAAGAAGGGTGGAGTCTCCAGATGTGTACTCCATCCCTTGACCCCATGAACGAACGGGAGGAAAGGAGGAAAGCTGTGGACTTAGTACAAAAGGAGGATGATTCACCAGCTTCAGAACTGAGGCCTAGTTCACCATCCTTTCTAGCACAGAATACCCATTAGCTAGGTATATTGTCCTTTATATTCAGGTGTGTGTCTCTTTGTTCCGAATAATTACATTTTTTTCTGAGGGTCAGGGGCTGCAGAGACTGCAGACTGAGAAAATGTGTGTATCTCATCACATGGGGCTGCTCAGCCCAGAGGAATGTCTTTGCATCTATTTCCTTGGGCTCCTTACATGATTCTAAACCCAAGTTCTATGAGGTGTTCTCCCGACTGTCCTCTAAATTCTATCATGCTCAGGATTCTCTCCTAATAGTCCTCAAATTACTTGGCAAAAAGTCAATCAGTCAGGGAACCACTATGAGCAGTGGAGAAAAAGATTTATCACAGAAACTGGTCCTGGCCTCACTGCCAGAAGGATGGGGAGTAGAAGTCCAGGAGGGCATGGAATGAGAAGCCACATAGCCCTCAGTCTGAGAAAGCCCAGCACATCCAACTGTAGAAGAGGAGAAGGAAATGTCAGGAGACCTGTAGGAAGCTGCTCCTGCCTCTGCGGCCCCAGGGCTCCTGTTGATTGATTATGGGCCAGGAGTGGTGTGACCCACACCTTTAATCTCAGCACTCTGGAAGCAGAGACAGCCGAATCTCTGTGAGAGTGAGGTCAGCCTGGTCTACATACCAAGCAAAGTTCCAGGCCAGCTGGAGATACAGAGAGACCCTGTCTCAAAACAACAACAACAACAAAGACTCAGAAGTTGGAAAGAAGACCTTACCACAGAGGGAACGTGAGAGGGGACAAGCTGGAATCTGCTGTCTCCGTGCCTCTGCTATAACTTACTTTTTAACAGCCTTTGCATAATAATGACTCTTGTTTCAGTCTTATCTTCCAAATCCTGTGGAAATTCCTCTCTGGGCCAACTCTAACCCAGAGCTTTAAGGGAAGGGGATCCCAGGGAAACATGATTCCAGTGACCAAGTTGGCACACTGCATACTGCCACGCTAGGAAACTCATAGCAGATGCACTGACAGAACTCAGCTGGCAACTGGCAGGGCACCCAGAGAAGGTGCAGGATTGATGGATGTACAGAAAGGCTAAAAAGCATCCCTTAACAGGTCCAACAGGACTTACTGTCCTGGAGGATAGAATATACAGAAAGCTACTAAGAGTTTTCCTGCTCAGATGGGACTAAGGAAATCATTACTTGGGCTAGGGCAAATTTAGGACAATTGTTTTCCTTTTGAACTGAGAGGAAACAGTCAAGCAGTCAAAATTCCCTGAGTACTTGGTACAACCAGAGTTTTAAAATGCCCTTTTTCTGAAAGGCCCAAGCACATGCATATTTAGAGTTCCTTCCATACATAGAGTTATCTGGGCAGACATTATCTTAACATAAATTAATTGGATTCCACATGGCTAAAATGCACAAATTAATTATCAGTGGTGCTTAGAATAGTTCCTTACAAGAGATAAAATGCTTATTAGAATCAACTAAAGGATGTTTAAGTGATTTATTTTCCCACCTTTATTTTCCTATTTAAAGAGAGTGCTGAGTTGTATATTAACACTTCAAGGGTTTTGCTACTTTTTATCTTTGGGGAGAAAAAAAAAAGAAAGAAAATGTTTGTCATTCTAGGAGCATAATCAGTTGAGCCGGCATACAATGACATAGTTAATTCACCAAAGGAATTTGTTGCCATAGCTCCAGTGAGGGACAGGGTAGATTAAACAATGGCCTTTTTCACAACTGCAGCTTTCACCACAACCTGCCTGTCCCCGCACAACAGGCCATCATAGCGCCAGTCCAGGGCACAGCAATTGCCAATGAACAACAGCCCAGAGGGGACAAGAGGACGCTTGTGGCAAATAAAGCACTGGCCCTGAACAACTTGAACCTCTGCTTATCCAATAACTGGACACTCCTAATTCCTCGGAGCTTATCTTTTAGCACTGGGCATAGCGAGCTGGCTTGACCTTTAGCCAAGTGTCCTGTACAAGTCTGGAGTCACAGAAATTTTACCCTGTGACTCAAAAGAACTCATAAGAGAGAAGATCCCAAAGAAGAAAGAAGGTCAGGAATAAATGTAGTGGGAAGCCAGAAATGCACCATGGATAAGGACAACTGTTCTCACAAATTCTCACGCAAGGTAATACAGATGCTTTCTTGTTTATTTTGGTTTCTTTGATATCAAAGTTGGTTAAAAAAGAAAGTCCTATGTATCTGTGAATGTGACAAACCTGTGTTAATCGACAGAGTCATGCTGAAAATGGAAATAATATCCACTCCATCTTAAGATGATTTTTAAATAAGAAAAACAAAATGGAGCTAATGTTTCTTTATTTTCGTACAAATTTTTGTAAGTTCCCTGGATAGAGTTAGACAACAGGAGCAAACTTGCTTTCTAATAACTAGTCAGGGAGACAGGTAGAGCGGAGACTCACGGTGGTAATTCCAACCCCTAGAAGACTGGGGCAGAAGGATCACAGGTTCAAGGCCAGCCTGAGTTACATAGCAAGACTTCGTCTTATTAAAAAAAAAAAATCCATCCCCATCCCTCCTTCTCCTCCTATTTCTCTTTTCTTCCTGTCCATCCTCCTCCTATTTCTTCTCCTCCTGTTTCTTCTCCTTCTCCACCTTTCTTTTTTATTTTTTTGAGACAGAGTCTTACTAACAGCCCAAGCTGGCCTTAGTCTCACTATGTAACCAACACTGGCCTAGAGCCACGATCTTCCTACTTCTACTCTACCTCCCATAAGCTGGGACTATAGGTGTGCAGTACCACACTGGCTTTTACCTCAAATCCTGAGGTAGATCTTATTTATATTCTCATTTGTAAGTGAGAAAATTGAAGGTTTTAGAAATTAAATAAATTGTCCAAGTTAGTAAAGGGAAAACTGGAATTTAGGTACCTAAGATCCAAATTAATTTTTTCTTTAAACCTATACTGCCAAATAAGGTAACAAACTACTAACCACACATAGCTTTTAAAATTAAAATTAAATATAATTTAAAATTCAATTCCTTGGCCAGGCTAGTAACATTTGAAGTGCTCAGTAGCCAGTGTCTACTTTCATTTCAACAGTGCAATTATAGAATATTCTATAATCACAGAAAATTCTGTTCCAATAGTATGACTTGAAACCATAATTCTTCCTTTAGATATGTTGACGCATATTCTGAGACTATTATTGCAGTTCTGTTTCAAGTAATATAGATTTAAAAGTTTACATTAAAATCTCATTCATTTGAAGCCTCCTCTTTTGCATAGTGCCAAGTTAACTTTGATCTGCAAATTAATAATATAGATAAGAGTCAAGGAGACTGTTAAATGCACTTCAGAGACCAAAGATTTTTAAGCACCATCAAATAACTCCAGAAGCACTCACTTAGATGCAAGCAATTGATATGATAATTACACATCATTTTTATTTATTCATTAAAATAGGGATCCTCTAAGGTGCCCTTGAAGGGAATAATGTGTTAGCCTACTTATTTCAAGTCACCCTTTTTGCTATCTCTAAATTCTATGTAAAATCGTTCTATGCTGTTGACTTACCTTTCTCTCTTCTTTTGGAACGTACAATAAGTTGTTAACTAAAATACTTCCACACTGACATTTTGATTAGCTCACAATCCAATCCAAAACCCTCACTTACTCCATGATTTCTGGGAAGGGTGCTTCCGTGGGCCCACCATACAACCTCTCACATCACGTGAGTTGGGTACACATATGTAGATTGACTGACAGAGACAGGTCTTTCAAGATCCCACTCACTCAAGTGGACTCTGATTTCCCACACAGAATACACGGATCAAATAGAAAACTGTCTCATGCTTGCTTCTTTCTTTTGTACCAGTCTTTGCTGCCAAGTCTACATGGTGAGATAAGGGCTTCCTGTTTATGAGAAAGAGAAGGTTTCTGGGCATTCAGGAAGGGGGAGACAGATGTGATTTGGAAACTATATTGTATTGGCCAGCTCCTTTCGAAGGGGAGCTGGGTAGCAAAGAATAAAGAAGTTTTGTTTAGAAAACAGCACTTAATTCGTGCATGCGTGCGTGCGTGTGTGTGTGTGTGTGTGTGTGTGTGTGTGTGTGTTTGCCATGCTGAGGATCAAACGGAGGTATTGCACATAACAGGCAAGCACTCTACTACTGAGCTACATCCCCAAGTACAAATTTGTGTTTCTAAATCCTTAGCTGAGGTGGTTCCTTACAGCTTGCTGAGACCTGTCATATTACACATTAATGTCTTTTTTCTTGGTTTCTATTCATTGTGCATTGTACTAGGTTTCATAAGGACATGCTCATACAAGTACCTCATGTACTTTGTGCATATTCTACCATACCTTCCTCCAAAACAAATTCCTCAACCTATTGGTAAGCATAAAGAACATCATCTACTGTTTCCTCTTCCTTAAGGAAAATTTCCTGTCTTCAGGCAATAAGTGAAGAAAGAAAAATCAATAAAAACAATGTAAATGCGCACCAAATATTTATGCTCTAAACAATTTAGAACCTGCCAGATTTATAAACTTGAGATAACTGAGTATTTTTTTAAAACTACCTAAAGGGACACTAGCTATTTACAAGTTTACTTTAATTCTAAAATATCATTAGAATATTCTCTCTGTAATTTCATCTGTCTGTAATTCCTGTACCTGAACCCAAATATTATAGGAACAGATGTGATTTACATACTTCTCAGATAACTCAACACAGTCATGTGTCCTTTGGAAACTGTGGCAGGCTGCCCCAAGTGTCATGAATCTTCTGAACGTTAGTAGCAGATGCAGAATCATTTCGGTAGGTTGCTCGGCTGCTGCTTCCACCTCTGAGTGCTGACAGGCAGAGCACTAGACTGCAGTAGCCTCTCCTCCTTCTGCACCCACCATCGTCCCCCAAGGCAAGCTTCAATGAGTCCAAATTCCCCCCAATCTTCTGGGCTCACTGAAATGGCTCAACAGGAGGCGAAAAGTCAGGGGGTGGGAGGTTATCTCTGTGAGGGTCTGTGATCAAACCTAGGACTTTCCTGCATTTCCTCCCATTAGGAACTATGGGGAGGGGGAGGAGTCTTTAATTTTTCTCTTATTTTTGTTCTTTATTTTGGAGGACCTGGAGTCAGCTCTCAAATATCACAGGATAAAGAAAATGGCAGAATTGGCATAAATTAATTTTGTTCCGTTTTCAGTATAAGGCGTTAAAGTGTCAAAATATGCTTTTGTATTTCAATCTTGCCTTAGGTATTAGAACAGCTTGAAGTTCTGTAGTGTGACACTATTCCTGGGAAGATGTGCACAGATGTGTGCTCACCCTAGATAGGGAACCGACAACAGATCAAAGTAAGGGTATCACCAAAGTCCAACTTGGTGAACCAGTGAGTTTTATTGGGGTTACTTACAGGAATATGGGTCAGGGGTTACTTCCAAGAGCAAAAATGACTCAAAGACAACT
This sequence comes from Eospalax fontanierii, assembly GCA_035773235.1. Lineage (NCBI taxonomy): Eukaryota > Metazoa > Chordata > Mammalia > Rodentia > Spalacidae > Eospalax > Eospalax fontanierii. The sequence goes on along the minus strand of CM069525.1, from coordinate 22,131,599 downwards.
GCACCGCCAAAGCCCACCCCATGGATATTGGCTCACAAAAGCTGGAAACCTGGAGCTCACTGCACAATCTGCAAGCATTTTAGTTGTTCTGAGCTTCCTCTGGGCAACGATGCCAAGGTTATCCAGGTAGCTCCGCCTTTCTGAGACTGTCCCTCCCACAGTCCTTACTTCTTATATAAATGCTTGAGGACAGAGGGGCTAGTGAACCAGGTCAATTTCAGGGACTTCCTATAGGTATTAAGCTGTTTATTTCCTAAGTTTTAACAAGTCTTCCTGCAAGATGAAATGTTTCACCTTCCCTTAAAACATCCTGTGTCTTAACAAACTTCCCTCCAAGATGGAATGCTTTATCTTGGAGGAAATTACTACACAATCCATCTTCTTTAAGCCAAGAGAATTGCAGCATGTCTGTAATGCCAGAACTTGGGAGGCTGAAGCAAGATTGCTGTGAGCTCAAGGCTAGCCTGGGCTACAACAGTATGACCCTGTCTCAAATCAACAATAGGTTTCTTTATTTCCCCTGAAAACAACAAATTCTCTCTTTCTCACACACATAAACATGCATGAAAGGATACACACACACACACACACACACACACACACACACACACGCCACATGCACATACCTAAATAGAAGAAGATAAGGAATTTCAAAAGTTGGCAAGTATGGCCAATAACAAAGAAAACTATATTTGTTCCAAGTCTATTTTTCTTAGTAACATTGATCTAAATAAAACATGAAAGCATGAGGGGTTAGGAAGTTGGCTCAGTGGGTAAGAGCACTTAGTACAAAAGCAGGAGGACCTGAGTTCAAAACCCAGGAGCTTTTTGGCCAGTCAACCTAGCCAAAATGGTGAGCTTCAGGTTCAGCAAGAGGCCTGTCTCAAAAAATAAGGTAGATAATAATAAAGAAAGACACTTAATATCTCCTCTGGCCTCTGCATCACACACACACACACACACACACACACACACACACACACGTGTGTGCATGCATGCAGAAAAAATGAAATGAAAGGAAAAAAATCATGGAAGAATTTAAATGATAATTTCTTTTGAAAACAAAACCCAATACGATTAGAGTTTTTAACATCATCTTTACTAAAAGTCTATCATGGGTTATTGTCAGTGAGGGGTGCTAGGGATTGAATTTAAGGGATTAAACATGCAAATCATACCATGTACCATTGATCTACGTGACCTCAAACCCCAATCAATATCTAAGAGTTTGTTCCACATCTATATTCTTGAGAGTGGAGATGTCTTATTCATCTTGGAATTATAGCTTCTAGTGATGCTTAGCAAATGTTTGCTGAACAAGTAAAACAAATCTAAATCATTGTTTATTCTGGATTTTTTTCCCAGAAAGTCTCTGAAGTTTGTCTCTCTAGGGTCATCTTTAAGTCATCCAGGAGAAAGAAAGTATTAGAATCCAGCCCTTGAGGTGTAGTTCAATGTTAGGTAAACCAATTTCAGCTTGACTCTAGTCTGTAAGTTGATTGACATTGCCATTAACACAAATAATAGAGATGTTATGATCACTGTTTACAAGGCTCTCCTCCTCAAATTCCGTCAGACTCCGAGGGTCACTGTAGGAATATAGTGTCTGAAGGCTATGTAGGTTCGGCTTACACATAACCATAGATGGCAGGCTCACCCTTTTACAGTTCTTGCTCAGCTTCCCCAGAGAGCAGGAGCTGGACCAGCCTCCAAAAGTGAGCTAAGACTTGTACACGTGAGTGTCTCATAAATGCTTTCTCATGTGACTGCTATGCCTTTCCCTAGGGTGGCAGTTGAAGGATCTTTTCTGTACATTCTTGCTATGTGAGCCAGGCTGTCCTCAAACTCTCAGCACTCCTGTCTCCACCTCCCAAGTACTGGAATCACAGGCATGCACCATCACACCTAGCTTGAAGGACTTTCTGAAACTAGCCAACAATTTATGATAGCATCAACCAAAGTCATGTAGGATTTTCTCCATTATACAAAATAGGAGAGAGTTGCAGTCACTAAGCAGTACAGAAGTCTTCTTACTCCATATAATGAGAACTAATAGTTCAGTTCACTGAAAAACAAAATGGTTATAATGGAGCTTAATTTTAAAAAGTGATAAATACATACATTAAACATTTTATTTAAATGGAAAACATATTGTTAATTTGCCTGTCCTTTGATTGGGCTACTGATTAGAGCTCTGTGTTATCTTTTTTTTCATTAGGCAGACACATGCACACTGTCTATTATTTCTGTTTTTGTTTTATTCTAATTGAAATGACAAGTTAAGATACTTTCAAAATACAGAATCATCAAATATGAGGGGGTTTTTGTGATTTTTAACCCCCAGCCTTTACAGTTATCTTAGCCTGAACACACAATTCAACTGCAATTTCTCAAAGTCATATAATCATATCTTACCAATCCAGTTTGAGACAACATTTTTGCATATTTTTTAGAGCAGATGTAGATTTATTAAGGAAAAGTGATAAAAAGTACTCCCAAGAGTGGGAGGGCTTTGCATCTTTTTAAAAGATAGGTCCTTGGCTCTATAACCCAGGCCTTGAACTAATGGTGAGCCTCCTGCCTCAGCCTTCTGAGTGCTGAAATGATAGGTGTGCACTGCTAGACCTGGCTGAGATGGGTTATTTAAACAAAAGAAATACACCCCATTTGGTGATGAATAGGTTCACTCCAATCCTCCACCTGATTAGCAAAAATAAAGACTGCAGAGCTGTCAGGAGAAGATACATCCTTTCTACTAGTTAATAAAGAGATGGCCTGCCTTCACAGTCTATTAATTAAGAAGGTAATCAGTGCGTGTTTGGAGTTTGGTATTTGAAACTCAAAGGCAATAAAATCAGAACACTACTCAGAATTTTTTTCTCATAAAGAAATGAATAACAAATTAGGGCCACTGAGCTGAGGTAATCACATTTTGAATGATTTCTCCTGAGCTTGCTTCTAATAACCTATACATGTTGGGTGAGAAGAACAAAGAACTGCAAAGTTAATTACCAAGGAAAAGCTTCATCAAGGAATTTTGCTCACTTTAGCCTCTGGTTTCTCACCCTTGTTGCTGCTGATACATGGGGCCAGATAATTCTGGATTACAGGGGCTGTCCTGTGCATGGTGGGATTCTTCCAAACATCCTGGGTCTCTAACCATTAGATGCCAGTAGTATCTGTCTCCACCAAGTTGTGAAAACCAAAAATGCCTTCTGCCATTGTTAAATGTTCCCTGTAGAGCAAAATCACCTGCAGAAATAATTACTGTAATTACGAGTACCTCACTCTTCATCTCCTTGGGCCCTCTAGGGTTTGCTGTTTCAGACACTCAGAACAAAACATGTCCTATCAGGGTCATTTATACTTTCCATGGAATTATTTGAAAGAAATGGACTAGATCAAAATTACTTGTCCAGACACCAAGAAAGGGCACTTTGCATTTCTTTACTGAGAAGCATCAGACAAAAAGAACAAAGGAAAATCTAATAAAGGTGTTTATTTAAGGCACTCTAGAAACACTTACCTTCTGTCTAACTGCCACAAACCCTGCAGAAGCACTGTTAGCCTCATTTTATTATTGAGGAAACTGAGGCTTGCAGAGGCCAAGAGATGTGTTCAAGAACACACAGTTTGGAACTCAGTAGTGGAGCTAGAAGCCTGATGGCAGTTTTTGTCATGTGTGCATATTGATTGCCTAGGTATGTGCATTTGGAGTGTCAGATACTTAATAAAACAAGGTGTTCAGTATTTATCTTTTTTAAAATAGAATTTTGTGGGTAGAGATTTTCAAACTTACACAAAATTCCAGAAAACTATATGTCCCCATTCGTACTGTTTGTATATTCTGCACCTTGCTTCAGCACAATCAACTCATGACCCATCCTGCTCATGGGAGAGATTCCCAACCTCAACAGTATTGACATTGACATTCTTGGTTAGATAATTGTCTCTCTCTCACACACGCACACACACACACACACACACACACACACACACACACCACAAAACTAGGCAAGGTCTGACTGATTTAACTAGTAAAAGTAAAATGAATCACGTAGATTCACAGAGTTTATCCCTTATGTAGTCAGCAAAAGTGATGTTGCTAATTTCCCATAGCTGTTTATCCCTCACAGGATAAAGGATAATGCTGAAACAGAATGGGCCAGATAACCTACACTCCCATTGCTGAGGAGCCCCATGTAGATCGCAACTATGTGGTTTTTATATCTGCAGCTCTATACTGACAGAGGAAGAACAGAAAGCTCCATACCCAAAAGAATGGAGATGACTAGAAATCACCTTGTTGTAGGAGATGGTTTAAGAAAGACAAGGAGTCCAGAGGAAGACAGATGGAAAGCATCTGCTCTCGGGTCTCCTAATCCCTCGTGCCAGGAAGATCATGAGGCCTTCTTTAAAGCTCATATGAACTGCACTTCAGGGCTTTTCACGATCCAAACTCTTCATGATGCTGCATAGAGTTATGTCCCTAAAGTGGACTGCTCTATCCATTGTAGAATGTTCAGTGACATTCATGACCTTCACCTGTATGTAGCACCACCCACCAAACTGACACACACAATTGCCTCCAGCATCACTAAATTTTCCTAGGAGCAAAACTGCATCCAACCGAAAACTGCTGATTCAGAGCGGAATCTTCCACTCCTCACATCCAAACATTACATGGACACAAATACTTGAGTATACATTTCTAAACTAGAGCTTTGAAAACATAAAGACAACACCATTGTTGTTCCTAAAAATTTAGCAATTTCTTCATATCATCCAGAAATTGGTCCAATTTCTGGTTGTCACATAAATGTCATCTTTAAGTGTTTTGAATTGAAATATTAATAATATAATCTACACTGATTGATGTCTTAAAGACTTTATTTAATCCAGGGGTTTTTGCAATTGTTTGGTTGAAAAATCAAAGTTTGTTCTGCAGAGTATCCTACCATCTGGTATTTGCTGATTGCATCCCTGTGGTGTTAACATACTTGTTTATCTTTTCTGCATTCCCAGTAAATTGGTCTGAGGTCAAGAGATGTGATCAAAGTCAGGTTCTTTTTTCCTTGGAAGACTATTCTATAAATGAGTACAGAACAGGAGTACAGAATAGTTGGGTTTGTCTTTCTGTTGTATTATCCATAGTTACAGCTCACTGCCTACATCGAATCATTCCTTAGGGGTGAGGAAGCAGGAATAATTCATTGCCTTCGTCGTTTTAAGATGAGACACTCCTCCTCCTGTTCGACTACCCAGAAGGGCAGCTTGTGTGGAGATGGTTTGTACTAGAAAAGACAAGATGAATGCTTGATTTTTTCCCCTCTGCCTCCCAATTTTCAAAACATTGCATCTGTTTTCCCACACCTTCCAATACAGACGAATGAAGTTTTGACTTGTTCTGTTTTATCTTGTTTTTTTTGTTTTGTTTTTGAAACAGAGTCTCACATAGCCATGGCTATACTCAAACTATGTAACTGAGGATAACCTTGAACTCTTAATCCTCCTGCCTCCCAAACGCTAGGATTACAAGTCTGTGCCACCACAGATGGCAAGTTTTTTTTTCTCCCAATAGTACTATGAATTCATCACCAACTTAAGCATGTTTGGTGGATTTCAATCCATCACAATGCACAATTCTTATCCTTATTAATAATTGAAAATTTCCTCTTCATTGGCAGGAGCCACTTCAAGTTGAATGCTAAACTATTTTGACAAATTCTATCATTTCCAAAAAGGTTATTATATTTATATTCACATAAGTATTGTTAACCTTACGGTGTCATTTGATGAGTCTTTGTGCTTACTATCTTTTTGTAATTGCTCTACAACAACATTACTAAACACCTGTGCACTTCGACAAAATTCAAATTCTACTGAATTAGAATATCTGATTTTCACGAATTGCCTTCATGAACTGCAATGATGGAAATTCCAAAAATCTTATTCTAAAAAGTGGTTGAATCAGTGGTAGTACTATATAACAGTGGTGGTCTTTCATGAGCTAGGTTTTGCTTCTTTTGAGTTCCTATAAATGAAGAACAGTGAATTTATTCAAGCTATTTTTCAAGAATAAGGATTGCTTGTCTTTGACGTTGGACTTATCTCATGTTCACTTATTTGTTTACTCAAGAGAATATTTTCTTATAGCAAGGATTGGCTTCTGCAGAGGACAGAGTTAGTCTCCAGCACCATCACCGAGTCATGTAGCATAACCTGTCACCTACCCCTTTAGTAGACTAGTTGTTTAAAATGACTGCTTTTGGACCTATTGGAGGTTTTTAATATAGCGAGCTTCTGGAAACACATAAAATAATAGTTTCTTTCTTATTATATAAACATAATGGAGATTCGTGGTGGAAAAAAACTGAATAGTTGGGGTTAAAAAATCCATATGGGGGTTAGAGAGATGGCTCAGTGGTTAAGAGCACTGGCTGATCTTGTAGAGGACCCAGGTTTGGTTCTCAGCATCCACATGGCCAACAACCATCCTAACTCCAGTTCCAGGGGACCTGGCATTCTTTTCTAGCCTCCACGGGCACTGCACACATGCATGCACTTACATACATGCAAGCAAAATGCTCATGCACATAAAATAAAAATTGCTTAATTAATTAATTAATATATTGGGCTGGCAAAATGGCTGCATGGGTAAAGATACTTGCTGCCAGGTCTGATGAACTGAGTACAACATGAGTTCAATTCCAGGAATCCATATAATGAAAGGAGAGAACCAACTCCCTACAGGTAGTCACATGCACATGTGCATTCACACACACACACACACACACATACATACAATAAGTAAATGTAAAATTATTTTTAATCCATGCTTTTTTGTTTCTTAAAATATCTTTATTCATTATTTGATTTTTATGGTATGAATATTAAGTGACTCACGTGTATACAATGCCTACAGAGGCCAGAAGAGGACGTTTGATCCCCTGGAACTGTAGTTATGGGCAGTTGTAAGCCACCATGTGGGTGCTAGGTACCAAACCCAGGTCCTCAGGAAGAAAAAACAATGCTCTTAGCTGCTGAGCCATCTCTCCAGCCCCCATTTTTTATTTTAAAAGACAAGATCCCACTACGCTGTCTAGGTTCAAACTTTCTAGCTTACAAACATCCTGACTCTGCCTCCTGAGGTTTGGGGTTTCAGGTATGGTGCACCATGCCTAGCTTACGGTTTTATTTCTTCAAGCTGTCTCCACAGGCTGTTTCCCAATATTGCAGCAAGTATTGCAGGTTTCTGAGGATTTTTGTCTAGGGCCATTCAAGTATAGCCCAGGCTGTCCTGGAATCACAGTGTAGCCCTAGCTGGATTTTACCTTGCAATCCTCTCACCTCAGCTTTCCAAGTACGAGGAATACAGGTGTGCACTGCCATCCCCAGTCTCTGGATGTTATGTTCTAGAGCTATTAAAATGAAACCTCTGGGTTGTAAAAAGCAGACTTCAGAGTTATTGAAATCTCCCCAAGTAAATATATATACAACCAGGTTGAGAACTTTATGGAGTGAAGCAAAAATGAGGTGGTATTTTATTAAGACATGAGCTTAGGGGCTGGAGAGGTGGCTCAGCAGTTAAGAACACTGGCTGCTCTTGCAGAGGACCCAGGTTCGGTTCCCAGCATCCCCATGGTAGCTAACAATGTTCTTTAGCTCCAGTTCTGGGGGATCTGACATTCTAGATGGCTTCTGCAGGCACTGCACACATATGGTGCACTAATATACATGCAGTCGAAACACTCATACACATAAAATAATAATAAATAAAAAGTTTTTAAAAGACATGAGCTTAGGACCCTGAAGTATTAGACTCTTTTTTTTTTTTAAAGAATAGGGCATTTGAGTACTTGTGGGGTGGTTTGGGAAAGATCATTTCTCACCAGCACTGGCTGTTATTTGTAGGAGATTTGCATGCCACTCATGGAAAGAGGACCTAGTGAATCCTTTCCAGCTCATACTGCGAGCAATTTGTGTTGCAGTGGAAGAACCTCTCGATGCTATTCTCTGAAGAGTTACTGGAGGATATGAAGGCAGCCTTTTATTTTTCTGGCTGTGGATAAACTCAGAGGTTCCACACAAGCTCAGCAAGTGCTATACCACTGAAACTGAGCCACATCCTCAGCCTGGGTATCATCTTCAATGTGTGTTTTGTGATGACATTCTGCAGTGGCATCTACTGAATGAGTCGAATAGGAGATTTATGGGGCTTAATAAAAGCTTTTATCTGGCTAGTTTGTATCATTAAATGTCAAACAAACTAAATGAAAAGCTTTCAACATGAAGGCTATCCAAAGAGAGCAAAATGATCAGAGTGCTGCAAACACTGAGATGATGAAGCAGTGTGCAATAAACAGAGGCTTTGAAATGCCACTGCCCTGGATTTGAAACTCAGCTCTGCACACGCTCTGAGACCTTGGAAGAATTATTTAATGTTTCCAGGTACTGGTTGTTATCTGTAAATTGGGCATAATGTCTATACCTGACATAGAGTAGGGCTTCATCATTACTAAGTATTGAAACTACAAGTGATGTATTCTTCCGAATATCTGGAGATGAGATACAAGGCCGGGCTCCTGTTAAGGATTGTGTAATGAGCAGAATAACAGCCTCTCAAAGATATTTTTCCTACTCCTTAGAATCTGGGGTTGCATTTCCTCCCATGGCAAAGGGGACTACATATGTGATTACATTTCAGGTCTTGAGGTAGGAGAGAGCATCTCTGGATTATCCAAGGGCTCAAGCTAATCACCAAAGTCCTTTTAAGGAAGCCAGAGACTTAGAAGATGAGATTACTGAAGCAGAGGCTGGAGTGATGCAATTGCTGGCTTTGACCGTAGAAGAAAGCAGGCCATCAGCCAAGGAATGCAGGCAGCATCTAGAAGCAGGAAAGACAAGGAACCAGCTTCTCTCTTAGAGTGTCTAGAAATGCAATCATGTGGCCACATTGATTTTAGCTCAGGGAGACCCATTTTGGGTTTCTGACTTTGGTCCAGAACTTAAAGACAATAAATTTGTGTGGTTATTAACCACTAACTTTGTGATAAATTGTCATGGTTGTTATAGGACACTAACACAAAGACTAAACCAAATCTCTCTTTCGGCATTCAAAGACTTTCAGTGAAGACATTTCAAGACAATCACTTTGGAAGTCAGATCATTCAAAAGTCTAGTAGTATACAATCCAAGGATTGTAATAGCAGTTTATCTGTGAATGAATGCATCTACTCTGACACCTGATCTTACACTTGTGAATACACTTGCCTGTCACACTTGTTTGTGTCACACTTGGGTGCCCTCAGGCAAAATCCTCAGGACCCTGTAGTATTTGCTGCAGTATTGGGAAACAGCCTGTTGAGACAGCATAAAGGAATAAAACTGGAAAGCAGGCATGGTACAGCACACTTCTAAACCCAAACCTCACGAGGCAGCATCATGCTGTTTGTAAGCTAGTAACCTGGGCAGCATATTGCAACTCTGTCTTTACTAAAAATAATTCAGGGGCTAGAGAAATGATTCAGTGATTAAGAGCACTGACTGCTCTTGCAGAGGACCTAGGTTTGATTCTCAGCACCCACATGGCAACTACAACCATCATAATTCCAGTTCCCGGGGATCTGACACCCTCCTCTAAACTTTGAGGGCACTGCACGACACAGATGCACTTAGATACATGCAAGCAATACACTCATACACATAAAATTTTTTAAAGATTAAAAAAAAAATGCAACTGCGTAGAGCAGATCAATAACCAGGGAAGACAACAATTTAAGTGGACATGAGGAAGTGTAAATGTAATCAATTATTTTGGTGAACAATTTGTTAATAGTATAAAAATATCCATGTCAATAGGGGCTGGAGAGATGGCTCAGCAGTTGAGTACTGACTGTTCTTGCAGAGGACCTGGGTTTAGATCCCAGCGCCAACATGGCAGCTAACAGCCATCTGTAGCTCCAGTTCCAGGGCATCCGGCACCCTCTTCTGGCCTCCATGGACACAGCATGACACGGATGCACCTATCTACATGTGACAATCCACTCATACACATATACATACATGCAGGCAACACACTCATACACATAGGTAAAAATAATAAAGAAAATATTTTTTTTAAATGTACATCAAAAAGAAAAATATTCTGACTCACCAATTTTATATGAATATGTATATGGATATGAAAATGTATCCAAGGGGGAAAACAAGAATAATATATTCATCTAGTTAAATCCTTTCATGGCTCCTTTAATTGCTTATAGAATAGCACATAGAATACTGAAGGGAGTCAGCAGTATATCCATTTAGGATTAAACCCGGCAGGGGTTCACACCAGTTGTAGCTTTGCCTAGACTTGAACCTCCTTAGATTAGGAATCTTGAAGGTTCTTCAGCCACTTTTGGTACATTTGATATTCTTCATTAAAATCACTGAAACTGGGACTAGTTGGTATATGGCTTTGTACAATTATCATAAACCGCCATCCGATTTTGTGGGATAAGTCAATTAAGATTTTTAAGATTTTTATATAGGAATGAAATTAAGCTAATTGGTGTAAAAAATTATCTATAGTTTTACTTATCTATTGATAGTCACACAGTATATCTGGTAGGCAAAAGTTTTAAATTCAAAGTATGCTGAAATCCAAGTGGAGAATTTTTATCCATTGTCCTCTGTGGTATTATGTGTTTTAGTCACATGTGTAGACCTAATCCCATGACAGGGAGACCAAAATTTACACAGCACTCTTGAGTGTGATGGTGGCTACATTTGGAGTTTTGATCAACTTCACTACATGTGTGATTATTACTTGTAAACAGATGATTAGATATTAATTAGACAATAAATGATTGTAAGCCACTTACAGAATAAGTGTTTATAAATATCACCAAGTAATAGCAACAATAATTCTTTACTGACTACATAGCTGAAAATGTCAATAAGAATATTTTTCCCACTAAAGGTAACTTATGCCAAAAATTTCCACCATATCTGTTTTATTATATATAAACAAACATATATTTCTACTGATTTTAATCATGAGTATTTAGATAAATGCATGGTATTTGGAGAAAGAAAATGTTTTCTCTTTATAAGTGTTTCTCAAACACAAATACAAACATTATGGTAACTTTCAGTGCTAAGAACTTGGAGCTCCATAGTTATGTCAAATATTGGTTTATTTTATTCTTTGGGCTTTTAAATTTGCATTTATTTATTTCTGTGTATACGTGTTCATGTGTTGTGTCCATGTGTGTGCGCCATGGTGTGTGTATGAAAGTTGGAGGACAATTTGTGGAAATTGGTTCTTTCCTTCCACTATGAGGGTCCCATGGTTCAAATTTAGGTCATCAGGATTAGTAACAAGTGCCTTTGTCTGCTGAGCCATCTTGTCAGCCCTGTTTAATTTAAATAAAAGATTTAAGATGATAGCTTGTTAGTCCGATTTTCATTATATAATAGGTTTGTTGTGTTGGGATTATGCAGCTTCCCTTTAGTGTCATAAAACTGTGCTCGGAATCAGTACATTTTGGTCAAATAAATGAAGGCTAATTCTTTTTTTTATTATAAAAGTTGAAAACAGTAGAAAATACATTTTAAAATTATTATTGAAATTTTGGGGTTTTCATAAAATATAATTTGATGGTATTCAGATCCCCTCCTTTCTCTTCACCTCCCCTTATTGCCCCCTGTCAAATTTAATGTGCTCTCTCTCTCTCTCTCTCTCTCTCTATATATATATATATATATATATATATATATGTATATGTATATGTATATGTATATGTGCCTATAGAGTCTAATTGATGTCCCCAAATGTCCTTCATTGTGGGTCCATCCACTGGAACCTGGTTAACCTACCAAGAGTCCCATCCATGAAAAAGACTGTCTCTTACCCTCCCAGCAGCCATCACTTGTCAAAAGTTCCTTAGGTTGGGTTGGGATTTCTTACATACTTCACCATGTCTATGCTGAGATTTTGTTTGATTTGAGCTTTCGTAAGACTTGTGCACGCTGTCACAGTTGCTGTGAGTTCATATGAGTAACTGACCAGCTCTCTTGAAAGCTGCTTCCTTGTGGTCATCTGCCACCATCTGTCTTCCCCCTCTTCTGCAATGATCCCTGAGTCTTGTGAGGCAGAAGTTTGATTGAGGTGTCCAGTTCAGGAACACGCACTCTGCAGCTTCTTGTTCTCTGCACATTGGCCAGTTGTGGGTTTCTGTGTTAATCGTCATCTGCTGCATAAGAAAATACATTTAAGAATAAAACAAAGCACTTTAATTCTTTCTTAACATTTTTCTCTTCAAACAATAAGTTTTGATGCTCTATTATGTCCTAATTTTTTCCCCATTGACCTTTATGTATCATAGCCTTCTGTCATCCCCATTCTTAACCCATGTTTGTTCACTTCTCTGCCATAAGTAAATGTGATCACCTACAGCAAGTCCAGATTTTAAATAAACTAAACCTGAAGAGTGCTCCATGTTTCATGACTTCAGTAGAAAAAGGGTAAAGGGTACAATGAATGAAGAGATACACGAGTTACCCATAAACTTTATTAATAAAGTCTACTTGTATAAAACAGTGAGGCACCGTGGTTTAGTGGAAAAGAATGTCCAACTTTGATTCCAGAAACCTGAATTTGTATCATGTACTGTGTAATGTTGGTTAGGACACTTAATCTCTCTGAATGTTTGTTTATTTAAGTTTTTCAATATTAAAATTTGTGCTATAATGAATATAATTAAATGTGTACAAGCACCACAAAAGGGGTGAAATGCTTCCCATTGCAAAATGTTTTTATTGCCATAATTTTCCTAGAGTGGATGAAAAGGATTTTTGCATGGGTTCCATAGCTTAATATAGAGTTTCATTGTTTAATATGGTGCTTTTCTCCAGATTGTCAGGGTTTAGACTCTAACCTTGAGTCACACGTGGATAACTGGAGATGTGGCTCAAATGAAATTTCATCAGAGGTAATAATGGTTTCCAGGAAATCTTAGATTCTTCTGTCAACCTTACCATGTATTTTCCACCTTCCTTCTTTTCCTGTAGTATATTCCTTGTTTGGTAAATCTGAGTCTGGAAGGAAAGAGATGAATTGAAAAGTGTTAAGTTTGAAGAAATCATGAAATGAGGAATGATGGTATTGGGTTTTTACATGTGGCTTTCTTGATAAATATTAAGATCCACATAATATATGCAATGTGCACTTGGGGTGATGCACTTGGGGCATATTCAAGACCCTGGGTTTAATCCTTGGCATCACAAGAAATAAAACAAAAGAAATAAAGAAAATGATATCTTCAGTTGCATACAAAGTGCAGGTAAATAATCTTGCATTTTCAGTGAGGTTGCCCTAACATTTTTATAAAATAGATGTAACGTTTCCAACAACATGACTAAAGATTGGTAAATAGAAGGAAGAGATTTTAAGGTGAGAATGCCTTGGGGCTATAGAGATGGCTGAGGAGTTGAGAGCACTTATTGTATCTATAACTCCAGTTCCATGAGATACAACACCATTTTCTGGCCTCTGTGGGCACATGCACACACATGATGTACACATATACAGACCGACACATATACATGCACATAAATAAATCTTTTGAAAACTGAAAAAAAAGATGAGAAAGCCTAAAATGTCTCCTTTTAAATTATTTTTATTGGCATATATTCATCATACATAATGCGGGGTTCAATCAAAACAATCTCTTGGCAGTGTATCAGATTCTTTGAGCATATTCATCCCTCCCTCTTTTTATCATTCATTTATTTTTATTTTATATGTATGTTTGCCTGCATGTATGTAAGCACACCACATGTGTACAATGCTCATACAGGCCAGAAGAGGGCACAGGATCTGTGGATGCTGGGAACTGAACCTGGGTCCTCTGTAAGAGCAGTCAGTGCGCTTAACCACTGAGACAGTTCTTCAGTCCCAGTCCCTTCTTTTTTATATAAAAAGACTAAAAGATGGCTGGCAGGATGGTTCAGTGGTAAAACATTTGCTTAGATGTTGAATTACAGTGGCAAGGCCTGAGGGGATTTGGAATCTAGACAGTATCTGCTCCAAAGATATTATTTTAGTGGAGATCTTTGGAAATAGAATTTTCAGCAATTTTATGCTGTCAACATGAAGACATTTGTAAGTCTCTTGCAAGCTAAAGTGAAGGTCTCAATGGCTCAGTTTCCTAGTCTGAAAAGTGGTGCAACTACACCTATGTGATCAGGTACTGCAGGGGTTACAGGTAGTCTGTGATAAGTACCTAGCATAGTGATACAAACCTAAAAAAATAAATGAAAGTATTAATAATGATGATACTTGTCAGGACGGTACTGAGCCAACAGGGTTCCACAGAAAGCATGTCACTTTTGGAAAGGTTACAGAATTTAGAAGCACTGTACCCAAATGTACCAGGCATAGGGGGTGCTTCTGAACAACCTGCCTCCAGTACATTTTTTCGGCCTTCACTAACTGGAGATAGTGTTTGCCACATCCTTGCGCCTCAAATGCATTCTCATTTCTTTGGACTGAGATCCACATACCTTTGTATTTGCACAGGGGTTAACCAGTCCTGCCTCACACCCTGCCCTCAGCTCATGATACCTTTGTTCGCTTGCTTGTTTGTTTGTTTATTGTTGTTGTTGAGACAGGGTCTCACAGGTAGCCCGGCTGGCCTAGATTGCTTTGTAGACCAAACTGGCCTTAAACTCATAGAGATCTGCTTGCCTCTGACTCCTGAGTGCTGGGATTAACTGCACCCAGGCTCATGATGCCTTTAAAAATTTTGGTAATGTTCTTTTATTTCCTGACTACAAGAGTACTGTGGTAGTACACATCTGTAATGACAGCTTCAGGGAGAGGGACATGAGGAAGCCAAGTGTAGACCAGAATGGTATTAGTACTTAGGGACTACAGTTTACCCTCAGGTCAGTTAGAAGCCTGAACTGCTAGGTTCAAGGACTTAGAATGAACAAGACTCTGACATGGGTGATTCCATTAAGATCTCCATCCTACATAAAGGCAGCCTTTTGATTTGCTGGGACAGGGGCAAAACACAAGAGGAGAAGAGAAAGTATCTACACACTGAGACAGAAAAGACTGAGGGTCTAAGGCCATGGTCCGGGTTCTGGGTCAAGAGGGCCTCAGAGGACCGAGCTAGATAACAGAAAGCAGCTAACTAAGCAAACTTCCTACCCTATGGTGAACCTCCTATTTTAGAGTGGGAATTAGAGGACCAATTAGAAAACATATCATCAGCTCAGTGACCCAAAATGCAGTGGGGGTTAGGTGCTTTCCAATATGAACATGTGACTCTAATGCATGGTTCACAAACTTTAGCAGATGTCACAATACCTACTAAATCAGGAACTTCTGTTAAAAACCCAGATTCCTGGGCTCCACTACCTCAGTTTCTCATTCAGCAAGTCTGGGGAATGAGATGAGGAATGAGAATGGCTGAAATGTTGCTGGAGTTGCTGTTGCTGCTTCTGCTGCTCCTTGGGGGGGACTAAGCCTTGAGAACCACTTCCCTAAGGCATAGAAAACACCCAGACTGAATATATCAAGAGGGAGAATGACAAAGTCACTTTCACATCATCCACTGTGGGTGGAAAGGGGCTTTTAAATGATGACAGAAGTGTAAAATGTTGAGCGCAGCTCCACAGCTTCAGAATGGCTATTCTAACTGTACAAAATTTCATTGAGATGTACAGTGTTTGGGACTGGCCAAGGGTTTGAGTGGCTACTTTAATCTAGCTGCAAGATGTTTTTATTTGTGAGTTCATTACAATAGAGTGATTTTTATTTTATTTTAGTTTTAGTTTTTGAGACAGGGTCTCACTGGTCTCACACCTATCATAAAGTGATTTTTCTTTAAAAAATATAATGCAGTGTGGTATATGCCTTTAATCTCAGTACTTGGGAGACAGAAGCAGGCAGATCTCTGTGACTTTGAGGCTAGTCTGGTCTCCATAGCGGGTTCCTGGTCAGCCAGGGCTATGTAGTGAAACTCTGTCTCAAAAAAAAAAAAAAAAAAAAGAAAAGAAAAGAAAAGAAAGGAAGAAATGAAAACCACCGTATAAGAATGGTGCAGGGTTTGAATCTTCCATGTTTATGAGCTCAATTCAGCAAAACCTGTCACATGAGTGTTTTGTGTTTCTAGAAGAGCAAGCAGATAGAGTAGGAAGGAAATGGCCCCTCACCAGATGACCCAAGAGTTTCCGGGATTTTTTTTTTCATCACCAGAGCTCTCTTTTGTTTAAAGATTTGTTTTGTTTCAAATTATGTGGTGTGTGTGTGTGTGTGTGTGTGTGTGTATGTGTGTGTGTGTTTAGATCTTGTTTAATCTTCATAAGAACCTAAAGTGGATCCTATTATTATCTGCACTTTATAGGTGAGGAAATTGAAACAGGGTAATCGCTCAGGGTCTCAAAGTTCTTAAGTAATGGAGCTGGCATTTGAAGGATTTAGGGTGAGAAGCAGGGATTCAGCAAGTATAGGCAAGTATAGTAGAAGAAGAACTAAGGAAGAGTCTATTTAAGACAAGTCCCTGTGCTTCTAAATCTTTCATTTTTTTTCACAGCCATAGTTTTCATCCAAATGTGGTTCTGGACCAGGAGTGACAACATCAGCATCACTATCAGAGAACTTGTTAGAAATGGAAATTATTGGTCCCATGGCAGATCCCAAATCAAATTTAATAGGTTTCAGATGGGGCCAGAATTGGCATTTTTCAATGAGTGCCTAGATAATTCTAATGCTGTAGGTAGGGGGAACATAATTTGAGAACCAGTAGTCCAAAGGATAGAATAAATATACCAGTCCTGTCTTTCACAGAATTGTAGGAGATCAAATGGACAAGCTAACATGCTTGGTGAATTTGAATGTGTCATGTTAACACAAAAAGACATTGTTTTTATTACTCCTGAAATAAACAGGGCTAGCCCTATAAAAAGAAAAACAGATATCGCAGCATAGAATTGTTTGCGTTGATGTTAAGAGCCTGGCAATTTAAGTCAGGAAGACATCACTTGACAGTATAATAGCTATGCTTAAGAGAACTTCAGTGGCTGGAGAGATGGCTCAGCGGTTAAGAGTACATAGTGCTCTTGCCAAGAACCTGAATTCACTTCTCAGCACGCATACTGGGCAGCTCACAACTGCCTATAACTCCAGCTCCAAGGGGATTCAATGCCTCTGGTCTCCCCAGGCACTATGCTTCATAAACACTAGTGACTTTATTTTTTATTAACACTAGACATGACATTTCATTAGAGCAAATACCTTTGCATATATCTTTCCTTTGAGTGTATATCAGAATGTTCCACTTCAACCTCGATGTTCCAAGACAGTGTAAGCGCTAAGGCACATCATCTTTAACGTTCCTTCTGGGGCGTTTCTCTTGATTGCCATGACCACTTGGAAGAGAGCAGGGTGCTTAGAAAAAATGAAACTTGGGACTGATAAAATGGGAGTGTTCTGATGCTAGATAAGTGCACTGAAGGACAGATAACAGTAAAATTTCCTTAGAGGGAAGAGAGGTTGCTGAGGGAGGGGAAAGTATTGCTGAAGGAACAAGCAGCTCAGTGCAGTGGGCAGTCAGAGGTGAGGGGCAGCCCGTCAAAGACAACCTATCTCCCTCAAAGTTCTTCCCGTGGCAGCCCCACGGATAGACTTCAGGACTGCATCAGGCCTTAGATATCTGCCAATGTCCCTGTTTTATGCAGTCCAGAGGGTAAACACTCAGGTACGCACAGTGAATTAATTCCCTGTGAGGCTCTCAGAGGTCACCAGGCAATCAGCCCAGTGGGTTTGGGCTTAAAAGTGGCTTTGTCTTCAGAGTAACTCCCATCTAGCAAATATTCTGACTCCGAGCCGCATCATACACTGATGCCAAGGGCATGGTCTTTTTGTTGTGGAGGTCTATAGCTACGCTTTTTCTTGAGACATCCCGGGCCCCTCAGGAAACTGTTTTAGCTTATCTAGGAAGTGCAGCCCGAGTCCTTACCAAGCATGGACAGAGACCTTCACAACTGAATTAAATACAAGAAACAAAAGCAGCAGCAAGTTCAGGCCCGGGGGGTACAGCAGGCCAGCCAATGGGACCCGGCCGCTCTCTAGTGGAGTGGTACTATGATGACAGTAACCAACCAGCGCGCTCCATGCAAATGAGGATACTGTATCCGCACCAGACGCTCCAGTGCCGTCTGGTTGTTATAGTGATAAACTGAGGCCTTGCCTCTGGGCTTCTCGGAGAAAGAAAGGGGTGGTGTAAGAGGGTAACCTCTTTACTTCCCCCAGGGAAGACAAAAAAAAAAAAAAAAAGAAAGAAAAGAAGGGAAGAAGGGGGATGGGTAGGGAAGAAAAAAATACGTGACAAAGAAAACATTCTCTGCCTGGGAGGAGACTCCCAGAGGGTGTAGAGCTAGAGGGAGCATTCACTGGCCATGCCAGTACTTACCACTGATGCTGAGTCAGAAACAGGTATCCCAAAATCCCTTTCCAATGAGCCTCCCTCAGAAACCATGGAGGAAATAGAGCACACATGCCCACAGCCTCGACTGGTAAGTAAAGACAAAGGATGGAAATGTATGCGTGGCTATGGCACAAAAGAGTTCCTTCTGTGCCCGCAGCCAGCGAGGAAACGATGCTGACAGGATTTTCATGTAAATGAGAAAGGAGCTGTCGCCTAATCCTTCTCAGCTGTTTATACTTAGCTCCTATACCGGACGCTGTTCTCAGCTTACAAAGCATTATTGTATTGGCTGGGTACTAAACGGGCTGCTTGGAATATGGAATATGCTGTGTTTTGTGCTTTGGGAGGAGAGAATGGCCTTTTCTTTTTTCTTTTAGGTGTATTGTCATCTAGAGGTAAAAATCGTACAGTACAATTTTAAAATGGTTTTCTTCTTCACAAACCTTGGACTGCGTCCCGGGTGAAGTTCTAAATTCTATCAGAAATGATTCTGTCCTCAACTGTTTTTTTTTTTTTGTTTTTTTTTTTTTTTTTTATGCCTAATGCCAGTTTGGGGGAAAAAAACGAAAAACGACATGGAAGCAAAACTTCCCCATTCGTTTGACATTTTCTACATAAATAAATAAATAAATAAATAGTCCCTGAAGGGGCATGTATTTAGAAATATTGTGCATTTAACATGAATTGTGAACCTTTCTAGAGTGTGCTTGTGAAGGTTTCTATTCAGGTAGTGGAAACCTGGGGGTGCTACATTTATTTAGAATGGGGCCGCATGCCTTTAAGAATGAAAGCATGGAAATGGGCACTGGCGCTCGGCTCCCTTCTCTCTTCATCTCAGTTGCCTAGCCTCACTGACCGCCACTGGACGTTAGCCCTAAGGTAAATGGGGAAGTTTGTTCTCAGTCACTTCAGCAAGTGGTCTCAAAGAATCAAAAACGGCAAATGGGAGGTGGCCTACAGTCCTCTGAAAGTTTAGAAAACTGCTCTTTGAACCCCCAAATGCAACGCACACACCAAAGTTGTCCTTTCTTCAGTGATTTCTCCCAAGTTAAAAGGTACAAGGTTTTGATTGGCTATGAAGTTTGACCCTGGGAAGAGAGTTTTTTAAAAAGGCTTTTTTGACGGGGCTGTGGGATGTGGCAGGTGTGGGTTGTAGAATTTTCTATGAGATCCCAAAATGAGGGTTTACAATTTCAATGCTAACTCATCTGGGACTGTTATTTCTTAGTGAGGGTTAATAAGGGTTTGGAAGCAGGCTTGAACCAACTTTCTAAAAACCAGGGAAACAAAGGAAGTCATATCAGAGCACTGTGAGCTTTTGTTCCATTTCTAATTTTCGAAGCATGTTTTCAGGGCATTTTAGTATTGACTGCTTCTTAGCCCTTTAGCCAGTGACTGAATGACACAGATCATGTAGCATCTGTGTTCTTATGTAATATAAACCATCCTTATAAGTTTGTTACTAATGGAGTCCTCTGAGCCACTAAACAACTCATGGTTTAGCATTGAAAAAAACAAAAACTACTAAAGGTGTATTACAAGACCTCCCAGAATATTTTTTTAAGTAAACGCAATGTATAAATTTGAAACCACATACTTTTGGGTGGGGACAGAGGCAGAGGGTAGAGAAAGGCAGTATCCAACACCAGTTTGTGTATCATCCTCTTGTGTTTACTTCTTTCCCTTTTGCCTTTTAGCTATTCTGTTCCTTGTTTGGTTGGCCTGAGAGAGGTGGGCAGAGATAATCAGAGGAAGGAAGGAAGGAAGGAAGTTAGTTTACTTTTCCACTTTGACTTTCCATAGCTCTTCTCACAAGAACCTTGTGAGACCAGCAGTGTCACACTCATTTCGGAAATATGGAACTTGAGGTTTGGAGAGAATAAGTAACTTTCTTATGGATCACTTTGAAGGGTCAGAGCTGGGCACTTAATGAACCCAGAGCAATATATATATACCTGAAGTACCAGATCTTTGCCCTACATCACACTCTTCAAGTGAGATTCGTTCTCTTCCCATTTTGGGGAGTGGGGAGAGAAAAGTCATATACAAAGCTCAATATAGGAATATTATGGATGTACAGAGTTAAACTGTTGAAGTAATTGTTGTGGTCTACTTTGATAAAAAGTTTCCATGTTCTCCATCCTTATTATACACTACTGACCTTAACTGTTTAAATACAGGCTTAAACTTTAGACACCACTACTAAATTTTTGGAAGCATCTTTTCTGTTAAGAGCAAACTTTGGTCACTGTTAAATTGGTTGTACCCTAAATTTCATTTTATTCATTATAGCTAACTTTTCTCTGCCTGGGATTTAACTTCAGTAAGTGGGGCACGTGTTAACTACTTTCAGAAAGTTTGTTGAAGAGAGTGAGCATCTCAGGAAAATGTGAAATTAAATTTCTTCTTCTGTGTTTTTTGTCATTTCTATTCAAATTCTGTTTCTCCCACCACCCAAGCGAATCACCCTAATCACATATGGGACAGTCATGCCATGCTGTAGCCGTCAACAGGGTGTGGCTACTGCTTTGCCTAAGAACTTTAGAAAATGCAAGAAGGATTTGAGAGGGGCCTGCTTAGGAATGAAACTCCATGCTGAAATTCCCTTTCATATGTCAGATCTCTTCTCTCAGTTGTTGAAAGGAAGGCAGAAACTGGCATTTCCAGAATAAGCAGGGCTTTAAAGAAATCCATATTTCAGATCCTTGCAAGGAGCAAATTGATAATGATATTGATGCTATTGAATCATTCTTAAAGGTAAATTTTTCTGAAGGGATGCATTCAGTCTTCCCAGCTCTCTTATTCTACATTGCAGAAAAATCTAAACGAAGGAGAGGGGTAAATAGAATAAATCGGCAATGCTGAAGAAATTATGAAAATAATAAAATTGTTTCACATTTATGATAGAGTCTATCATTTAGGGTATAATCTTAGTGTCTTTATTATCACAGTATCAGATTGCAGATGTTTCTGAGAACTTTCCTTTTTGCTGTTATGATATCTACTCTTAATCTTTGACTGGTTCCTTAATATTTTCCTGCTTAGACATGATGCAAGGTGACTCAGAAGCTCATCTGTCAAGAAGAGAAACTGAGTGACCTTGGGTGATATGATGTAACAGTCCTCCTTGAAACCTAACTTCTTCGGGATGAGCATTCCTTGAAGGCATGGACTGTCCTCAAATCTCCCCAGCCCTCTGACTATGCCTAGACAAATCCTCTGGGCCCAGCAGGTACTCCATAAACCCTTCCCAACAAGGCCCAGCTGCCCTGAAAGCTATCTGCCTGAGGATTTAGTTAATGACCTTGATCAAGTTCTTCTAGGGGCACATTCTGCTGTGAGAAAGAAGTTGTAATTCTAGCCTACAATAGTCACTTCCATGAAGATGGATGTGCCACGGATCGACTTAGGCGGCCTTGGAAATAAAAAAGGGCTGGTTCAGTTTGCCATGTTAGCAAGAGTTCATTTCAGGTTTTACCTCAAAGTGGAGCAGCGCCAAGAGACTGCTGTCTTGCAGAAGGTGCATTATGTCAACTGGGATGTAGATGTTCATCCACTAGTACTAAAAAACAAAACAAAACAAAACCAAATTTCCAGTCATCTGTGTATTTCCCTTACTAAGATCACCATCTATTTGCCACTTAGAGCAGCATGTATTTTCAAAGCAAGATGCTTTTAATGTGTTGTATTGGTGAAAATAAATGAACATAAGCTTCCTTGGCTATTTACTGTGGTCATCTGGAATTCTGCCCAAGGTTATTGTTAGACATCTTCCTGCTGGCCTCTGTCCAAATGCAACATTCATTTCTTACAGATTGATAATAGCAAAGAGTATTGAGCATGGAATCAATGAATTAATTTCTTCCATTCTCTTAAGATTTTTTTCACTATCCCCCGCCCACCCCCCGCAAGCGCTCATTTGCCTAATGCTAAACTCCTTATGGAAAAATAGGCCCAAGTCAAGTAAAAGATGATTCCTTGGTTTTATTTTGGTGTTTGAGCATCTAGAAATCAAAAGAGTATACTGGTCATCATTCAGGCAGTGCAGGGGATTTAAAGAGTTCATTGATACAGAATGTTATAAAATAACGAATAGAAAACTCAGCCACTTAGAAACCAGATCCACAGCCAACCAAGTGATGAACAACTTCCAAACACAGCAACATAGCAGGTGATGTGGAGAGAAATAAAAGAAGTGACTCCACAGCTCCTTCCCTTAAAAATCATTTGCACTTAATAGAAGGCAGCAGTCTGGTGTGTGGATATAGGCAGGATGCTGAAGTCCCTTAAGAGGGCCCTTTCGTAAGTTTGATTTTAATATGGTGGGCTTTCTTACAAGCTGTATTTTTATCCACTGAGCAGAAGTTCTTCCCAGCAGGGAGGACTCTGTTAATCTGATCCCCAAGTTAAGACAAGTCTCTGAATTTGAGGAAGATAATTCCATTTGCTAATCCTTGACTATATTTTGGAACAAGAAAAGAATCAATCTGGGGCTAGAGAAAATGGCTCACTTGATAAAGAACTTGCCTTGCAAGCATGAGGACCTGAGTTTGATCCCTAGCACCCGTGTAAAAACTGGACATGGTGGTGCATGCCTGTAATCCCAGTACTGGGGAGGTAGACTCAGGAGGATGCCTGGAGCTTGCTAGCCACCTTAGCTAGCTAAATTGGTGAGTTCCAGGTTCAATGAGAGACCCTGTCCAAAAAAACAAGTTGGTAAGAAATTGAGGAAGACACCCTATATGGACCTTTGGCTTCCACACCTGTGCACGTGCATACAAACATGTACATACACAAACATGTATGTACACACACACAAGATCAGTCTGTTTTTGAGGGGCTTTTAAGGCTCTCTTGTGGATGGCATACTCCAGCCTTTAACAGTGCTGTCTAATAGAAATACAATTCAAGCCATATATATATATATATATATATATATATATATATATATATATAATTTAAGATTGTCTATTAGCCATAGTTTAAAAAGTTAAAATTAATAATAATAATGTATTTTATTTAATGTCATATATCACAAGTATTATGCCAACATATAATCCATAGAAAATTATTTTAAAATATTTTTATATGTATGTGCATATGATGTGTATACATGTTTGTGTGTGAAGGTACGTGCTATGGCACATGTGATTACAAACATGTGCTGCCATGCCAGGCTTTTACATGGGGTCTGGGGATCTGAACTCAGGCCAATAGATTTGCATGACAAGTGATTTTACTTGTTAAGATATCTCCTTGGTCCCATATAAAATTATTAATGAGACATTTTCTATTGTTTTAATAATTCATTAAGTCTAAACTCTGGTGTGTAAATTACACTTGCAGTACATCTCAATTCAGGCAAGCCAGTTTCAAGGGCTCATAGGTGACTTTAGAGCTAGCTCAGGCACCTATCTGTCCAGCCCTATTCAGGATGAATTTTGAGGAGCCACAGTGATAAATGCTTTCCATAGTACAGTTCACAGAGTTGGGGTTATGACTCAGTAGGACAGCACTTTCCTAGCTTTTTGAGACATGTTCTCCCAGTTGCCCTAGCTAGCCTGGAACTCTATGTAACCAGGTTGGCCTCCATCTCAAAGAGTTCTGCCTGCCTCTGCTTCCTGAGTGCTGGGATTAAGGCATGTGCCACCATACCTGGCTATCCTATTATATCCTTAGGGAGGACAGAAGAGCTGTAATTTTAAAAATTGATTAGAATCCTCCTTATATTTGCTTATCTGTACTTGAAATCTGGTTAAATAAATCTGCTTTATGCCAGAATCTTTCTAGGGGGAATCCCAAGGAAGTTCACCTCGAAAACCAACAGAGGAAGGACAATGGAAAGGCAAGAGACAGGTATTTTTCAAATGGCTAAGAGATGGGTGGTCTAGGGGAAAGTATGTTTCTTAGACAGAATATCCAAAGTCAGCAGAAAGATCAAATAAGATGAAAAGAAAGAAGAAGTTTAGTTTGGATTTTGGAAAAAAAAATTAGTGATACTGTTTCAGTGAAGCTATGAGCAGAGGTCAGATGGAAGGGATTAGTTTAAAGAAATTCCAAAAGTAGATGCTGAGTGGAAGCCAGTAGACTATATAGTGCCTAGAGGTAAGGAAAACAATATTTAGGATCAAGAGAGACTTTTTCTCTTTTCTTCTTTCCTTCCCTCATCCTATCTGCCTTTTTTCTGTTTTTCTTTTCTCCCATCCATCCAAGATGCCAGAGTTTTTTGATTGGTTCATTTTTTTTTTAAGATGACAGCAACTTGCACCCAAATATAAATGGAGAAGGGCCAGTGAGAGATGGACAGGGAGAAGGTGAAGGTAACAGGGACAACTGATGAATGGAATGTCCCTTAGGCTGAAGGGGCTGGGCTCTAGTGTACATATCGAATTGGCTTCTGGCAGGAGAATGGAGGCTTCTGGCAAGGATGATTTGGGTAAAAAGAAGTTAGAAGAAAGAGTAGCAAAAGTTGAAGGCCCCTCTTACCTGATAACTTCTGTTAGATTATAAAGAAAGAGGCAAAGCCATGGTGACTTGATTCTGTCGGGGGCAGAAGTATCATTCTGTGATAATATAGGAGGTTGGGTCCTATCCCAGAATATTTTTCCAATGTTGTCAGACTGAGAGTACAAACGTTGGGTTGCAGGGCTGGGTAGATAGAACAGCTGCAAAAGTATTTGCCACACAAGCATAAAGACCTGAGTTCAATTCCTCAGACCCTATGTAAAAAGCTGGGTACAACACAAGCCTATATCCCAGTTCTGTGGAGTGAGAGATAGGAGGATCCCTGGGGCTTGCTGGCCAGCCAGTCTAGGCAAATTGGCAAGCTCCAGGTTCAGTCAGAGACCCTGTTTCAAAATACAAAGTGGAGAGTGATTGAGGAAGACACCTGAAGTCAGTCCTTGGCCTCTACATGGAGAGAGAGAGAGAGAGAGAGAGAGAGAGAGAGGAGAGAGAGAGAGAGAGAGAAAGAGAGCACTAAAATTGAATGATGAGAACAAATGAACCTGTTCTTTTCTGGCTATCAACAAGATGAATCCAGATTTGACCAGAGGGAACTGGACTGGCCTACAGTGAAAGGGCCAGGGGCTGAAACTTAGTATCCACTCACTGGTGTGTGGGGGCTGTCATTCCACCCTCAGTTTTGTCATGAAATTATTGCATGGAATTAAGTCAATCACTTTCTTCTATACTCCAGTTCTACCACCCACAATGAGTAAAATAGGCAATCACTAGTTCCTAGACTGTGGAGCATGATCCACTGCACTATGTCTCTTTGACCTGATGCTCCTATCAAAAGTCAAGGCTATAACACTCCTCACTTCCTTTTCATTTTATTCATTTGGAGGTCAAAACAGGTTTGAATGATCTTATGGCAAGACATATTAGCTAAATATGCATAACAAATGTTCACAAAAGCACTTTGAAATTTTACATTAATGTGAGAACCATTTCTTCTGACTTCTGCTTTTTGTTTCAAATGCTTCCTCAAAAGTTTGAATGTATTCCAAATTGTATTTGATATATTCTATTCATTGTTTAAAGAAACCTATGTTGAATCTTCTCTCCATGTGAACAATAGCCTCCTAATTTACCTGTTTCATAAAACTGAAGTTTGAAACATTGGCTTTCTTTGAGACATGGCAGTATCACATTGAATTAAAGGGGCTTTTCTTAACAGAGGATACCCATCTAAGTTCAATACTTGGGGTTAAAACCCAGCAGCGGATTAAGCAATAGTCTTGAAGCTCTTGTATCTTTACCTAGTGCCTGCACAAAGCTTCTCAGTGACTCTTAGAAAGAAATAAACATAGAAAGAAAATTATTCTGTCTGATCACAGGGGGCAGGATGAAAAAGAGAAAGTAAGGAAGGTAGGAACGAACTAAGTCATTGCAAGCTAGGCCTATTTTCTTCCAATAATCTCCCAGGTAACAGCTCTACCTTGCTAGGGTCTGATTACCCGTTCTTGGCCTCAGACCATAGTATTATTGTTTTAACATTCCTACCTTCCTCTTTATCCCAGCGTGAACTGGGTTGTAAGGGATGCTGGAGAAGCTGACCCTGCTTGGGGATAAAAAGACAGTTTAGCACTCAATGATCTTGAAGGCAGACTTGAAAACACAGTGATTAGAAAATAAAGCAGCGAGCCCTGGTAGTGTGAGCCTGTGTAATAATGTGCAGGGCCACACGGGGCTAGCCTATTGAGCAGGATTCATTTTCATATAATCTCCTCCCTCCCGCCAAAGTCTTTGACTTGGTGTTTTTGTTTCCCACTCCGTAATTCATGCATGCTGAACCTGACATCAGTGTAAAAGGACGCTGAGGGTTATTTAAATGGGCATTTAAGAAAAATAACAACAGCAATAATAGGTTAATAGAAACATCAGGACTGATGTGTAGAGCTTATTGGCAAAGGAATGATGTTGAAAGCCCCTTCCTGGGACTCACAGGTTTCTACGCTTCATCTCTAGTGTGCCTAATAATGACTGTAGGTGTAGTCACATAATAATAAATTCTATTGTGGCTCCAAATTGTTTAGTTATAAGGTAATTGTTCTATACTAGTTCAGGACTAGAGGGCTTACCCATTTTTCTCTTTAGAAACTGGGGGAATGGTATAGCCATTCATAGTCACACAGTATTGGGCACTGTGTTGAATGTTCTATATTTGTTCATCACATTTAAACAGGTCACAGACCCATGAAATAAGAATTACTATTCCCAGGGGCTAGAAAGATGGCTCAGCTGTTAAGAACACTTGTTGTTCTAGAAGACCTGAGTTTGATTCCCAGCATCCACATGGTAGCTAACAACCATTTGTAACTCCAGTTACAGGAGATCCGATGCACTCTTCTGACCTCTGTGGGGCATTGCACAAACGTGGTACACTTGCATACATGTAGGCAGGACACACACACACACACACATACACATATATATATAATAAAGATAATAAATTAAAAATTTTTAAAGAATTACTATCCCCCATGTTACATAAGAAAAGAAAGAAAAAATATCCAAACATTTTATACCGATTAAGCAGAGATTTAAAATTAGATCTTTCTGACTTCTAAACTACACATGTCGCAAACCAGGGAGCAATGAGTCACCTGCTCAAGCTCCCAATTGATTCCAAGGCAATATGTGCTTGGATGCATTTAAGCAATGCTGTATTTAGCCTTCTCATATCACATTTTTCATTGCCAGGACTAGGACTAGGAAACAAATCAGATACCTAGCCTCTTTGTAGTACAATTAGAAATTCAAAGTAAGTATTATTTTTGCAGTGCTGTGGATCGAACCAAGGGCTTTCATGTTGTTAGGAATGTGGTCTAACCCTGAGCTACATCCCAGTCTCAAAGTAAATACTTTCTGATCAGTGGTTCCTCTCCTAAGAAACTTGTACATATGGACACACACACACACACACACACACACACACACACACACACACACAAACTGGTATGTTTTACCCAAATAGCCAGTAGAAGAGGACTGGGTAAATAAATTATATATCTAGCTATACAGCAATGGGACTGAAGAACAGATAGCCACCTACAAGAAAGTACATGAATCTCTCAAGCTTAACAATGACTCAGTGAAAGAAGGCAGACCTAAAGTGATACGCACTACATGAATTCATGTCCATAAAATATAAGATAAGATAGGCAGATAATGGCCAGTGAGTTGATCTGGGTGTTCTGTGTACTCAGCTTCTGAGCATTCATTGAGCCATACACAGAATCTGTTCATTTTCTGTGTTTATATTGTCCTTGAATACAAAGCTTGACGATATTCTGACCACAATAATGGAGAAAGAATATCACATATTTCCCATTTCTACATAATTCCAGTGTCTACCACCCTGAGGGAGAGGTATCGAAAGCTACCTAAGCTTCAGCTCTTTGCTGCTAGCACAACATCAGTGCCATTGGTCCTTTTAAAGAGCTTAGATATGGCCTGAATCATATGTGCCTCATTTCCTGGACCACTTCAGCCTTACTTAGGTAATCTGTGAACTAAAATTCATGGTCCAGTTTCTATGCTTTATCTAACATTATCTTGTACTCAGTTTCTGGAGTCCAAACGAAATGAACTGAAAAATTTAGTCCCCCAAAGTACTGAAGCATATAATCCTAATACAGGGCTAATTCTAGAAAGCTACTGACCCTGATCTGTTCATCAGGTTCTTACAGCGGGGACAAACAAGAGCTGCAGGTAAAGCTATGTGAATCTTCCCCATATCCACCTATTTCTACATGAAATCTGGCTAAATTAATCTACTTTCCCCCACAATCTCCCAGGGCAGAATCCTGAGGAGCAACATTTAGAGATCCATAGAGAAAGGATCCTATAAAGAAGACAGAAAGATATTTCTCATGTAGGTCCAAGGACAAAGCCATCACTTCATTGATAATTGCATTGTTTTCCCATAAAACAGGTTTTTTTGTTGTTGTTGCTGTTGTTATTGTTAATGAAGTCATCAATTCAGACTATATTTTCTTTGGAACCTATTTTACATATTATATCTTCTTTGGAACATATTTTTCCATTGCTCAGAAAAAATGTAGTACTAAAATATAATGTAGGGGCTGGAGGATGGCTCAGCGGTTAAGAGCACTGGCTGCTCTTGTGGAAGACCAGGATTCTAATCCCAGTACTCACATGGCAGCTAACTACCATCCATAACTCCAGTTCCAGGGGGATCCAACACCCTCTTCCGTCCTCTGCAGGCATTGTTAAACACGGGTGCACTTACATACATGCAGACAATACACGCGTACACATAAAAAATTAAAGTAATAATAAATAAAATAAAAAATATAATCTAGCACATATTGCAAGCTGAGATGCATTAGAAATAGCTATACTCCATTTGGCTTTATAGCAAACCTCCTACACTGCATAATTTGTTCTAATGCTTGTTTTTTCCAGTCTTCAGCAATGTTTTCTATATGTCTTCTAATCATATTTGCTGACAAAAGAATGCATTTTAGTTTGACATCGTTTTTTTTTTCTGCACATTAGAGTAACTCACTTTACTGTGGCAGGAAGAACAGATGTTTTTGCAATGGTATAGAACTTTGTCTTTTCTATTTTGAACTATAGGAAATGAAAAAGTACTACTTCTAAATATTTGCCTTTATATCTAACAGTATTTTGTAGGTGCTGAACATCCCATGGCTCAAGACATGAACCTTGAAAGAACCATTTGTCTTATTTTCCGAATGCTTCATTTTAGAGTATTGTGGTGATTTCAATATCTTTACACTACCACCATTAGCTGATATCTTAAGATACAATGTACATTCAAAACGAAGCACTTTGCTGTTTCTAATAGTCTTCTGTGTAGTACTTTTTGATTCAGCTAGCTTGTCAGATGAGATTTACTTGTTACTGGTTATACCTGATCATGTGGCTGATGCAGAATTCATACAGGGAGTAGAAGGGTCAGCTCTGCCATTCCTCCCCTTCTTTCTCCCACTCCTCTTCTTCCTCCTCCTTCTCTTTTTGCTTCTCCCCCACTTCCTCCTGTTCTGTGGTTGGTTGGTTGTTTTGAGACTTTCCTCTATCCTGGGCTGGCCTTGAACTTGCTACGTAGCCAGGGATGACCTTGACCTTCTGATCCTTCTACCTCCATCTCCCCAGTCCTGAGATTACAGGC
This sequence comes from Eospalax fontanierii, assembly GCA_035773235.1. NCBI lineage: Eukaryota > Metazoa > Chordata > Mammalia > Rodentia > Spalacidae > Eospalax > Eospalax fontanierii. Next base: position 22,101,449 of record CM069525.1, on the reverse strand, counting down.
ATACAATGCCATGGTGCTGAGAATCAAACCCAGGGTTTTGTGTATGTTAGGCAAGCACGATACCAAATGAACTAAATGTCCAGCCCCAGCACTGCCATTTTCTTGCTTATCTATGCTGATATTTTCGCATCTCTATTTCATTGTAGAAGATTTTTCTTAAGGATTTGCTTTTATTATTTTTAATTTTGTGTGTGTGCACATGAGTACAGGGGCCTGTGGAGGCCAGAGGCATTTGATCCCCCTGGAGCTGGAAGCAGATATGAGCTTCCTGACATGGGTGCTGAGAACTAAACTTCTGACAGAAGCAATTCTTTCTTTTAACTGCTGAGTCTTCTCTCCAGCACCTCATTGCAGAAATGTTTTAAGCTACTTGATGATCTTATGAACTTCAGTTTAGTTACAACTAGATAATATAATCCACAAAGGCATTTATCAAAGCCCAAGGAAACTCCAGTTCAGTCCATCCAATTTGTACTTCTCCCTTAGGACACCTTCTATTCTTTATGCCGACAGAGGTGGGGTGCCAACGTAAATGCATATGTTAGAATTAGATAGCAGTAATGCATCCTTTCTTGATTACTGCCATGAAAGGTAAGTATAAATACTAGCACACGGGTGACTTGCTATCCCCTGGATTGTCTTGTTCATCCCACATTAAGAACCATTGGTCTACATACTCCAGATCTTGCCCTTGGGTTCTGTCAGGGAGGGAGGACTGCATTTGCAGATTGCATGTTTGGTCCCTTGTAGAAATGCTTTTCATAACTTCTTTCTTGTTCTGAGGCTTTGCTTTGCATGGAGAGCGCTATAAAGAGGAAAACCTAAGAACAAAACTGTGTTCATCAGGGGGCTGGTATTGAACACGCAGGTATTGCCACAACATCGCCTAGCATGCCCTTCAGGGTGGCCCTGTGGGAGGGATTTCTTCCAGAATGTGGCATCAGGAAATGCTGGGCTTTTCTTCAAAAGCTCCCCCCCCCCTCTCTCTCTCTTCCTCCCCTTCCCTTAAACTTAAGGACAATGTTACCTTTATTTTCCTTGCTCCCAGGACTGCTTGCAGTTAAACCCATTTTTGAGGTCCACTTCTCTAAAATGTTGGTGAGTGCAGCATGCATTGCTATGTGCTTATTTCAACCTTGATCTTCTTTTCTGATGCTTGGAGATAGAACCCCAGGCTTCACACATGCCAAAGAAGCATTCTATCACCGAACTACATCCTCAGCCCTTACCCTTGGTCTTAAAAAAGAACATCTGTATTCCCTTCCTCACCCCAGATTATACACATTATACTCTAAACTTTTAAATTTTCTGCTCCAGATTTGGGGAAATGAAGTGAGATATGAATACAGTATGTGATTGTTGTTTATAATAAACTCATTAAGCCCAATTCCTAAGGAAAAGATAATTCATGTTAAGGAATTTCTATGTCCAGGTAAGCATTACTTCTTTTACTATGAGCGCATATTCATGTCACGAATGTAAAATCTGTTAGCTGTAAGCTGTAAACTTCCACTTCAGAGCTGTCACAATGTAGAACAAGAGCCAACACTGATTTTAAGAAAAAAATTATCCAGAGACCTTCTCTAATCTTTGACATGTTGAACTGTGAAAGGGGAATGGGCATTTTATAATCAATGAAATGTGATTTTATGTTTAGTTCTAGGACTCTTCTTGCTATCTGAAATTCACTATGGTTTGGTTCCAAAGGACCATGGGACAGAGCCACATGGGAGAGAGCCTGAATCCCAGGGCTCACCCCCATCTCTAGAAGGGCAGTAGTTACTAGTTTGACCTAAGTGTAGGCATTTGCACACCTGTTTTGTGTTTTTATTTTTATGTTTTAAAAAAGTAAATTAACGAATCTACTCCATCCTCCATTCCGTCCCCTCCAATTCCTCTTCTAACCCCCCCTATTCCCTCCAAACTTCCTGTGCTCTTTTTCATTTTAAAATCCATTGAGTTCACTCAGTCCTTCCAGTGCATGCATGGATGTAGGGCCATCTACTGGTGTATGGGCACCCCTTCAGGGCCTGCCTTCCTGAAGAAAACTGACTTTTTGTCCCCCAGCAACCATCAGCTGACAATAGCTCTTCACCTAGGGGTGGGACTTTGGAAGCCCTTCTACATCCATGTTTGGAATTTGTCTTCCTTGATATTGTACAAGTCTTGCACGTGCACTCACAGCTACTGTGAGTTCATGAGTGCAACCGTGTACTCTCTCATGTTCAGACGTAGTGAATGAGTGCAGTGAAATAGTGTTTTCATTTTGCTTTTTAAAGTAGTCTTCTCACAAGGGAGTTCTAAATAAAGTTTCAAAATGGATTTTAAAAAGATATTTCAGGTAACTTTTAAACTGTGCTATATTGTTTTGCTTTTAAACAACTTCAACCTGCTTATTCTCAACAAGAGAAAAGTGGGCAAAGGGCAGATTATTCTCAGAAGGAAATACAAATGGCTCCTAAACATTTGAAAAATGTTCAATCTTTCTTGTAATCAAAATAATGCAAATTGAAACAGCACGATGCCATTTTTTGGTCTATAAAATTGACAAAGATAATACTTAATGCCAGTGAGATGGCAACAAGATAGGTGTTTTCATACGTTGTAATGTGAGTGTAAATGATTCAGCTTTTGTAGAAGGTAATTTACCAATACATGTTAAAACGTTCTTTAAATGTTTATTTTTAAAATGTTCATACCCCTTATCTATATAATTTGGCTCCTATGCATGTATCCTAAGAAAATAATGAGGTTCAGAATTGTGTTTAAAATATTACTTATATTAGGAATTTTTTTTTAAAAAAATGAATACTCGACAATAGAGAAATATTTATGGCTTTTCTTTTCAAGGTTTATTTTATTTTTGATTATGTGTATATATGTGGGTCTGTGTGGTGATATGTGCACTTGTGAGTGAAGGTGCCCACAGCATCCAGTAGAGGGCATCAGATCCCCTGGAGCTGGAGTTTCTAGCTGTTTTCTTTCTTTCTTTCTTTCCTTCTTTCTTTCTTTCCTTCCATCTTTCTTTTTTTTTTGAGACAGGGTCTCACTACATAGCCCTGGCTGGCCTGGAACTTGCTATGTAGACCAGGTTAGCTTCAAATTCACAGAGATCTGCCTACCTCTGCCTCCCGGGTGCTGGGATTAAAGGTGTTTGCCACTGTGCCTCACTGGAGTACCAAACTGTTGTGATTGTGCCCATTGTGGCCAATGAGAATTAAACTTGGGTCCTCTGAAAGAGCAGTACACACTTTTAACTGCTGAGTTCTCTCTCCAGCCCTATGTATGATTATTCAGTGGAATATTTTATTGCTTTTCAAATTTATGAGATTGAAAACTATTTAGATGACATACTGTGTGAAAAAAATGCTTATGCAGTAAGATTTGAAAGTTGTTAGTATGTGTGTATGACATATCAGAAAGGCTGAAACTAAACATAAAAGGTGTTTGCAGTGACTATCTCTGGGAAATAGAATTATTGGGGACTTGATTTCCTCTTTTAACTTTATCTAGTTTTCTATAATATATACTATGATGATAACAGATATTTATGGATCATTGACGAATATATTTTCTTATAGACTTGAATATCTGTTTCTGTCTTTATTGATAACCCCTCTCCCTGTAGTCACCATTTACCTAGCATTTATTAAGGACCTACTCTATGTCACACACTGCTTTAGGGAGCAGAGATAGGGCAGTGATGGCAGACCAAGTCCTTGCTTTCTTTGAGCTTCTGTGATGGTGAGGAGAGGCCAATTATAAATTTATTGTCTCCTCATCTGACAACTTAGGCCTCTCTTCTACCTGCACTCAGGCTTCCATATGTTTTAATGCAAAGTTAGTTCAGTTGCTTTAAGACTTGTATCAGTCATCTTCTAAAGCCCTCTCTCTGGCTTAGTTCACTCTCCTGAGCTTCAGACTTTCTAATTACTTCTGGAAGAAATCAGACACATCCCTGCCTATGAGCCTTTGCATTTATTTTCTTTACCCGGAGTGTCCTTTCTCCAAAGTTTTCTCTGTATGGCTCCATTGCTTCTTTTTTTGTTTTGACATTGATTTTTATTTCATGTGTATAAGTGTTAAGCCTCCATGTATATATGTGGTCCATGTGCATGCCCGATGCCCATGGAAGCTAAAAAAGGGTCTCGGATCCCCTGGAACTGGAGTTACAGGTAGTTGTGAGCTATATGTGGGTGCTGGGAACTGAATCCAGTTCCCCTGCAAGAGCAATAAGTGCTCTTAATTGCTGAGCTATCTCTTTAGCCCTATTGCTTCTTTATAAATTTACATATATATTTCCTCAACTATCTTAGTTACCCTTGCATTCCCTATTACTCTTCATTACTTTTCTGTTACTTTTCTGTTATTGTGATGTTGGATCTCCTAGAGCAAGAGTTACAGGTGGCTGTGAGCCAACCAGCATGGGTTCTGAGAACCAAACTCAGAACAATTGAAAGAACAATGTGAGCTTTTGACTCTTGAGCTGACTCTCCAGCACCAAAAAGTTCTGTTGTCTTTAAATATGTGTATATGTGTATATGCATGTGAGTACAATGCCTGCAGAGTCCAGAAGGTGTTATATCCCGCAGAGCTGGAGCTGCAGGTGTATTGTTGCTATAAAACACCATGACCAAGACAATTTATAGAAGGCAGAGTTCATTTGGGCTTATGGTTCCAGAGGGATAAGAGTCCATCATGGTAGGAGAAGCATGGTAGCAGGCAGCCAGAACAGAAAGCTGAGAGCTCACATAATCATCCATTTGCAAGAAGCAGAGAGAACAACTGGAAGTGGAATGAGGCTATAAACTATCAAAGCCCACTCCTAGTGATATGCTTCCTCCAGCAAGGCTACACCTCCTAAATGTTCCGGGACCTTCCCAAACAGTGCTACTAACTGGGACCAATGTTTAAATATGTGCACGTATGGGAGACATTTCCATTTCTCATTCAAACCACCACATACTCTTCCTCACTTTATTTTTTTATGTAGTATATAATCACCTTTTAACATACCACATATTTTACATTCTTTTGCTGTTTGGTATTTCCTTTAAGTGTTATGAGGGTAGGATTTTTTGATCTCTTCTCTTCCCTGATGTAACCTCAAAAGGTACAACAGTGCCTAACACACAGTCCTACCCAAATGCTCTAATATGTTGAACAAATGGATAATGGGTAGATACTATGACAGCATTTTAAATATTTCAAAAGCAAAAATTAGTTCTAAAACTTCCCTGTTCCTAGGAATCACATCTTATAACAGTTATTTTATAGATAATGAATAACTTCTTTTCCTATGAGATACTCCGCCCCCCCACCCCATATTTGGGATACCTGATTTTTGATTAAATTTTCTGCAACTCTGAAATCACAGAAAATATTTATTTAAATTTAGTTTTACATTGTATAAATTACATGAATGTGTTTTCATCATTGAAACAGACCTATATGGAGAAAGCAAGCTTTCATGGGAATACCTATGTAGTCTAGACTGGTTGGGAACTCATGATGTGATTATTGAGTACTTCAAATGTGGCTAATATGATGGGGATACTGTTTTAAATTTTATTTAACCTTAAGTATCATGTTAATTTAAGTAACCACATGTGAAAAATGGCTATTATACCAGCATAGGTCTAATCTAGTTCTACAAAGTTACCCTTCCAACTCTTTTTTATCATAAATGATATCATAGTGTACTAGTATGTATGCATACTGTTTGGGGACTTGCATTTTGCATTCAGTGGAATGTCTTTTTTTTTCATGTGTGTGAATGTATTTCTTGCATGTATGTAAGTGCACCCATGCCGTGCAATGCCCACAGAAGTCAGAGGAGGGCATTGGATTCCCCTGGACCTGGAGTTACAGACAGTTGTTAGCTGCCACGTGGGTGATGGGAATCAAACCTAGATCCTCTACAAGAGCAGTCAGTGCTCTTAACCTCTATGATCACTATATAGGTACCACAAACCTTTATCTCTCTACTTAGAAAGAAAATGTGCAGCTAGGGCTCTTAACCGCTGAGCTATCTCTCCATCCCTGGAATGTCTTTTAAAATTATTCATTGTCAGTATCCATCAGTATCTGTTCTACTCTTTTGTAATGATGACTATTACTATTTTTTTGTCTTTTTGAGACAGGATCTCCCTGTATTCCCAGCTGGCCTGGAACTCACTATGTAGAACAGTCTGGCCTTGAAGTGAAAGAGATCCGCCTGCCTCTGCTTCCCAGGTGCTGGGATTAAAGGCCTGTGCCACCATGCCTGGCTGCTTATTACTTTTTAGTGTATTTTTTTTAGTTTTAGAGAATTTCATACATGAATGCTGTGTTTACAACATTTCCACCCCTCCCTCTTCCCTCCAAATCTTCCCACACTCCCTCTCAATTTCATGAACTCTTATTTAATTATTACATATATATATTTGTATATACATATCTATGTATATGTATCCTAATGAATCCATTTAATTTGTTTGTAAGTACATACGTTTAGAATTGACCGCTTTGGATTGGATAACCTATCAAGACTGGATAACCCCTGGAGAAAATGGATTCTTCTCTCAGCAGCTGTTGATTGCCTGTTGGCCTATTCCTTCTTAATATGTATACACTAAACTTAACAAAATGGATACTTTTTGGTGTTGAACCCTGTTCTGGGGGCCTCTTTTTTCACCACTTCATGGAAGACTGCTGGTTAGGCCTTTATAACAGCTGTCTTATGTGGGATTATACATAATCAATGATCCAATTCAAGAATCTAGTTAGTTCTGTATGTCAGACCTATGGTTAACTGTTAAATCTTTTCCTTCCTTCCCTCCTTTCTTTTCTTTTTCTTTCTTTATTTCTCTTCTATCTTCAAAAAGATCAAAATGTTATAATTCTAAATTGAATCTGGCTTAAAAATTATGTTCAGAAATGATCAAATACAAATCTAATGGTAGAGACGAGGGATGAGTGATGTTTTTATGATATCTCCTTGTAATTCTCAATTTGTGGTTCTCAGTCTGATCAGTCCAGTTGTTATCACATTGCATAATTATAGATTCTACAGATCATTTTTTGCACTCAAGGTAATAACTGCATTGTACATTCTTTACAGTGGCTAACAACTCTGTGTGTATGTGTATGTGTGTGTGTGTGTGCGTGCATGCGTGTGTGTGTGTGTGTGTGTACGTTTTGCTTATATAGCTCCGGCTGCCCTTGAACTCCTATGTAGCCTACGCTGGTTGGGAATCCATGAGCCTCCTCATCCAGTCTCTTGAGTACTGGGATTATAGGCATGTACCTCCATGCCTGGCTACCTAATAACTTTTGTTTTAAGCTCAACTGAAAAGATGCTACAAATGAAACATCCAACATATAATGCCTTTTCCTTTTAAAAAGCCTTTTGGAGATATGGCTTTCATATGGTATTGTGGTTCAGTTTATATAACCAGAACATACATGACAAACGGGCAGCATATTCACATGTTGGGTGTCCTAAGTATTAAATTAAGCAGAAAGATATTTTATTGTGGCTTAACTCCAAGTCTGTGGTCTTGCAAGGCCCTTACACATATGAGGTTTGGAACACTGGGCCAGGGCTTCTTATCCCTTTAAGGTCCTGACTCTTCTACTGAACAAAAATCACATATGCCTCTTCAACTTTAAATTTGGACTATGGCTATCCAGAGAGAAAGAGTCTATATTCTGATAATCTATGCCATTCTAAAAACTTAATTTCTATGATATGTGTGTTGAAAATAATAGGGCTTTGCTTCCAAATATAAAATTATTGAAAACTGCACATGCCTTTTTTTCCTCTAATATCTTTTCTTGTTCTAAACAGGTTACCTTTCACTTTGGGAGATGACTGCCCTAGGGCCACTTTTCATTCCTGCCTTTCTTATTCTTTCCTCTCTTTGTATGCTTTCCACATATCTAACATCACTTAAACATGTAGCATGTGGTAATAAACACTAGCAAATGGGATCCGGGTGATTTAAGCGTTAAGCTGAGGCTTGCCAACAACTACATGCAAGTCATTGACCTGCTTCACAAAGTCACAGTAAACATATTGGTCACATGCCCTTCTCCAGATAATTGTTTGGGTTCTCCCTTCCTGATTATCAGGAATTTCAGCATCTCCTTTCTGAGGTCTCTCTATACTGTTTGAGAATCTTGAGCATTCCCTTAGTTTAGAGGGAGCCCAAAAGGCAACTGAGTTTAAGAGATCTACCACTGCTGTTGCTTCTTGCTGTCAACTGATGACACTATCGAAGACAAGTTCTGCACTACACTGGAAACTGTGCCTATCTTCCAGAATTGTACAAATTAAATGAGCAAATATATTTAACATTATATATACACATAATTATGTAGATATCCAAAGATTTAGCGGTTATGCTGTGTTATTGACCTCACTTGTATGTCTTACAAAAGGCCTAGGTCTGGTATATACCAGAGTATCCAGGAAACATTTGGGCTTTGGCAAATGGTGAGGGGTAGATATGGACCTTGGTGTACTTCAGGCATCCAGAGGCCAGCTTGGCCCCATCCTCCCCCTCCTAGGAGACTCTGGTTATCTCATTTCAAACTGTTCTGATGTTGGCCCATTGTTTGTATGTGAAGGAGGTAGAACTTAATGAGCATAGATTTCTCAGCCGTCAAATGATTTGCTCTAGTCCTGAGAGGGAGTTGTTGTTTTTAATTGTAATTTGTGGTGTCCAAACTGAAAAAAGGGTTACTTCAAATCATAGTTGATACTAGCTAGGCCCTAACTAAGTCTTGATGAATACAGTTTAATTATTTTTATTGAAAATATTATTGTTATTTTAATACACGTGGAGGCCAGAAGAACTCCCCTTCCGCCTTTACATTGCCAGGCTTGCATAGCAAGGGCCTTTACCCTCCAAACCATCTCATTGACCCAATATAGTGTTTAATTCTCAGCCCGAGTTGGCATGACACAAATACACTTACATACATGCAGTGCAGGCAATACACTCATCCACATAAAAAATAAAAATAAAATATGTTTTAAAAAGAAAGTCTCAGGCAACTAACTGGAATGTCTCTAAAGAAAACTGGGGCAGGACTTCTGCTTTCAAACTGGAATGTACTTGAATGGGATGAGACGGTAAGGTCAGAGCGTGGATCAGTTCTTGTCTGTATAGAAAACATGGTCTCTTCCAGAGCAGGGACTGACTTCCAGGCATGGTGGTGCATGCCTGCAATCCCAGTATTCCAGCACTCAGGAGGATGATGCAGGACGATTGTGCATTCAGCCTGGGCTACACAGAAAGCACCGTCTTAAAAAAAAAAAAAAGGACCAATGACTGTGCTGTCTCATCCCTACATCCCTACATCTAGCCTCAGATTTTAAGAGAGTGCCTGACATATATATGAGTGAATAAATGAGTGATTGAATAAACGTGAATGAATGGCAGAAAGTAAACCACAGCCCCTGTTCAAATGTCTAGATCCTTTTTCAGTCAAAGCTTCCCAAGTTAAGGAATACCTATCTCCATCTCTAATAAACAATTCATGCAGCACTGTGAGTAATGTTTGCAGTGACTAGAGAACCTTAGCTTTAAAAATACCGAGGATGATGTAGTGGTGACTGTGCTAATGACATAGCTCAAAGACTGCAAATGGGCAAATCTGGATTGCTTTTGCCCTGTTTACAAAAACACCGCCCGCTTTGTCTTCCTCTGTCTGGAGAGAGTGAGGTTTTCATTTTAAGAGGCTGACTAAAAAATGCAGGGCCACTTCCTGGGCAGGCTTCCAAGTGACTACATCTTTCTCACAGCGTTCCCCAGAGCCCCAGCCCAAGCTGCCTGGGGCGGGGCCTCTAGCCATTGGTGGCTGGTGTAGCTACCACAGGAACAGTTATCCGCAGCCCGCCAGAATTGCTGTGCTTTTAGGTCCTCTCGGGTGCAGATAGCAGCCTTGGCCTTTGTACTGAAGAGACGTCAGTGTTTGTGATTGGCCAGGCTGGGGTGTGTGTGAAATACAGGAGATGTCGTGCCACGCTTCCGAGTATGAGGTCCCTTTCAGCCGGGTGTGGGTGAGTCTGAATGTTTGAAGACTGCCCTTGTTGGTTGGGAAAATGCTCAAAGCTGGGCATTCTGATTTTCCAAGGGCATGACTTGGCATGTTTCTTAACCCTACTGAGCCTCAGTTGCCTTTTCTGTGTAATAGGCATAGCAAGCTGGTATGCCATAAAAGGATAGAAATATGTATGCAGCATAGTGAGTTAGGAGGCCAAAGCTCCGCATCCTGCACCTAACGTTTGGTAGGCACTGTAAAGCTCTCATTATTTCTTCTTTTTTATTTTTCCTTACTTTTTGAGACGATCTTACCCTACAGCCCAGGTTGGCCTTGAACTCTCCATCCTCCTGCCTCAGTCAGCCTCTTTAGTGCTGAGATTACAGGTGTGATCCATCATGCCTGACTAGCTCTCATTATTTCTGAAGCGTCAGTTAGAGTGGAGGGGGAAGGGACTATGACAAAGCTTTATTTCTAGGGGTACAATATTTCTCTGAGAGACCCAGAAGATACATTCTGCTTTATTTATTTATTTATTTATTTATTTATTTATTTATTTATTTATTTATTTTGTGACGGCAACTGGGTCTCACTCTCTATAGTCTGGCCCATTGTGGAACTCTCTATATAGTGCAGGCTGGCCCCCTACTCACTGTGATCCTCCTGCTTCAGCTTTCAGAATGCTGCTGGGACTACAGGTGTGAACCAGCATGGCCTGCTATGGTCTCCTCATACCTGTCTACCAAACAGAATGAAAACTTCAGGGGGAGCTGGTGCTGAAGAACACATTACCAGACTTTCCATTTGTCTTTTTCCATTCTAGACCCTGACTGCACCAGCCCCATTTGCAGATGAATCCAGCTGCCAGTGCCAAGCGCCTCATGAAAAACTGACCATTGCCCAGGCCCGCTTAGGAACACCAGGTGAGGTTGTCTTTCTCATTCCTCAAATGGGCTTTGTCTTGATATTTGAAACATTACAAACACTGTCATTATGTGAGCACTACATTCACTCAGTGGAATTTAGAGATTATAGCACAGTGTAAGAATGGTGAACATTAATGGTGAACAGGCTGGGTTTGGTGGCTCGTGTGTATAATCTCAGCACTGAGGAGGCTGAGGCAGAAGGATTACTGTGAGTTTGAGGCTAGCTTGGGTTGCATAGTGAGTTCCATAACACATTGGGCTATATAGCAAGGCCCTACCTCAAAAAAAGGCAGAAAATCAAAATACTAGTAACTTATACTAATCAAATTAACCAAGTAAAAGATGCAGGAGAATATATGAGCTTGAGTCCCAACTTTGTCATTTACTAGGTGTACAGACTCAGGCAACTCATGAGAAAGAGCTGCGTCTGTTTACTCGTGTGTAAAACAGGTACAACTATACTTGCTCTAGATGGTTTTTGTGACAGGTAGATTCTGTTAAAAGTACCAATTTTTCACGGCATCGATGAACTGAAGCTATGTAACTGTTACTATTCTTAAATGTCATTTTTATAGTTTTAAGTATGTTTTAAAAAGACTGGGCTCTGCTGTAGAAGTTTGTAGTTCCATTCATTCTTTTAGCCTTTATCAGAGCACGAATAGGGAAGAGATTTAAAGGGAACTACAAAGTACCAGTTCTGTTTCTTCTGTTTCCCAAGTGCTTTCATGATAATTAAGGATAGAAGACAATTAGTTGTGAAGTGAAAGCCGCAGGACTCACATGGGTATGTGCAACACTGATGATAAGTGACAGTTTGGAGAAGGACACATTCATGTGGCTAGACTGGTCCGGCAAGACTTCAGGAAGGAAACAGCATAGTTGGTGCTCTGGGGGAAAAGCTTTGGACTGTGTCTGCAGAAAATGAAAAGTTATTCTGGGAGAGCAGAATAGAAAGACTGAGGGAAGGCACAGAGATAGAGCTGTCTGGGAATAAATGCAGATCATTCCAGTTGATTAAGATGGGGTAAAAAGTAATAATAGTTGAGGGGATAAGCTTTGAGCCATATATAATAACATAGCTTAACTATGCGAAAACTGGACAACCCAAACTTAAAAGAATCCACAGGACAAAGGACAGGTTATTTAATAATTACAATAGGTATTTATTAAATGCGCACAGTATACAAGGTCTTCACATGGATCAAGCCATTTTACTATCACAGCTCAGCATGGTTAGTGCTTCCAGTATCTCACCATGAAGAAACAAAGGCTTAGATAAGTTGTAGAGCTGCATAAGGCCATTCAGCTAGCAAGTGGCAGAGCTTCTCACACTGGAGCCTGCATCAGGACTTGTGAACACGGGCATGGCTGAGCCTCAACCCTGGAGTGTCTAATTCTGTTCACATGGGGTGGGGCCTTAGAAGCTGCATCTCTAATAACTTCCTAGGTGATGCTGCTGCTTTGAGAACTTGTGTTCACAGGTAAAGCCAGGGTTTGATCTCCAGGTTGCTTTAGAGCTTGATCTCTTAACGGTGACACTTTTTCCTCCTTAAGAATACCCTTTAATAGAGAAGTGAGGAGGGTGGTAGGCAGATTTGTTCTTGCTATAATTTTTCATGAAATTCTTTTGATAAAGGCAACATGAGGCCTGTTTTTTTGTTTGTTTGTTTTTGAAGTTTAGTGTGTAAAGAATCATACCGAAGATCCTTAAAGAAAGAACTTCTCTGTTCTTCCTCCAACCCTAAGACCAGGGAAAGAGGATAGCCATCTGCATTTTTGTTGAAATAATGTAATTCTTGCTGGCCTGGAACTTGCTATGTAGACCAGGATGGCTTCAAACTCGGAGAGATCCAGCTGCCTCTGCTTCCAGAATGCTAGGGCTAAAGGCATGGACCACCACACCTGGCTCCATGTGCATTTTTAACAAACAGCCTGGATGACTCTTAAGTTAGTGGTTAGAGACCACACACTAAGAAATACTGTCGGTAACAAGAAATTCAAGGGATGATAAATAAAAGTCCACATACGTGTTAGTGAGCTTTTGATTAGTATGACAAAATACTTGAGGTAAACAAGTCAAAAGGGGGAAAGATTTGTTTTAGTCTGCGGTTGCTTGGCTCTGTCACTTTGGAATTGTGGTGAGGCAGAACATTATAATCGGGAGGGCACAGGACAATGAGATTCTCACATCAAAGGCAGCTTAGAAGTGAGTGAAAGCAAGAGGAAGAATCGGGGTCTCAATGTGCTCCTTAAAGACAGTTACTTAAGTTCGTCCAGCTAGGCCTTGGCTCCTATTTTCCAGCACCTCCTAACAGTGTCATCCTTAGGCACCAAGGCTTCAAAATATGAGCTCAGCAGGAGCTGGGAGATAAAGATCCAAACCAAAGCACTGTGGTTATGCAGAAAACAGAGCTGATCTGACATTAAAGGACAAGCTGCAGGTCCCAGGAGGAAAGGACCTTACTTCCTGTAGAACTTAGTGTAAATCTTTTTAATGTGCTACCCTGTCCTGGCTCACAGTTAACCTTTGCCAAATCCATTTGAAATGGACAGTATATGTCTTTTCGACAGAGGACTGGAGAGATAAAAAGTAACTGTGGAGCGTCATAGCTGGGCAGAGCTAAGATTTGATTTCAAAACCCTTTCAACTCAAGCCCCTGCTTTCGCCAGTACCGTGGCCTTCCCTGTGAAGTACTGTCCTCAGTCAGCCCCAGAGCTAAGAGAAAGCATGCTTAGACATTGACCTGAATGGTTGAAAGCATGTGACCAAGATACATAAAAAATACCATTACTATAATCACAGATAAACAATACCATTATTACAATAACTTGCTATGTGTTGCTATGTGTTTTCAATATCTTTTAATGCATAGCCTCTCTCTCCCTCTCTCTCTCTCTCTCTGTGTCTTTCTCCCTCCCCCCTTCCTCCCCCTCGCCCCCCCCCCACCAGAGACCAGTTTCCCTTTTTTTGGCTTTGGTCTTGTAGGAGTTTCCCAGTCTGGAAATTGCTGACACATTACAATTTTTAAAAGTGAGCTTACTGAAAACTCTGCAGATAGTCTTCAAATTTCTTAAATGGCCTTTTTCTCAGTAATTATGTCATCTTTCTTTACTTTTCTTTCCTCTCTGCTTCCTGAATTCATTTATCCTGATCACCCCTGAATCATTAACAAAACTTTCACAAAACTGCCATCTGCTTTCTTGTGGGATTTATATCTTAAAACAAATTTTCCTCAATTGAATCGCAATTGAATAAGAGCATTGAAACCCAAGATCCCTCATTAGACAGTTTGTTATTTCAAAGCACTTTCTGTTTACTGTGCCTTATTTAGAATACAGTATAATCCTGTGAAAGCAATTCTGTTTGTTCAAAATAGTGTATAATTGAAAATAGTTTCAGTTTTTAATCTGACATAAAATCTCCAGATTTTTATTGGAGAAATTTAATTTATTAGAAATATTGTACCATCTGAATCCATTAATGTGATATTTCTTTATGTTTCAAATTAACGAGGTTGGGTTGCATCAGTCACTAATCACAATTTTAAATCTAAGTCCTAAATCATTCAGTAGAAGTTTGCAATGATTTCTTTGAATTTCCTTTTTTTTTTTTTTGTAGTGCTGAGGTTTGAACTAAGACCTCTTGCATGCTAAGGAAGCCATACCCACATCCCCTAAACACTTCATTTCATGGTGTTCATATAATGCATGCATATATTTGTAATAGTCAAAAGTATTCCTATGTTTATAAAGAAAATCATCAAGCCAGTGAGATGGCTTAGTAGGTGAAAGCACTTGCTGCATAGGCCTAATGACCTGATTTTGTTCCCCCAAACCCATGGTGGAAGGAAAGAACTGATTCCTGAAGGTTGGTCTCTGACATCCACAGGCATAACACAGTATGCATGTATGTACATATACACACACATACAGAGAGAAAGAGAGAGATTTTTTAATTTAAAAAGAAAACCACAGATCTTTCTCTTTCCTACCTCGACCCTAATTCTTGTTCCCTGTAAGCATTCAACACTTTATAATCAATTCTGTAAACTGTTGACATCTCTAATCTCTTGTTACTGTTTACTTATATTCTCTAACCTTGGAGGAAGTTATACCTCCTGTTAAACTCTTTTCTTTAAATTTTTGTGATGTTCTAGGAGAAGATGGAGATTAATTTGTGCATTTAGTCCAACATATTGAACTTCTCTTTTTCCACACTGTGCTTTATTTTTCATCAATACATAATTTGTGCATACTTTTGAGATATAATGTGATGTTTTGATTCATGAATACATTAAAGAATAATAAAATCAAGCTAATTAGTGAGAATAGTGGCTACCAGAGACTTGAGAAAGAAGAAGCAGAAGGAAGGGAATAGGTTGATCACACTAGATTGGAGAAATGAGTTCTCGGGTCCTTTTTTCTTTTGAGACACAGTCTCACTATGTTGTCCAGATTGGCCTTTAGCTAAAGTCCTCTTCCCTCAGTCTCTCAGGTTCTGGATTCCAGTCCTGCATCACCACTCTTGCCTTCTCATATTTATTTTGAAAAGAATGTTATGACCACAAAGGTCTCCTTCCTTCTCCATATAAGAATACATTTCTCTATGTTGTTTGTAAACATGGAGAAGAAGAGATGTGGCTAGGAAAAGAACACTTTGACAAGAGAAACTACTTCTTTTTCCTGTCATCCATTTTCGGATCCTATTTTTGGATTTTTACTTTCTGGTTCCTTTGCTGAGAACAGAGAAAGGTGCCAAAGTCGACCAAAACACACACACACACACACACACACACACACACACAGTGTATCTACAGTGTAACAAGCATCTTCTAGATTATCAGGATGGAGATATCAAAGAGCAACAACCCTCTTCCTCCGTTTTGTGGCCCACGTTATCTATTGAATTGACGGTACCCTACCAGTCAACGCTCCCTTTCGATTCGAAGGGAAGGGGTCTCTGGCCCAGCAATAGTATCCCGCAGGACTGGAAAGGACTATAGCACTGATTGATCTCCTTCTCCTCTAACCTCAAGCATCACTCCTATGCCCAACATTGGTACATTGGCTGTCCTCTCTTTGGGGGCACATACCTCTTCTCTCTTACAACACAGAGGTTATGGAATGACCTTGTACAATGATAAGTTGGAAAACATTTGTCCCCTGGCCTTCCAAGGTGAAATGAGCCTTGATGTGTAACATTTGCCTATTTCTGGGGTGAAAACAGCCACCAATGAACTTTGGAGTTGGGAAGAAAAATGAGCAACCCTCTGAGCAGTTATGAGCAGTATGAGCAGATTCCTTTGAGAACAGGATGCAGGTCTTTGTTCAGGTCCTTTCTGAGCTCCTCCGTTCCTGATGCCTTAATGTTCCCACCAGGTACGTGATAGAAGAGTAGGGACTAAAAAAGCTACATCGAGATTAACGTGTGAAAGAAGCCAATTTGCAGAGGAACATTTGAACCTGATCCTTTCCCTGGCATTATCTAATGAGCAGAGCCTGCATGAATCGAAACCCCTGAAATATAAATGGAAGGAGGGGAGCTATCAAAGACCATATTCTGTATTGCTTGATTCTTTTTGGATTCTTTAGCTCCCTGGCCACTCCCATTCCATGGTTTCCCCTCTTAGTAAGCTATTTCCCTCCCATGCCCAATTTTAAAAAGCATGACTTTTTCTCCATCTTTCCTGGTGATTGTTATGATTTTCACCAAACCTATACTATGGTTTTCTCTTAAACTCTAATTGTTTAAGAGAAATTTTTCTTAAGCTTCCTTTTGAATCCATTTCTAAATTTTTTCATTAATGAGTCTAAGAAGCCTAAAACGGAATCACAGTAACAGGTAGAATCAGACATCTAGATTCCACTTAGGGTCAAGAGAACACCCCATTGCTCTCTGTTTGCCTTCCTGGTTGGCTAACAATGTGTATTCTGGTTTGATCTTAACACTATTTTGTTCTGCTTCAATGCCTATAGAAGAATCTGGTTTTTTTTTTAATTTCATGTACTAATGTTAAACTGGTGGCATATAGAAATTGTGTCTTCTGCAGGTAAATTTATGGTGCTATAATAATGGAAGGTAACAGAGATTCCCTATTCTGTAGTTGTGTTGACTGTTTATTTCTTCCACAGTTGACAGACCTGTCAGAGTATATGCAGATGGGATATTTGACCTCTTCCACTCGGGTCATGCAAGGGCACTTATGCAAGCAAAAACACTATTTCCCAACAGCTACTTGTTGGTAGGAGGTAAGAAGTGCATTTTCTCTTTTTCTGGAAACTCCTTTATAATGTGCTACCTGAAAAGCACCTCTCTCATCAGTAAAACCTGACATTGTTAATGCTTGTAGTTCGGCCCATTCCACCTCATTTGTTCGATACCTGAAATTTTAAGTGACATTTAAAATACCAGGAGAAATTATATCATGAGATTGTGTACCATGGCACTAGAGAGAGACAGACTAATGACACCACCAAGGGTACTTGCTTCATGTTTTCCATTAATGCTTTTCTCCTGGCATTTGAGGCATGATTCAATTTATACTTCTAAAATTTTCTTGAGAGTCAAGGGAAAAACAATATTGCTCCAGTTTTAAATCTTGAAGAACTGAAGAAGTTACAATGATTGATGGCGTAGAAGCTCATTATCTATCTTACTTGTGTGTGACCCATAGCACTTACGTTGGTGTTGTGCTAATAGTCATGGCTTTAGACGGCCTCAATTAGTCAATCACGCACAGTGTGCTATAGAAATGGAGATTCGTATACCCAGGCAATCTTGGTTCACAACGAAGGGAATGACTAACTTCCTAAGTTTATGGAAGGAGAAAGACGGTTCGATGTAGAGATGTAGATGGAAGTTTTCACACTCTAGGAGGCTTACCTATTTCAATTTTGATTGACAGGATAGCACTCGACTAGGGAGAGCTGCATGTCACCTCTGCAGCTTTGGAAGCAACATTTCCATACTCATTGTGATCAATTTCATTTTTAACCACTATGATCACTATATGGGCTAGGTACCACAAACCTTTATCTGTCTACTTAGAAAAAAATGTGCAGCTAAGACTTTCTTTGTAGCTAGTATCATGTTATCTTATACAAGTTTAAGGTGGCTACCTTGTCGAAGTTTCAAAGGGGAACTTGCAGATTTTGCTCAGGGTGGTGACCATATGGCTACTGAATGGAGTTTGTTCAGAAGGATAGATAGCAGAAGCAACGGCCACGTGGCAAATCACCTCACAGAGACAGAGAAGCTGCCGCTTGTACATTCCCATTTGTCCAAGTAGACAATTGTCTCATGAGCAGCAACGTTGGAGTCGCCTAGGACCTAGAAAGATCTCTGCAGCGTGTGGACTTGGATCGTTTAAGTGATGGGAGCTTGGAGGAGGTTTGGTATGAGTTACAACTGACTGTATGACCCAGAGTTTTAACCTGTCACATGTGTCCACACCAAGCCCCAGCGATCTGTCAGTTGAAGTTTCACTGCCCAGTACTAGTTCCCTCAGAACTTTGTGCCTGTGCGGTTCTGCTCCAGTAAGTTGTGATATTCTTTCTCCCTTCCCTCCCCCTCCTCTTTCTCCTTTTTCTTCTCCCCCTTTTTTCCTCCCTCCCTCTCCTGACAGCAGTTTATCCTCTGCCTCCATTTCTGTGGTAAATCTATGAAGACTTGTCAATTTTTCAGTTATTTCTTCCTTTTTACTTTTTACAACAGCGTGGTGATGTTTAAGCTCTTTATATGATACTCCTGGAGCCAAAAGTAATATTGACACTTCAAAGTAAAATTGCACCCAGATGTGTTGGTACATGACTGTAATCCAAGCGCTTGGGAGGTTAAGGTAGAAAAATCATGAGTTTGAGGCTAGGCCGGGCTATGTAGGAAAATCCACACCAGTCTGAGCTACATAAGAAGACCCTGTCTGTCTAAAAAAAATTAATTAATTAATTAATTAAAACAATATTGTTTCTTAACCACTTAAATGCCTTTAGTGCCATCTAATACATAGCAAACCCTTCAAAATTTTTTAAATGCTTGGGGCCAGAGAGATGGCTCAGCGGTTAAGAGAACTGACTGCTCTTGCAGAGGACCTGGGTTTGAATCTCAGCACCCACATGGCAGCTAACAACTGTCTATAACTCCAGTTCTAGGGGATCTGATGCCCACTTCTGATCTCTGTGGGCATTGCAGAACACAGGTATACTCACACACACTCAGGTAATGCACTCATACACATAAAATAAAAATAGTAAATAAAATATTTTTTAAATTTTCAACTACTTTACAATTTCCCTTTTCTCCTCAAATTCTTTCTTTCCTATAATTTTCCCTGATGTGATGCTTTAGTGTTTGCAGATCTTTTAGTTGTCTCTGTCATACATCTGTAAAAGAAAAATATGAATGCAAATCAATACACAGTTAACCAATGTACTACATGATGCATTTGATAACTAATTATTAGAGATAAATTTCATCAGCAATGTAACTCTATAAAAGGATTTATTTATGTTATTTTATGTGTGTGAGTGTTTTGCTTGCATGTATACTTGCTCATCATATGTATACAGGGCCCATGGAAGTCAGAAAGGATATAGGATACCCTGGAGCTGGAGTTACAGGCAGTTGTGAGCGATCTGACATGGGTGATGAGAACTGAATTCAGGTCCTTTGGAAGAGCAGGAAGAGGAAGTACTCTTAACTGCTCAGTCATTTCTTTTGCCAAGGAATGTATCTCTTAATAAGGTGAATAGGATCTACTGATTTGTGGATGTAACAGTGGGTGAATTTAACTTATTGCCAGAAAGAGGCAAGATATAACATCAATTTTATTTCTATTTTCTTTCTTTTTATTTATTTTTTATGTATGAGTGTATTGCCTGCATGTGTATAAGTACAACCATGTCATACAATGCTCATGGAGGTCAGAAGAAGGCATTAGATTCCCTGTTACTGTAGTCACAATTGGTTGTTAGTCGCCATATGGGTGCTGGGAATTGAACCCGAGTCCTCTGGAAGAGCAGTCAGTGCTCTTAACTGCTGAGCCATCTCTCCAACCCCATCTATTTTCATTGTTATAGTTGTAAATATTGATATATTTGTTCACACAAATGTGTAGGTGGGAGCAGGAGGCATTTATTTATTCTAGTGGTATCACTCAGTTCTTTGGATTCCTTCTGAGTTATTTGCCCTAAATCACAAAATCATTTATTATTATTATTATAGAAGTAATTTTAATGGTTTGTCAAATAGTAGTTTGCTAAGTTCCTGCTTTTTGAAAATATTTTTTATTTTTGTTTTATTTTATGTTTGTGTATGAGTATATGACTGCACGTATGTAAGTGCATCCATGTCATGCAGTGCCTGAAGAGGTCAGAAGCGTGCATTGGATCCCCTGGAACTGGAGTTACAGATGGTTGTTAGCTGCCAGGTGGATGCTGGGAATGGAACCCAGATCCTCTGTAAGAGCAGCTAGTACTCTTAACCACTGAGCCATCTCTCCAGCCCTAAGTTTCTTACTGAAATTTGTGGCAAAGAATGGATTGGAAAAGTCCTGACCTGCAAAGGGATTTGTTATTAAGCTAGTAGAATCATTTGTTCTTGCTCTTTCTGAAAATTATAACAAAAGGCTATATCAAGACTTATCAACTGACTCAATAACCCTCGCTATTTTACTTGAAACCAGGTTTTACTTTTTCAAACAGATATGTGCAGAAAGCGTGGGGGAACAGAAGTATTGATAAGTAAGTGCATTACACTATTGCCAATCCAATAATTTTTGAAAAAATGTTTTTATGATTTACTTTTTAAAAAAATGTTGAGCCTGCAATTTTTTTCTTTTTCAGTTTTTTCTTTATTTTTGTTTCATGTGTACGAGTGTTATACCTGCATGTGTTAAGTGTACCCATGTTGTGCAGTGCTCACAGAGGACAGGAGAGGGCATCGGATCTCCTGGAACTGGAGTTATGAATGGTTGTTAGCTGTCATATGGGTGCTAGGATTTGGACCCGGGTCTTCTTCAAGAACAACCAGTGCTCTTAACTGCTGAGCCATCTCTCCAGCCCCAGGCCTGCAGTTTTAGCTTACTGAATTAGTGGAACATATCTTCTAACCAGATTGATAAAGCCAGTCCTCACTGTCAGAGTCACTTAAAAACCTAGAAACCAATATAATGTGTATAAATTCTCTGTATTGATTCATTTCAAGGAGCTGTATGGAAAACACTGAGAAGTGAACTATAAAATATATTGTATAAAATAGAATCTGTCAGGGACTAGATAGATGGTTTGATGGTTAAGAGCACTGACTGCTCTTTCAGAGGTTTAGTTCCCAGCACCCATATAGTGGTTAACAACCATCCATAACTCCAGTTTCAGGGGATCCAATGTCTTCTTCTGTCCTCCTTGGGCATTGCATGCATGTGGTGCACTTACATCCATGCACGTGTAAGGTCCATGCACTCATACACATAAAAATTTTTAAGTAAAAAGAAAAAGTAGAGAGGCTGGAGAGATGGCTCAGCAGTCAAAAGTCTCGCTGATCTTGCAGAGGCCCTGGGTTCGATTCTCAGCATCCACATGGTGGCTAAACTCCAGTTTCTGGGGAATCTAGCACCATCTTTTGACTCCACAAAGGGCATTACACGACACGGGTGCCCTTACATACATGCAGGCAATACACTCATAATACATCAAATAAAAATAATAAATAAAAAAGCAGAATCAGTCAAGTTTAAAATGATAAAGATCTAATATGACATTATAAACAAGACAATGAGCCAGTGCCAGTGTGCGTAATTTGTTTCAGTGTGATGCAATTTGCAGAAAGTGATAAGGCATTTATAAGGAGAAAAATATGAATTTTATTTTGTATTTCAAAATGCTTATTAGTTTAAATCATGTGTGCATGTGTGTGGGGGGGGGATAATGTACATGTGAATGCATGTGCCTGAGAAGTCTAGAGGCCTCAGATCCCCCTGGAGCTGGAGTTGCAGGTGGTTGTGAGCCAGTTTATAAGGTCCCTGATGCGGGTGCTGGAACCAAACTCAGACCCTGAAAGAGCAGTACTTGCTCTTATCTGCTGAGTCACCAGGTTTTGCACTCCAGCCCCCTCTTTTGGTTTCTGTGAGACAGTCTTACACGAGAAATATGATTTTTTTTAAAGGCATGTTATTCCTTCTCTAAATACTGTGTGTGTGTCTAGCAGTTTTAATATTTGGCCTTTGGGAATACTTGCATAAAATCAAATATAAAAATCAGGAAGAACTTAATTATCTTTATTAGATACCATGATTTAATTTTTCCTATGTAGTTAAAGAGAGAAAGAGGTATATATTATTAAAAAGTTATTGCTATAGAAATAGCTAACTTTATTTTTTGTTATGAAGAAGCAGAAAATAAACAGTTTAGAAGATGAAATTGGATAAGGACTATCTGTAAATGGACTATTTTGTGATGAGAATTTATAAAATAGGGTTTAACTTCCTTTTAAAATAATGCATGTAAAATCAGAAAGAAAATAATGTAAATGTTTTACCCATGCATTTGTTCCAGTGTATCTTCAAAATTTTATAATTCCAGAAAATATTCCAGTTACATTTTTGAGAAGCAGTGGTACCAGCCTATACAGCTCTGGCTTATTAAAGTGATTTTGAAGTGAATAGCTGGGAAGAAATGCTTACTCTTAACTACAGGAGAAAAGCCATTTTTAGGATTCAATATGAGTGTTGAGAATAGCTGAAAAATGCTTACCCTTAACTACATGAAAAAGCCATTTTTCACAGTCAATATTTCTTTCCAATGCTCCTTTTGCTTTGAATTCCTGGACCTTGCCCTTCAAGATCCATGTGTTCTCTGATAATAGTTGGGAGAATCGGAAGCAAAATTGTTAGGCCAAAATTTGCATCATTTTCCATTCTACCCCTATTTAGTTTCGAACACTAGCTTTCGCCTGTAACAGAAGTGTGGGTATGGTAGGAAAAGACAGGAAGCTCTTGTAGGTTCATGGTGCTCTGAATGGTCATTAAGTGGGGTTTCTATTTGGTTTGGCCTGAAAGTATTACCCTCACCCTTTGAAATGCAACATAGTAAGGTTTGGCTAGTACCTCTTTCATAAATTGCGATAAAGGTGGTTCAGACATAAAGACTTTCTCTGGCACATTAATTTTAGGAAATGATACTGTTAGAAGTTGAGGTTCTGGACATTGGTTCCTTTAAAGCTCTTTGTGCTTAGGTAGTCTTGAACCATCTTTGCATGCCCCTGGGGCTATGTGTATGCTAGTTTAAGGAGACCTTGGGGTCTTAGATTGTCTTTTCAGAGAGTATCACAAACCAATTTAGTAGTAGATAATTCTAACCAGAGGAAAGTTAAAAAACAGTTAAGGAAAAGGTAATCTATCTTGTTGGTTGAAAGATTGGCTCTTGTCATTATGTGTGTAGTTAACAAATAAAAATGCTCATAGTGAGTTGAAAGGACATATCAAATTAATTGCATCCACAGGTAGGTTTATAGCAGGAATTCCTCTGGGCAGAACAAAGATTTCACTAACAAAACCCCTGTCATTGTTTCAAGTACACAGACATGTATTTGGTGGAAATCCTTGGTGCTTAGTAAAGCCCAGAAACTGGAAGTACTGTAGGTTACTCCTTAACTTTAGTCACAGACACAGCTGTCATAGTTTTGCACTATGGTTATAATTTTTGCATGTATGATTTTAAGCATGCAACCAATAGTGATTTGATATTTTTGTCCTGTGAAATCTTACCCTGTTGGCAGCATTTTAATGAACTGAGACCATCCACTTACAAAATACTGTTTTCTCCATTTTCATTTCAAAATGCAGATCAGGAGCTTAAAATTTTGTAGCAGAGAGGATTTTTTTTAACTCTAAATATTTTTTTAAAGGATAAGACTCACCAGACACCATCTTGACCTCGAAGGAAGAGAAAAGAATAAATAAATACAGTACTGCCATTATGATGATGACCTCTGTTACAGTAGATGTTGTAGGGCTTGTGGTGCACGCCTTTAATCCCAGCATTTGGGAGCTGGAGGCAGGCAGATTTCTGTGAGATTGAAGCCAGCCTGGTCTACATGGTGAGTTCCAGGCCAGCTGGGGCTACAGGGAGACCCTGTCTCAAAAACACAAAAAGGAATACAGTAGATATAAACATTACTCCACACACTTGGGTTTATGCTTTATTGTATTTTAATTAATTGAAATTAAATGTTCTTCTATTGCTGAGAGTATATGTTAGGTCAGTGGTAGACCACTTGGCTAGCATACAGCAGGTGCTAGGTTTGGTTCTCCGGCATGATGGAAAGATAAACAGCAACAACAACAAAAAACAGGTACCACAAAATATTCCTCTGATATCCTCTTTGCATGGCAGTTGGGAAACTCAGTCTCAGTCCTTATTGGGTTGTCTTTGCCATCCTGGAGTCACATGTCTGAAATGTCTGCAAAAATAGGAGAGGAACTTCAGCGCTCTAGCTCCCAATTTCCACCTCCCTCATCATCTAGGGCCACATAATTACTAGCAGAGAGTGAATGCACTGTACCTGTCACAGGCAAGGCACCTGAGGGCTGTGCCCAGGTGTGATGAGCAATTTCTTTGGGGGCTTTATTTATTCCTCATCTGTCTCTTAAGGCTCTGCTGCAAGCCCCTGCTGCTCATAGCCTCCACAGACGTTTGGCCTTTTGCCCACTGTTTGAAAGAATCTTCTTTTCCTCATCTTCTTCTGTATAGAATTCCCCCAAGGAATTGTATACAGGTCTGGAAAGCAAGCGGTCTACCAGGATCTTGAACTTTAGGACTTCTGCAAAGACTTTGTAGCAAGAGCGAGGCATGGACATCCTACTGAAGAAGGGGCAAGGAAAAGACAGTTCAAAGCCCAAAGGGGACAGTTCCACAAATGGTCTTATATTACCACTACTGCTAATAAATGACTAACAAAATGCTAATAAATAAATAACATTATAGAGCATTACTCTTTCCTCATGTGAATTATCAGATTTAATTCTCAAAATTTCACCGTACTTTAAAGATTAGGCAATTAGAGTTTGATTAATTTTCCCACTGAAAGAAGAGCAGAGTTGGGATTAGAACCCAAATCTGTTAGGCTCCAAAGTTCAAGCCCTGTGCTATTTTTTCTCTCCTCTAGGGTGTTTCACGTACAATGAGCTGCCAAGATAGGTTAGCTGTAGCATGAGCTCCCAGACTATGGTGAATTCATCCATGGAATACCACTGCTTGGTGTCCTCCATCTGGTCGTCAGAGCACATTTGTGGAGACTCAAGAACAACAGTGCTGCTTTGGGCGTAACTAATGTTTAGACAATACTGGTCAGCATGATCTGCTGCTTCTTGAGGTCACTCCTGCAGTATGAAAGGAACCCTGGATTGGCATAAACGGGATGTTTGTTTTCTTTGTAGTCTATCAGGAGGCCATTATCTCAGTCGTGTATAAGTTATACCAAACTGCTAAGGTGCAGATTCAAAAAGAGGAAGGATATGGGCCTGGCCTAGTTTTGTGCTATTTGAAATAGAAAACTGACAGATCTGAAATCCATTTCTGCTCAATATGGTTTTTGACATAGTATTTTAATAAAGTCCTAAAAGAACATCTAAAAAACCCTAGATCTATTTTTAAATTGAGTAGTGTGGGGAATAATTAGTTCCTATTTATGAAGTCAAAAGCCGATATAGTCAGTGAATCGATACGTGGGCATTACGGCTCCACTCCCTGCACTCCCCCCACCCCTCCTGCATCTGGCCATGATGGATAAGTTTCAAAGACAAGCAGGTTTCTTTACTCAAGTTGCTCATATTACGTCTCAGCAGGATTGCAGTCGCTATAGGCATCAGAATCACCTATGAACCTTGTCAAAAGACAGCTCTGTGGGCCCCACCATGAACCCACTGAATCAAAAGCTCAAGGACCAGAATCCAGATCTTTTTCTATTTAACAAGCCTCTTGGGTGGAGTCAGTCATGTGGTTGATTTTTTGGTAATGTAAAGTACTGCAGTAGAAAATCTTGTGTTTACCATGTCTCTTGGTTGCAGCTAAAGGCAGCATCTAGTTATTGACTGCCTAGGTTTGTGTAAGTACATGCTACACTGTTTGCGTAGTCATGAAATCAACTAACAATGCACTTCCCAGAATTTTCCCCTGTCATTAAAGTATTTATACGAGATATATAAGTGTGTGTATGTGTGTAGCTAGAGATTCATCACTCTCATGTGCATTTCTGTTGTTGAAGTTTACCTGTAGATAAAAATATACCTATTAGTTTAAATAATAATCAACATTTATTGAGCAACCATGCATAAGACACCATTAACTCATTCAGTAAGTCTTTGTTAAGAGCCTCTTAGGGGGCCAGGTGCTGTTCATCAGAAAATGAAGCTGCCAGGGCTGGAGAGATGGCTCGGGGATTAAGAGCACAGGCTGCTCTGGTAGAGGACTCGGGTTTGGATCACAGCACCCACCTGGCAGCTAACAACCATCCTTAATTCCAATTCCAGGAGATCTGATACCCTCTTCTGGCCTCCATGGGCATTGTACACACATAGGCAAAGCACTCATACACATAAAATAAAAATAAATTTTAAAAATTACAAAAAGAAAATGAAGCAGCCATACTGGCCATGCCAGTGTACATCCATAATTCTAACACTTGGGAGGCTGAGGCAGGAGTGTCGAAAGGTAAAGGTCAGCCTTGGCTATATGGTGAGACTCTGTCTCAAAAAAAGCACAGTGTATCCAATTGCATGCAGTATACAATACTTGATAAAGATAAGAAATAGCTATTACTATTGACTTAAATAGCTATTACTCTTGACTTAAATATTTACTACGCTATAATTTTTTGTTTTTGAAACAGGGTCTGGTTATGTAACCTAGGCTGGCCTCAAACTCACGATCCTCTTGCCTCAACCTCCTGAATACTGGGATTATAGGTATGTACCACGAAATCTGGCTTATATTATACTTTTTATTGTTAATTTAGAGCATACCTATTTATTTAGATAGCTTACTATGAAACATCATGCCATGTTACATGGGCAATAGCCCTGTAGATCTTGTGTTTACCATGTCTCTTCGTTGCAGCCAAAGGCAGCATCTAGTTATTGACCAGCTAGGTTTGTGTAAGTACATGCTACACTGTTTGCACAGTCATGAAATCAACTAACAATGCACCTCACAGAACTTTCCCCTGTCATTAAATGACACATGACTATCATTGACACAATAATTGTGTATATTTACAGGTACAGTATGATATTTCATGTATATAGACAGTATAGAAAGATTCAATCAGGGTAATTATACAGTAATTATATACATATGATACATATCCATTACCTTACCAATTTATCTTTCTCAGAATCTATTTTAATGATTTTATAGAGTGCCATGCCTTATCATTAACTGGTCACCACACAGTACATTAGATCACTGAAATTTATTCCTCTGATCTAACAGAAGCTTTGTATCCTTTGATCAAGAGCACAAAGCCCAAAGGAATATTTCCGTAAATGACCTCCTTTATTCCTTGAAGGCAGAGTGAGCAATTTTGCTGATGACTTGGATGTTGGGTGTGTGAAGGAGCTATGAAGGGGAGTTTTCTGGGGATGCTGAGGGTGGCTGTTGGCTCTGCTTACTCTGTGACCAGATTTGGTCCTGGATGTAGAAAAAGATTTAGTTCCAGAAGAAAGAGAATGGTTTTGTCTGTGAGGGTAAAACTTTTACCCTTAATATGAGAGGATTTATCATGTGTATATAATACTTCAAAGGGAAAATATGTTATTGCAAGAAGCAGTGAGGGCAGCTCTGATGGGCTATAATAAGATGCCCACCAGGACCTTGGTAACAAGGACTGTGCTCACAGTGACATTTCATTCTAGTATGTAGGATACACTGGGAAAAGCCACCTTAGTCAACCAAATAGGCAAGTAAGTAATAATTTTTAGTTCATTTCAAAGCACTTAATTTTTAAAAATTTTATGTCTATGAATGTTTTGCCTGCACATAAGAAGAGGATGTCAGATTCTCTGGACCCAGAGTTATGGATGGTTGTTAGCCACCATGTGAGTGCTGGAAACTGAACCTGGGTCCTCCGCAAAAGCAGAAAGTGCTCTTAACCCCTGAGAGATCTCTCCAGCCCCCCTCAAAGCATTTTTATGTACATACTGAAAAAAAAACTTACAGAAGCTTGGAGTAAAAGAAGTTACTCTTCTCATTTGAAAGAATTCTAGGACCTGAGATCTGGAAAGGACACAGACATCATGGGAAGCTTCAACTCTGTCAGATCAGATCTTCTGTTGTATGACTTTGTCCTCTTGATTGTGTAGCCTAATGTGTAATGTGTAGTGACTGGATCTTGACCTAGTGAATAGGTGTGTGAGTGTGTGTGTGTGTGTGTGTGTGTCTGTCTGTCTGTCTATGTCTGTGCCTGTGTGTCTATGTGTGTGTACATATGTCCCAACTGGGTTACTAAGTACAGTGATTTAGTGAAAGAACTAGAATTGCTCAGTCTTTCTATTATCCAGGCCCCTTGGCTTCTCTCTTTCCTTTGTTCATCTGGTCATTTCATTTCTCCGTAGTGCTTTTCATGGAAGGGTGGGTTAGGGAAATAAAAAGATGGTAAAGTCACTTTAGGTGGTGTGCAGAATAACTTTAATAAAAGCCTCAGTGGAGAATGCAGTTGTAATTAGCAGTAAAATGCAGTTCTGAATTCCTGGTGGATTTAAGTTTGCTTTGCTCTCTTCATCCTTTGTTCCTGTAAAAAACTGTGTTCAATTTTGCCAAGCATCTAGGGAGGCTCTGCTTCTTTTTCTTGCTGAAGAAACCAAGTCTGCCCCGGGGTGGCTGGCTGTAGTATTTAACACTCTTGCCTGTTCCAGTTTGCAGTGATGACCTTACTCACAAATTCAAAGGGTTTACTGTGATGAATGAAGCAGAGAGATATGAAGCCCTCAGACATTGTCGCTACGTGGATGAAGTCATCAGAGATGCACCATGGACTCTCACGCCAGAGTTTCTGGAAAAACACAAGGTACTTTGCATTCTCCCCTGTTCTCTCAGTAGCAGGATTAGGGGAGTCTGGTTATGCAAGTGACATTGTGGAAAACCCAGAGACTTCCATCTTCAGGAACTGTTACATGGCATCATGACGTAGCACCTCTTCTGCCTAAGACTGAGGACTGCTGTCTTCTCCTTTCTTGAGTGCAGGTCTTAGAGCTAGACCAGCTGGGTCCCAGTGCCGCCTCTCTCTTCCCTTAACTTTAGAACCATGAGCAAGAGGTTTAACTGCACTGTCCTCAGTTACTTCATCTATAAAATTGGATGGTACTGGTGTCCTCATAGGGCCATTTTGAGGATCTCATGAAATAATCTAAGTAAAGCACTTGGAAAACTGGCCCACAGCAAGAGCTCCAAGAATGTCCTTATCCCTGCTGTTACCAGCATCGTCCTTCATGCTCACAGACTCAGACATCCTTTTGCACGCAACAAATGAGCACACATCTTATCTAGAAGGTCAGGGGCGAGCCTGTAAGGGAAGAACTTCATATCTATGATTTTGTGACTCTGAGATTCCTACTGACATAAGATTTTTATTAGTTGAAAACATGAGAAATTCTTTTGATCTGCATCAAATTATGTGCTTTGTATCTCCCTACCAGCTCCGCATTAGGAGCTATTCTTTCCTTTTATAAGCAGTACAAAAAAATAAGATTAAGCTGTTCTAAGAATTTTCTTTTCTATTTTTAAATTCGCAATGCAGAAGAGAATAGAGCACACTGATAAATGTGCACGGGTAATGGCAGAGGAGACAATTTCCTGGTGAGAATGAAAAGAAAAGAGGAAAAACTACAATATGATTTACTTCCAGTAATCATACTTTTTTTTTTAACTTAGTTTCTATTGTATATTCAACATGTGACAGGCATTTTAGAGGCTACTGATAATGACAATGTCAGCTGCCATTTATTGTTCACTATGTGCCCAAAACTGTGCTAAGGGCTTGGCTATTATGTAAAACGAGTTCGATGTTGTGGCTACCCTGAGTTATTATTATCATGCGCTGAAGAACAGAAACTAAGAGTGAATATTGAGAACGGAATTAGTAACAGCAATAATAAAACAAGTATTTTGTACTTACCATGCACTAGTTGCTATTTTTAAGCGCTTTAACATATCATTTAATCCAGTGATTCATCAGTGAGTTTGCCCCACCCCCAGAAGTCAATGTCTGCAAAAGTTTTGATTGTCATAGCTAGGGGGTACCACTGACATCTAGTGGGCAAAGGTATGGGATGCCTCTCTGTATCTTCCAATGTACAGGCCAGGCTCCAACTGACCCCCACGCTAAAAAGTTCTCTAGCCCCTCATGTCCCTGGCACAGAGGTTAAAAAATCATGATTAAATTCCTCCTACCAGCCTGTGAGTCTTACAACTAGGAAGTAGTGGGGTAGGAATGATTCCCTGACAAACTAAACTCCTCATCTAAACCACCGCTCATAGTGGAGCAAAGGTTCATTGTAAAGGCTTTACAAGCTGTATAGGGAGTATTTACTTGATACAGTAGGAAGCATGGGTAAAGATTGGCAGGCATGAAGACCAGACCAGAAGAAAAGTATTTAAGAAGGCATATTAGGTTCCTTGTTTCATTCCTGTGACAAAATGCCCGATGAAAGCAATTTAAGGAAGGAAGGCTTTATTTTGTCAGTTCTAGGGAACACAGTTCATGATGGTGGTGAGTGTGCGGCAGCAGGGAGCAATGAACGCTGGTGCTCATTCTCCTTTTTATTCAATCCAGGACCCCGGCCTATGAAATGGTGCCATCCACATTCAGGGCGGGTCTTTCCACCTCAGTTAACTTAATCTAAATAATCCTTCACAGGCATGCCTAGAGATGTGTGTTTCTATGGTGATTCTAAATCCCATCAAGTTGACAATAAAGATTAACCATCACACGACAACCCATCTGAGAGCAAGATGGCTTAGAGAGGAGAGCATTTACAGTAAGGAAGTCCAGGTGAAAGCTGGTATCAATAATCCAAATGACAGGGCTCTGGATTTCATATACTGACAATGGAGAAATGCGGAGACACACACACCCCAGTGGAACCTATGGCCTATATGATATGAAGAGTGAAGAAAGTAGGGAAAGAAGATCTTCATCTTCTTTCTCAAGTTCTGGCCTAGGTAAACCAGGAAAATGGAAGTGCCTTTGGAAACAGACTCAAGTTTTCAGGAAGAAAAATTAAATTCAGGACAGGTTGAATTTAAAGAATCAGCAAGAAGCAATAAAAGAGGAGGCAGCTGCAGTGGGAGGTGAAAAAGCCTGGCCTCATTTTCCGGCTGCCACCCCTATTTCCAAACCACTAACAAGTTGCATGGCTTCGGGAAGATCTAACAAGTCACCTACTTCCAACATTTTAGATCCTAACTGAACTAATACTATGAGCTCATTCACCTCGCAAAAGTATATGGATCAAATAAAAATAGATAGAGTAATTTCTATAATATTCCATATGATCTAAGTATAAGGGCCTATTGCCATGGGACAAAGAACGGAGTTTGGGGTTCCTTATCATAGCAGGAGTAATGACAATCTGAGACATAAATGAGTTGTCTAAAGGAAGACAACTTCTGTTTAGAGGCAGAAGAATGGATGGCTAAGAGAAACAACTGTCAAAGATACAAGAAGAAAGAGCTAAGCAAGGAACAGGAACCAAACATTCATCTCCAGCTTCCATGATCTCATGGAAACTGAGGCAGTTGAAAATCTCTTTCAGTCAAGGATTCAGACCCATGCTCTAAATGTACCATATGACTGCTGTTGTGGGAACTTTTCCTGGGGACACACAATAAATATTTTGTCATCCCAGGTAAAGCACCTATAAAAAAACAAAGTATGAATCCATTGAAGTCCAACTTGGGGAATCAATGGGTTTATTAGGATTACTTACAGGGGTGTGGGTGACTCCAAAGCCAGTGTATCACCAGGAAGTCTGACCCCAGCATGGATGACGACTTCCTCATAGCCGCATAGAGTTCCCCTTCAGTTAACCTTCCACAGTCTATATGTTATATTACCTCCAGAGACCATAAGGCCATGTGCAGCTTAGGCAGAACTGCGTGCAACTGGGACAGAGCTACAGGAATAGGAGGCTGGAATCTCAGGTGAAGGTCTAAGGACCCTCCCCACAGCTTTCGTCTACGAGGGAAACATCAACAGGCCTGAACTTGAGGGTCTTTTGCACAAGTAGTCACATTTCTGATGACGATGATAATAGCTGTTATACTAGGAGGACAGCATTCTACAACTGCTTTCTTTTAAAAAGGTGCTGTGGTGGGGGAGTCACCAGTCCCTTTCAAATCTATAAGCCTGCCCCTCCATACCAATGGTAATGTCACTTTTCTCTCTCTTCAACAGATTGACTTTGTGGCTCATGATGACATTCCATATTCTTCTGCTGGTTCTGATGATGTTTATAAGCACATAAAGGAAGCAGGTAATGCAGTTCCCTATCCACCACAGCACACAGTCAGGTATGAGACGAGATAGCTTCTCTAGGCCTGCAACATGTATATACAGAACAGTGAAATTTCCAATGCTCCCCAAGCAACCAGGTCTCTACTATCCTCTTAGGGCTCCTTCAGGAGTCAGAAGAATTGGGTAAGATTCGAAGCCTGACACTCTTCAGTCCCAACATTGCTTGTAAGGAGTTCAAGGAAAAGACACTCAAGCTGCAGAGAAGCTGAGGAACATGGTACAGACAGGGGGAGAAGAAACTGGTTCATGCATGAGTTACATCATGATGGGTTACAGCCCAGGTGATAAAAACCTTTTTAAGGTCTGAGCTGTAAGTCAGTTGCTCCTTCCATAAAATGGCAGCAGAGATCTAGACAGTAGGTTAAGATTCGGCTACGATATCCAAGGTTAACTGAATCACTGTTCAAGAATTCCTCGGCTACTTTTGTAGCATTTGGTAGTAGTCTCCTTTCTGAGTGGCTTCTAGTAAGCTAAGAATAAATTGCTCTTCTGATTTGGGGGCAATAAGATGTAAAATTCCAGTTGTCTTAGTGGAAGAACAAGTCCAACATTTTTCTGACTACCAATCCAGTGTCCCTATTGTCTCATAACAAAATGACTCTCAAGGTAGTGATTTGAAAAACTGACTTGATTTTGCTCATGACTTTTGTAGACAGGCTCTTAATAGAGGCTTTGCTGGGCACTTCTTATGTAGTGCTGGGGATTGAACCTAGAGCCTCCCATGTTCTGGGTGCTTCTCACTTGACTTTTTTAAACTGTCAGAGCTAGATGCTGACAGGGGCTGAGGTCATCTGATAGCTCGACTGGATTAGGACCATCATATTGTACACTTAGTGTCTAACCTTGGATGTTAGCTGTAAGCAAGGAGCTCATTCGTGCTTGTCACTGGCACACATACACATGGTTTCCATGTTGCTTGGGCTTCTCATGGTATGAAGGCTGGGAACAACTACCCTATAGAGCAAGCAGCTTTCACAGACACCCTAAGGTTTTTTGTGACCTAACCTTAAAAGTCACACACCATCATTTATGTGACATTCCTTTTAGTCACTGAGGCCAGTTCAAACTCAAGAGAAAGGGAGTTGTATGTCTCTATGTATTTTAACTATGTGTCTCTTTTACAATTGTTTTGATTTATTCATTTATTTTTATTTTGTGTGGATGAGTGTTTTGCCTGCATGTTTGTAAGTATATCTGTGTCATGCAAAGGCCAGAAAAGGCTGTTGGATCCCTGGAACTGGTGTTTCAAATGGTTGTTAGCCACCAAATAGGTTCTGGGAACCAAGGCCAGGTCCTCTGCAGAAGCAGTCAGTGCTCTTAACTGCTGAGCCATTGCTCTAGCCCATGTGTGTGTGTCTATATATTTCTTCTTTGAGAATTTCATACATGTGTAAAATGTATCTTGATCATATTCAACTCAAATCCCCCTCTTTCT
Source organism: Eospalax fontanierii (assembly GCA_035773235.1). Classification (NCBI taxonomy): domain Eukaryota; kingdom Metazoa; phylum Chordata; class Mammalia; order Rodentia; family Spalacidae; genus Eospalax; species Eospalax fontanierii. Next base: position 22,067,494 of record CM069525.1, on the reverse strand, counting down.
CTCTCAAGAACCCCTAATACTTCCCCCTCCCACCTTCATGTCCTCTTCTTTTTTAAAAAAATAAATCAACCACTGAGTCCAATCAGTGCTGCCCATGGGGCCATCCACTGAAACATGGGCAGCTTACTAGTGTGGGCCTCTTGACTCCACCACAATTCCCTTTCCAAAATGAACAGTCAGGTGGCACTTTCTTTGCTTCAGAAGCACAGGCCTAAGACCAAGGGTGTGTGACTTCATATGCACAGAGATCCTTCCTGATTGACCATTAATTTACTCCACTGAGTCCTCACCAGGAGGGAGAGTCACTATAAAGATCTAGTTGGGACCTACGTAGAGAAGACCAAAGAGTAGTCATTGTGAGAGAAAGAGTCTCAGAAATGGCTTGAGCACCCACGTGTGGTTTTTACTCTAACTGTTGTTTATTTTGAAAATCAAAAATCACTTTAAGTGAAGCCAGAGATATCAAAGGCATATATTAAGCTTTAAATATTCTACTCCGTTTGTCAGAACTGCATCTCAGAATCCTCTAGCAAAGCTGGATGGAAAGATGGAGCTGAAATGAAATAGACTGTAAGGTCCACATTACTCATCATCATTCTAACAGTGCCTACTACTGTTGAAAGTTTCTTTATTAACATGTGCTTTGCCGCTTCTTAAAATAGCTCCATAACCAAACGCTGCAATTCTGAAAAGCATGATAAAAAAGGTTCTCTGATCATGCTCATTACTGAATATTTTTAGCAGAGCAATAATTAGGATTTGGAGGAAGCTGGGTGCCTCATTATGTCAGAAGAGGGCTTGGCTTCTTTCAGAGAGTTACCTCTCAACCAGCCAAAGCAAATCTCCCCAGCCCCGAATCTTCTCTCAGATTCTCAGCCATAGAGACCTCACTCTGAGACTCCAAAGACCGGGCAAGCTCATGTCACCAATATCCAGAGTGACTTACTAAAATCAATTAGTAGTGAAATACTCTCTGGTATTTCAGCAGGCCTGATGAAAGGTGGGGTGGATTTCTCATCAGAAAGTTCCCAACTGCTCTAGCTAAGGTGAGGATGTTGTCCCGGGTCTCCTGGTTTGAGGTTACCCGGGGATCCACTAACTGCCAAAGCCCTGCAGCCATCTTGGGGCCAGTTGGAATGTTGTTTATGACTATATGGTCAGATGTTTGCATTTTCTGCCTTCTACATGGTTTTCCGTGTTTGATTCTACCTTCCTAGTAGATGATGAAAGACATTTTAGACCTATTGACCAACCCCAACTCTATCCTCTGAACCATGTACCATCAGAAGCAATCCGATTCTCTGGCTTTAAGATCAGCAGTACTGATCCTGTAAATGTGCAGATGACATTTTTTAAGCTTCCAAAGGGACACCCTAGTTTGGACTGCAAAACTGAGGAAGTCAGAGAGAACTGGATTTGGAAGAGTTCTCACCAATCAATATTTATCTTGCCATTTATTCAGCAAATACTCTTAGAGTACCTGCCTGTCACCTGGTGCTGAGACTATAGAAGAAAACAAGGAGGGTAGGATCCGTTCTTTCATGTAGCTCATAAGCAGAAAAGATAGGCACTAATGAAGGTGTTCTATAAACACCTTGTAATATTTGAAAAGAACAGTCATCAATAGGAGAGACTAATAAAGAGAAAGACCTGCTTCAGGATTGAGACTCAGTTTCCTTGAAGAAGTGACACTAAACCTGAAACTTGGTGGGTAACCAAGAGTTAAGCAGTAGACACTGTAACAGACGGGAGGTGAAGCAATGCTTGTAGGACACTGAAGAAGCCCGGTGTGGCTAGGTACAGGCCCAGCTTCATAGACTACAAGAAAAATAAACCCTGTCCTTATACATCACAGGAGCTGTACAGAAAGAATCACAGGGAGCAGATTATACAAGCTGTGGCAGAGCCAAGTTAAGGGCTTCACTCTAAATGTATGGGGCAGTAGAAAGCCAGTGAGGAGGACTGAGCAGGCATGTAACTAGTGTTTAGAAGGATAACTCTGTAGATTTTGCTCTGGGTGTGGAAGTGGAGAAATATGACATCACTAGGGGCTAGAGAGATGGCTTGGTAGTTAAGAACATGTACTGCTCTTATAGATGATCCGAGTTCCATTCCTAGTACCTGTGTCTGGTAGCTCACAACCACCTATAACTCCAGCTCCAGAGGGATCCAATGCTTCTGGCCTCTGTGGGCACCTTCATTCACGTGGATGGGAGTATATCCCAGTGGTAGGATACTCCAAGGCCCGATTGGGATCATTGGATTTCCAACATAACACACACACACACACACACACACACACACACACACACACACACTATGCCATCACTAGAGATTAGTTTTGAGGCTCTTGATGTAAAAGATGGCTTTGAGTTTGTTGAGGATAGATAATAGAGAAAAATGATTAAATTAGGGAAACATTTGAATAATAAGTTGGTGATTGGAAGTCTGTTGGATGTGGGAAGTGAGGGACAGGGAAATGACCCAAATCAGTCCCAGGTCACCTTGTCTAGCTACTTTGTTTCTCAGTTGAGGGGAACTAAGGTTAAGTAGTTTACCTTCAAGAGGTTTAAGTGACCTGTTGAAAACTGAGAACCCAGTGCCTTTGTCCCTAGGCTTTATCATGCTGCTGATACATGATGTCTCTAAGTGTTTGGAATGATATCAGGTAAAAGATCTGTTGCCAACACACAATTTCAGTTGACAGCAGCGTTTTGAATGTAAATCCAGTTTTTACTGTGTTGATGTTTATGACGTCTCTATAGCCTTCATTGGCTGGTACACTCAAATATGTCTTTGAAGACTTTAAGGAGGTCTAATAGAGCTATTAGAACTTGGCATCCTCGTGCTTGTTTATTTTTACTCTGCCTCATGTACTCCAGATAAAAGGACCTTTGAATGGTGAAACTATTGTGTAGAGTAGACTGTGCTTAGGGAGATAAGATCATCTAGCACCCTACTTGTGTGACCTTGGATCAGAGAAAACAAAAATAGTGTTCTTCTTTTCCTGTGGGGCTAATGTGATGCAGTCTTCCATGGGAAACAGAGTTGCTGTGATATGACTATCTCATTGACTCACTTGTGAATATTCATTCACTTACTCATTTCACTGGCATTTATGGAGCACCTTCCATGGGCACAGATCTGGGCCTTGGACATGCAAAGACAAATACGGCTTAATCAGCATTCAAAATGTCCATTTCTATACAGAGATAGGTATCGACATTTTTCTTTGTTGACCAAGGATACCTTCATATCTAAACTGTTGTAGATTCTCTTGACTGGATCAGGAAAGACTTCACAAAGGCATATCCTTGAATCTGGACCATGAGGAGGAGGAACCCTGTAGCTGACAGGGATAGGAAATAGGTTCCTAGTGTAGAAAAGGAGAGCTGAGTATGAACAAATGGCAGAAGCTGCACAAGTGTGTGCTGCCTCCTGGGGCCAGGGCTGGGATGATGAGCACACAGTGTTAATGGACAGGGAAGAGTCAGCTGGGGCCGGATAAGAAAGCCTACCCGGCCTACCCAGAAGCTCCAATTTTGTCCTGCAAAGAAGGGTCGCTAAAGGAAATGGGCCGAATGAGGTGGTGTTAGCTTTATCTTTTTGTTTTTACTTGGACAGGCATGTTTGTTCCAACGCAGAGAACAGAAGGCATCTCAACATCAGACATCATTACCAGAATTGTCCGTGACTATGATGTTTATGCCCGACGCAATCTCCAGAGAGGGTATACAGCCAAGGAACTGAATGTCAGCTTTATAAATGTAAGCGTGCCAGCTCATGTCCTCCAAGGGCCATCATTACACCAGCATGACTGCTGTTCACTGAGGGCTTACTGTGTGCCATGCGGTGTTGTTAATGCTTCACATCTGTTGTCTCGTTTAACCCACATAAAAATGCAAAGATGTATTTTTATTTTTGAGATAGTGTTGCCCTGTATTACACAGACTGGCCTCAAACTCATAACCCTCCCACCTCAGACTCATCAATGGATAAGATTACCAGCATGCACCAGCACATCTGACTTTTTGCCCCCATTGTACAGATGAGAAAACCAGTGCCCAAAGAGGTAATGTAAATCAACCAAGGAGCATAGGTAGCAAGCTTCATGTTTTATAATGGAGCTTCCTCACCTCCCTCACCTTCCCCCAAATTCCTCCTTTAGTTTTCAAATATGGCAAAGGTTTTTTGAGACATCTGCCTCTTGGGAAAGGTCAGTGTTGTTTTCTTCTCAAAGGAAAGGAAGAAGGGCTGAGGCAATGAAATGCTAAGGCCAGAGAACATGCTTTCTTGTTTTAAGGTTTTACAATTTTCATTTTATTAAGGCCTTACAGATGCTCATTAGAAACCTTAACAGCCGTTTTTTATTGTCCAGAGAAATTACAGCTGCTTAAATAGAGCCTGAAGTCTTGGCTTCCTTTTGTATTTCTACCTTATTGTTCCAACAGAGCCGCTGTTAGTTTAATAATAGAGTGCTGTTAAAACAATCTTTAAAACAAGCAAAACAAGCTGTTACAGGCAAAGACGGTAACCGGATGGCTGGAGGTGATGCGAGTGAGTCTGGACAACCAGGGTTACCAGGCCTCCAAGGAGCCTATAACTTTGATTCAAACAAGCATACGGAATTCTCCAAGCATACAGAATCCCACTATCCCTTTTTGCCCCCAAATAGATACTGTATTTTCACAGGGTGATTTGTCTGAAAAACTTGGTATTTATTATGTGCAACCCTAATTATCCTGCATCTTACACAACAGATCATTGGTACCTTCAGAATAGGAGGGGCTCATTAGATGTAAGTCAGTGATTATTGATTCTCTTCATGAAGCAGAGAGTATTGGAATTCAGGCCCCTCTAGTTTCTTACAAGCCTGGCAACAAAATGGAAAATGTTGGGTTCGAGTGGTACCCGAACAAGTGGCTGAGAAGAATTCAGTCAACGTGATGATTTGGTATCTTATAGAGAATAAAGCCCTGGTTATTTCAATAAATTAAACTGTCTGTTCTTTTAAATTGAATTCAGTCAACCATCCAAGCATAGCGAGCCATTTCCAAAAGTTATTGCTCACTCTCTTTAAACGGTCTTTAGATAAGCCACTTAGCTCAGGGAACCGTGAGGACAGTGGGGATGTGCCTACTGCCTTTCTGTGACAACAAACCTGGCTGCAACTCAGAGAGGAAATTGAATGTGTTGGATGGGCGTGTAAATGAATCACAGAAACTTGGATGTGTCAGGGACCTGATGGGGCCAGTCATCCAGTCCATGTCCCTCGACTTTGATTAAGGAAAGCAGAGCCCAGAGAGAGGACCTGGCCAAGGGATGGTGAGGGAGAGGTGGAGGTGGTGTCACCATGTGGATCTCAAGACTCCCAGCCCTGTGCTCACTCTACTGTTGTGTGCTTTCAGTGAACACTAAACATAATAGCCATTTCCAGTGCAGAACAGACTATGGAAAAGCACGATAGATGAGAGTTAACACTCATCAAGAACTTGCCAGTATTTTACCTGCATTATCTCATTTAATGCTCATGGTAAGCCTACTAGGTTGGTTGTAATAACTATCCAATATATAGGTGAGGAACAGAGGCCCAGAAAGGTTAAACAACTCATCTCAGACCACACAGTAAATAACAGAAGACAGAGTGCCTTCCCATAGCGCATATGCGTGTATATATAGCAGAGTGGCAGTGCTCAGAGCTCATAGTCCCCACCCTGAGACTGTAGCAAGGCTTTCAAAGGTCTAAATCGGAGAATTTGGACTAAGTTTTACAATATTCAAGGTGTTTCACAAAATTCTCAAGTACAAAATGGATTTAAGTTCCACAAAGTATGTCGTGATTTCACGGAGGATGACACTTTGTGTGACATTATTCTTATTATTTCAAGAACATGCTCATGTTCATGAGGCAGTGCAGATAAGTACCTGTGCTGCACCATACCAACAGCATAGCCAACATATGTGGGGTAAATGCCAGACTTTGAGACAGACATTTGCATGTATGACCCTACTTGATTATCACAGCAACTCCGTGAAGAAGGGATGATTTCATCCCCATTTCATAAATAAGAAAACGGAGGTATAGAGTGACTAGTGACTTGCCCAACACAAAATGGTGTCCAGAAGCTTAGGTAGACAGCATCATTGTGTAAAGTTTTAAGAACAAAAGCCAGAGAAGCAATCAAAACAAAAACTTTCTTTATGTCCAATGAAACCAATGCAGTTTAACTAGCCTGATGAGAAATATTGCTATGAAAATTTTAGCATGAGGCATGGGTTCTAAGCCTAATCAGTGACCCAGTTAATATAAACAGTATTAGTTTTAACACTGTTCCAATAAAACAGAAATTTCAGGGTGCCTCTGAGCAGCCATTCTGTACACAATTCATACTTTGTGCAAGTCCCAGAAGAATTAAGTGGGGATAGTTGCTCAATAAAGATCAGCTCTGTATTGTTCTATTCTTTTCTCATATGAATTCAACGTGGAGATATTTAACAGGCTGAACATAGTACAACCACTTGCCCTTCCCTTTATGTATTCAAAGAGATTAATGTACAAGAGATGTCCCCTCTTTTTAGTCTAGCCCTCTGGACAGGGCAACATCCTGACTCTTTAGGCTAACCAAAGAGCAAGCCAAAGTTGACATAAAATATAACCATTAGTGTCAATAAGTGATGTCTCTGATAACCTCTTGAATCAATCGGTTTCTTTCTCTTGTAAATTTTAACCAGGAGAAGAAGTATCGGTTCCAAAACCAGGTGGACAAGATGAAAGAAAAGGTGAAGAATGTGGAGGAAAGATCAAAGGAATTTGTTAACAGAGTAGAAGAAAAGAGTCATGACCTAATTCAAAAGTGGGAAGAGAAGTCAAGGGAATTCATTGGCAACTTTCTGGAACTGTTTGGGCCAGATGGTGCATGGGTAAGTAATTATATTTTCATCAGCACTGCAATAAACTTGTATCTTCAGTTTATCCTCCTTTCTATGGAGCCACTCAAGAATGCTCCTTAACTCAGTCTACTATGTGGCCTCTGCTTGGGGATCACCCCAGGTGACTTCAAGTCCATGTTCTTATTTAGTTACTATTTATCCCTCAGTATACTACTCAGTACAGTAAGGCCTGCTCTGTTTCTCATCCTTATTGACAATTGAAAGCCATTCACTTGTCATGGAGTATTTATTATCAAAGAAATTGGTTTCATAGCTTATCCTAGTCTTCCAGTTAAGAGGTGATGCAAAGCTTAGGATTAAGGGTAAGATGGGTCAGAGCAGCATGGAACTCATGCTGGAAGTCAAGGCATTTGTGTTTTGGAGAGATATTGCATTAATTTTTCCTTCAAGGACATGAATCAACATCTACTCACCCCAGCTAGGGCACCAACAATGCATGAAAGTAGTGGCTCTCCTCCAGTCTAGCTTAGTGAAACAATGAGTTGATTAGGCTCACTTACAGGAGCGTGAGTGAAGGGTCACTTACAGATGCATGAATGACCCCCAGACAAATACGTCAGCAAAAGTCCTGCCCCGGAATGGATGACCATTTCCCTGTAGCTGCATAGATGGAGTCCCCCCTTCAGTTAGTCTTACACATTCGTTACACTCTAGCACCTCCCAAGAGCACAGGAAGCCGGGGTGGAATTACAGCGGAGGGCGGGGGCGCAGGAGGCTGTGGCTAGGATCTTGCATGAAGGTCTAATGACTTTCCCTGTGCTCTCATTCTATATGTCAACAGTCCTGATCTTGAAGGTCTCCTGGGGGTGATCACATCTGTCTGTTCTAATTAAGTGGGTAGTGGATGTTAGGACTGGAGGACAGTGCTCCATGACAGAAGGAGAATGCAGAAGAAATGCAGCTGTTTCCACCACCTTCTGTCACTAGGAACCCTCCTCTATCGCTGATGCAAAAGAGACGCAGCGGGGCTTTCATCTCTTGATCTTCCGGTTCTTTCCTTGGCATGTAAGAGTTGGTATAGGTTGTAAAAGTCCTAAGGGACTGAGACTGTTATCTGAGAGAGAAAATGTAGAATTTTTTTCCTTGTCTAAATTCTACAGACAATTGTGAATGGTAACTATAGAAAAGGAAAAGAAAATTCCGGAAACCACCTTGTAGTCCATTGGTATTTCTGTTGTTCATTTCCTCCCTAAGTAAATAACCAATACTGTTAGCAGAATTGATGAAAGTTCTGTGAAACAGGTATCTTTAAATTTAACTTCACTGTTTAAATTATTGATTTATTAATGCATATATGTATGTGGGGAAGATGATGCATGTCTGTGTGCACACAGAGGCCAGAAGGTGTGTCGGGTGTCCTCCCTCTATCACTGTCTGCCTATTCCTTTGAGTCAGGGTCTCTCCCTGATCAGGGGCTCCTGTTTTCTTGGGTAGGCTGGAAACAGAAAGGCCACAGTGATCCTCCTGTCTCTGTCCCTACACCCCTTAGACCTGAGGTTACACCTTGCACAAGGCAGCTTGTTTGTTACGTATATACTGGGATCCAAACTCAAGTCTTCATGATTACATAGCAAGCATTCTTAATCACTGAGCTGTTTCTCTAGCCCCATGCTAACATTCTTTTTAAAAACAAAAAGAAATGACTCCATTTGATTTTCCTGATCTTAAGTAGCTAAGATTTTGATGATATGAGAAGTCTCCAGCAAAATCCACTGGGACTTAATTAATTTATTGATGGGTTGTCATTGCTGCCTCTGCACATTTGAGTTTGTTCATTATAGGATTGTCTAAAGGTAAACTACTCAAGTAGGATAGAAAAAGGACAATGCACGGAAAGCTGGAAGACGTGGTTGAAGCTGGTGGCCTCTAATTTGTTACAGAAGTAGGTGGTATAGGCCAACAGTATCCTGTCTGTAGGCTGAGCTTGAGAGGGATAGAAAACATGTGAAGGCTACTTGAGGCCCTAAGAACTTGCAAAGAGGGCTGGCAAGAGTATAAACACCAGGCACCCAGCCCCCTTTCATCTTTTTGTTCATTTTCCCAAGGCCTGTTAAAATGTTCAGTTCAGATGATTGAATTCATGGCACATTCATTAATGTTCTTGGGTATGCATGGCCCTGTGGAAGAACACAAAGGCAGACAAAGTGAACACCCTGTTCTCTGATCTCTAGCACATAAATTCTGAACTCGCCCGTTTAATCCACTGTGCCTTAGTACTTTGCATTTTCACAACTAATTTTCTGGCTCTGGAGACACAGTGAGTGATTTTTAATGAAGCCATATAGCAACTCCTTTGCTTACAGCGCTTCAGAAATGTGTCTCTGCTGAGAAGCCCTTGGATTGTAACTCAAGGGGTGGATGTTTTCTCCCCCTGGGATGAGTGAAGGCAGGGAAAGGATATAATTTCATAGAAAGTTTATACCCCCCAAGTCATTTCAGGCTCCCAGTGAAGGCAAAATAGTAGCTGGAATTGTTCTTGGGGAGTCAGGTGACAGTAAGCTGAGGTGATTTTTAAGAAATGAAACCCAGCTTAGAGACTGGAATTTTTTTCTTTTTAAAACTTGCTATTAGTGTCAAAACTGTTATTAACATTAATTTACTGTATCAGCCAGACTTAGACATTACTTTTTTCTGTTGACATTAAAAGTACAGGAATAGTTACAAGGATGTTAAATGCCGAGATAAGTAATTTGCTTTTCATGAATATGCTATTATTATAATAATTCTTTATTTGTGGATTTTGGGACTGGAACTCATTTCTTAAAATAAAGGATCTGCATTACTAGCATGTACAGGACTGATACAAATAGCACAAACTTGGAAAGGCCCAAAATCAGAAGATGTAAGGTCTAAAATCTGGTACAGCAGGATTGGGATGCAGCTTAGTATGTAATATAGAGTGGGTACCCCATAAATTAGTGAACACTGCATAAATGTTTCTGCATTGAATGAGTACATGAATGAATGAATTATGAGAAAGACCTATTTACAAACCCTTCTAGTGTCTGCAGAGGATACAGTGAAGCCTAAATTCCCCATATGCACATATATCTCATTGGTCTTGGGATCCTTATGATGTTGGGTATATAGAGGCTGATTACCATTTAGTGTTTGGCAAATCAAATCCCATAGGTAGACATTCACTCTGAATTCAAACCTGGACTACATAGTGAGGTCTAGGCCAGTCTGGGCTACACAGTGAGACCCTGTCTCAAAAAACAACCTCAATAAAAATAGACTGACTTGTTTTACTTGGCCTCAACAATTACTTATCTTTCTTTTTTATATTTTATTTAATTTCAATTTTATATGTATGAGTGTATTGCCTACATGTATGTAAGTGTACCCATGTCATGCAATGCCCGGGGAGGTCAGAAGAGGGAGTCAGATTCCCCTTGAACTGGAGTTACAGACAGTTGTTACTTGCTCTGTGGATGCTGGGAATCAAACCCAGGTCCTCTGTAAAAGCAGCCAGTGCTGTTAACTGCTGAACCATCTCTCCAGCCCCAACAATTTCTTTGTTTTTCTTTTAAGAGTCTGACCTCACTAGTTCTCCATAGCCATATCATTTTCCATGATTTCTCTGTCTCCCCTAACCTGACTCACCTATTTATGCTGCTGAAAGGGTCCCAGGGAATATTTGAATTTGCTCCTTATCTGTTTTGGGAGGACACTATGCAAACATATAAACAGCAGCAGCGGGCCCTTTGGGAGCCATCTTGGGGGCCATCTTAGAGGCTGTCTGCCACAGTAACTTTAAAGAATTTGAAATCAGCAACCTATGCATTTCTTAACTGCTATAATAGATTTTTCTGTTCCCACTTATTCAGTCTGATTGGTAAGGATTCTCAGAGCCCAAATTGCTATTTTTCCACTCATATCATTCTACTTAATTATCCCTCATTGATTCTTCTAAGTTGTCTTGAGTCATGCTCAGAAGGTAGCCTATAACCCAGAGTGGCCAAGAGAAGGCTTCTGTGTTAATCAGCTCTACATTACTGTAACAAGCTACCCAAAACAGCTTAAAAAGAGGAAAAATTTATTTCATGTACACTACTAAGGTGAGTTTTAACTTGATATGTGAATTTTGAAAGCTTTAATTACAACCTATACAAAGGTATTAATCTCTGTTTTCAAAGATGGTAGTAGTTCAGTTACCTTTAATACTTTCACCAAGTATAGTACATTCGTAGGTTGTATATAATGAATAAAGGCTTTCTCTGAAGTGGGGGACAGCCTTTAAGTCTGTAGTTTTGGGTCCTGCTACTTGGGCTTGTGGTGAGAAAGCACACTATGGTGGAAGTATGTGGGAGGAAGTGACTCACCTCGGGCGCCTTAGGAAGCCAAGGCAAAGAGAAAGGGGGCAGGGTCCCACAATTCCCTTTGAGAGTCCACCCCCAGTGATGAGAAAACTTCTCATTAGGCCTCGCTTTTGAAAGTTTCTACCATCCTCCCAACAGTGCTAGGAGTAAGAAAACAGGCCTCTTACTACATGGGCGTCCAGGGGGATAGTTGAGATCCAAATGGTAGCACCTTCTGACAAGCACTCGGTATTACTTTTTCTTTTTCTTGTGAGTATTGTCACTGAAAGACAGATTGTCTCAAGACAAGAGCTTTAAATGAGCTTAATTTTGAAGCCTGGTTCCCATGTTGGCGATGATGCTATTTGTCTCCAAAACGACAGTGTTAAGAGTCAACAACCTTGGGCAAAGAGATGTTGACAAGATTTACTTTGGAGCTCGGATGGTCTTGGAAAAAATTATTTTTGTTTGAAATATCTGAATTCACAGAGCAGACACATTTTATGTCAGTATTAGCACCTCAAACATGTGTCAGTTTAAGACACTACCGTCTTGAATGGTCCGCCACTGTATTCCGTCATTGGCTCTGAAAACAGAATTTTTCCCTGGTTCAAATGAAATGAGTCTATTTTGTTTTACCAAACACGGCTCTTTCCTTGAATATGAGGAGAGAAAGATCTTAAGTCCAGTGTAATTTTTTTTTCTTTTTTTCATCTTAAACCAGGCTTATTTAAACCTTGGGTTTATTCTCTTACCCCAGAGCAGTCAAACAGATCACATAGATATGTACCATCTAGTGTTGGAAATTACTTTTAAAACACCAAAACAAAACAAAACAAAACAAAAAAAAAAGCTGGATGTGGTGGTGCAGGCCTTTAATCCCAACACTTGGGAGCACTTCACTTTAACTGATATACTCAGATGTATCTGAGACACAGAAACCTTTAAAGGCATTTGTCAAGACACTTACTGCCTCAGTAGATGTTAAGTACTTCTTAAAAGGGAAAACTTTGTAGGAGGGAAATAGAAAAGCGCTTTCATATGGACAGGACTATAAATGGGATTGTTTTCATGGGGGAAACACTATAAATGGAAACCTCTTAATACAGTAAAAAATTGAATTTAAATACCTTTTCTCTTTCAAAATGTCACGCCATGGTCTTCATTATTTGTTATATTTCTAAAGTGCTTTTCTTCCTGGGAAGCTCATTACAAACTGTCTCCTGACCAGATTTAATTCAGCTCTTTTGCAGGGGAACTGCCTTTGAAAGTACACCAGAAACAGATCAGAGAACCTACAAATCCAGACCCAGGCGCTTTTGCAGGGAGAGCACACTTTATGAAGTGTGACACCATTGTTTATCATTAAGGATTCAAATTCTTTCATTCCTTCGCAGAATATTCTCAGTTATGAGCTTGATTCAAACTAGAGTAGACAAGATGTAGATTTCTTAGAGAGTGGGCTTCTAATGGAAATGCTGACAATCCATTAACAGCAGGAGGGCTAATGGCTGCCACTAAAAATATACTTAAAGATTACAGTAATAAAAACACATATTTTAAAGTGCCTGCTAGAAGTTCAAGGATTATTTTAATATTGCTGTTAATAATAGGCCACCCAATCCTTTTGGCATTTGATTTTGTCTCATAAATGGGCTTAATCTAAAGTAATGCTGTTGTGCTACACTATTTTTTTCTGTTTGATTTCATGGGGGTCTCTGGGCAGAATTGTCAATGCTCTTAATGGAAAGTAAATAATTGGCATATGCGAAGACAGGTGGAATTTTCAATCTGGGAAGGATCTCAGTGATCAGCAAGACGTCTCTGTTATGTTTTCCAAAGGAAAGTTGAGACTCTAAAAAGTGATGGGCTAGAGTTGGGGGGAGAAATGAGTGCCTGGAGGAATTAATGACGTGCCTCAGGTCTGAATGTTTCCTTACCTATGTTGCTGCAATGCCCACCCCTCTGCCAGGTTACTTGAGTTTTTTTTTCCCAGTCATTCCCTGGTATCTGCTGGGGATTGGTCCAGGGCTTCTGTCAGACACCCAATGTGTGGATGCTCAAGCCCTTTATATAAAATGGCATAGTGTTTGCACAAAACTATACACATCTCCCTGCCTACTTCAAATCATCTCTATGATTTATAATACCTAATACAATGTAAGTGCTATGTACGTAGGCATTACACTATATTGTTTAGGGACTAATTACAGGAAAAAAAAGTCTGTACATGTTCAACATAAATGCGGATTTGGTCTGAAGTCAGTTGAACCCATGGACATGAAATTAGTACACATGAAAGACCAAGTGTCTTCATTATGTAACTACGAGAAACTAATGACTAAATAGGTTCACATGAACAGTCTTATAATTCAGGCTAGTGGGGAGGAAAAGGCAGGAGGATCACAAGTTCAAGACTAGCCTGGGCACCTTAGTGAGACCCTGTTTCAAAAAGAAAAGTAAAAAGAAATCTTGGGATATAAATTAAGACTTGCCTCACATGTAGAGGCTCTGGATTCAATTTCCAGTAACACACACACACACACACACACACACACACACACACACACAGACGACACACAAACACTCAAAGGAAAACAAATCACCTGCAGTCCTGTTTCCCAATTGTTTTCCTCCATCGACACACATTTCTTCTGTAACATTGAAATCATGCAGCCACACAATCCTAAAATCGTTTTGACTTTGCAATTACTTGTGAGCATTTTCATAGTATTAAATATTCCTCAGGAACCTGTTTTTTTAAATCAGCTGTTTAGTATATCTTCTTGGAGTTGTATAATATTTCTCTAACCTATTTAAGAAGTTTTCAGTTTTGTCTGTTATTATACTACAATGTTCATACTCAAAATAAATTTTTACCTATACCTTTAATTCTTCACGGGAGAAAAATATCTTTTTCTCCTACTGCTAAATCACCCCTCAGGAAGATTCTGTTTGCTGTCTTCCAGCAGTAATGCGAGTGTGACCCTTTTCCTGTGGCCCTATCCACTCGAACCATAAGAAATTAAGAAAACTTTATTGGAGCTGGAGAGATGGCTCAATGGTCAAGAGCCTCTGCTGCTCTTACAGAGGATCTGGGTTTGATTCCCAGTACACGCGTGATGGCTGACAACCATTCGAAATGCCAGCTCCAAGGGATTTGATGTCTTTTTCTGGTCTCTGTGGGCATTGCACACACATGGTGCACTTACACCATGTATGCAAAACTCACACACATGGTTTTAAAACAAATAAAACACTTTTTAAAAGTAAACTTTAGCAGTCTGACATGTTAAAAAGTATCTCTGCCATGGCTGGTTTTGTGTGGTGCTGATAAAAAGTGTCTCATTATTTGATAACTAGTGAGGCTGAACATTTTTTAGTTCACTTATAAATTTGTGAATCGCCTCTACGCACCGTACACCTTTTTTCCTTTCCCTTGCTCTTTGCCCTGTTCCCTCCTACTTATTCTCCTCCTTCTTCGCCTTTCTCTCTCTCTCTCTCCTCCCTCCCCTTCTCCCTTTCTTTTTGATTTTTTGAGCCAAGGTCTCACTCTGTATCCCGGGCCAGGCTTGAACTTGCAGCAATCCTCCTGTCTCAGCCTCCTAGTGCTGGGATTATACATGTGAACCATGCCTGGCATATGTCTTTTTGATTTTATCTTTTCTTTTTTTCACTTATAAGTTTATATATCAGAATCCATAATTTGAGTGATTTATTTATTATGATGGTAGGACTGGAAACCAGGAACTTGTGCATGGTTATCGGGTATTCTCCCATTGAACTGAAGCCCCAGCTTCTGTAGTTAAATGTTGTAAAATATTTCCCATATTTTTGTCTGCTTTAAATTTTTGTTAATTATATTTTTATGTGTATGAGTCTTTTGCCTGCATGTATGCAAGTGTACCACATGTGCACAAACCTGTGAAAACCAGAAGAAGGCATTGAATTCCCCAGAACTGGAGTTAAACATGGTTGTGAGCTGCTGTGTGGGCGCTGGGAACCAAATCCTGGTCCCCTGGAAGAGCAGCCAGTGCTCTTAATCACTGAGCCATCTCTCAAGACCCTTTTTTTAAAATTTAAATTTCAGTTTGTATTTTCTTTTTTTGAGACAGGGTCTCCCTAAAGCCCTAGGTGGCCTGGAACTACCTATCTGAACTAGGCTGTCATGATCTCATACAGATCCACTTGCCTCTGCCTCCTGAGGGCTGGGGTCAAAGGCGTGTACCACCATGCTTGTTTTGTTTGCTTTTTATTTTGTTTCATAGTGTTTTTTGAGGTGCAACAGTCTTAAAATTTTAGATGTTCAATCATCAGTCTTTTTCTATGCTTTTATGTTCACAGCCAAATATATATTAAAACATAAGTCGAATCATACTCCTCCCATATTAAAATCTTCCCAGGGTTCTTTTTCTTATTTTAAGTTTTTTTGAGACAGTCTCCCTGTAGCCCCAGCTGGCATGGAACTCACTGTGTAGACCAGGATGGCTTCAGTCTCACAGCGATCCACCTGCCTCTGCCTCCCAAATGCTGGGATTAGAGGCACATGCCACCATGCCAGGCCCCCAGGTTCTTTTAAAATTTTTATTTATTTTTATTTTATTTTGTGTATATACGTGTATGTGTGTATGTTCATGCATGTGTGTGCACACATGTATGTTTAGTCCAGAAGCCAACCTTGACTGTCCTCAATCAAACTCCACCTTATTTTTTGAGACAGGGTCTCTTGTTGAACTTGGAGCTCCCTAATCGGCTAGAGTTCCTGGCTAGCAAGCCCTAGAGACTCTTCCTGTTTCTACCTCCGCAGTGCAAAGATGATGCGGTGCTGCTGGGTCTGACTTCTTATGTAGGTGCTAGGGATTCAAATTTAGATCCTCGTGCCTGCCCAACAAGCACTTTATCTATTGAGCCATCTCTTTAGCCCTGTTTCCAGGTCTCTTAGGGAGGCAGTCTAACCTCCTTCTGATATTCCAGGCCCAAGCTACTGCTGCTGCATAGGCTGTTGGCTTTCTAGTCCTGTGAAGCAACTTGTACTTAGTGCTGTCTGCTAAGCCAGTCTTTCTTCCACCCGCTCCCATGGGCCTACTCCATGTCTAGTCCTTCTTTCTTTGCATTAGCAAAGACCCAGTTCAGACATGCACATTCCTTTATCTTTGTACTCTACTTACGCATCCTCTTTTGTAGCACCTCACCCCCAGAGTGTCTCTAGAATGGTTTGTAAAATGAATAACCCAAGACAAGCCAAGTCTAAAACGGCCAGTACAGGTTGAACATCCTTAATCTGAAAAGCTGAACTCTGAAGTGCTCCAGCATCAGAAACCTCTTGAAAGTTGACATGATGTGGCAAGTGGACAGTTCCACACCTGGCAACAAACAGGTGTATCCAAAATACTGTCTCAGTTGGGCATGGTGGTGTACCTCTTTAATCCCAGCACTCATGAGGCGAAGGCAGGTGGATCTCTGTGAGTTCAAGGTCAGCCTGGTCTACATTGTGAGTTCCAGGCCAGCCAGGGCCACACAGTGATACCTTGTCTCAAAAAACAAACAAAAAATTATGGTCTCAAATCACCTTTGGGCTGTATGTGGTGTTTATAAAACATGTCTAGATTTGGGTGCCATCCCCAAGATATCTCATTATATATCATGTGACTATCCCCAAATTCAAAATAATCCCAAATCCAAAATACCTCTGGTTCTAGACATTGGATGATGGATACTCAACCTACAGGAAAATTGACTCTCAGGGCTAGTTTGAACTGGGCTGCTGGGGCTGAGGTTTAGTTATGAGCATCAGGAGGCGCCAGGTGGCACAGACAAAGCACTCAGTGGTGGGTAGATGGCAGAACAGTGGGAGCTGAGGGAAGGCTGAGCAGCAGGCAGAGGACAGGAGGCCAGTTAGGCTGGTAGCGACTGACATGTAGCAGGCAGGGGCAAAAGGTCAGGACTGGACTTCCCAGAAGGCAAAGGGCAGTGTCTGTGAAGATTAGTTCTGAAGTCACCTGAAGTGTTGAAGACTGGAAAAGTTATTTTAGAGCATAGTGTGGTAGTGCACACCTGTAATCTTGGCACTTGGGAGGCGAGACAGGAAGATCAGAAGTCCAAGGCCAGCCTCAGTTGCATAGTGAGTTTAAGGTCAGCCTGGGCTACACGAGCCCCCCCATCTCAAAAAACAACAGCAAAAACAAAGCTGATTTTTACTAGCAAATCTTCTTCCAGCCCCACAGTGTTCCCCACCCCAAAAACTGGCATTGTCACTTTCCAGATTCATGGGCTAGAAACTAGAGTCACTTGACTTCTTTTCTTCCTACATACCACATCCCATCAGTCAGTGAGTTCTGTTGGCTCTACAACCAGACCACATACTGTAGGGTTCCATTTTGATAACATTTTGGAAAATATATAACCAGAGGAACAATAAACAGATCTGTGGTCATAGGCTGGGATAGGAGGTGACTAGAAAGAATCATAAGAGAATTTAGGGGCTGATAAACTCTCCTATGGTGAAAGTGTGGTGTTGGTCACACAATGGTGTCTACTTGTTAAAACTCACTGAAGTGCACATGAAAAGGCAGGGTTTATTTGAACTTAATGAAAATGTGGGAGATGGCTAGAGAGATGGCTCAGAGGTTAAGAGCACTGGCTATTTTTGCAGAGGACCCAGGTTTGGTTCGTAGCATGCACACGGTGCCTAACAACCATCTGTAGCTCCAGTTCCAGGGTATCCAACACCCTCTTCTGACCTCCACAGGCTTTATATGACAGGTGCACTTACATACAGGCAAGACACTCATATACATAAAGTAAAAATAATAAATGAAAATTGTGGGAGAGAATATACTGTGAATCTACCCCCTAATCATCATCACCACCATCATCATCATCATCATCACCTTCACAGTCATCATCCTGGGCCCTGTGCTGGCATAATCTTCATTCTTATTCATTGGTCTCCCTGTTTCTTTTCTTTTAATGATTTATGATTTTTGATTTTTTGATTTGTGTAAGTATTGCCTGCACGTGTGTAGACGCCCCGCATCGTGCAGTGCTCACGGAGTCAGAAGGCAGTGTCAGGTTCTCCCGGAACTGGAGATACAGGTGATTGTTAGCCGCCGTGTGGGTGCTGGGAATCAAAGCCAGGTTCTCTGCAAGAGCAGTCGGTGCTCTTAACCGCTGAGCCATCTCTCCAACCTGGGTCTCTCTTTTTCTGTACCCTCTTTGCTGCCCTTTGTTCCCACCACAGTAGGTCCACCAAGGACCTTTCCACCAGAGAGGTCCTTAGGGGAAAAAAGCACATTTTCTTACTCCTTCTAATAGTCTCTCCTCAGAGAAGGCCCTCAGTGAACCAGCCCCTAGTTCTCTGGCTTAATTTTCCCCAGTACTGTCCACTCCCTCCGCCCCACACTAGCTCTCGACACTGCAGCCATGATAGCCTTGCTCCTCCCCATTAACATGCCTGTGTGGTTCTCCTCAGAGAGAAATAGAGTTACTACAATGGCTGCCAAGCCCCTGGATGACACATCTGTCTACTACCACTTTGGTTATCTCTGCCTAAATTTTCCCTCTTTGCACTCCCCACCCAGCAGACCCCACTCCAGTTCCATGGTCAGCTTGTTCTTCCTGACACATGGCTTGCTGTCTTCTTGGGGATGTCTGCCTGGAATCAGCTTCCCACTGATTTCCGCTGCTGGGATCCCTCCCTCATCTTTCAGGTCTTTGCCCAAATAGCATTCTCAATGAGACTTTCCATGAGCAAACCATTAATAATTTTAGCCCTATGCCCCCATCTGATATCTTGTTTTTTTTCGACACAGAGTCTCGCATAGCCTAGGCTGGCTCCAAACTCGCAATCCTCCTGCCTAGGCCTCTCAAGATCTGTGACTACAGATGTGAGCCACCGTGCCTGACTTGGTATCTTCTTTCATCTTACTCTTCTCACAGATGACAGTTCCATCTGTTCTACTGCATATTTTGCTTTCTGTGTGATTCTTCCTCATGTCCATGAGGAGAGGTACTTTTATTTTATCATACCAGTACTTAGGACGTTGCTATTTTCCCTGGAAATTAATAGATACTCAGTTAAAGTGTGCAGATGGAAGAAAAGAAGGAAAAGTTCCCAAGAATAGGCAGGATTGTAATCTTAGGTATGGCACATCATGGACCCAAACTTTCATTCAGTCCCCCCTATACATAGCCTTCAACAACACCAGATGTCACACAAGTCTGTGGGCACAGGTGCTTTGGCAGAAGGGGTCTCCAGCCTGCTCTTCCCTTCCCTTTAGCTGCACCTGAAATTACTATGTTAACATAAGTCTTCTCTCAATTTTCTCTCTAGAAGCAGATGTTCCAGGAGAGGAGTAGCCGGATGCTACAGGCCTTATCTCCGAAGCAGAGCCCTGTGAGCAGCCCGACCCGAAGCCGGTCCCCATCCCGTTCCCCATCTCCCACTTTCTCATGGCTCCCAAACAAAACCTCTCCCCCCTCCTCGCCCAAAGCAGCCTCAGCCTCCATCAGCAGCATGAGTGAGGGGGATGAGGACGAGAAGTGAAGGTGGCTGGGCGGCAAGAGCCACACCACACAGGATGGGGAGGGGTCCCGGGGGTGCCTGGGTGGTGCTGGAAGGGGACGAGTCACAGGAGCCACAGCTCAGCAGGGAAACTGGAGTTCTGCCATGGGAAGGAGTTGGGGTCAGCTCCCCCTCCTTCTCCACACAGCCTGGCCTGGGCTCAGCATGGAGATTTCCAACCAAAAAACCCGCAAACCTTCTTAGCATCATAGAATCGCCCCACTTTAACCTTGCTAAGGAAAGGTGCGGACATCCCCATGGAATGGGGTGACTTCTGCTTTAGTTCACACACCCATCCATATCCAATAAACCACCTGTGGAAGCGGCTGCTGCCCCACCCTGCTATTTCAGGCCCTCTGAGGGCCTTGCACGTTGCTCCTATCACCTAAGCTCTCCCAGAATGAATTCCCTTCCAACTGAGGTGGTCAAGTGCTTCCCAAACGGGCAAGTTAAAGACAAATTCCAACCTTCTCAGTTCAGCCACTAAGACAGTCTGTGGACTGTCACCCATTCCAGGACTGTGACACAGAGACAGCTTCACTTTGGCCGGATAGAAAATGTGATCTAGTGTGAACCCTAACTTCTCATTCAAAGGACAGTTGTGTCACGGTGAAATCCACTTAAGGCCTGACATGCTTCTGTCTGTACTTTCTCATCATTGGTGTGACTTCATTGTTTTCCAGAAACTACCTGAATTGATGGGAATTACAACAAGGAAACATATCCTGTGTAAAAAGAAATAAACAGACCAACTGGGAGCTGATTTGCTCGGTTCCATGTATAGAAGATGAAAAATGAATGTCTCTTGGAGCTTATTCTTAAAGGATGCTATTATGGAATGGCTCTCTCCATTTCTAACCAGTTCACCAGTTTCATAGACCTCAAATAACAGTGTGATGTACCAAACACTTAGTATACCGATAGGGGGTGCTACCTGCACGTATCTGTTCTATGTATGCTCCGAATATGCCACCCAGGGTGTATACCATATGCAATGTGAATGTACGGTGGTGGCATTTTACTATATATACTCCTGTCCTGCTCTCTTCCTTGACATCCTGCTAAAATCCTTGATCTAAAGAACCATGTAGTTCCCTTGTGACGTGGGGCAATTTGTCAAAAGTTCCCATCAGATTCCTGTAGAAATGTTTTGTCCCAGAAAATTGTTGTTTGGAGTAAAGGGAAGCTCCCAAGAGTCTTGCAAAGGACCAGAGGCTCATTCCTTTCCATGATCTAGATAATATTGATGTTATTTCTGGCCCTAGCTTCTCTGAATGCCTTGAAGACTCTCACTTGCTGGGGAGATGGCTGAAGTTACTGCTCCCTAATCATATGCAGGGACTGAGCAGATATAGTCAAGGCTTAGAGCCAACATCTGTGGGTAGAAATAGAATTTCCTGGTTATCCTGGTAAAATCAGACAGAACTGGGGCTTCACTTAACCTGCAACTTGTGGGCAGAGCCCAGCATCTCTGATGACAGAAGCAATCCTTTTTCAGAGGCCTTCGGAACAAGCCTTCTAGGAGCAACCAATGAAGAAAGGTGGCATGCCTCTCCCCTTTGTGTTGGGGTTGAACTACCTCCCTGCTCATCCAGAGACCAGTGGTGATTGGTGGAAAGCAAAACTTTGATGCTGAGCCATCCTGGGACCTCCTTGATCCTGGTACTTTCTCCAGAACTCTGTAAAGTGCTCGTGCAGGACAGGGGGTTGGTGGGAGTGTGGCCTATGAGAAAGACAAGCTCTTTTTGCAGTCAAGGCCCTCCCAGAGCATTGTTCTCCAAAGAGAGGTAAGGGCTTCTATTCTTCCTTTGTGCCCATTTGACCTCGCCTTCCACTATGCACCCATTTCAGCTGACTGACACTTCTGGCAGTGAAAAGACAAGGAGATCAACCAAGCAAGGGAAGAGAACAAGAGAAAAAGGAGAAAAGAGACTTCTAGAGAGAAGAAAGGAAGATAAAGGAGAATCCTTTCTTAAACCATTTCAGGATCTCATTTTATGGAATGCTCTCTTGAGGAATCCTTGTAATGCTATGACTACATGACCCATGGTGGGTAGATAGATCCACTTTTACCTGAGTCTTGCTCTGGGGCAAATAGTGGGGCTGATGTATCAGGCTGACAAGAAATGTGCAGGCTCTACATACCATATTGACAGGGGCCACATGCATGACTCATCAGAGACACCATCGTAGCTGCCAATGATGGGAAATGACCAACGCCTGAAACATTCCAGGTATGGGCCCAGACAGCCCGTAGGTGGGTTTTCAGTCTCCTTCTCAACCTCCACCACCACCTCCTCACCTCCCTAAAGCTATGAGTCTTTTGAAAAGAAATGGGGAGGATTCTGCTGTCCAGCCTTCATAGTTCTTGGCCATCTCTCAGTCTTGCCCAGCCCTGACTCTTCCTCACCTCTCCCACACTCAGGAGGAGCGGGGGCTGCACTTTGTGCCGTCCAGCTAACTATCATGGCCAAGAACGAGTTAAGAATGGAATAAGAACTTAAGGTAGGCTACAAGCTTGGAGAGGTAAGCAGAAATGACAGAGAGCAAGGAAAGAGGCTCCTTTTGCTCTAGAAAGAAAAGGAAGCAAATTAGGATGTGAATGGGGTAGGTTATGCAGATGGGCGAAAAGGAGACTAAAGTTGGTGCATGTGGGAGGGTATGGATTGTCTACTTCCCTTCCAGACTTTCACTTGGCCCCTAACAGGTGTAAGAGGAAGGGTTCCCATTACACGCAGCTGATGCCCATGCAGCAGCAGGTGGAGTCCTGACCTCTCCAGCTTCTTCCTCCCATATCTTCCCTGAAACCAAATGCAGACCCCCTTTGTGTGAACAACAGGGATGGAATTGTAATTTGATAGCCGCATTGAATGGTCCATTTCTGGCAAGAAAACACCTCTGTGCCAGGACATTCCAGAGGCAAAGGCAAACCAGCCCCATGACAAATGTGGTGTGGTTTCTGACTGGCTCCGGGTGCAAGCGACACAGCTGCTCTGCAACTAGGTTACTGGATACCATGATTACCCTGGAGGGAGAGGGTGGCTACGGGAAGAACACAGCCTATTCTGTCTCCAGTTTCAGGACTTGCTTTACTATCCAGTCATACCCCAGAGGAAGACGTGTGATGGTGTGATTTGCTCAGCTAGATCTAGCAGAGATGAGCCTGTTTCTCAGGCTTCACCTCAGCACTAGTCCTAACCATCTGGTTTGCAAAAAAAGAAAAGAAAAATTAGCTTATCGGGCATTTTCAGCTTTTCCTCTTCTCTAGTGTTTTGTTTTTGCTTTTGTTTTTGGTGTGTGTGTCACTGCAGTAGTGTGTCTGGGGACAAAGCCATAAGAACAGCATACATACTCTGCTACATATATAAGACAAGATGACTCATCTGGATTAAAGAATGACCTTATGCCCAAGCATTTGCTCTGGTGCTGATTAATGTGAACTACTGGAATCACCCCACCACCACGCACCGCAACTCCTACGCCCTCTTTCCCTGCTCCCAAATGGACCACAGTATTCCCAACTCCTTTATAAATAAAGGGACACAGAGTTGCTTTTTTGCTCGCTTGCTCTGTTTCTTGTGCGTTGTTGTGTGTTCCTATCTGGGAGGTGTAGCTCAATGTAGATAAATACATGCATTGTAGTAGCTATCCTGGGCTACTGCTGACTCGGCCCAGCTGTGACTCCAGCCCTTGGAAGGATCTCATCCTACTTTCTGTTGAATGAGGCCAAGTCTTGCAGTTGACAGATGGCCCACATCTTCACTTACAAGGTAGTTCAGAACAGACTCATCTCATGGAATGTCAGGACTGACTGAATTACAGACTCCACCGCTCACTTGCTTGGTGGCACTGGCCGAACCACCTCGCTTCTCTGGCCTCAGCAGCCGCTTTTATAAAATGAGGGGTTTGAAGGCAATAGCTTCCGAGGTTTCTTTGGGCTCTAAAGGGCTCTGGATTTGAGGCAGCCTGCATTAACCCCAAGTTTCTCTAAACCTGTTGTCATGTGACCAGGAAAAAGCCTGACATTTTACTGAAAGGAAAGTCCCATGGGACCTCCACAACCGGAACCAGCAGCACTGGTGACCTCACTTCCGCAGTTCGCAGCATCGAGATAAAAGGCTCCCAGGTTCCGTCCACTTTTCTTTATTTCTTTTTAATTTTATTATTATTTTTTTTGTCTTTTTGAGACAGGGGCTCCCTCTAGACCAGGCTAGCCTTGAACTCATAGAGATCAGCGTGCCTCTGCCTCCCGAGTTCTGGGGTTAAAAGTGTGCATTACCACACTCAGCCACCTTTCTTGTTTACTAATTATTTTCATTTTATGTGGATGAATGTATTGCCTGCATGTATGTATGTGCATCAGTGTGGTGCAATGCCCACGGAGGGTGTTGAATTCCTTGGAACTGGAGTTATGGACAGTTGTTAGCTGCTTTAGGGGTGCTGAGAACTGAACCCAATTCCTCTGCAAGAGCAGCCAATGCTCTTAAGTGCTGAGCCATCTCTCCAGGACCCCATCCACCTTTCTTATCCTGCTCCTTGACAAAAGAGTTTTGAATGTTTAAAATTACCACAAAATTCGTTTCATTATGGCCTGTCTTTATTTTGTGTATGTGTGTGGTGAATGTTCATTTATATGTCAGTGTCCATGTATATAATGTGGAGGCCGGAGGTCAACCTTGGTGTCCTTCTTCAGGAGCTGTCCACCGTGTTCCTGAGACAAGGCCTCTCACTGCTCTGGGTGGAGCTCATCACACAGGCCGGGCTGGCTGGCCAGCAAAGCCCAGGAGCCGCCTGTCTCGGCCTCCCCAGTGCTTGCATTACATCATATTGTTTTGTTTTGTTTTTTTAACGTGGGTCCTGGGGACTCAAACTCAGGTCCTCATGCTTGCCTTTACCATTATACTTTGTCCTTGCTCATCCCCTCACCGCCGCCTTCCTCTGTCCTCCGTCCTCCGTTCACCCTTATCAGTCCCCTTCTTTCCAGTTCTACCCTCCTGCTTTCATGACATGTGCATCCCATTATCCCCGTATTCATCCTCTCCCTTCAGGTTCAAAAAATAAGGAGAGCAATGGAAGAAGACATCAAATGTTAACCTCAGGCCTCCATATACACACATGCACACACACATGTGTACACACAAATATATGTGTGTATATATATAATACATATATATCCTCCATATGCGAAATAATGTAATATTTATCTTTCTGAGAAAGAAGTTCAAAAATTACCCAGACTGAAATCATCCAATCAATAGATGGGCTAAGGAATTGACTGGACGGTTCTCAAAAGGAGACATACAAATGGCCAATAAATATTTGAAAGTGCTCAACATGCAAATCAAAACTTCTTTGAGAGTCTATCTCATCTCAGCCAGAATGGCCACCATCAAGAAAACAAATAACAAATGCTGATGAGGAGGCGGGAAAATGAGAACCTTATTCACTGCCAGTAGGAATGAAAACTGGTACAGCTGCTGTGGAAATCAGTGTACTGTTTCCTTAAAAACTGGAAACAGAAACAGCTTTTTATGTATACCTAGACTTTGGGAATCAGCCAATTCTACCACTATTCCACCATTAGGGGAATGCTCCTTTGAGCAACTGGAAGCATATAGATAGATAGAGGCGGAGGCACTAAATCACAATCCTAAGTGTCAACACTGAAGGAAGTTCTGTGAGGTTTGTGCATGCTCTCGCCATATTCAGAACTTCTATTAAGTCCATCTGGAGTGGGTTAGCTTTTTGCAATGACTACAGTTAGCATGGGCTCTAAAACAAATCAAGGGTGACTAGAGAGACGGTTCAGCAGTTAAGAGCATTTGCTACTCTTGCAGAGGATCCAAGTTCGGTTCACAGCATCTTTGCCAGGCACCTCACAACCATCTGTAACTCCAGCCCCAAGCGGTCTGATGCTCTCTTTTGGCCTCCACAGGCCTTGCACTCATATGCACAAATACACACACACACATATATAATTTAAAAATCTGAAACAAAGCAAGGGTTGTAGTCAGTAAAGGAAGAAACTTTAAAACAGAATTTATATTATTCATAGCCAGATTATTTGATTTTACCACACAGATCATACATATTCTTAACAGGCTATATTTATGCAAGTTCTTGGTTTCTTCTTGACTTCTGTGATACCTCAGACATGTTTCAAGGGAAAAAATCAGTAAATTCTATTCTGTCATAAAAATTCATGTACTCTCTCAAAAATGTTCACACATACACACACATACACCTTTTGTATTGGAGTCCTCATTGGCTACTGAAGTTGAATATATGAGACAACTTCAAGTATTTAGATACCCATAGTGACATTTTTTCAAACAGTGTGACAACTGAGATATAACAAAGTACACCCAGTAATCAAATTCTTTAAAAAAACCACCAAATACCCAGATGTGGTAGCCTGAACTCACAGTCTTCCTGCCCCTGCCTGTCAAGTGTTGGGATTACAGAAATAAATCACCATGCCTGGATAACTACTGGATATTTTTTTCCAGATTAGAGACAATAATCCTCAGACAGCTGTTTAACATTTAAATTCTTACTGAACAGCTACTCGTGGTGACCTTGCTTAAATATTTCTTGAATCTTAACCTCCACAAGAGAAGCATGGAACAGGTATAATGGGAGATGTCTTAGTCACGTAAATGCACTGCTCCTTAAGGAGAGACGTTGAATCCTCAACTCACGAACAAAGAACTGAAACCACCCCACATCCCCTCTCTGTATCTTCCAATCCATACATACTTCTACTAAGAAATCTTTTAAAAAATGATCTAGCTTTTGTACATTTCACACAGCAGTTCTTAATCAATTTGGAGCCCCTCCCCCATCCATTTTAAAGGATAGCTAATGTAAGTCTTTGCTAACTGGACATGCTCCC
This sequence comes from Eospalax fontanierii, assembly GCA_035773235.1. Classification (NCBI taxonomy): domain Eukaryota; kingdom Metazoa; phylum Chordata; class Mammalia; order Rodentia; family Spalacidae; genus Eospalax; species Eospalax fontanierii. Next base: position 22,040,784 of record CM069525.1, on the reverse strand, counting down.
GCTGAAACAAGCCTGGGAATCTAGTTTCTAGCTATCAGGAAGAATCTGCCTCTGGCTTGTTCTCAGGTTTTCCTCTACTTTGGGTGCTGGCCATGGAGAGCTTAAGCTGAACTCACTTCCAACCATCCAGTATCACACGCTTCCTGCCCCTTTCTAGAGTAACTGTATTTTCCTACTGTGGCCCTTAATCCACTTTTTAACTTACGGGCTGCCATACATTCCACAAGTTGTCAGTAAACATTTGAAATGGGTGTTGGAGACCCCAAAATTCAAAGGCACAGAGCGCTTGCTCCTGGTTTGTCAAGTAGCCTCCCTCTCGGCTCTAGTCTCCCGTCTGTCCTTACCTTTGATTCTTAATTAGCTATTAAGGAAAAGCCCATGGTTTGGGCCATAAAAACTACTGATTTGTACACTCATATAATCCCAGTACTTAAAAGGCTGGCAAGAGGGCTATCACAAGCTTGAAGCCAGCCTGGGGTATAAAGTGAGCCAGACCAGTCTCAGCTGTGTAAGACCCTGTCTCAAAACAAATAAACAAACAAGCAGGAAAAACTGTTTCTTTTTAAAAATTTATTTTTATTATCTTACGTGTGTTTTGCCTGCATGTATGTGCCTGCATGTACATAAGTGCACCCATGTATGCAACATCTGCAGAGGTCAAAGGAGGGTACCAGATCCCCTGGAACTGGAGTTACCAATGGTTGTTAGCCACCATATGGGTGCTGGGAACCAAACCCAGGTCTTCTGCAATAGCAGCCAGTTCTCTTAACCACCAAGCCATCTCTCCAGCCCCTAAATAAATCTTTAAAAAAAAGGGAACTGAAAGAAAGCGTCAGCATCCATCACAGTTGTTGAAATCACTAACGTGTTTGATTGAGGACCAACAAATTCTGTTTGGACAAGAATGCCAGAATACAAGCTGAGTAATGTTAGCCTGCCTTTGAGCTTTATGCACAGAAGGAAATGGCAAGGCCACGTAATGACAAATCCAAGTCGATGCCTTTTTGCCTTTTGAAATATTTCCCAACCACCTGTTAAATAGAGCATCAATGAAGTTGCAAGGATCTCAGGCCCACTCTGCCAGATAGAGGGGGATTTGCGGCTGCCAACATTCTAGCCATTCTCAAAGATACTTTGCAATGTGGACTTATCAGTAGTTTGAAACATTTTAGACTCTCCTAAGGGAACTCCTCCATCGAGTCTGGAATGAAGTTTAGGTCTCCGATTCTGATGGGGAATCAGGAATGAGTGTGGGTGGTAGTAAGGCTTCATCTTGGGGAGTAAGATGCGTGATCAACAGCATGGGAAGCAAAGATGAGACCTGATCTGCTGTGGAACCACAACAGGAAAAAAAATCTAAGTATTATTCTGCTATTTCATTATCCAAAGGGACTGTTTTGATGATTAAAATGTCATCAGTGGACTGATAGATAGGCAAAGGATAGATCAACATTTGGAAATGACAGTTGCCATCAAGCTCAGTGACTGGTGAAAATGGGTTCTGGATGTTAGTTTCTTAAAGTCCAACTTATCACTGCCAGTTATCACCAGTCCTGGGTGGGTGGCTAAAAAATGGTTAAAATTCAAAATTCAGTTCTTCAATTTCACCAGCCATATTTTAACCATCGAGGTGGCTAGTGGCAACCATACCGACAGCACAGCTAGTCTCTCAACAGAGCTCTAGATGGCAGACTACAGGAACCATTCCCAGAGGCAACCCCTTCTACATGATGCTTTATGATTTATTCATGTGATCAAAGTGTTAATCTGTGTGTCATTATGAAGGGAACATCTGAAAATATTATCAGCAATCACTCGTAAGCATGCATTATGAAGTCATTGGGAAGGATTTTGAGATGAAGGACAAGGAAATAAAGGTACAACACACCATAGCTCAGTGCTCTGCAACAGCTTCATGGAACAAACAGGAGTCCTTTGTGAGCACAGTTCATACTTACTAAGAACTTCAAACCAGAGCAGGAGCAACTGCTATGAAAATGCCATTCCCATGTCATGAATCATGTTCTAGCACAGTGGCTGGCTGCTGGAAAAATGTTTGTGTAAGACTTGGAAACCCAAACTCACTTTTTAGAGTTTTGCATTCTTTCGGGGAAAACAGGTTACACGGAAGTAGTTGTGTGTGTGTTTTAGACAGGGTCTTGAATAGCTCAGGCTGACCCTGAATTATGTAGCTGAGGGTGACCTTGAACTAACTACTGATCCTCTGGCCTCCACCCGCCAACTGTTGGGATTGTAGCTGTGTGCCACTATGCCTGGATAAGTAGCTGATTACTAATCACTTATCTGAGTTTTTAAAAGTACCATAAAACATCCAACTTGATAAGGGCCTTTGAATCCATGCAGTATCTAACTCCAGACTTTTGCAGTGGAAACAGGCACAGTGAGCAGAATTAACTGGTAACACAACAATCATGATTTCTTGGCATTAACCTTTCTGAAGAATTATTAAACTGCAAGGATTTGCCTCAAGTTTTTAAGACTTTTGTTTTCTAGAGATAATACACAAAAAGCAGTTACGTGACTTTTGTATTAAATTTGAAAAAGATATCCCTTCCCTACTGAATCCTTAGTATAAGTGACACGTTGGTAAATAAAATGGAGACTCCACCTTTTTACTTAGGAAGCACATAATGGCACCTAACTCTGGCACTGCTGCTCCTGCCTCATCTCCCACCCCAAATGCCAGGGAACCAATGGTCTTCTAACTGAACTCTTCAACTTGTTCATCTTCAGATCCCAGACTTACTTTTAAAGTAATTCCCCTGTGGCATTTGTTAAACTATAGATTCCTGAGCTTTAACTCTAGGAAATCTGAGTCAGTAGATCTGAGGTAGAATCTAGGACTTCACATTAACCCATGCTGGGTCATTCTAGCATAGATGTCTATAGCCAAGTCACACCATTTTTCCCAGGACAATGCCAATTTATGCCTGTTTACATGATTTACAGCTTAATAGCATTCCTTTTCAATCTCCAAAATGGCCTGAACTGACTGGACGTCACATGGTCCACTTCTCCATACACCTGGACTATATTTAGAAAGATGCCACTGAAATGGTCTGTTACACAGTTTCTGTCTTTTGTTTATAGGATATTCCCCAAAACATGACTTCAACATTCTCTCAGAATGACTTTTCCCTTTGATCAAAAGAATTTAAGTCAATGTCCTTGCCCCTCCTGGAAACTTGCAAAGAGGATTGCTGTTGCTTACATACTGAATTTCAGCAACAGAAGATGACATTTACATGCACAGGAGTAATGAGAACCCAGACCACAGAGAGCTCAGAAAACACACTGATGAGCTGTGAATGACTATCATTTTATTGTTTTGATTTCTGGGGTACAGAGTTGTACTTGTGCTGCAGGACTAGTTTAGATATGACACACACCAGACTGCTCAACAAATTATGGGAAACATTATCTGAGCTACATCCTTCTCTGGTTGTGTTTTACCAACAATCACAACACAGTTCTCTCCATGGCACATGGAGTGATAGATGACCCCATCCAGTCATTCTTCACTTATGACTGAACCAGAATAGAATATGGGGGCTGGGCTTCATTCTATAAAACACAAGGTTGCTTGGGAATGGTGGACACGTGTGTACCTTTGTCACAACTAAATTAACAGAGGCACAAAGTGAATCAGGTCAGATTTATACTGACAAGTACAAATACATTTATTTCATGTGTAATTTAATATTTGACTCTTATCAAATTAGCAATTATTCCGTTTAGACAACACTAATAAGTCAAGGAGTTACGAAGAGAAATAGGCAACACAGGGAACTTTTCCCTTAATTGCAGCATTAGCTATGTGCACAAAAGTTATTTCACGCCTTTCTACTCAGTTCAAGCATTTCACAGGAATTCAGAAATGGTATTGATATAGTTCCATTTCAAGCACTTGGGTGGGAAATAGGAGCAGCAAATGGTGTGTAAACCTTAAGCAGCAATTACAACTTCAAATGATGTTAACACCAAGAACTGGGCAGAGACTGGGGTTAGCTACCTATTCTTCCGGGCATGTTCCAGGTCAGGATGACTCAAGCACAACGCAAGCTTGAGTGCAGTGTAAGAGAGGCAGCGGCAGCATCGAGCGGAGGGGAAGCCGAGGAGGCAATAGGGCCTGGTGCTGCACCGTCCAATGCAGCCTGCCGAAACTGCTTCCTCTATTTTCAATGCTAGGGATGGAAACCAGGGCCCTATGCACGTCAGGCAAATGCTCAGTCACTGAGCTACACCCCCAGTCCAGCATATTTTAAATAATTTGGTGCTTCATATATTTGTAGGTGAACCTTGCCTTCGCTGTCCACTCAAAATACACTTATTAGTGAGTCTAGATAGGCTGACTAGACCCCGGTGGATGAACATGCACTGAGGGAAACCTGGGGTCACTAATTTGACTCGATAGGCCTTAACATAAATGACAGAATGCATGAAATCCACTGGAGATCTATGGGAGGGCACCGATGGGAACGGAAGTATAACGATGATCAAAATGTGTATAAAATACACAAAAATAAAAGTATTCACAAATAAATTAATCTTTAATAAGGGAGCAGGTACAGGACCTGTCATGCCTTGGCTTTTTCTTTTCATGTGGGATAAGCAGCTGGGAGGATTCTGCCTCCTGAAAGGACTCACCAAGTAAGCCTGCAAAGGTCCAGCCCGGCCCTTCAGCAGTAGGCAGTTAAGTCTTCTCACATCCCTGTAGTTACAGGCTTCAGTTGTCAATATGCTAGAACACCCTAATTAAATATGGTGGGCTATTAACCTCAGTATTTAAGATAAAGGAATAAGCCAGTTCTTACTGAAAATATATAGTGCTGTCTCATTAAAAAAAAGTCTGAGGCTTCTCAAAATAGTTCACATGACAAGAAAATGGAAATTATGTAAAGGGATGCCATGAAGTAGACAGTATCACCTGTGATGCTCTACTTGATTTCACAAACTCCTTTGGGGGCATGACATTCAGCATGGTCAATGGTGAGGGTCACTGACTTGCCATCAGTTAAATTTCTTATGTCAACAGCCAAAGCAGTTCATATTAATGTCTCTCTCTCAAGAATCTGAAAGACTATTTAAAACAGAAAGTAGCTGTTCAGATGAATGGAACTGGGCCATTTTAAATTTGGGATGCAAAGATGAACTAGAGAGCACTAAGACCAGCCCTGCCTGCCAGACTTTAGTATCTCTACTGAGTAAACTGTAGGGCCAGTAGTGCTTAGTTACAGTGCATTCATGATCCTGACAGTCATGTTATTTTGGTCCATTCACAAAAGTTACACAGAGCATTTAACTTAATAGGTCACTTTTAAGAGAAGTCAGAATTACTTAACGGAATGCTCTTGTAAGTGAAAGTTTACCATCTCAAAAGGAGTCAGTTTAATGAAACACAAAATCATCACTGAAGAGCCACGAAGCAAATGATCAAATAAAATCAACTTTCAGAGATCTTCTATGAAATGTTTCAAGGATGTTATGAGACACAAAGGAAATCTGGATGTAATTTCTCATGAAAAGGGCAAGTTCCCAAGATGACAACACATTTGAAAGTCTAGCTCTGAAACTTAGACAAGAAGGACCAAATGTGAATATACTGTGAAACCATTCCAGACATTCTTATCACAGCCTATTTCCTGAGACAGGCAAGAGGAGTGAAAACACGACTCCTGAGAACAAAAAAGGAAGAACACACATACAAAGTCAAGTTGATCTTTCCTAAGTTTTGCTTTTCTGCATTTTTCCCTGTATGTGTGTACTTGCTACGAAGCCATGTCTGGGATGAACACATTCGTAATTCTCTCCCCTGACAGTTCACTATCATTCGTAAAGAAATAAAAACACAGCTCTTATTTACAAAAACTTAGTGGAAGCCTAAGGAGTTAGCTGGAATGAAACTGTAATTCTTCACTTTTGCCAACTTATAAAAGGAAAAAGTTAAGAGCAAGCTTTATGGACTCCTACCATGATTAGAACTTTTAAAGAATGCAAGTATAATTTGATACTTTGGGGAAATAGAATGTGAAAAACAAATCCAAAATACCTCTCCATGTAAATTAATGCTCAAGCCATGGTATTCAAAATGAAAATGATTTACATAATCTACTATACTTTGTGTTTTTCAGTAATTAACCTTCCCGAGGCTGATTTTGTTCTCCTTAGTGTTTGCTTAATAAAATTTCTGCAGAATATATTACCCTCTCCATAGATGAATATTATTTTGAACTACAATCTGACAAAAATCTAACTACATTTAATTATGCTTGATTAATCCAAATGTCAGTGAGAGATTTATAGAACAGAGAAATCTTTTTCGGGTTAAGTTCAAATTCTTTTCACTGTAAGCCTCCTGGATCTGGTATTACCACAGATTTATATCTTAATTTTTTAACTTAAAAAAAAAGTATCAGCAAAAGGAGTCCCAATAGTCCTAAGTGGACTAGGTTACTTCAAAGAGTCTTTAGACAGACTTCTGTCACAGGCTGCCATGACCACTTTCCATCAGTTGACACTGTGCCTGGAGTCACCCACCTGAAAGAGGAAAGGTGCCGAGACATGAGCTCTGTTCTCCACCTTGGATAAAATTTTCGTACACCAAAACTGTATCTATAGGATGTCTTAATCCTTAATTTAAAATACCCGAAGGATATTGTGAGACTGGGGGCGGGGTTAGCATAGGTATATATCAAACATCTATTTGGAGACTTTCAGTATTGATGCTCCAGAATGCTTTTGTTTGCGTGCAAGTAAGTCAATTTAAAGGAGAAATGACCTATGGGAATAAACACCCCCCGAAACCACCTCCAGTCAGCTCTACCTCCCAGGAATCAGAGAAGTGGGGTGGGAGCAGTCCCCACTGTGGCTCTAATAGTCTCCCAGGGAAGGGGGCTGCTGCCAGAGATCTGTGTGTGGTACACATGAAGCGGCAGCCGGTGCTCAGGCCACCCCAACCCGATCGTGGAAATTACGGGGAATTCGAATCTCCACCTCAGAGACAGATGGAAACTGGAAACATTTCTCCAGACTTCCATGGCTGAAATATCATCATTTGGTGGGGGGGGGGGTGAACACAGCTGATACCAACTGGCAGGCTTGAGAAGGAAGCCTTCTTGCGTGCTCCTTTCCTGCACCTTTGAAATGAGTCTAGAAGAGCTAAACAGGGTCTCTCCCGAAAGCAGCCATTTTAACTCGAGCATCATTATCCAAATAATTTTTTTGTGTTTTTTTGAGCCAGGGTCTCCTTGTAGACCTAGCTGATCTGAACTTGCTCTGCAGACCAGTCTGCTTTTGATCTTCATAAAAGATCTGCCTGCCTTTGTCTCCCATGTGCTGGGATTGTATAACCATGCCCAGACTTACTTCTAAACTCTTATTTAAATGATCTACAAAATTTATTACATTGTTTTGTGTGTGCATATGGAGGTCACAGGACAACTTGCAGGAGTCAGTTCTCTCCTTACTGCATGGGGGACCCAGGAACCCAACTCAGGTTGTCAGGCTTTGGTAAACAAGCACCTTTACCCACTGAGCCATCTTGCCAGTCTGCGGAGGTCAGAAGAGGGCATCAGATCACCTGGAACTGGAGTTACAAACAGCTGTTAGCTGCCATGTGGGTGCTGGGAACAGAACCTGGGTCCTCTTTAAGAGCGGTCAGTGCTCTTAACCACTGAGCCATCTCCCTAGCCCTTAGAAATGATAATTTCTAAAGTACTAAAAACATCTCTCTGAACTTGTGGTGAGTTTTTGTCGCAAAGCAACTCACATCACTCAGTGGAATTTGACTGTGAAAACTGGCTCCTCTCAGCTGACCACTGCTCCGTGTTGGTCAGCGAAAAGACTGGACCAGGCTTAGCTCCCTGTCTGTCTGAACCTGTAGTCCAGTGAAGACACAACCAAAGAAGACACTCAAAATTCAGATTGATGGATTGAAAGGAGAGAAGAACTTAGGAATCTTTAAGCTTCCTTCTGAGGAACACACCTGATCCTTGCTTCACTTTCTCTACAATAGTCATTTCCCAAGTGAACTGTGAAAGTACTCTATCTTGTCCCACTAGAATGCAAGCTCACGAGGCAGGGATTTCTCTGCTTTGATCATCATGGCATGGCCCGCACTGACTACTGTTTCAAGCATGTTGGAGACATTGCACTTTACTGAAATGGAAGCCCAGACTTCACTCCTGCCAGCCACTGTCATTTCAGCAGTGTCCTCTACGTGAGGATGCCCGTGTTCGCCTGCCCATTTCACACAAGTACAGCTCGGGGCAAAGACTGGCCTTATGGGAGAGCCTGCATCAAGTGGAGCTAGGGGGCAGAGCAAGGCTAAGGCTCGCACTCCTTGATCCTGTATGGGAGTTGTGAAGGCGACAGAAGTTCGCTGCTCGTTATTAGAATGTGCTGACCACTGAGGCAAGAAAGCTCCAATCCTACAAACAGATCAAAAGAAGTCATGATGAAGGTTTCATGCCTGTCTCCTACCTTCTGCCCATCTTCCCTTCTCCCTTCTCTTCTCCCTCCTCTTCCCCTCCTCCTCTTCCTCTCCCTCACTTTTCTTTCACATGGGGATCTTGCTATGTAATTCAGGCCTCACACTGGATCCTGCCTAGACCCCCCTGCTACGATCACAGACATAAACCACCAAGACCAACACATATTTTCCTATTTCTTAATGAACCTCATTTAAAAATGGTTGATTGAAAAGAAAGATAAGAAAACACATGCCACAGGGAACTCTCAGAACGGTTATCACCGTCAGTGAGATTGTTTACAACCTGCTAATAAAAACAAGCTTCTATGTCTCTTCGTAACTCACATTATGCACAAGTTTGAAATATTCGTTCATATTTAATTAACCAATTAATCACTGTCAATGACTGATAACTTCTCAAGTTCATTAAAATTTCATATGTCCTCTATTTTCAAACCAGAAGGTACTGATATCTCTAATCACTGTGACAGGAACTTGAGTTAAAACTTATCTTTCCACACAGAACAGCAAACAAAATCCTGTATTGATTAAGTTATTAATGGTGCTTTCCTGCTGGCAATATTGGCTCCTTCTGTTTACTAACATATAGCTTATGAAGGATGTTATCTTCAAAGTCAATGTTTAAGCACCTGGACCAGTGGTCCAGGAAAGATGGCAGAATAAATGTATGTTTATATAAGTGCACTAACCCCCTCCCCAGCACACATGTCCCAAAACTGAGCAAAAAGCTATTTATAATGAAACTAATAAAAGTCACAACCCCATCGCATGGACTCCAGGGGTGCACCTGACAAAGCAGAAGACACATAAACACATTCTGGAAAAAGAACGATGTCAGAAATGATGAAAAATTTAGACCAAATTTAATCCTCAAAGAAAGAGAACAAGGAGTCAAAGCGGACACCATATTGAGCAAAGAGGAGGAGTAATGAAAACAAGATCATGACATCATGAAGGCTACAGAGCCTAAAACACTAGGGAAAAAAGCCAGTGAAATGGAAGGCAAGACTTGAAGGAAAAAAATCACACAGCACTAAGGAAGACGAGGAGATGAAAGCCACCAAAAACTGTGAATGAGAATAACACAGAGCTGATAGAAACAATTTTTTGAAGAACAGTATAAAATAATACAAAATGCAGTAAGGTCCAAAATGTCTGTTTACTGGGAAAAAAAGCCATCAGAAAGTTACAAACCCCGAGATCTACTCACATGCAGTAATACAATATCAAGGATGAATATGTCGAACTTGGAACCAAGGCGAGCAGGCAGGTCGTCTACAAAATAAGAAAGATCCAAGACTCAAAGACTTCAAAGCACCAGCAGATACAGACAGTAAATAATGTACATAAAGGATCTAGGGGAAAGGTGCTTCAAGATTCCGAGAACCAGCCAAGTTATTACTTATGCAATAGCAATAAAAGAATGGGGAAGGGAATCCAGCTGAAGCCGTAATCCAGTCCGGCAGACATCCATTCTCAAATGTGGTCTTTGCTCAAAAAGGCTGGCAGAGTAGTTCGGATCTCACTCAAACAAACTCTAGTCATGACCTACTTGGTACTCTTAAAATGAGCCCATTTTTCAAGGTAAAAGCTGCCCAATCTGCTCGATTGTCTCCAACTATGCCAGAAAGGAAATACATGAAAGAAAACCTTTCCTGAGTGAAATGATCTAATATTCTAGAAAATTTTTGGTTTACAGCTTATCCTTGAGGATTACCATGTCCCAGAAACCCTTCTGAAGGGATGATGCTGATCACCTGGCATATTGTTCAGGGAACTGGTCCAGGAACAAGGCGGCCTGAGCACTGGCTTTGGTGCTGCTAGTTACTTGCCCTGTGTCCCTTGGCAAGTCACATTACTTTGGAATTCACTTGAAAAGTAAGAGACAGTTTGCACAGCCCGCCTCTTGGAGTTGTAAGGATCACATAGGATGGTGAATGTGTAGGCTCTTTGGGCTCCCTAAGAAGGCTGTAAAACCATGCCACTAGATAAAAAGAAGCCCTATATTATGGATCCAAAATCAGATATTCAGAGACTAAGAATCAAATGGCTGTTATGGATCCATCTCTATTTCCTGTCACTTGTCTACATTTTAAAGCCATCTCTTAACATCTAAAAAAGAAATTCAGTACTTTCACATCTCTTGACCTGAATTATTACTAATTTGAAGACAAGATATTTTAAGAACTTTTAAAGATGCTTTCCCACCAGCCACAGTAAATTTTCATCAGTGTTTATCCTTGACTCAACAAAGTATCTACCACGTGCCAGGCACTGTTTCAAAGAGTATACATGGCTCCCAAGTGTTTACAAGAGAGTAAACGAGAGGGCATTACAGAGAAATGGAGGAGGATTCAGCTGAAAAGGGGTCAGTGTCAACGTGTCTCATAACCTGTATGTGGACACTCAAAAAGAGCTAGAGATGTGCTTAAGGATCATGCGCAGAAAGCAGAAAGGAGACAGAAAAGTTCCAATAAAGGCAAGAGTAAACTTTGAGAAATGTAGGACGTTCCTAAAACACTTCCTATGCTTGCTTTGGAAAAGAAGTAATATTGTTGATGATGGAAACTAAGACAGAAGCAGTTGGAACGTACCAGGCTCAGGGGACACAAGCAAACCCAAAGAGTATTAGTAATGGGCTATGGATTAAATTGCTAAAACATTGAAAATACTTCTTCAGAAAAAAAGACTTGCGATGACAGTTACAAGACTTGTGCACACCATAACCAACCCTTATGTGGTATTTGTTATGGGAGCATGGGAATCAATGGGCAACCCTCAAACAATAAAAGCACTGTTCATTCAAGGCAATAAAGTACCACAACCTGAATCTGTTGACTCCTCCTCCTATAGTGTAACACACTTGAAAGTGTAAAGGAAGATGGCTGGAAATGGAAGCCTAGAAAGATAGCAACATTCTATCTGATGCTTATAAGGAAACTGGGGTTTTTAAATATAAAGGACCGTTATTTTTATAGTTTTTCCATCACAAGGGAAGTAATCCTATGTAATAGCTCAACCCTCAAGACACTGACTTGGACCTCAGACAGTGCACCTCTCTTACCAGCCTCTTGGAAGTACATCAATATTTTTTATTTATTATGTGTGACTTCTGCAATGAGGTTTTTCTAAAGACAAAAAGAGCCACCTGGTGCTCAGGTAATAAAGGGGAATCAAAGAAAATCAGATACTGTGTAACTAGAGAGGCAGAATTGCAGTCCAGCCAAGTGCAGCTTGTCAGAGCAAACTTCCTAGGAAAAAAAGCCTTCAATGTGTTGACTGTGGGGGAAAACTACACTGTCTCTATACTATGACGAAAGGATAAGGAATATTTCACAAGTTACAACTTTGTTTTTGAGACAGAGTCTTGTTACATAGGTCAGGATGGCCTTGAATTCCTGATTCTACTGCTTCAACATGCAGAGTACTGGGATGACAAGTGTGTACCACCGTGTCTGGCTACAAACTAATACTTCTAAACCTATGGATTCAATACTGAAAAACTGGAGAGAAGTATTTATATGGACAGTAAAAGAAGACAGAAGTCAAAGTGGATGACAAATGAAAAATTATAGTGAAGAAAAACATCCTGTGGTGTTAAGATGCTGGTTTGAATTTGGACTCTCTGATCACTTCTAACATTACAAGCCTCCTGCTAATTCTTACTTCTAATTTTTTTGGTCTTTTTGAGACAGGGTTCCCCTGTAGCCCCGGCTGGCTTGGAAGTCACTATGTAGACCAGCCTGGCCTTTACCTCATAGAGATCCTCCTGCCTCTGCCTCCCAAGTGCTGGGACTAAAGCTGTGCACCACTATGCCTGGCTCTTACTTCCAATTTTTAGCAAAAAAGTTTATAAAAATCAGACTGAGTGGACAGTTAAAGCTAGCTAAAATTAACAATGAAAGTTATTATTCTTTTCCATAAAAACTAGAAAGAATATTTCCTTCCGGCAGTCTATTTTACAATGAGTAAAGTGCATCACACAGGAACTTCTAATTCCTAAGACGACTGCAAAGGAATGCCATATGACAAAGGAACAGGGTTAGATTGGTGATTTCTGGAGGCACAGGTCTGCACTTCCCTGTCTTTACAAACTTGGTATTGACAAGAAGGCAGTTTTTCACTTAACATCTTTGAAACCAACTTGTTAAGTGAGAAATTCCAAGACAACTTTTGGATTGATTTAATCAATGGAATAGAAGTATACAAATGAATTTTAAAGAAAAATCAACATAGATGAGTAAGATCTAACATGAAAGTGCCACACTTCAAAATGAGAATACAGCCAGACGGAAGGCAACAAAGTCTAAATCAGAGTGTAGAAGAGGTCTGTACATGGGACAGAAGAGCCCTGGGGCTGAATTTTCAAGCTGTGTTCCACTGATGCCTTCCACTCCCAGAGCCCCCATGCCCTAGCTGGAGGGTTGGGATATATTCTGGTATTTGGTCACAACAGCAAAGTAGGATCTGCTGTATCTGGAATGAAGAAGGAGCTCAGAACCTTGGAAAGACTGCAGACACCAAACTCCGTGATAACAAGATAGCCTATAGGCACGAGAGCTCTAAGGAAGCTCTGTGTTCTTCTGTGACAGGTGCCAATGACACTATAACAAGATACTATAAAAATTACTCAAGCTGCTATTTTAGTGCAAGATCTGACTGGAGGAACTACAGGAAGGGCTCCATGGAAACACTGAACCAGTAGAGAAGAAATAACACATTCAAGCATTGGGAATAACAATAGTGCCACGCTTAAGAGTTGGTAGAAGAAAGTTCTCTGGTTGACTTGCAGAAGATAATCTTTCTTCACAGGGAGGACCACAGCACTCAGTTTTCTAGAAAGTTCTATTAGTCTTCATCTTGTCCCTATAAAGAAAAATATTCATGGAGAGTTTATAAGTACAAATCCTCTATTTTTAACCAAAACCTACTTAAAACATCTACAGCAATTTTTTTTAATTCAATTATTTTCTATCGTTACTACAGAAAGAGTATCATTTACTTACCAATATAAACTTTAAAACCGTTCCTTATACTCAAAAACTTGATTAGAACTATAAAGTGACTGTTGATGCATAGGGAATTTCTTCTTGGTGTGAGAAATCATCTAAATTTAGATAGTGGTAAGGGTTGCAAAACTGAATATACACAGAACACCCAAACTGTATACTTTAAAAGATGTAAGAATTACATCTCAATAAAGCTGTCACTTCAAAAACCGTCTAGAGAATAAATTTTCTTAAAATTCTTCATGTACAAACATCTACTTTCTCAGTCCCATTCCTTTTCCTGAGACCTTTACCAATTATTCTATTTATAGAGTTCAATGGTTTTAATTGTCAAGCTAACCATTTTAGAATTTCATTTTTTAAATAAAATTTGTTAAGCTACTTAGAAGGTTTTTTTTTTCTTTTTTGAAACAAGATCTCACTATGTAGTTCTAGCAGGCTTGGAACTTGCCATGTAGACCAGGCTGGCCTTGAGCTCACAGAGATCAACCTGCCTCTGCATCCTGCTTGCTGAAATTAAAGGTTGTGAGCCGTGGCCAGAGTGGTTTTAATTGCCTTGGAAACAGTATTCAGTTAAAGCTACCATTCCACACCCCTAATGACTCTTATTAAAGATGCTGTCTGGACTATCCAAATTACTCCACCTAGCTGAGTAACAGTTTGAATTAATGGTCAAATTTGATACCCAACATACTATGTAGCTTACAGACTAAAAGTGGACTCATAGGAAACTGATCTGAGACAGGCTTTCAGGCTACTCAGCTTAGCACTGGCTGAGAATGGTGAATGTGTGTGAGTGGAAATAAGAGAAAAAGAGATGTAATGAAGCCTGTGGAGCTGGCCGGAGCACAACTCCTCCCGGGGGTGGGGGTCACCCACTGTAGTGACAGCAGGGGTAAGTTCATTGCCACTATCATATGACTGATGGTGGATGACTAAACCCCTCTAGGTTTCATGATTTGAGATGAGTGGTCCAGAGAGCCATCATGATATTTCTGTAGGAAAAAACAAACACCAGTGCTGATGCTCTTTAGCTTTTACATTACTCATCAGCAAACACAAGTGCTTACTGTATGGCACAAAATTGCAAAGCTATATAAAGTATATTTACTCACAAATCTTTCTGTTCTATTATGTTAAAGATGTTAAGAATCAAAGTTTACGGGGCTGGAGAGGATGGCTCAGCCATTAAGAGCACTGGCTGTTCTTGCAGAACACCCGGTTCAAATCCCCTCATGGTGGCTAACAACCGTCCATAACTTAGTTCCTCGGGTGCATTGCATGACATGGGTGCACTTACACACACACAGGCATAACACTCATAAAATATAAATAAATTTTTAAAATGAAAAAAGAATCAAAATTTGAATGCTAAGAAAGATATACAATAAAAATATATTAGGGAGAAATAATGCAATGTTAAAAACATAATCAAAATATCAATATGAACTTAGGTGCATGGGTGTATATGGGTGTATATATAAATATGTGTGTGTGTGTGTGTGTGTGTGTGTGTGTGTGTGTGCGTGTATAAACCTTTGTCCAGAAAAACGGCTTAGGAAAGCTATAAGCAGCACCCAGTTAATATCCATTAAAAAGAAATAGAAAATGGCTGGTTCCAGTAGGAAATGGCTGATTTCTGGACAGGAGCATACAGGGCATAAGACAAGCTTAGGATACCATCTTGTACCAGAAAGTAGGACAATTTTCAAAAATTAATGGACTCCTGTCAATGGAACACAGAAGATCGAATTCAAAATAACTCTCATTACCCCAAAGTGTGCCAATTCGAAAAGTGAAAGGGACAATGAGTGCTATGTACAGAATCATGAACACATTTCACAGGACGCCAAACGTGGTGAGTGTGCATACTATACGTGCCTTCTCTTTTATATTTAAAAAGAATACTCCCAGTGATAGAAAACATTTTATATGGTAGAGAAGAGTCTGTGTAGAAAGGAGTCTTTCAGGGTAATGGAAATAGACATGTAAAAGTCTATCAAGGCGTAGACTTAAGATATGTATACTTTACAAATCTTTATACCTCAATAAAAGCAAGTACTCAGTATAATACATAAAGCTATTAAATCTGCAACACTCAAAAGACAAAGCAATAAGCAACCTTGCCATCCTTTAAGGTGATTTTTTAATCCAACTGCTCACCTTAAAAATAAGTAAAAGGGAACTGATTTATCCCTTTAGGTAAACCTAAGAAAACATTAAACACATTAGAACTGTACTTCATAACCTTAGCTGATGAAAGGAGCTATACTTTATACGGAAACATCAGCTCATTATCAAAGAATGATTAAAGAACATCATAGCCAGGCATGGTGGCTCACATCTTTAATCTCAACACTCAGGAGGCAGAGAGGCAGGTAGATCTCTGGGAGTTCAAGACCAGTCTGGTCTATATACCAAGTTTCAGGTCACCTAGGACTACATGGTGAGACCATGTCTCAAAAAGTCAAAATGAGGCAACCCTCTCCCCCCAAAACAAAGAAGAGAGTAAAATGCCATTTTTCAAAGACTAATAAAATGACTGGTTTAGGGACAATATGACTTCTTCCTTTCCAATTCGGGTACTCTTTATTTCTTTCTCTTTCCTCCATGTTCTGGCTAGGATTTCCAATACTATGTTGGATAAAAGCGGTGAAAGTGAGTACCCCTGTCAGGTCAAAATGATCAACTGAGGTAAAAGCCATTAGGTGAATGGCTGATGGGTAAGTAAAATAGTGCCATGCAGATTAGCTTCTAGTGAATAAAGGGGAAATTATGCCACACAGGGCTCAAATAGCCATCACCTAAATTATGGTCTACCTTAGTGTCACTGATGGTAGATCAAGCAGAAATCACAGGTCTCAGCATGTAATTCTGCAGCAGTGCCAATGGAATATTCTAGCAAAGAAATGCTCCATTGAGAGCCTTTACATCAACTTCTGATTTACAGCAAATACGGGAATGAGGAACAAGCTAAATGATATTTTGGAGAAGAAGCTAAACAAATCAAGATGGGATGCTTTGCAGCACAACTAGCATAGTCTTTTAACAATAGCACTTTCTGGATTTAAAACAACTTGAGACTACTCAGATATATTATGTGGTCCTGGAACAGATCCCAGTTTGGACAAATCAGGAAAATTTTAATGAGATAAAAGCTACTGACATTGAAAAGTAGACATAGTTAAATGAAATGAAAGCATGTTTTTAAAGAGTATGAAAAGCATGAACTCACTTGGGAAATGCACACACACACAGACACACACACACAGCAAATTATGTAAGAGAATATACACAAAGCTGTATTGGTAGTTGTGTGAGTTGTGGAAATACAAGTTTCTACTTTTTGCAGATATGTTTCCTAAGGGTTTCTAAAATGCATATATACTGTCTTTCCATTAATGACAGATTATTTTTAATTGAATAACTAGAACCTTTATTCTTGGAAGTAGAATTTGAGCCTAAAGAATACTAAAAAAATGGACTATTTTCCTTATTGATATAAAATAGAAACAGCTGTTGTTCTGTGATTAACAATTTTTCATTTTTTACCGTGATGAACTATATGTACTAGGGAATTCACTGTCCACTATTCGAAGTATACAGCTCAGTGGCACTGCATATACTCACACATTTGTGCAACCATCACCATTATCTCTAGCAAGAACTTTTTCATCATCGCAAACAGAAACTCTGTACTCATTAGCAACTAACTCTTCATTCCCGTTCCCCACTTCCACTCCAGGCACCCACCCACCCACCTACTTTCTGCCTCTATGAATATGATTACTGTAGTGATCTTATAAAAGTCGAATAACACTATTTGTGCTTCTTGGAAAGACTTATTCCACACAATAACTTTAAGATTCACCTACACTGAAGTATATATATCCAAATTATCTTCCTTCTAAAGACCAAATAATATTCCATTGTATGAGCACTACATTTTATTTTTCTTAATTGATAATTTTTTTCATTTTTAACTAAAAAATTTTCTCTATGGGGTCTGGAGAGTTGGCATGGTAGTTTAGAGGTACTGACTGCTCTTATAAAGGATTCAGGTTCAGTTCCTAGCACCCACAAGATGGCTAACAACTGTCTGTAACTCCAGGAGATCCAACACCTTCTCCAGGCCTCTATGGGCATTGCATGCACATGGTATACCTACATAGATTCAGTTAAAATAGTCATACACATAAAATAAAAATAATAAATAATAAAACTGTTCCTTTAAAAATTTTCTCAGGGGCTGGAAAGATGACTCAGCCGTTAAGAGCACTAGCTGCTCTTGCAGAGGATCCGGGTTCAATTCCCGGTAGCTAACAATCGTTTATAATTCCAGTTCCAGGGGAATCTAAGACAGTCTTCTGTCCTCTGTAGGTCTTGCATAACATGGGTGCACGTACACATATGCAGGCAATACACTCATATACATAAAATATATAAAAGTTTTTTTTCCTTTTAACATTTTTCTGTCACTTTCTAAGGATGACAACAAACTACAAACCTAATTGTTTTTAAAATAATATTCAGAGCAGTATAAGTCCCTGCTGGTTGCTAATACCTACAGAATGCATGGATTCCTAGGACACTGGGACTTTTACTGAATGATGATTCTAGCTACCCAATTCTTATTCTCTTTCTGCTTGGAGCAATAGTCTTTCTCCAGTCTTTTTTTCACTAAGGATCAGTTTGCTTTTCTAGTGATAAAACCACAAAGAATATCCGGTATAAAATATCAGTGAATTGTCTGGTTGGTGTTTTGGGGACAAATCAGATATTTTATAATGGTAATCAAAGTAGTTTATTACTGTTTAGCCTTGTATTTTGATGCATCCCTTGGTTCACTGCTGGGATTGCTCCAGTCATCAGCTTCGGGAGTGGTCTTGTAATGGCGCCATGCAGACTTATTGAAAACTGGCAGCCTCTCAAATGATTCACTTGAAAGAGCCTATTAGAAAAAAATATATATATGTCACAGGTCCATGATGCTATTTTCCTCACATGAAACACACAGGTTTTACTACTTTAAATACCTATAACCATAATGTATATTTTTGAAATTATATTAAAATTTTATTTTAGAGGTTTACTTAGACTGGCCTGGAAAAAAGCTCCGACACGTTTGGAAATGAGTGAAGTCATTTGCTCACTCATTCCAAATCAGTACTGAAATACAAGAGAACAAAATGCATTTTAATTTGGTCAGCATGGCGCTGAGGCACTCAATAGTTTTGACAATATGTTCTAAAATCAAGCATTTGTGTTCAACAAGCAATTGAGACCTAAAAAGGCCCAGAAAGAAATAAAGTCTCATTCATACCAGATGCATAAACATGCCGTCGAGTACGATCAGACATCACCGCACTCAGGGTCTGGGAATACAGTTCAGTGGTAGAGAATGTGTGTAGCATGCAGAGAGCTCTGGGTTTTATGCCCGGCACCAAAGCAAGCAAACAGGTCACATCATTGAGTTGCACTGACACCTAAGAAATGCTCCAAAAAACTCCTTAAGTTATGGTATCACTTGTAGTAGCATACCATGCCACAGCTAAAAAGGGTGAGCAATTCCATATGAACTGATGCGAAAAGATCTGCAAGGCACTGTGCTGAAGTTTCTTTTAGATTAGACTCTTTTAACATATTTATAAATGCAGAATCAACTCTATCACAGCATTGTGTTTATTCTGCTTTTGTGATAGCGGATTTGGAACCCAGGGCTTTGTGCCTGCTAGGCAAACTTTGTACCAGTAAGCGACATCTTCGGCCCATATAAAAGCAGAATCAATCCAGGAGGATCCAAAAGAAATCAAGACCCATAGTTCAACTCTGGGGCAGAGAAGTGCGGCTTAGCACCACCAGCAGAGGGACACTTCCTTCTCCTTTGAGAAGTTTTTAGCTTTTTTACTGTTTGCCTCTGTGACCTACTGAAATAATGTATCAAAATTCTAGAACTCTGAACTTGAATCTGATACCACTGATAGATGAGAAAAACTGTTATAAGAGAAACTGGTTATTAGATTAACATTTTAGATGCCCATTATTGTGATTTTTGTTGATTCTTAAAATCACTGCATAAGGCTTTGTTACAGCATCTTCACACATAATTTGGCTTTGCTGACTCTCCTCTCCCACCTCTTCTCTTCCATCCTTGTCTGGCCCCTACCCTTCCAATTCTAGAAGTTCTGCTTGCACGTCACCCGTCCTCGCTACCTCTTCCTCATCCTTAAAACCTTTCTTTCTTCTCCCAAACCTCTATTTCTTATGACCTATACTCACACTCATTTCCACATATGTGCACACATATAAAAATGAAAAGTTAGGAGCTACATGAGAGAACATGTGGTATTTGTCTTTCTGAATCTGGGTTACCTTACTTATTATAATGACTGTGGAGATCAACATTTATATAACTATAACATCATTACTGAATTCTTTTGTTTGTTTGACTTGGTTTTTTGATTTTTAAGATGCTGTCTCACTATGTAGCCCTGGCTGGATTGGAAGTCACTATGTAGACCAGGCTGACCTTGAACTCACATAGATCTGCCTGCCTTTGCCTCCCTAGTGCAGGGATTAAAGGCATGAGCCACCACTCGTGGCCTGCATTCTCACAACTTGGGAAAATGGCTAAACTTTTTCAGGGGAGGCAAGATCTCCCTATAGTTCCAGCTGGCCTGGAACCCACTATGTTGACCAGGCTGTCCTCGATCTCACAGAGAGCAGCCTGCCTCTGCCTCCAAAGTGCTGGGATTAAAGGTGTGTACTACCATGCCTGGCAAAATGAGTAAACTTTTAAAGCAAAAGACTAAAAGACCAGATCACTGAAAAATCTGTCTCCTTTTAAAACTAGGTCCTTCAATGGACATACAGTGCTAAAAAACTTCAATTTAACTTTATGGTTATAAAAATCAAAAATTTAAGTTTTACATTCCCATGTTTTATACTTGGCTATGTCTGAATATAAAATCACAAGTGAAGCATACCGTGGTTTTCATAAATCCCAGCTTTCAAAAGTAAAGAGGCCTTTATGCTAACAGAAACACAACACGGTACCTTCAGATAAATGACAGCATCAGTACCCACTCCTTCCATGGAATACAGTTTGAGGTCTCCCTGAAAATATCTGGCATACAGTCGAGAAATTGGCAACCCATAACCAAATCCAGCCTATTAAGAGAAGAAAATTAATAGATGAGACTGGTACAAATGCTTTACAGATGACCGCTTAGAGAAGATGAAAATGAATCCTTGATCCAGATTTAAATCAAATGAATTTGTAAAAACTCAGTCTTTACAATGATGTGCATGTTTATCTATGGCAAAAAATTCCTTATTTTTACTCTGAAAAAAAACTTCTCAAGTTTAGATAACAGAAAAATTCCAATGCACTTTTTAGCATTTAAAGTAAACTTTTAGCTATGTCTGGGCATAAAATCAAGGGTACTTTTTTTGAGACAGGGTTTCACATATCCTAGGCTGGCCTTGAACTTGTCCATAGCTGAGGTTGACTTTGAACTTCTGATCCTCTTGCCTCCATCTCTCAAGTGCTGGAATTACAGGTGTGCATCTTCATGTCTGGTTCACAAAGTGCTAGGGCTGAAACTTAGGGCTTCGCCCAGGCTAGGCAAGCATTCTACCAACTGAGTAACACCTCTTAAAATGTGAATATCCAATTGAGTGGAATATGATCTGACAGAACAAAAGCACATTCACTTCCAAGTTCTATTACCAGATTTCCTTGCTGCCTCAAATGAGAACTAATAATACAAGATCTGAAATCTACCAGCAATAAGGCTCGAACGTTGAAAAGAAAAGAATTTCCTTAGAAGTTTCTTACTAAGGTTCTAGAAAAGCTACAGTATGCTGATGGAGTACATACATTTTTTTAAATAAGAAAAACTAAGTACTTTTTATATTTCTGTCATTAAATTTTGATAGTCAATAAAAGGTTTTTAAAACAAAAGGATATTGACAAGAAGAAGAACAACTGAGACTAAATTCTGTGACTTGTGGTCATAGATGCTATCACAGCATGCTTTATCACTTCTGTTATTAATTCTAGGATCAAGGAAGAGGGCCTGAAGGAAAGAGGGCTATTCAAATGGGATTTGGGGCTCTGATAGACTTAAATTGAAATCCACTTTTGTGTGACTGAGCAGTTTGTTGACCTTTTATAATACTTTTCTCATCAAGTAATAAAAAGTTTAGTTCCAAGATGCTTAAAAGATTACATGATATAATAGTCTTTGTGCAGTGCCTAACACATAGTAAAACTAAATGAAGGGCTAGTGAGATGGTTCAGGAGGTAAAGGTGCTTGCTGACAAACCTGGAGACCTGAGTTCAATCCCTGGGGCCCACACAAAGGTGGAAGAAAAGAAATGGCTCCACAAAATTGTCCTCTGACCGCCCTAAGTATCAAAGGATCAATAAGCATTAGCTCAGCAGATACTCCATAAAGGACACACATGTATGTAGATGGAGACCAGGCTGTAACCTGCTCTAAGTTACTGCATAGTTTGTAAAACAGTGGCTTTCAGGCTGTTTGCTATGGATAACTATTCTACAAAGCATCATTTGACTCCACTTTTAGTGTAAATACTGAGGCAGAAAGACTCCGTACCTCAGTGTACACATAGATAGCTCCTGTCCAGCATTACTCAGTAGGACAGAGACTAAAACCATTCCAAAAGCAAAACAGTATCACCTATAAATTTATCGGAGTAAACCAAGAACATATGAGCACATGGACATATTAAAATCTTATCAGGTGCTGTAGCCCAGTGGGTGGTGTGCCAGCCTACTATATGAAAGGACCTATTCCTCAGCACCTCCTAATCTAAGGTGGTGGCACACATGTCTGTCCTCCTAGCAGGAATATCAAGAAGTTCAGGAGCATCTACAGCCCACCTGGACTTCATGAGATTCTGTCTTAAAATCATCGCCACAAGAGAAAAGTTAGATCTTGGGCCAACGAGATGGCTGAGCAGGTCAAGAAGCTTGTACAAGCCTGACAACCTGAGTTTGATCCCTGGAACCCATATACTGGGGAAGGAGAGAAGTGACTCCACAAAGTTGTGTGTCCTCTGACCTCCACATGTGCAATCCCCATCATATATACAGAATAATATACAAACTTTAAAAATCCTATTAGAAAAATCAGGCCTTATCACACTTATCAAACACAGCAGACTACGGAAGGGCACAACACCCTCATATGAACCCCATAAATAGACACCAAGCACTGAAACGGCCCCCATAGACTTGTCACTGGACCACCTAGTGTGTGAGTCGAGAAACCCAGAGGCAGAGAACTCCCAACTGCCACTTGGGTCTTTAGCTCAGCTCAGTCCCTACTGCTGACTGCCTATACAATTACCACACAGCTATTTGGACTGGCCCTGGGCTTT
The DNA here is from genome assembly GCA_035773235.1 of Eospalax fontanierii. Lineage (NCBI taxonomy): Eukaryota > Metazoa > Chordata > Mammalia > Rodentia > Spalacidae > Eospalax > Eospalax fontanierii. The sequence goes on along the minus strand of CM069525.1, from coordinate 22,017,852 downwards.
GCCTCCACAGTCCTACATCTCACCCCAGAGTCCTGTACTCTGTACTGCTGCATTCAACTCAACTCTGCTGTTGCTCACCTCTACCATTCCTTCAACAAGGACCTTTAATATCTTATCTAACCACCAACTGCAGTGACTCTCTTTACATGTGTATCAGTGCTCTGCTTCTAGTAAGGTCTCTTTAAAAGCTCTGAATTCTGCTGTAACCTCTTTAATCCTCTTGTAGCCATCCTGTAGCCTACATACATACATACATAGAGATATGGATATAATTACTGTAGGAAGTGTAATGTGTGATCTGAGAGTTAATACTCGTAATTAAAACTGAAATTTAAAAAGTTGTGTTTGCCAATGGTCAGCTATCAGAGGGGATCAGGACTACTTAACAAAATGCAGTCAATGAAACCAACATAAACTTTGACATTGTAGAAAGACACAAACCTGTCGGTAACAGGTTTCTGGCACAGCGTACTAATGACAATGCTATCACAGCACAGATGTGCAAAACTCTAGGTCATTTGGAAAGGAAATTGTATTACATAGCCATGTACCAACTTTAAAGTGGCAGACAGTTTATTCAATGAAGAGATGCCAATGGAAGCATTTCTTCAAAAGCAGCTACACGGTATACTAGAAAGATCACAGGCGTAGTCAGCATCAGTTCTACCATTTGATTCTGTGCAAAGAACTAACCTCATTTCCTCATCTATATGATGGGAATGCGGATAAATATGTAAAGCTCCCTTCAATTCTTCAGTTTCACAAACAGCTGACATAAACAGCTATCCTCAGGATGTTACTTTAAGACCTAGAATAGATAATCCATATTCCTTTAACTGGGGAAAGATGCAAATTTTATTTGTAGTGTAGTGGGTTTTTTTTTTCTCTTGATTTTTATTTAAGTAGGTACCAGAACCTGGTCAAGGCAATACTTTTCCAGATTGATCTTTTATGAATTTTCTTGAATCCTATATAAATGACTTCCTCTGTTTTCCACATGCTGAGTTAACAAACTCTGCCTCAAATAACGATGCAAAGTGTTTGATTTTATTCATACAAATAAAATATAATCTTATGTGCTTATCAGTCAGGTACGACTTTAAAATGAAACTTAATTTATACCCTGAACCATTTTGCAGACTGATAGATATGTTGCTGTGTTTAATGACAAAGGGTTCAATTGTTGTTTGTCAATTAGAAACACTCAGCAGGGGAAGAAAGTGTGGCCCTACCAGGATCTAAATGCTACCATGGTAACCAGAGGCTTTTCTCACTGCCTTAATAAGGCTGAAGGTTATTTCTAGAGTGCTACAGAAAGAGCTCTGAAAATTTATACAGCACCTATATGTTTTGTGCTTAAATTTAATGTGAAAATGTTAATGTTTTCATAATCAAATATTTTAACTATATAAACAAATTTGCCAGTGGTGATTCAAAGGCTCTGGATGACTTGGGCTGCTATAGTATGCAGCTCTAAAGTGTCCAGGACTAAGTTGCAGCTGCACACTCCATACAGTCCCTTTGCTCACCCACTGGTAACTTCCACCTCTCCAAGGGTGCTGCTAGGTGATAAGTGGCTCTCCACAGAGAAAAGCTTTTTCACACTGTATCTGGGAGCAACACACTCAGCTTAGAGTGTTTCTTAGAAAAGAACTCTAGAAAAAGAAAACTCTAGAACCAGAAAAGCACTCTAGGTCCAACTCACAAACTACGTAGCTAAGGCAAAAAAGGCCCCCCTTCTTCTAGTCAGACCCAAACATCCACTTTCAGGCAAGGCTTGTGCAAGCACCTGGGGAGATGGGCACCTCTCTACCCTGTGTTAGTGACCTTCCCTTCCGCAGCAGTTCACCATGCTTACCAAGGGGGCAGCCCTTGTAGGCTCCAGGCTGGGTCGAGGTGCAGTCGAGTACATGTAGTTAAAAAGGCGGTCTATTTTTCGAAGCGGGACTCCACCACCTAGGTCACTTATCTGCAGTGTACAAAATGCCAAAAATACAAGGAGTCAATTATGTTTAAGTGGGAGACAATAAGTTCATTAAATAAAGTAGCATGCTAGAGGGCTCAAGTGTATAAGGGCTTTAAACGCCCACTGAAATGTTCCTTTGGGAACAGTGTAAACAAAGACAGTAGTATAGTAAGATCTGATAGGCTTGGGGCTAAGGTCTTGCTCACCAGGTTAACTTAAGTCAAGAATCCAACACAATACAGGACTACATTCTGACACATGAATACATTCTGACACAAGAGTCACTAGTCAGCGTCATCATGCAAATACCATAGAGTGTGCTTATGCAAACAAAGCTGGCTACAATAATGCTAAACAGCAGACTCTTGTGGGGCCATGACTGAAGGTATGGTCAGATCACTCCTGATGGAAACACAGATGTACGACTGCGCATCCCTTCCCTCTCATTCCTCAGTATCTACCTACTAGTAAATCAACTGATAATTAAAGCAAAAATACAAATAAGGCAGTTACCTTAATGGACAAGTCTTCTTTACCCAAAGTAACAAGCGTTTTAACAGCTGGGTATCTCTCTTTTTTATCTTCATATAGTTCAACTGTTGCTCTCATTGAGTTCTAAAATAATAAGGTCTTTTTTGAAAAACCATGCTGTTGACTCACAAACCACAATTAAATTAAATGCATTCATTATTTTGGTGCTGAGGGTGGAACCCAGAGTCTTGCCCATGCTAAGCATGTACTCTTCTACTGAGCTATACCTCTAACCCCTCAAATCACAATTTTAAAAAAAGAAACAAGATTACTTATACTCAACACTTCTCTTGTAGGGCCATTATTAACCAGGTTTCTCTACAGAGCTTGGCTAAACACGTATTTAGATTAAGGAAAATTTTCCTGATGTTCTATTTTGCATTTAGTTTTAGCCCCATCCCACATGTTAAATACTGCTTCCTTCTTTTCTGTTTTTTTTTTTTTGACTCAGGATTTTTAAATTATTCAACTCAACCTACAGAGATTTTTTTTTTTTAAATCACATGTAATGTAGCTACAGAGGTTGATTTGTGCATTTTAAATCCTATTTATCAGTTGCATCTATAAAGCACCTTTCCTTTGACAAAAGTAGAAAAACTGAAAGGATTCGTGGTTCCTATAAAAATTAATCATGCAGCTGAAAGAAGAAAGAGAAGTATCAGTTAAAAAAGTCTGAAAGAGCCACAGGTCCAGAAGAGAAAGTTCACAATCGAATGCCCACTTTAATGTTACACCAGTAACACTCTCATTCTTAGAAACAGATCAGCATAACTGACTTTTAAGGTGGTTCAATTTAGTGTTTTCCACATTAGAAGAGATAAAATTTTAGCTCAAATGTCCTGCATGCATAATACTGCTATTGTAAATGCCACTAGCTACGGGACAATAAAAACAACAGCTTGGGCTATAGTGAGTCTTGAAAAGGGTTTTGTTGTTGTTCTTTGTTTTAGTCTTGTTTCCTTTTGGAACAGGCTCCACAGTTTCTTTCCTGCCTCCATCAGATCTTCTGAAATGATTCAACTTCTAAAAGGGCTACAGGATCCCTCAGGACTGGAAGAGCTCCTAATGCATCCACACAGCTAATGCTCAGAAGCATAGACATACAGAAACATGTTTTTATTTTGGTCTGGCAACCACCAATAAAACCTCTGCTAGGTTTGAAAACTAAAAAGCATCTCTGAACTCATAACTGAAGGAAAAACACTATAGATTTTATATAAGTCACTAAAACAAATTAAATTTCAAAATCAATATGTACTAATATTCGTGAACCGATACTGTACACAGCAATTTTTCATCTCACAGTGTACAAATTATAAAGCCCACAGGATATCAGAAGTACACTTTAAAAAATGGTTATGCAAAATCTTTTTCTTATGCTAATCTGATGAATCCATTATGCCCAGAATCAAAGTAATTTAAAATGAAGACTTCTTTCCATATTTTTAAATTCCACTTACCTTGAACAACTCAAATAGCATGTGAAACAGATGTGAAGGCACATAAACTACCTGAATAGGTTTGTTTGGTGCTTTGGCTGAAAACAGAGACAAAATCGTCAATGAATAAGGACCCAAACTAGAAGAAAGCCAAAGATTATGTTTGTATTCTATTTTCTAAGTACACAAGGCAGACTTCTACAAAAGGTTAATATAGGCCCCCACATTTAATGGCATGACTGAGCAAAACACATGATTCAGAATTAAGCAAGCCTGGAGTGAACTCCAGTTCCTTCAACTCTAGCTTTGTGATCTTGGGCAAATCACTTAAGGTCTTTCAGAATTTGTTGAACAAAACTCAAACATTATCACCTGTGCCATAATATTCTAAGCATTTTAGAAAGACACTCAAATATCACTTGGCATTTTTCAAAGGGAGGACAGACCTGCCACCAACCCCAGTAGTCCTTTGGGAAAATATGAACCAAAGAAAAAGGGGAGATGGTGAACTGGACTTAATAGCACTGTTATGGTTTGAATCTGAACACTCTCTCTGAAAGGCTCACATTCAAGACTTGAGTAGCTGCCAGCCGGTAGGCTGTAGGGAAGTGAATGCATCATAAGGGCTCTGACCCAATGAACGTTTAATCCACTGATGGATTCATAATTTGATGGCAGTACCGGGAGGTGGTTAAAAAATGGAGATGGGACCTGGTTGGAAGAAGTGGGTTCCTGGGGGCATGTCCTTAAAGGGTTCATCTTGACCCTGGCCCCTTTGCCCTCTTTTCTGGCTGCTGTGAAGGGAGCAGCCTCCTTTCCACATTCTTTTGTTTGTAGGTGCTGCAATGGCAAAGGGTTGGACATGACTGTGGACCTATGGCAAGGCAGAACATCATGGCAGGGAATATAGGATGGGCCAAATTGCTTACCTCATAGAAGCCAGGAAGCAAAGGGAAGGAGGAAGAGGCTAGGGTCCCAACATCTATTTCAAAGGCATGACATGATCTCTAGGGCCAGTCTGCTCTGCCTCAAGCCCCAAACAATGAGGCCACCAGACCACGGATTGAAACCTCTGAAACTGTGAGCCTCTTTACTTACTCGTGCATGATCACAGAAACAAAAAGAACTAACACAAATGTATTAAATTTCTATTAGATAAACACGAAATACAGTAGAGGGTAAGGTTTACATAATTTTCTACTAGAAGCTAAACCCCCGAAGACTGGCAGTCTTTTCTTCTTGAATGAGGGATCTTTTGAGGAAAATCCGAGAAATTGAACCTTATATAATATACCAAAAACAGTATAGGGAAGAGAGGAGATGCTTAGAATGGAAGCCTTTCTCCTCTCCATGACTCACTATCTGTCGAGGCATTGAAACTACATGAACTTTCTCAAGCAGGGCAGAGACAGTGATACAAATTAGAACCAACATCCATTTGGTTCTTAGCAATTTACAAGGAGCCTCCATATACATCATCAAGTTGTATCTTTATGATAATATTTAGTTGTTCATAGAGTATGTGGCATTATGTACAAGTGTGCAAACAGGCTTTGGAGAGGATGATGTGACCATGGTAACAGAAGTGATACTGAAATTAGACACAAGAGTGTTATGGCTTGGATCACGTTTCTCCCAAAGGCACATGTTAAAGGCATGACTGCCAGTCTGTGATGCTAACAGGAGATGGTGGAACTCTCAATGTTTGAAGTGTTTATAAAATGTGTGTATGATTCTGTGTTGGGTCATGCTCATAGCTATCCTGAGGTGCAGGATGGACATACCTGCACCTAAAACAATGGAGCTGAGCTCATACACTGAAACCCTGAAAACCATGGGTCAAAATACATCTTTCCTCCTTTGGATTATTTAGCTCAGATATTTGGTCATGGCAACAGAATCTGGCTACACAACTTCCCCAGGAGGATTCTTGGCAGGGAGTGAAAATCTAGGGCCTCATACATCCTAGGCAAGTGTTCTACCAGTGAGCTATGCTTCTAGGCTCCAAGAGCTTTTGATTCTTAATTTGAAACCCTCTGATGACCAATTATTTAAAATACTACTTTGCAATATACTCAAATGGCTGAAATTTTTCTAAAAGAGGAAAAAGCAAAAGTCTTTTTACCCTTTCCCATCTCATCACCCCTTTGTCTGTACCCAAAGACAGCCATTCTTTCTTCTTCTACAGTCTTTTGGTAGATATTTACATTGTGCTCTGTAACCCTAATTAACTGTTCTACTTGTTCCCTATAGGTTCTTTTAAGAAAGTTAAAAATCAGTAGTGTTGGCAGTATTATAGCTACCTAAGTACCAATCATTGTAGAGATGCCAACAGGTGTTTCCTTCCATATGAATCCAATGACATGACTCATGTGTCACTTGGAAGAAAATGTTCTTAGCCTTAAGGTGAAAAAGATTCTGTTTATATCCTTCCAACTGCTCAACATCATGCTACCCTTTTTAGACTGCATCACATTCAGTCTGTGGTAGTTTCGATGAGAAATGTCCCATACAGGCTCATATATTGGAAAGCCTTGTCCCACATTGGAGATGCTGTTTAGGAAGGCTATGGAACTTTTAGGAAGTGGATCCTTGACAAAGGAAGTATGTCACTGTGGGCAATTTTGAGGTTTTGTAGCCTGGCCCCACTTCCTTTTCTCTCTGCTTCCTGTGTGCAGATAAAAATGTGATTAGCCATGGCATGCTTTCCCCATCACGAGGGACTCTATCCCTCCACAGCCATGAGCCAAAATAAAACTCTTCCTTAAACTGCTTTGGGTCATGGTATTTTATCACAGCGACAGAAAAATAACTAGTGCATGGTCTATGTGTATTCTTCCTGGTGTTTCTAACTACTCTCCTTTTGGGTATCTTCACTGTAGTATCCAAATATTCTAGCTTCTTCTTCTGCATGTTATCCATGGTATTCTTCAAGAATTTTCAAATTACAACCAGATGCTTCTTAAACATGCCACATGGCCATCATCTTAAAATTGTCTTTGAGATTCTAGAATGTTTCAGCCATTTCTTGTATCTATATTATACAATCCATTGCGCCACCAGTTAGGCAATTCCTTGCCAGCATTTCCCCATGCTCCCCTTAGACCAGCTTTCAGCTAACTAGTCCTTATCCTTTCGCTTTTCCTTCCTATTCTAGTTAACTGTCTGCACCCACCCCCCCCCCCAGCTCTGCTCCCAGGTTCCCTCCAGAATAATTTGGCAAACTGGTTGCCATCTCTGAGGTGGCCTTCTCTTTTGTGGTTGCCCCCACCCTGTCCTATCAGTCAGTATACTCTCTACAGGAGTTGAGATCAGTGACTGCCATAGAATCAGTGTTCCTGTCCCATTCCATTCATACCTTGAAACTTTAAATTCCTAAAGTATTCGGAATCAGGGCCTTTGGGAGTTAATTCATGAGGGTAGAGCTTCATGAATGGGATTAGTGCTCTTACAAAAGAGATCCCAGAGGGCTCCCTGGCTGCAACCTCCATTTATAGGCACAGCAAGAAGTCATCTATGAACCAGAAAATGGGCCCTCACCAGACACCAAATCAGCTGGCATCATGATCTTGTACTTCCCAGCTTCCAGAACCATGAGAAATAAATGTCTGTTATTTAATCCATGCAATCTCCGGTACTTTTGTTTAGCAGCCTGAAGAGACTAAGACAGTAGTCCATGTATGAGCCCCTTGGTTTCCTTTGCTGTTTTCTGTGGGGTTCTTTTATTATCATTGTTAATGAGGCCTGAGAAGCAAGCTGAGTGCTTAGTTTATCTATGGCAAAAGGCATCATGAGTTATATAAACAGCCTCAGAATTCAATTCAACCCTTTTCAGTCCAAATCTCAAGGAAATGAAAAAACCTTTTATAGTTTGTTTTCTCAAGTTTAAACAACATTCTCTGGGAGCCATCTACAGGCTTACTTAATCACTTGTGCTTTTCGTTGTGAATATTATAGTTAATATTTCTTTTCTTTCTTTTAAAACCATGGAAAATGTTTTTGTCTATGACCCTTCCTTTATCCTGGGCCTAGTGGGTATTAAATAGTGGATGCTTCATAAAGATTTGTTAGCTTTCTAAAAGAAGACAATGGAATATGAATATTCCATCCAATAGTACATTTTTAAAAGTCAGTGGAAAAAGTAGTCTGGGTTTTTCATGCTTAAGACTCAAGAAATAATAGTCTCTGTTTTGCACAGTCATTGCCCCAAACACCATTAATTGAAGAGGCACTTAATAAATGTCAGCAGAACTCTGCATAGACATAAGAAATGTTACTTTCATAAAGTTTTCCTATAAGAATGAAAATAGAAACTGGAAGCTAAAGAGAAGAAATGCATACAAAAGGAAAGATTAAAGATTAATCCCAAAAGTCCATGAAGAAGCCTAATAAAAACAGGATATGATATGGTTCAAAGTCACACTGGAATCAAGTCCTGACTCGAAGGACAACTCTAATAATAGGAATCTAATATACCAAGGCCTCAGTCTTACATCTCTAAAATGAGCCTTGTATAGATTTCAGTATATAAATACAAAGACTGAGATAACAGTGGTTAGTGTACACAATATTTGACACAGTAAGCAATAAATGTTGACTATTGTCATTACTAAAAATTAACTTCTTAATGTTAACAGAACAACCAGTAATGACTTTTAAATTATTATGGAACTTCTTGAAAATATCCCTCAAAGTATTCAATATAGAGGAGCTAGAGATCCAATTCTTAGGATGGATACATACCTTTTCTAAGAATGTTCTTAAAATAAATTACACATGGTATGAATTAAAATTTTTATGTTTCCCATTAAACCCAAAGCTAAGAAGCATCATCTAGACAGGAAAAACAAAAACAAAAACAAAAATAAAACAATGTAAAAATCTTAAAGAAGGCCAGGTAGAGACCCAAAGTCTTAGCTATCTTAGTTCAATCCAGAATTTTAATAGCCATCTTTTACTAAATATCCAGTATATGCCCAGTACAGTATTTAAGGCACTAGAGATATTGTCCTAATAGACCCTGCAAGGTAAGCTTATGAATGAGGAAGCTGAATGTTACCAAGCCAACGTGACTTACATAAGGCCCATACTATGTTGAAAGCTATCATCTAGTGAACTACAAAGCTTACAATTTTCCCCCAAGTCGTGCTGCCTTACCACATGGATGAAAAACTAAATGACAATAGCAAGTGAATGAGAACCACAATGACAAAACTGCTTCTGGACTTTGGAGAAGCCAGTCATGTGTGAACACAGATGGATATTCAGAAATATGTAAAACCAGTGAGGAATGTAGCTCAGTGACAGAGTTAGTGCTTAGCATGTGTGAGATACTGGATCGGTTCCCTTGCTATTTCTCGTAAATATTTTATTTTTATTTTTTTTTATTTGTGTATACAGGTGTGTGTGTGTGTGTGTGTATACATGTGTGTGTATATATATATATATATATATATATATATATATATATATATGCAGCACGTGCATATAGTACAACACTTGAGGAAGTTTGAGGAGGTGCAGATCCTCAGGAGCTGGAGTTATAGGAGGCTGAGATCCACCTGACAAGGGTCTTGGGAATGACACTCAGGTCCTCTGTCAGAGCAGTCTGTGCTTTCAACCACTGAGCTCTCTTTCCAGCCTATCTTGCTATTTTTAATGCTCTTGTTAAATGTGTTGTAGGAAAGACAATAAAGGAAATTTACCATAGCTTTCCTTCAGTAACTGGATCGAGTGGTACTGCCTATGTTGCCACTCTATGTCCTACATAATCTTAGTAGCTATCCCTTAGCAGTTCACACTGGGAAAGGCAATATACTCCCCAAACTCAGAAACAAAACAGAATGCCAATTCTCAAGGAGTTCACAGAATGCTTGAATGACAGTTTCATTCTCAAGGCCAGAACAGAATGCAAGAGTATGCTATTGCTGAAGGTTATCTATTATGTAAGGGAGCATCCTGACTGGAACTTCGTATAGTTTTGATGAGCTCTCAAAGTGAACCCAAGTGAATTTGGATCTGATTTCTTCTTAGAACACCAAGTCAACTGTTATACTATGGGAAGCACAGTCTCTCAGTACAAATCCAAAGCATCTACTAAAAGTTTCAAAATCAACCTTTGAATTATAACTCTAACACAGTCTGTTAGAACTCAAATACATCTTTAATCATCCTCATAGAGACTTGGCATTCAGGAACTCATAAATATAAATCAAAACTATATTATCCAAGGCAACAAGAAATGAGAGGCTACAATAAACAACAGCATTCATTTCTCTTAGTGATGGGAAAGGGGGCTTTGAAATGTGATAGAAATGAGGTGTATATCATTCATGAAATAGTGTCAGAAACAGTTGTGAAGCTTTTGTCATTGTAGCTGAGCTGCCCAACCTGATAGCCTTGCTGGGAAGGAATGTGCTGCTACAGCCAGCTCTAGGACAGCAAGAACAGAGCTGCTTGACCTGCAGGAAGGGGAAGGCTGACATGCAGAGAAAGGAGCCATTTGTCACTACCTGTGATTTTAAGGTCCATTTCTAGATAAATATAAATCTGGATGGTTAGGCCAGTTTCCGACTAGATAGAAAGAAGGAATGGAATATCAAAATGCTTCTAATCAGGAACACTCTAGCCAAACTCACTAGGTTCTGGTGGTTTATTTATTCAGAATAAAGCAAAGAACCCTAGAGGCTTTGAAAGCAGCTATTGATACCATAGCTTCTAATCAAATGACTAGCAGGCTATCTTTCTTCAACAGCAGCCTAAAGTCTCTATAAACTTTGATCTTATTATGAGAAAACTTTGATCTCATTATAAGAAATCAGATCCAGATTAATTTGAATTCACTTTGAGAGCTCACCAAAACTATATAGGATTTTTGAGAGGGAAACAGAAGTACCCACACTCTAAGAACCATAAATGTAACCTACAGATATGCTTCAACCCACTCAGCAGTCTCCCTTCCCTCTTCCAAACACACACATGTGTGTGTGCAACTTGGGAATTGTCAATGCACATGCCCTCAAATGGTCAAATTAATCTGGACTATGAATAATCTCTAAATGACATTACTGCAAGCAAAGGTATTTAAGGTGGAGCTGGAGAGATGGAGAGATGGCTCAGTGGTTAAGGGCACTGACTGCTCTTGCGGAGGACCTGGATTCAGTTCCCAACACCCACATGGCAGCTAACAACAGTCCATAACTCCAGTTACAGGGGGATCTGACGCCCTTTTCTGACTTCTGTAGGCATTGCATGACACAGGTGCACTTACATACATGTAGGCATACACTCATACACATAAAATAAATATTTCTTAAAAGATGTTTAAGGTAAAGTGGAAACAAAAGTTATAGAACAAAGAGAATTTCAATCCCATTTACACTTAAAAACATATGGGACTGAAAGAATAATGGAGCTCTCAAGTAATACATTTCTGTATTTGTATTTTCATGATGAGTATGACTTTGGTCATTTACAAATAAAACCATAATGTAACACATAAATATAGAATTATATGGCTAACATAAAAATCAACTATCCAGAGAATTATTATTTAGATTCTGATAAAGATTTTAAAATATTTCTAAAGAATTCCCACTATTATATACTTTATAGACCATGTTTTTATAAAACATTTTATTATTATTTTTGTTATATGTATATGAGTGTATTCTCTGCATGTATGTAAGTGCACCCATGTTGTGCAAAGCCCATGGAGGTCAGAAGAGGGACATCAGATCACCTGATTACAAATAGTTGCTAGCCGCCAAGTGAAAGCTGGGAACTGAACCTGAGTTCTCTGCAGGAACAGTCAGTGCTCTTAACTACCCAGCCATTTTTCCAGTCTCCTATGTTATTTAAAAAAGAAAACACAAAACTCAACTTCTCCTACATGTTATTCTTTAAAGCACTATTTTTTTTTGAGACCAGATCTCCCCATTAGCCCAAGCAAACCCAAAACTCACTATGTTGACCAGGCTAACCTTGATCTCACAGAGATCCACCAGCCTCCATCTCTCCTGTGTTGGGATTAAAGGTGTGCACTACCACATTTGGTTAAAGCACTATTTTTAGCTGAATCATATTTTATGTTATGGGTATATTGCAATTTATTTATTTCTGTATTGTGGAAAATCAATTATTTTCTAGGAAAATATCCATAATTATAATTCTTATAAGTGTCATATCTCCATTTTCTTATATTTTTTGAAGTTTAATTTCCTAGACCAAAGAAACATGATCACTGTTTATTTAATTTGCTAAGCCAGTCAAAGGTTGTTATTAGCAGTTTTGAGAAAGTCTATGCCTGTTTGAACATACAAAAAATACTTGTATTGGTGACCATTATTTTTCTGGGAATAAATCAAAAACATTAAAGTTTTTTTCTTTTTTTTTTTTGAGACAGGTCTTACTCTGTTGCCCAGGCTGGCCCCAAAGTCCTGGGCTAAAACTATCTTCTTCCCTCAGTTTTCTGAGTAGTTGAGACTAAAAGTGCCATGATATACCTGAAAGCATTAAAAGGTTTTAATTATTGTCATTCTGAAAGATGAAAGTGACATTTCTCTGTATTTTCTGTATTTCTTTAATTACTAGTTAAATATTTCCCCCACATATTTACTGACTGCTCACATTCGTTATTTTAAAACTGCCTATTTATAACTTGGTGTGCCTTTTTCCTTAATTATTTCTGTGCCAAATACTTGGTGATCTGATACACTACACTACACATTTCTATTAAAAAACTACTTATAATAATATTCTCAGTAAACTACAGGTACAGAAACTGTTTCTAAAACATGAGAGAGCAGCAGCATTTACAGATTTCTCTGAAATATGCCTAAATATAATGATCATTTTAGTCAGTTTTTTTGTATTTGACATTAAAATGCTTTTTCTTTTACCATTGAATTCTTCCACTTCCAGTTCTGGAGCTACCTGGTAATACTGTTCACAGAGCATCTTGGCTGTTTCATATGCATCTGTAAGAGAGAAGAATTAAGCTGTTGCATCAATGACATAGGTACACACATGTGGATGCACATACACATAAAGATGAACTGTCTAAACTGATCTAAATGAATCAAGTGCCATCTTTTAAAACACTGCCTTTTGACTTCAATACATAACTATGACTAAAGATTCCTATATTAAAACTATAGACTAATAACACTATAGCTAGAACCATGTCAAGCACACAACTGCTTAACCTGACACAGAATTTAAATGATTAGAGTCACCATTCTCAGTTTTAAATGTCCTTAAGTTAGTTAAACATAATATTTTGGGTCTGATATAAAATCTAAGTTACAACAGTTTGCTTTTGAATGGAAAAATGACGTAAGATAAGAAAACCAAGGTCATTATAAGAATAGCTAGAAGACAGAATTTGGAAAGTTCCAAAGGTAAGGGGTAAATTCAGAAAGCAAAAGTGCCTCATGATGTATTCACTTTTCTCTTGAACTGTAAACCATTTTAAAGAAGAAAAAGAACAAAAATCAATCTGAGGTGTGGATTTGTGTCTTACACTTGCTTTATAACTTACATAGAGCTCAGTCTAGAGCCTGTTTAGGTGGTCAACAGACATTCCTTGGTTTTCAAAACCTTTTGAAAACTTATTTTTAATACTTTATTGACACATGATTCTCACATTATATAATTACCCAGTTAAAGTGAACAAACAATTCAGTGGTATTTAGTATATCTGCCAAGTTGTGCATCCACCACCACAATGAACTTTTCATTACTACAAAAGAAATCCTATACTCTCTACAAGGTCTAGGTAACCATGATCTACATTGTCTGTAACAGATTTACAATTATTGACATTTCAAATAAATTAAATCCAATAGTATGTAGTCTTTTGAGACTGGTTTCTTTCCCTTAGTAGAGTGCTTGTGATGGTCAGTTTTAATTGCCAATTTGACAATCTAGAATCTCCTGGAAAAGGAGCCTCAATTAGGGATGCTGGCCTATGGGCTGGTCTATAGGAGATTACCTTGATCATATAAGTGAAGTGGGAATACACACACACTGTGGGTGACACCATTCCCTAGGAAGGGGATTCTGAACTGTACAACAGTGGAGAAAGTGAGCTAAGCACTAGCGTGCATTAATTCACTCCTTTCTGCCATAATGGATGTAATGTGACCAGTCAATGTGAGTTCCTTGCCATGATGGACTGTAACCTACAACTGGGAGCCAAATAAGCTCTTTCTCTCTTAAGCTACTTTTGTCAGGGTATTTTTATCACAGCAACAGGAAAAGAAATGATGACAGTATTTTCATGGGTCACCTATGTTGTCATCACATGAATCAACACTCAATTTCATCTATTTTATATTCTACAATATAAGAACATTTAAGTAATAGTCCATTGTACACATACACTATTTTCTTCATCCACTCATCTGCTGATAAGACATTTGAGTTGTTTCCACCTTTTGGTTATTATGAATAATAATGCTATGTGCATTCATGTTTAAGTTTTTGTGTGGACATGCTTTTCTTTCTCTTGGATATGTACCTAGGAATGGACAACTCCTGGATCACTCATATGGTGACTCTCTATTTGAACACCTGAGAACTGCCAGACTGTTTGACAGGACAAGACTTTTAAGTTCTGCCCTCACAATTTCCAAAGATCGGATATTCAAATAATTTTAAAATGTTTCCTGGGTGTACTTGCAATGTTCTCAACGACATATCAGCTTCTTGGAGACAGGCTTGAACTTCTTTTATATTGTAATGTCAACAACTGTGCATAGAGAATATACTTGTTTAAAATTCAAGAAGTGAGAAAAAAAAGGAAAGGAAGAGAGAAAGAAAAATAAGCCTAGAGAATTTAAATGTTAAAATTTGACATTATTATCTTAAAATATTACAAAGATAACAGGGTATGTTCAGACTCTAAGTACATTTGCTTTGTATTGCTACCAAGAATTGAATATTCTAATTATCTAATATTATTTGTAACTAAAACAAAATTTCCATCTTATTAAACTTTTAAAACTAAGGACCACAAAGAACCAAAGACAGAAACATCAGACTAATTCTGACAAGATAAAGTAAAAAGGAAATCAGCAATAAGAGGAAGAAAACAATTTTAAAAAGAATTATTAGTAGAAACTAGACATTGAAGTAGGGTTGGATTTTAATCCTGAAAAGAGAAAATTTTGAACTATATTGAATTTTCAAATTTTCTTCGAGGACATAACAAACCTCATCAATTATCTGTACAGTACTTTGGAGAAAGAAAGGAAAGAAAGGGAAAGAAACATAAAGTCAGTTCTTTTGCTTTGGCTATACCATCAAACAATGCTACATCTCCACCTAGTGACGTGATAGTACCAAAGCCGACCATGAACTTTTAAGACCCCCAAATAATGAAATGTAAAAACACTGCTTCACTATCTATGTACAAAGCCAAGACATCCAGGTACACAATAAAGATGTTTAAATATTTAACTTTCATTCACTATAAAACAGTAAGAGAAACTAAACTTACTAAATGTTCTAATTATCCCAGGCATTCGCTTTGCCACTAGTAGGATTACAACAATACTGAAAACATGTTATATACATATATGTAGAGCCCAAATAGAAGCAGTTAGCTTCAAACTCTAGGAATCAGTACGGCTCCTAAAACTGCATGTGAATAACAATATTTTTAGCATCATCACACAGTGCAGTGTATCAGTATTATAAGAATTACTTCATTATTCTTGAAAAATTCGAGACAACACAATGACTCACACACCAGCCAGCCAAGGCATTCGGAGACCATTAATAGTAAAAATTTATATTAATGTACATCAATTCTCAGAGCATAGTCAGGCATGATGATGCATGACCTTAATCGTGGCACTTGGGAAACAGACTCAGGTGGATCTCAGTAAGAATGAGGCCAGCCTGTCTTTCTAGTGAGTTCTATGCTCAATCCTCAGAGCATAGTCAGGCATGATGATGCATGACCTTAATCGTGGCACTTGGGAAACAGACTCAGGTGGATCTCAGTAAGAATGAGGCCAGCCTGTCTTTCTAGTGAGTTCTAGGCCAGCTGCAGCTGGGACTATAGGGAGAGCCTGTCTAAAAAAAAAGAAAGAAGAAAGAAGAAAAAAAAAAGAAAAAATTCTCAGAGCATACTATAATGCTTTGTACACAATACATACATAATAAGTAATTGGGTAAAGGCTGAAGATGCAGCTCAGTGGTAGAATACTTATCTAGTAGATAAAAGGCCTGGGTTCAATCTCCAGCACTGTAAAAATCAAAACAACACATTTATCATTTGCTAAATAAAACAATCTTCTGACCCATGATCAAGTGCTCAAAATGCAGCCAATTACATTAACAGAAAGTGTTCTTTCCAGTTAAATTGGAGACTTTGGGTACCCTTGAGTGGTACCCAAACATGGCTGTGTATAATAATTCATTACCAAGTTTTAAAATAGTGCAGTTTTTGCCTTTTGGGTAAGATCAAATGTAAAAAGAATGCAAACCCTTGCTCTCTGCACTAGTTACAGGTATCTATGTTAACTGACATCTACTGCAAAAACAAGTTTCTCTGTTAAAAGTTGAGAGACATACTAACCTACAGGTATTTCATTAAGTCATTAGGAACAGCTTTACAGGTATTTCATTAAGTTATTAGGAACAGATTTAACATTATGTCCATTTACTAGAATAATAATAATGGGATTTTCCCTAACATTTATGACCTATCTAGCCACAGGTTCTTGGGCCTGATAACTGAGCCAGTTTGGGGTTCCATCTCATAGATTGGGCCTTCAATCCAATCAGAAATTGTTTGGTTACTCCTATAACCTTTGTGTCACTATTGCACCAGTAGGCATATTTTGCCAGAACAGACATTACAATAGCTCATGAGGTTTACAGCTACGTAAAATTCAGGATTTCTTTTCTCTTCCAGTAGCACCTTCCAGTACTATGAAAGCTAACCAATAGAATGAAACTTCGTGGTCAATACCTGACCGACTTCTCCATATTCCATGACTCAAATATGTAGTGTCTTCAGCAATAGTGTCTTACTGTCAAATTTTGGAGGGTAAGCAAGAAAAACAATAGCCAGTGATGTCTGGGGGCCTACAGCATCCTCTTGGCCAACAACTCCAAAAGAGGTAACCCATTCCTGGCACTGGGATTTTTATTTGCTAGCCTGTGGTGTCAGGTAGGGGCACTGTCCTCCCACTAGTGCACTGTAACTCTATTTACACTTTTTCTATATGTCTAACCCTAGTTAAGGGACTACTGGCAGCTGATAGATGCTGGGATATGGAAAGTTCATTGTCTTTAAGGGTATGCTCTCTGAAAAGGTTAATCATGCTCCAAGAGACGGACCCATACCCAAACATAGCTGGGAAACAGAAACTGGACTTGATGGCCAATAGAGAGGTGGGGGTGGATATAAGAGGAGATGGAGGGTGAATATGATCAAAATATAATGCATGACTCTCCCTCCTCCAGAAACACCAAAGACCATTTGGGAATAAATTAGGCTTGATAGACATTAAGGAAAAGAAGGATAATAGAGGGCAGACACGAAGGGTGGAGTAGTAGGGTGGGGGCAGAGCCGGGGACGGAGTCTGAATGTAACCAAAATACACTGTACAAAATTTGCAAAGAATTAATAAAAATACTACTTTAAAAAGAATGCATATTACTAGACAAACACCTGGAAATTATGAGGCAGTATCTGCTTGTTGAGGCCTAAGGGTAGACTTTTTTTTTAATTGGCAAGTGGGGGCTGGAGAGATAGCTCAGAGATTAAGAGCACTGGCTGCTCTTGCAGAGGACCCAGGTTCAATTCCCAGCACCCACAAGGTGGCTAACAACCATCTGTAACTCCAGTTCCTGGGAAATCCAACTCTCTCTTCTGACCTCCTCAGGCACTGTACAACATGGGTGTACTTACATACACACAGGCAACACACTCATACACATAAAATAAAACTAATAAATAAAATATTTTTAATAAAACTGCAAAAAAAATTTAAAGAGTGATTGTGGAAAAAATGTACATTTGGTGACCACCTACCTAAAAGTCAAGGCTGGATCACACATTTCCACCACTGTCTCTCTCATGACACAAATGATCCTGGGGGTACTGAGTTGTTTGATAACCCCAAAATAGGACATTTTTTACCTAAGTACAATAATTTAACATAAAAAATTTTAAAGTTTTTAAAAGTTACAACTGGAGATCTAGGATATATCTCAGTGGTTGAGTACCTGCCTAGCATGCAAAAAGTCACAACTGGAGCTGAAGAGATGGGTCAGTCATTAAGAGCACTGGCTGCTCTTGCAGAGGACCTGGGTTTGGTTCCCAGTACCTACATGCTGGCTAACAACCATGTCCTCCAAGGACATGTGTATATATGTGGTACACTTATATACATGCAGGCAAAACACTCATACATATAAGGTAAAAATAAATAAATCCACTAAGCCAAGCTTGGTGGCACATGCCTTTAGTCCCAGCACTCAGGAGGCAAAGGCAGGTGCATCTCTGTGAGATTGTGTCCAGTCTCATCTACACAGTGAGTTCCAGGCAGCTGTGGCTACAGGGAGACCCTGTCTCACAAAACAACAAAAATGGATCATCCATTTACAGATATAAGAGGCTTTACAGATATAAGAGGCTAGTGTTTGGATGAGCATTTAAAATTTTTAAATGATGATATCATGGTCCATGACTTTAACAGAATAAAGATAAACCTTATAACTAACAATGTAAAATAATGGTCAGAAAATACTATAAAGTCATGAAAACCCTGTTTTTATGTTTTATTTATCTTGTGTGTATATCTATGTGTGTATTTGTGCATGCTACTGTATGTAAGTGAAAGCACATATGCCATAGCACATGTGTGTAGGTCAGAGGATAATCTCAAGTGTCAGCCCTTGCCTTCCACCTTATTTAACAGTCTCTTCTTATTAGCTACTGCATACATGACACTAGCTAGCCTGGGAGCTTCTGAGGATTCTCCATTCTCTTTGCACCCCATCTTGCCATAGGAGTACTGGGATTACATAAAAGTGCAATCACATACAGCTTTACGTGGTTCTGGGATCTAACTTAGGTCTTCACACTTGCATGGTAAGCACTTTTATCCATTGACCATCTCTCCAGTCTTGACTTTTTAAATTGTTTTAACAAAAACTCCACATAATTATTTTCATATGGTGGTAACAAAGGGTAATCAAAACAATTTGAACAGATGTTTTAGAACTACCTTGCCAAACAAAAGACACCTAAAACCTTAAACTATTACCTTCTTAACAATTCATCATCTCATTAGTTATTTTTAGTTGGAGATACTGGTAGCAGAATATTATTTCCTTTTAGCACAATCCAAGTAGTTTTCTGAGCTGTTCTTAAAATGAGTCTCCTCTACACAATCTCATATGAGGTTCGTACACAAATAAAAACAAGGAATCAGAGTCAGGATTGGTTGAACATACCTGGAATCCCAGTACTTGAGAAGATGAGGAAAGAGGATCAAGAGTTCGAGGTAATCCTCAGCTATACAGTGAGTTTGAGGTCAGCCTGGGCTTTGTAAAAACCTGTCTCAACAAACCTAAACAAATAAGATAAGAACAATGATTCAGCTCTCCAGCTACATATGCCCTGGCTCCATGAGTCATACAGGAATGGGTGATCTATGGTACAAGTGTTTGAAGATAAGACTGATAGGCTCTACCTTCACTAGCTGCCCTTTTTTGACCCTGGCCACAGTATATCCACAGTAGAAGTTTTCAAAGACCACACTGATCCACGTGTTCCATTAGAAAGAATTCAAAAGTTGCTTTTGAATTTTTTGATATATTTTTATTTTGTGTATGAGTGTATTCTCTGCATGTATTGTAAGTGCACCTGTGCCACGCAATGCCTGCAGAGGCCAGAAGAGAGTCAAAAGATCCCCTGGAACTGGAGTTACAGATGGTTGTTAGTGTGGGTGCTGGGAATCCAACCCACGTCTTCTGTAAGAGCAGCCAATGCTCTTAACCACTGAGCCATCTCTCCAGTCACTGATATGCTACTTTTTAGAAGCCCTTTTAAATTACAAAGAAATTCTAATGTCATACATTATTCTTTCTACTTGAATCCATTACAGTTTTCTGAAGCAGTAGGTCCTCCTTGACCTCATAAACCACAGCAGACTGAGGAAGTGAGGATAGAACAATGAATCTCCAGGCTGACCAGACTTCTAAAACTTGTAGTCATAGGCAAAACCAAGATGAACTCAAGCAGTAAAATTCATCTTTTGTGAACTCAAGAAAGGGACACTCAGGATGACCATATGGAGGCAGAAGTAAAAACCAGGCACACTGAGAGTTATCATGATACGGGAAGGCCTAGAATGCTTGACACTGTCTTAAATGGGCTGCAGTCAAGTTAACCAGGGCATTCAAAGAACCAAGTAAATAGGGTAGGCAGAGAAAAATAGAGAGGCCATAACTTGGCAACTCCAGATGCAAGATACTCAGAATACAACTTGTTTCCTGTTTCCCAATTCTACTATCTATTGCTCCAACTGCAAGCTGCTTCTTGTTCTTGGATTACCATGGGACGGACATACTGGGATCTTATAATAAACTGGTTTCTGGAGTTAACCAGAATGAGTCTCTGTTACTTGCTACCTAAAGATTCCAGATTAAGAGTATATTATTTCTAAACCAGAAGAATACCATGCCCTCAAGAGGTCATTTATATGCTATTATGCCATGCTATAATAGAATGTACGAAAAACATGGGCAAGCTAACACTGCTGTCAAAGTCAATTTTTGCACCAAAGATTTAAGTTTGTACCTTTAAAACACTCTTACCACAGGATTTCCAGCTTATTACAAAGAAAGGAGGAAAAAGGGTCGCCAAGGACGGCACCTCCCAAAGGATAATAGGACTGCTTTATAACACTAATTCTAGCATTTACTACCCTGAGTCTATAATTTACAGATGTGTAAAGGTAGATATTAATGTGCTAAGTAAGCCACAAGAAGGCATGCTTCAGGGTTCTACACATTCAATTACTGTTATGCTGGAAGTACCTCTACTTTTACAGGTTTATACAACTGTCTAATCAAAAATAAAAATATTGTTTCAGGGCTGGAGAGATAGCTCAGTGGTTAAGAGTGCTTGATACTCTTTCAGAGGAACTGAGTTCAAATCC
This sequence comes from Eospalax fontanierii, assembly GCA_035773235.1. NCBI lineage: Eukaryota > Metazoa > Chordata > Mammalia > Rodentia > Spalacidae > Eospalax > Eospalax fontanierii. The sequence goes on along the minus strand of CM069525.1, from coordinate 21,996,727 downwards.
CAGAAGCACCCATTTCAGGTAGCTCACAACCACTTGTAACTCCAGCTCCCAGAGATCCAGTGCCCTCTTCTGGCCTCCATAGGCAGTGTACTCACATGGTGCACATACACATAATTAAAAATAAACGAACAGTTAAAATATTGTTCCCATCTTTCTACATAAACCCAGTACTTGGGAGACAGAGACAGGTGGACCTCCATGAATTCAAAGCCAGTTGGTCTACAGAGCAAGTTCTAAGCCAGTCAAGAATACATACTGAGACCATATATATCACGTGTAATTCCAGTTCCAGGAGATAACAATGCCCACTTTTGTCCTCTGTGGACATTGCATGCACATGGTGTACTTACATCTATGCAGACCAAACATGCATACATATAAAATCAAAATAAATAAAAAATTAAGACTTGTAAAATCTGTAAAACACACGTGCACACAGGGTCATTTGGGATGGGCATTTAATGATGCTTAAACCATATAAACATCTTAACAGCTAAGAAAGTCATGAGTAGATCTATCAGTAAAATCTATTTCTACATGAAGCTTCTTTATCAAAGGAAAAGGAAAAATTCTGGCTATAGCCATATTGAGTGAGATGATGATCTGAGCAATCACAGAGGAAATAGGAGAAAGGTAAAAAGCCAGTGCAAAAGTAATAACTACTCTAAGACGAAGATGAGAACACAGTCTTCACAAAGACTTCACAAAGGTAAAAGGAAGCTGACACCCTTTCTTTCTTTCTTTGGCAATACTTAGGGGTACTAAGAGAAGAGCTCATAAGGCATGGGTCTTGTGAAGCTTTCTGATTACTGATGGTGGGAACACTGAATATGGAGACACTGGAGTCTGTGCAGTAGAAGCCTGGATAATTCTAAGGTCTTTTGGTGCTCTCTACCTAATTTGTTCACCTTCAGATTTATTTGGGGCTAGAAAGAGCTTCTGTTTAGATATTCAAGACAGACAAAAAAAATCATTAAGGCCCATAGGGGGCCAGGCATGGTGGTATGCACCTTATCCCAACAGAGGCAGGTGGATCACTGTGAGATAGAGGCCAGCCTGGTCTACATACTGTGCATGTATACATATGCATGTGGGGACCAGAAGTTGATGACATCCAGTGTCTTCCTCAATTAGTCATTCTCCACCTTATTTTTTGAGCCAGGATCTCTCAATAACCTGGAGTTCACTGATTTGGCTAGGCTGGCTGGCTAGAAAGTTTTAGGGGATCCACCTATTTCTACCTTTCTAGTACTGAGATTACAGGCCCATACTGCCACACCTGGCTTTTTAAGTGGGTGATGGGGATCAAAATTCAGGTTCTCATACTTGTATGGCAATACTTTGTCAAGTAAGCCATTTCCTCGGCCCTCAATGAGCACTTGCATTATTTTGGTAATATAATATTAGTCATCTTAAGTGGCATAGCTGGAAAGAGGAGCTAGATGGCTGCCAAAAACATGTTAAATTAAATGAGATGTCACAAAAGTACTTTGAGGTGGACATATGAATATATAATGGTTATTCTTTGGGCATTCTGGTCATATAAACCTACAGTCTTTTCTTTGAATGCAGATCAGGTTGGAGTGCCAGGTCGTCTTTTTTGGATAAACAACATTGCATCAATGAATTCCAATAACTACTTTTAGAAGGTGTTATAGCCTGACCTGGTGGTACAGGCCTGTAATACCAACTACTCTGGAGGCTCAGGCAGAATGACATGTTCAAGGCCTACCTGGGTTATAGCGAATTCAGGACTAGCTTCGCAACTTAATGAGATCGTGTCTCAAAATACAAAATGAAATGAGTTCAGGATATGTGTGTGTGTGTGTGTGTGTGTGTGTGTGTGTGTGTTGTACAGTGCTTGCGCTTGCTTAGGATGTGAGAGATCCTAAGTTCAATCTCCAGTATTACAAAACACAGTGCTATAAACTTCTAGATAATTGCAAAGCAACTTGATTATAAATTCCTAAGATTTTACTCTTTCTTGTTCTGTAATCTAACCATTTTCTTGTCCACAGTAATTCCACTGCATTTTTTTAAAAGATTTTGTCTTATTTTTAATGATGTGTATTTATGTGTCTGTGTGTTATGTTCACATGAGTGCAAGTTCCTGTGGAAGCTAAGAGGAGGAATCAGGCTCCCCAGAACTGGAGTTATAGGCAGTTGTAAGCTGCCCACCTCCAACATGGGAGCTTGGAAGTGAACTCGGGTCCTCTCCAAGAGCAGTGGGTGCTCTTAACACCTGAGTCATCTCTCTAGTCCCATTTCATTGAATTTTTAAAGACTTCCTTTTGAGTCTTTCTAAAGCACTTATCTTGGTTTTAATGGGGAAAAGTCTCTTTTCTTTGGTTTAAATGACATACTAAATAGTCATGCTAGGTACTATAACTTCCACCAATGGTCTAGATACAGATTAATGACTTTTAATAAGCACACACCTTGTCAGGTGAAAGCCAAAGTACAAAAGCACTCTAGAACATATGCCAAGATGCTTAAGTGTGCTACACGATATGGTTTATGAAGGAAAGGAAGGGTGCCGGAAAGTTGACTGTGTCGGGGTGGCTTGTAGCATTATGCGCTCTTGGATCTGAAATCATCTGCCAATGCTTTTTACTTTAAGGGATGAAGCTACTGAGAGATGAAAAATACTGAAAGATGTGCAGAGGAACAGGAAGCATGTCAATTCTCCCTCCTCAACCCACAAGCAAAGTAGCAGGATGTGCACATGCACCTGTGTGTGTTGGAAGTGGAAAGATAAGAGAGTGTGAGGAGTGGCTGTTACTACATAGGGAACCTGACCAGGAATCGAGGCTATAGTTACGTTCCCCCAAAGTGGTAGGGTTAGATGAGAGGGTATAGTCAACTTTATTCACAATATACCACTAGGCATAAAGGAAAACCAAATGGCAGAAGAGAGCAGTAGAGCTAATACTGTGAGTGAGCCAGGCCTGGTGGTATGAGTCTATAATCCCAGTGACTTAGAAGGATAAGGCAGAAGGATCACAAGTTCAAGGCCTGCATGGGCTACAGAGTGAATTGTGAAATGGAGTGAAACTATCGAAAGTACAAAGTAAAAAGGGGCTAGGGATGAAGGTCAGTGATAAGAATACTCACCTAGCACGCACAGGCCCCACAGCACAGCAAAAACCAGCTGTGAGTACTGAACAATGAAGAGGAAGGCACTGAAATTGTGAATAAAATGAACACAAAAAACCCTGAACAGGTATGTTATGTTTGGGATCTTAAATGTCCCCCAAAGCTCAAGTGCTGAAGGCTTGGCTTCCACCTTATGGTATTATGGGGAGTTGACAGAACTTTTAGAAGGTGGGGCCTAGGAGAGGGATGGTAGCTCCTTGGTCTTGAAGGGGATATTGGGACTCCACTGTTTTCCTTTTTTTGTTTCCCAGATACCAGAAGATGAGTAGCTGTGCTCTGCCGCACATTTCCTGCCACGATGTTCCAACTTGATGCAGGGCCCAATGATGGGGCCAAGCAATAGTGGATTGAAACTTTTATATAGGTTCAAATCTTACAAGTGGATTTCCTTGGGTATTTCGTCACAAGGTGGCATATACTTTTGCATTTTTCTTTCAAATATATATAGAACTTTTCTGCATAGTCTTCTGCTGTTGGTTTCTGGTACAAAACTTCTGTCACTAAGAAGAATGATGTGAAAGTCTCTGCCAGACCTTGAAAATTTTATGTACAGCTTAGAGATAAAGATGAAAACAGGTATAAGAGTAGTTAACATGTACTAAATAGCAGTAATGCAGACAGTAATGGCCATAAAACAAGAAGTTCTTTTGGCCTTAAGAGTCAAGTCACAGAGGATTCCTCCTTAAACACTCCTGCGATGCCTCTGACTCTCTGTTGCATTGCTTAATCTCTCTGTACTACTGAAGCTAACATTTCATAAAACTCCCAGTACTTACCAGGTTCCACTGGTTCTTAGCTAAAATACCTCCCTAAAAATGAGTGAAAGACTTGATTGTAAAGAACCAATGAAATAATAAAAAAATGAGTGTTTTCAAAACCTTGCTGAATTTTAAACAGCACCAAAGTGCAGAATACAGTATAATAAAGCTCATGTGTTCATCAACAGTCTCAACCATTTTCCACACAGGCTGTTTTCATTTCCTGTCCTCTGTCTAATTTTGATGTAAATTTAATGTTATTTTATAGCATGTACAGATATTTACAAATATCTCTTGCAACTATAACTCTAAAGCTATGACTAAAAAAATCATCACCATATCAACATTATACCTAAAAAACTAAAAATATTTCTTTAAATACTCATTAAATTTTCAGCTGGCTTATAAAATTCTAAAGTGTCATTCTATAGAAAAAGAATTTGAGGCCCAAAGGTCTTACCAGTGTCCAAAGTCACCCAGCTAACCCATATACTCATTGCTTGATGACTAAACATAAGGCATCTTATATATACAATGAAGTTCTTTCACACATAACAAAAGAATGCAGTATTCATGCTACAAAATGGATTAAATTTGAAAACACTGTATTAAGCGAAAGAAAAACAAGTCACTACAGACTGTATATTGCATGTTTTTTGTATGTGCAAAATATGGGGATCCATATATGCCTAGGGAGGGGGTAGTAGGGAGTAACTGATCATGGATACAGGGTTTCATTGGGGTTAGTGCTGAAGGAAACATTCTAAAATTGGGTTGTGGTGATGAATGCACAGCTCTGAATGTATTAAAGACCAATGGATTGTATGTGCACTTTAAACTGATGAATTGTCGGATATGAGGATTATGTCTTAAGTTTTTAAAGTAAATTATCAAAGGGTGTAAAATTTATCAAGCCAAGGAATATTTACAGATCATCTATCTACACAGGTGCTCCAAGGTTCTATGTGAGTTAAAAAACAAGACCTACTACCTGACCTTACAGTGACTACACTCAAGAGAAAAGGCACACACGAAATGTATCGGGTGGACCTATTCATCTCAGAACTGAAATAATGTGAATAAATAATAAAATAATGTGAATAAACAGAGGCCTAGGAAGCCCAGGGAAAACACACTGTACAGATTTTCCTTAGCAGAGGCTGCTGAAGAGCAAGCAAGATCCTTGATGAAAGCCAGAGAAGGGCATGATAGTGCAAACCTGTCAGCTGACTGTTTTAGAGGATAGAGATGCAATCTGTGGGAACCTGAGGCTGCACAAAGAGAAACCTGACGAAGGGCAGGAAACTGGTGGAGTACAGCTTGTCAAGCTTTCTTGAGACAGCATTTATTTTAAATGAATAATGGGAAACCTGTTATTCAAATTCAAAGTGTCCAGGGTACCAGGGACTTATGACTCCTGGGCCTGTTCTGCCCTGGGACTACTGGCATAGTGTCTAGCTAAGTGCACATGCTGTGTAGCTACCAGGAGTGTGCAGCAGAAAGACAAGCAGATTTGGTAAAAACTCAGCTTCATTTTAGAAGAAGAAAATAGAAATAGTGGCAAGTCAAATCTAGAAAACATTTGACCTATGAAAACATTTACTGCTTGAGATAAAACTGCAAGTTCAACTTTGATCAATGAAGTAGAAACTGGCATTGTGAGCATTAGAAAATATACATACATCCTTTCCTAAATTGTCTAGAAAGAACATTTCGTATTTGGATTAAGTGGATTAGGCCTAAGATGGCCTGATAAATCAGAGACTACACAGCAACACAACCTAAAGCTGAGTTGCCTCAAATGAATTACATTGCTATTTTAGCCATGGTCAGTGACGTTTGGTTGGTCTCCTTACCTTTCACCACATCAGCCACATTACAGGTGGGATCGATACTCCCTATGTGTTTAGGATGAGCAGGATTAGTGTCACCACCAAACAGAAGTGCTAAACACAAAAGCAAAGGGAAAATATTGAAAAGAGGCAGGGATAGTCAACTGCAGAAAGAGAGAGGTTTATGAATGCTAAAAGATCTTGTATTTGTAAGAGTCATACAGTATGCACAGTGACTCACAGCAATGGAATACATACAACTGATAAGAGATAAAATTTATCAGACAATAGGAAAGAAGGATGTACTTTAAAGCTCTACCAGTGCAGTCAGTAGATCCCAACCCTCCCCCTGCACCGCCCCCGTCAATGTAAATTAGATCAAGAAACTTACTTCCATCGTTGGCCAAGTTCATCCACCTGCTCAGGACTACTCTAGCCATTTATTCCAGCAGTCACTAAGTATTGACAACACAAAGTCTGGAAGTACCTTCACTGGCAGCACTGTAAGTGCCTGCGTACTGGTTATTTTTCAGTTCCATATACACAAACAATATTTGTTCAAGTATTTTCTAAAAACAATGCAATTTTACTCTACACAAGATTTACAAAATTTTATTTCGGAATAAATGCCAAAAGAAGCCATAAAGAAAAAAAGCAATCTCAATCCAACATTCATAGCTACATTTATTTTTACATAAAGCAAAATTTGGAAATAACAGACTTTGCAAAAGGAAATTCTCAAATAAAATAGGAGTGGCTTGAAATTACAAAAAATAGTAAATACATGTATTAGGCCAGTAGAAAATTCCAACTTATTAAGAATAGGAAAAACAGAGGTGCATGAGCTTAACAATCTAAAAAGTGCACATCTACATGTATACATATAGATGCTTAGATAAGGAATTGCAGTTATTGTAGATTAACTGGCTAGTATTTAGGTTTCCTTTTCTATAAACAATCAAATGATTGTTTCTAATAATACTTAAAATAAATGTATACTTCATAGTTCAATAACATTTGCTTATTCAAATAAATCAAATTAGCAAAATAAATGAGCTTTGTCCATTCTCTGGTTCAGCAAGGGCAACAAATGACACCCCACATATGTGGATGCTTTTTCCTAAGAATTATGAAATCAGTCAAGGCAGTCACACTGAAAATCAGCCAAGAAATTATCTCTGTTGAAAGAATTTTTAGCTTTCCCCCCATCTATCATCATGGAGAATGGACTAAAACTCTTAATGTGGGATTGTGGACTGATAATCTTGCTTACTCAGATTTCACCTACTACTGTAAAATAAAGGGAACTGTTTGTGTTACCAACATGCCAATTCAATATTCCCAGTACTGACTGATGTTTTTCAACACTGAAAAGGAAAATACACAATGTTCTGGATAAAGAATAGAAAATATTCTCAGAGACACAGGAAAGTACTGAGAAATGAATGCCAGGTTGCCATTAAAGCCAGTCCCTCGTCTCCACAAGGATTGTAATAACAGATCCTTGAAAAGGTAGACAGTGGTCCTGTCTCTAACACAAGCACCACAAATGACTTCCAATGATTGCTTTTAACCAAGAATGTTGACTAACAGCTTTTTAAATGAATTGGATTCACACAGGAAAAACTAAATTAGAAAAGAAATTTCTACAGCCTAGAGTCTAGGTCACTAATTAAAAGTGAAGCAAGAGGAAAACTTTTGGAAGAAATCACTATGGTTACCTTTTCAAAACTGGACCCAACAAAACTCAACTTACTGTGCTGGTTAATAAGCATGCGGAAAGAAATGCGGTTGGTATAAAACCGATCCAGGAAATACTGAATGTTACTGCTAATGGAGGGGTCAAACCCAAACTTCTCCTTGTATTCAATCACTCCTTGAGCCATTGTAGGAACCACATCATTGTGTCTATTTCTAATATTAATCAGAACTTGTAGAAAGCTGTGTGGGAAGAAAATAAAATGTGGTCAGTCTTTATATCGCATGGGCTGATACATACACTTCCCACCTGTCTGGTTATCTGCTGGTATTTTTATAGATAGAAACATAAGTCTCATTACAAAGTAAAAGAAAGTAGTCACAAAAACGAAAATCTAACCCAAGTTTTACCTTGAAACTTTCAACAGTGTCTACAGAGCTACAAAAGTAAAAGATTCTTGTAAGAAAAAAAAAACACACACAAATACATTTCCAGCAATGCACTGACATTTTGGTTAAGTGGCTACATGTAATACAGCTTCTATAAATGTTTACTGAATACAGAATTACAGAACATACCAATATTTCTCACAACAAGATGAGGACAATCCTTTGAAAGTCTCTAAGAACTTATGAGTGGAAGCTCAAAGCAAGAGCTTCTTCTACAAATAAAGAATGCCAAAAATTTTAAGAGCAAAACTCTGAAATAACTTCCTTGCAGCCTAAAATATGATGATGAAATGTAGATATAACAAAGTCAATTAAAATAAATTTACTTGCTAGGTACACTAGCACATATCAGTAGCTCCCGATACTCTGGAGGTAGAGGCGGGAGGGTATTCGAGCCAAGGTATTCAAGACAAGCCTGGGCAATGTAGGAAGACACCCCCCCATTTCAAAACAAACAAAATATCTTCAAGTGTTCTGTTATATTACTATAAAGATGCATAGGCAAATATGTATTAATAATAACTTAGAAAGATAAGTCAATCAATGAAACAAAAATAAGAATTGTGGAGCCACGTTCAAGGTTCAGTGAGCTGTACCAAAATTTAGCATATTAAAAAAAAGCAACAGTCCAAATCAATAGGAAAATAATTAAATTTACTGGGTCAGATTGCTAACAATTTAAATCATATCCCAATTTTAAGCCTTAAGTCTCCAAAAATCAAAACTTTAAGAGTGGGGTTGGGGAGATGACTTAGTGAGCACAGTGCTTGCTGAGCAAGCATGAGGACCTGAGTTCAGATTGCCAGCACTCACATAAAAGTCAGGTGGCAGAGCATGGCTTTAACTCCAGACCCAGAGGAGTGGAGACAGGCAGATCCCAGGGGTTCACTGGCTGCCAGTCTAGCCAATACCGAGCTCCTGGTTCAGTGAAAGACTCTGTCTCAAAAAATAAGGCGAAGAGTGATCAAGGAAGACAACTGATGTCAATCTCTGATCTAAGCACGCGCGCGCGCACACACACACACACACACACACACACACATACACACCAGACACAAGACATAAAAAGTTTCTTTTTAAAAAGATAAAAATGTAGCAGTAAAATCACAGAAACTATAAAAGATCAGCTGCATTAAGTATATAACCTTGGGGTAAGGAAGGCTGTTCTAAGCTTAATCCGAAGGGCAGAAACAAATAATAAGAAACAAAAAATATGACTGCAGAATTTTTCAGAAGCATTCATTATAAATAAAAATAAGAACAAAGCAAAACCAGGAAAATGTATCTGCAATAGTTTTTAGACTTAGTGAAGATGGACATCCTATTGGAAAACTAGGCAAAGGATCTTATATTAATGGGAAAATCTATAGAAAAGCAAGCACAAATGCCCAAAAACTTACCATCACAAAAGTAAATTAAAACAACATGAAATGGCAATTTATCAGAATGGCAAATAATAACCAATTTTGTTAGAGTGTGGGAGCTAAACCGAAACAATTCTGAGGGTAATTTAACCAAATACATTCAAGGTTCAAAGGAAAAGATTCTACTTCGAGGATAGATGCCAGGGAAACAAATGGACAAAGTGAACAGCTGTTTTTAAGCGCCACTTTTCATCCACACTTACACTGCCACATCTCATACATACAAAGATTTTAAAAATAAAACAAAAAGCTGTTTTTAGAGTACTGTTTGCAGTAGTAAGAAAGCTATAAACGAGGGGCCAGGACGATGGCTTGGTAGATCAAAGCACTTACTGAGCAAGCCTGATGACCTGAGTTTGGATCCCTGGAACCCATGTAAAAGTGAAAGGCTAGGATTGACACCCAAGATTGTCCTCTGACCTCTTCATGTGCATTGTGTGCATTGAGGTACACATGCATCCTCACATGCAAACATGAACACATACATATCATGTGCACACGCGTACACATAAATATTTCAAAAACTACAAGGCAGTCTAAAATCTCACACCAGGGGTGTGTTGACAATTGCATGACTGATCTGTAGAAGGAATAATAACATAAGTATTGATAGCTACATGCTGCATTAATAACACTAAAATGACAGACTATATCCACAGCAGTGTCTCCAGAAGAGTATGTCACCTGATGAGGCAGCAGCCATCCTGGTTTGTAAATGTTCATAGAAACCTGAATTTGCCTCATGAAGCATTTCTTTGATGCATTTCTGTCACTAAGTGATGCATGACTGTACTGTGAAACTATTAATAATAGACTAGACTATTGTATACACTTAGTTTTATAAAAATATTTCACACATACAATATGCATGTTTAGGGGAAAGTACACCTAGAAGGAAACTGGGCTAAGTTTTACTTATCTGAATATCTTACTTTTCTTTAAGTACTTCTGTACCAAATATATACATATGATGACAGTAAAGATAAATAAATTCTGAAATTATTAAAAGTTCATAGGAGTGGGGGAGGGCATCTAAATTTGATTGAGAACTGTTATATGAAATATACAAAAGCTCAATGAAAATATCTAAAAATAAAAACGTTCACAATTATTTACAAGAAATTCTACAATGGATAATCTCTCCTTGTGTACCTCTTTCTAATGTACTTACAGATTAAACATTCCTAAAATGATACAGTTCACTGTAGGCGAGAAGCATCTCAATTTATTTGAAGGCGCTTCAATGTTTAATTTTCAGGAGACTTCCCTAACCTTCCAGGCACTTAACTCCACCATTATGATCAACATCATTACTTTACCCAGATGATTCCACTGTTGGCGAGCCCATATAACCTCTCACTGAATGGGAAGGCCTTACTAGGACACTAGCTTACCTTCCCTTCACCAAGTGCACTGGGCTTCTCAAATCCCAACTCTCCAAACAAGCTGCATAAACTGGGCAAGCTATCAAAACTCACTGAGAGTATTACCCTGGTAACCTAGCACACACTGGATTCAGTGCTGGTCATTGACAGAAACTGCACCTCACTGAAAGTCTGCGCCAGAGACAGAGACTGAACTCTAGAAAAACACAGTAATAACATTTCTCTAAATCTATGTTTTCAAAAGTGGAACCAGAGGTTAATTTTGAGGATTTCAGATAAACTGGCACCAGATGACGACTTAAGAAAAGAAAGCTCCTAGATCGATCTATTTAGTATATCAATACCTTAAATGACTGCAGTGTCTAATACCATGGAAACCACTATATCTGGGGCTCTAAACCTATGCTTGAACCTTTCACCTTTCAGACCCATTAGACAAAATACAACTAAACCTGACCTACCTACTCCTGTATGTACCATACATTGTAAAGAACAAGTGTACTAAGGAAAAGGAACCATGCCTCACAGATCCAGCATCGCTATGCAGTGTCACAATCGTGGGCACGTCCTTCCACATCTCTGACCTCTATTTCCTTGTCTGTGTATTCAGATGTCTCGGTTAAAAACTCTAAGGTTGTTTGTACAATGCAGTATTTCCTTGGTTCTTTTTATAGAACATGCAGAAGTCAAGCATCTGTCTCACAACTATGAAGATTAAGTCTACGCTTATACTAAAAGACATTTCTTCACACAACAGGACTACCATGTTCGTTCATTGTGTATACCCGAAACAGGAAGAAATTAAGGTAAAGGAAATACTTAATTTCTCTTTGGCAAGGGAGGAACCCACTCCCAGCTGAAGTTAAGGACTGTTGGCTAAACAAAAGTGGAAAACAGAAATACTTTCCTTCAACATGAGAATTTGGCACCTTTTATGACAGCAACAGCTCCAGGTTGTTATATGGAAAACATTCTTTAATGCTTATCCAAAATAAAATCACGATAGCTTTCTGAGGTCAACCATAATACCTCACTTACAAAATATTGCAAAATTGTGGCATTCGGTAGTAATCCATATATACATACATACATGTATATATGGCTACTGCATTCTTAAAACTACCACTAGATGAACATTTACTACAGCACACATAGTTTAGTGCATAACTCACCTGGACTAAATATATTAAGAATTGGGTCATGGCCAGGCATGGCAGCATACCTTTAATACCAGCACATGAAAGGCAGAGGCAGGTGGATCTCTGTGAGATCAAGGCTAGTCTGGTCTACATATCAAGTTCCAGGCCAGCTGCAGCTAAATAGTAAGACCACGACCCCCCAAAATCCCAAATAAATAAATAATTGGGTCATGAAGTATTTTGGTTTTTGTTTCTTTTTTTCTTTTTTTGAGACAGCATCTCCCTGTAGCCCCAGTTGGCCTGGAAACTCACTATGTAGACCAGGCTGGCCTCTAATTCTGCCTGCCTCTGCCTCCCAAGTGCTGGGATTAAAGGCATACACCACCATACCCAGTTGGGTCATGAAGTATTAACTGTAATACCATTACTCCTTCTATACTATGTTAAATCACAAACTCAAATTTTAGAAAACTCAACATTGTCATTACCCACTAAGAAAATGAAAAATTCTGTTTGAATTCTATTTGTGTGTGTGCACACGCATACATGTGTGTGGTACATGTGGGTATATGGCATGTTTAAATGTTTTGCAGAAGACAGAGGTTGATATCTGGTGTCTTCTTTGATAGCTCTCCACCTTATTTTTTTGGAACAAGATCTCTCACTTGAAACCAGAGCTCGCTGATCTGGTTAGTGTAGCTAGGCAGCTTGCACAGGGGTTCCCCAATCTATGATTCTGAAGTACTAGGATTGTAGACAGGCTATCACACCTGCCTGGCAATTTGTGAGTACTGGAGATCTAAATCCAGGTCCTCATGCTTTAACAAATGAGCCATCTCCCCAGCCTTGAATTATAAGCCTTGTGTCTTAAAGACACAAAAGGATTTTCCATTTACCAAAGGATTTTTTGGTCTAGAGATTTTTACTTTCAGGTAAATGATACCATACTTACTTATCCAAGACCTGTGGATCCTCAGGGCTCTTATTTTCAAATTCTAAAAGTTCAAGAAAACTCTGCATGTACCTACAAAACAAAAGTTGCCATGTTAGCTGCCCATCTGATATCCACTCTCCCTTACCCTTTTCCAAGAGTACTCCAAGTTTTCACTCAGGTTTCACCCTATCCAAACAAGCAGCTCAAGTGCTTGGAGAACTTGATGCCGCCAAAGCCCATGGGTAGTCCCATTCTTCTCTGGGGGAAGACTATTTCTCCTGTCAATAATTATTGGTATAATGGCCCAGATCTAAGCCTACAAACCAGTGCAATCCTTGGGCACAGAGACTGACTCAGGAATAGGCACAGAGCTGAGGTTCAGGCTGAAAGAACAGAGATGCCTTGCTGGACATCTCTGGGAAAGAAATCAACATGCTCAGTCTTGTAAAGTGTATTATGGGATATGCAATCTGCAACTGCTACAACTAGTCTTGCCACCTAGAAGGAGTCATCTGAAAAGGAAGCCAACACTAGCAAAAGCATGCCTTTGATAGCTTCATGACTTTCCAGTTCAAACAGATAGGATTCATCCTACTCCTGGCCCTTCTAGTTGTACAAGCCCAGGTTCAGCTGCATTGCTGACTATTACAAATACATCCTAACTAATAGTCCAAGTCTAAAGTTTGATTATTCCAAAAGTACACAAAATTTTAAGCTCCTGTGTGGTACTGAAGTGTACGCCAAGCATTCAGAAATAAGAAAGCTTATTCCAATAAAGAGGGATATTCCAATTACAGGCGTATGAGTCTCTGCTTTGGGGCTTAACATATCCCAAAAGAACCCTGTGTTCTAATAATTTCTAACAGTTCATGACCACTAACCCTATTATAGAGGATATGGACACTCCAGTAACTAAATATGACTGTTACACATAGAAATAGATAAATAAGAATGGCATTTTGATTCATCAGCCTCACATGAACCTTCTGATGATGCATCTGACAGTAAAGTGCACTCGTCTTCCAATCTTTTTAAGTTTCTGGGCACAAAAGCCTATGGGTTAGGTATTATTAAAATTATAAGGTCAAAACACCCTCAAAGATCAGGGTTAGCCAGGCCCAATGAGGCTGTCCATCAGCCCTTCCACACATGAGCAAACTTAGGCAAGCTCCAGTCCTTTCCTAAGATGAAAGTGCTTTGAAGAGGAAGGTTATATAAATGGAGAAGAGTCCGAAGATTATGCTGAGATTCACAGCCTGAAAAAAAAAAATCAAGAAAGCAGGAAGACCATAAGGTAGCTGAGAGAATGGTGCTAGAGTCAACATTACGTATAAAACCCACTTTTAAAAGCAAAAAAAAAAAAAAATGAGAATGGCACATAAATGCATACTCCTAACCCCAGGAAACTAATAAGACAATTAGTAAAATGACAAGCACTACCTACTGGGAAATATTATTAGATCGATGCTAAAGTTCCTGAATGTGACAATTATATCATGGTTTTCTAAGACTTAGCCCAAGAGATACAAGTTGAAGTACGTGGGAGCAAAGGGGCATAATGTGTCAAAATCACCCCAAGTGATTCAAGAAAAAAATGTACGCTTGTGTGATATCATTCTAAAGAAGGAACAATAAGAATCACTAAGACTGCTGATATTTATTTGGGAACAGTACTGTAATTGGAACACATATACTATATTCATCTATGAGTGTGCTCAAAGGGGTTGAGGCAAGGAGACCTTTTAAAGAAAAGGTGATCACATTAGATTTTTGCAAACAATCATCTTTCGTTACAATGACTGATAACAATGGTGGAACATGGTGAAGGTTGAACAGTTACTGGCCAGAGGGTCCTGCAGCAGTACTTTCTTTATAAGGTTGAAGTGGCTTCTCTACAAGCTTGTATGTAGCTTCCCCTACAATCTTTTATGCTATTCACAACGGGCAGCCATGCAGAAGAACTTTCCTTCATGACTTCCTAACTGCAGCAGGTCCATTTTGATGGTGAAAACTTTTAACATTTCTTTCACACATGTGTGTCATATAATATATGCACATACATTGATACATGCACATACATTGATACACACATATATGCATATCCATGTTCTCTCCCCCCACACATGTTAAGAAAGACAGAACATACAAACATGAATGAGGAAAGAGCCAATGTAGCCAAATGTTAGTAATCAGTGAATTTGGGTGAAGGAATACGGCAGTGTTTTCTACAATCCTCGAGCAGGAAATTATTTTTCAAGATGGAATGTATATGAAACAAACAGGAAGAAACGCATGAATGTGTTGAAGTAGATATGGAAGAATAGTGGGATGCAAAGAAAAGATTACACAAATTAAAGTCTACACTTTAATTTGCCAGTGTGGTACAAGACAAAGATGCATCTGTTATTCACTCCTGGTTCCTGTTACACTTCCCAAACCTTCAAATTTCCAGAATGACTGGAGTATATTTTGTTACTCATAAGAAGCACCTATTGATCTCATCAGCGTTTATGCTAATGAAGTGACTCGGGGGGCCTCCAGACAGTCTAAAATACTGCTGGTCAGGACAATAACCAATTAACTAGAAAGCTTTACCTTTTAGCCCTACCCTCAACCTCTGGGGAGGCCTAGAAATTAAGATCTAGAAACAGTGCTGAATTAGAACATTCTGAAAGCTTTGTGCTGAACAAATGGAAGTCCTGATTAGGGCACACACGAAGAGGCCATGGAAGCTCCAAATCCACAGCCACACTTTGTCCTATGTATTTTTTCCATTTGGCTATTTTTGAGTTATATCTTTTACAATTTATCTATAAAGATAAGACAGTGTGACCCTGAGGAGTTCTGTGAGCCATTCCAGCAAATTAAGAAATCTCAAATAGTGTCATGGAAACTCAATTTACAGCCAGTCAGTTAAAAGCACAGACGATCCAGGATTTTCAGTTGGCATTTGAAGTGGGCTGTCAGTCTTGAGGGACTGAGCCCTTAAATGTGGAGTCTGTGTTGACTTCAGATACTTAGCATTGGGGCTGAACTGAGTTGCTGAGATCCAGAGAACGAGAAATGTTTGGCGTTGAAGAACACTGCAGAGGCAGCAGTTCACTCTCAAGTGTCTGAAGCAACTATTACAAAAAGCAATGAAAACTGGTAACTGCCACCACCCTACGTAGAACCCTCACTATAGTGGTCCCCGCTACTGACTTATTCATTTTATTTAATTTTATTATTTTTATTTTATGTGTATAAGTCTACTGCCTGCATGTATATAAGTGCACCTGTGTTATGCAATGTCCACAGAGGTAAGAAGAGGGCATCAGATCCCCTGAAACTGGAGTTACAGATATTTGTTAGCTACCGTGTGGGTGCTGAGAATTGAAGCCGAGTCCTGTGTAAGAGCAGCCAGTGCTCTTAGCTGCCGAGCCATCTCTCCAGTCCCCTTTTTAAATTTTATTTTTATGTGCATGACTGTTACGCCTGCATGTATGTAAGTGCAATGCCCTCAAAGGTCAGAAGAGGACATCAGATTCCCTGGACTGCAGTTTTAGACAGTTGTTAGCTGCTATGTGGGTTCTGGGAATTGAACCTGGGTCCTCTGGAAGAACAGCAAGTATTCTTAACCACTGAGCAAATTCTCCAGCCCTCGCTTATTCTTTCTGCTGCAAAATCTCCAGTGATGGTCTTGAAGCAATAAAGAAATCCCATGCAAACAAGTACTTGTTGTTCTTTCCTTCTCAAACAATGAATCCAGATCAGAATGCAAGTATGGTAGCAAATCCTTGGTCATTGTTTCTTCATTTTTCCTACAGCCTAAGGACTCTGCACCTCACAGCCAGGAGCTGCTGCTTTTCTGGAAAAGGGAATAGGTATTAAAATAGTGCTTCTCAGATCCTTGCCCTTAAGAATGCTCTGTATTATTATTATTACTGAGGACTGGGCTGCTGAATGTCCATTCTGTCACTAGCCAGGTCACCATGAACTCTCTAAAGTCAAGCTAGTGAAGCATTCCCATTTTCCTTTCAGTTGTCCACAGTACCTTCTTAAGTGCTCTCCTGGTCCTCTATACTACCAGTCAGTTCCACCCATCAAGGGGCAGTACAGGACCACAGCTTGCACGCTCTGCCCCTCTTCTGTGCTCCCACAACACTGTTCCTGATTGGCAGCATATATCCAACCTGATCCCTAAGCTCCTCCAGCTTCCTCCAGCCAGTTCTATTATACTTTTATATCGGAGTAAACAATCATATGCAAACCTTTGACTAAGAACATTCCCTCAGTTCTTATGGTCTACCACTCAGGAATCTCGCCCTGCTTACCTATTGGACAGTTTTATCACCAATTCCACTCCCTCAGATAAATAACATATGCTTTTACACATCACAGCTATAACTCATTTCACTTTGTCAAGTGTTTTCAAAGGGCAGATGAAGCACAGCATGGAGCTTATGGAGCTTACAATGTGGGGTTCCCTTTTAAATGACTTGATTTGTTCTAAAGAGTGCGGCCTTCATGGAAGATCTTTAAAATGAAGAGAAAAAAGAAGAGCAGGGCTGAGAAGTTATCAAAGTGTAAAACACCTTATCTAAAGGAGGGCAGATGGCCAAAGCATGAGTTCGAGTTGTAGTACACATAAAGTGGATATGGTGGCCCATGCTGGTAATTCCAGTGCCCAGGAGACAAGAGGGTCAGAAGTTCAAGGTCACCCTGGGCTATATATTCAAACAAGGCCAGTCTTGGATATACGAGACCCTGTCTGAATAATACATGAAAGGGCAGGTCCACTGATATGGGACCATAGGACCACGGCACTGCAATTTCTTTATATTGTTTTCTGCTTTCTAATTTTTTAACAAGAAACTGTTGATAGCAAGAAAAAAATTAAAAGTCAAGAAATTGTCTATTATGATTTGGAATATAGCACTTTAAAAACAAAGAGTTAAAAGAAAAGTTTGTAATGGCATGGAAAACCCAGCGATCCTGAATTACTCATTTCTAGACAGACAGTATGTGCAGTTTTGTGGAGAATGATTCCAATGCTAAAATGTGCAGAGCACTGTGGGATGATCCATTTTAAGCCACAATATTTACTTACCAACTCTGAACCAACCCCACTGAAGGGCGGTTCAGCAAATTATCTGGCAAAAGATTAACTTCTCTCATTGTGTTAGCCAGTCGCACAGGAAGTTCCTTTCGTAGAAACATGTATGAAGTTTTCTCACATGCATTATCTCTTCCTATTAAGAGATGAAAATAGTCCATAAAATTAACATTGGGAGAAATAAAGTCCTCTCACGTTAACATAATTACTACTGGCTGGGGAAAGGAGAAAATGAAGTAATCCTGCAGTTTCTAGCTAAATTTTTATCCTCTGAAACAGCAAGTTTAAGAAAATAACTTAATTAGAAGAAAAAAAAAGAGCATTTATTCCAAGAGGCAACCTTGAAAGCAGTTTTTTCTTAACACAAATATGTTCCTAGTGGTACCAGCAGCAATATAAAAGTGACCTGGGATATAATCTGAGTTTGTTTTCAAATACACACTGTGGGAAAATTGCCAAGCACAAAAACAGTAGAACATGGAAATCTACTCCTGTTCACAGGGGTTTCCAAGAGGCAACAGATCCATTCATTTCATAAATTTTCACCTATTGCGTGCCAAGTGTGTCTTAAGATTTTTCTTCTAATGTCTTTCTTCAGGAACCACAGCTTTGCCACTCTGGAAGCAGAGTTAGGAGGCTCTGTAATTCCAAACAAGTGGCTCTGAGACATAAGACTGCTGTGTCCCAAAGAATCAGCTCACAGTGCACTCACAGGTGAAATGATCCGAGAGGGGAAGGTACACCACTGACTATAAAGAAGGCTAGTGAGGCAACTGCTCTGCCACTGAGCCATGCTCCCACATACGCACAGATATATGACAATAATGATGAGAGAGACCACAAAATTCAGAGGAAACGGAGGATCAAAGGCGCATTTACAGGAAGAGAGGGAGGGGTGGAAACGATATAAATACAGTACTCATGTATGAAATTCTGAAAAAAAAAATTTTGAAAGGTCAGTGAGGTAAGCCAGGCAGAGCATGAGCTCACTCACATGTGGAACCTCAAAAAGTTGGTCTTCTAGAAGAAACTGAAAATAAAATGGTGGTTCCACAGGTTGGGGATAGCAGGGGCATGTTACTGATGGCTACTAAGCTGAAGTTAGGAGAAGTTCCGGCGCACTGTTGCACAACATGGTAACAACTGTGTATCTGAAGTTTCAAAACTAAAGGGACCTATGAAAGTTTTTGTCACAAAGATAGGATTAAATGTTTGACAAGATACATGCTTAACCTGATTTAAAACATTATGCAACCTAATTATGCACTGAATATTGCATATTACCCCAGTAATATGATTAATATGATTAAATTTAGTTATTATATATTAGTGAAAAATAAAAGGTAAAATAAAGATGAGGTCTGGGGATCTCCTCGAGCTGGTTGTACATAACGTTCACATAAGCAAAGCAGGTTTGAGAAAAGGCACCTGGCCACCTAAAAGGGGAACCCTGTTCCCTTCCTCTACACTGCTCTGAGGCCAGAACAGTTCTAGGCTCAGGCTTGCCAAACCTTATAAACTCAAGGGCTAGGACAGAGGCAGGGCAGAAGAGACGTGAGCTTTGGGGATAGGAATACCCTCTAGCCCCAAGTCTGCCACTTTGGAGCTGTGAAACTGTTGGTTAGCTTCATCACTCCTCTGAAACTCAGCTGATTTAATCCGAAGACAGGAGGGTGGGGGGTATCAAACTTTCTAAAGGCCACATGAGATAACATGTAACACTGGTCCTTCCCTACTGTGATATTTATGGCTCCATCCCATTCCCCTAACACTGGCTAGGTTTTTGGATGTTTTACACTCCCTGGAGTTCTTTCCAAAATGTGAAACATGGGGGGGGGGGGGTGAGGGCAGGCCCAAGGGACGCAGTGCCAACTGGACACTTGTGTCCTCCAAATTCTCCTTATTGTTCCCTCTGGAATAGAGGCAGCATCGGGGAGGTTCAGATGCCCAATTTTCCTAACAATTTACTCACTTCTGGGTTTTCTTTTTCTCTCCTCCGCCAAGTAGGACTTGAAACAAAAGAATCCACTCTTGAAAGTCATCTGTAGATCTTTTCTTCCTCACTGACCTCGATCCCAATTCCATATTCAAACAAGTTAGCATGAAAGTTCATCTTAAATCTTCATTTCCTTCCTTCTAACTGAGTATACTGAGTTTTCCATTTTATTGAATGATTGTTGTATTTCATGCAGAATTTCTCAATTTCAATCATCTTTAGACTCTCTACTCCACCAGCACTCCTTATAGTCCCCCACTGGAATCCATACATTCTTTCATCTGTGTTAATGTCTATTGTGTCAAGTTAGTGTTCCCAAATGTTCCTCAGTGCAGGTTTAATGAATGATTCTTTTACTTTTCCCTTACCATTCTGATATATACTGTAGTTCGCAAATATCCACTCTAAGTAAGAGAAAAAGGGTTGTGTCCCAGAAACAAGCATCCAACAGCTATTCTCTAGAGATGATTCTGGCTGTTTTGTTTCCAAAATATATTATTCCTAAATGTTGTACATAATTTTAATTTCAAATGTACTAAGACATTGGTGTTGGTATTGTCACAGTCAATCACATTATAAAAGGAAGGAGTTCAAATATAAATCTGGATTTTTTTCACAGACCAGGAGAAACACTCTACATTCCAGTTAAATACACAGGGGGAAAAAAGTACCCTTTAAGTTAAGCACAGAGAAATGTTCTCACTATGGGATGACAAAGATCAAACTTGAGTCAGGCTCTTTTGAATCCTATCTTTGAATAGGCCCAGAACTTGCTCTCTATGGTAACCTGCTTAGGTCAGTTTTAACAACAATTTTAGCAATGCTCCTCTGTTCCTGGGGTCTGATTCTACGCTGGATAAGTGATCACTCAGACTGTTCTCAGCATGTCTAGTTGACCCAGTAAGCAAGAGCTTCATCACTGATTCCACTTAGTCATGTTTCACCCCCACTGGCTTCCAATCCTGCTCCCGGGCTATAAATCTCCACTTATCCATGTGGCACTTGAATTCGAGCCCCATCTCTCTCTCGTACTGCAAAATCCCACTGCAGTGGTCATTCCTGAATAGTCTCCCTTACCATCTTTCAGAAAGATTATGAATAATTTCTTCTTTAACAGGGACAAGGGAGTTCTGGAATGAGAAAAAACACAAGAACCCTGTAGTGCTGAACTGGAATTGAGTGTCAGCATGAACTCACGATATCAAAAACCTGAGGTTTTCTGGGTAGTCAAAGTTTGCATGCTAAACTTTCCCAGTCCAGGAGCAACAGACTGGAAGCATGGGATGTGACTGAAGTGGGGCAGCGGTCAGCAGGAGCTAGCCAGCAGGCCAATGTTTCTTTGAAACCCACAAGACCAGGTGGTTCCAGAATGGAAAGGTTTCAAAGTTTTTAAAAGGTAAAAAGGAGTATGTGCCATGCATATGTAATATGGAATACTATACAGATATAATACAACCATGGAAAATATACTGACATTTACACTAATTAGGATAAAGCCTAATATTTCAAGTCAGTTGACTCACATCAGATTCTGCCAAACAGTGAGTTGGGCATCCAAACTTGAAGTTCTATCTTTAGAACTTTTAGACCTCACAATTCAGGACAATAACAAGATCAGTTGCTAGAGCTAGACTTGTGTTTGAATCTTAAGCATTTGGAAGCTTCTTTATCCTTCTACATCTTACTGTAACCATCTATAAAGTAAGAACAGTGCCTTCTTCAGAGGATTAGTGAGAGCTTAAGTGTGCTTAACATTGAACATTGATACATTCCTTAATTTGGTAAGAGGAACTCATTAAATAGCTATCCTCAGTGCCTGCTGATGATCAAGCACAATGGTTCAAAGCCATGGGAGCAAGATCAAACCTTCTGATATGTGCTCAATCCTGAGAGTATGACTGCACTCTGGATTGGTGTGAGCCTGAGCTCATCTGACAATCTTACATCACTGTCAAAAACATGAAGATATACTCAGTGTCCTTATTGTTGTTCACTACATTAGAATACAAGTCCTCAATGCTTATAACAGTCAATTCTCTGCACTGTTTAGAAAACTCAACCCTCACACATGAGCAAAGAGAATCAATTTCAGGAAGCATTTCACTCTCGAGTTGCATTATCAGCCTGTTACAAGCCCACAGAAAGAAATATTGTCTTGATGTCCCCCACAGCACCTACCACAGGATCTTGCGTAGTCTATTCCCAATGACTTCCTGGAATTCTCGCTCATGCTTTCAGAAGTTTGTACTTTTAATAAAGAGTAGCTGAAAAATCTCAGGTTTTACCTCCTACATTCTAATTTAGCTTTAAGGACAAATTTCCTGAACTTAGATACCTTAATTATATATCAGCTTAAACAGGAGGAGAAGTCTTTTTAGTTAATTAGTGAACCTAAAAATAAATCTGAATTTTACAACTTTTCTGTGGCTTTACTCATATACATTAAAAGAATTGTATCCCAGATATTAATGTTGAATACTTAGTTTAAATCAAAGGGTTCTAACAACCATTTTTATAATAAATGTATCAAAAAAAACATTGGTTTTAAATGGATGTCCTCTCAAAAGTGTTCTATTTTTCCAAGTCTTTCCCAGCTATTCTTTATAATTATCTGACTTCATTATTCCCCACATACTTGGCTTCTCTGCATTCTTTAATTTTGATTTTCTATTTTTATTCTACGTTTAAGATTTTCCTACTATTTAGAAGAGGAAACAGCGAGGGGGTTGGAAAATTCTGACACAGTGAACATTAGTCACTAACTTTACACGCATGGGTGTTTGCTTTGTCATCCCAGGTTCATGATTCTTTAATTCTCTTTTGCTTGTTTGTTTGGGGTGCTGGGAACTAAACCCAGGATCTTATGTGTGCTCCACCCCTGGTCTTTTTATTTTTTAAACTTTGTCCTTTCATTAAAAAATTAGAAGGCAGTTACTATGTTTGCAAAAATGTGTGGTTTTCCCAGTATAGGAAAGGTTATACGCTTTATATGCACCAAGATATAGAAGATGGACGTAAAAATACAAATGACTTTCAGTTTAATTTGGGGAGCCCTCCTTGTGGAGGAACCAAGAAGTAACCAGAAGTATTTGTCTAGCAACCTGAGAGCAAGAGTTCACAGACAGGATTTTTCCATAATGGCTTGTATTTTTAGTGAGTCTTTAATCTTCTTTTCAAGTAATCTACTGGAGATAATAAAAAGTTTTCTTCTTCAGTTAATAAAATTACCTAATAAGCATCTTATAATTAAAACAGAAGGCTGCATGCAGACCAGTTCCGTGATCAGTCCCAGCAACAGAGACCAAGGCTCTTAAAATGTACTCTCCTCTCTGGATTACTTGAAGGGTATCTCTGTCCCCCTCTTTCATCTATAGTACTTGCTGTGGATTGGCTAGACAGTGACAGGAGGGAGGTAAAGGAATGGAAAAGGAGACTAATAAAGGAAAAAGTACTGGCAAGGCGTGAAAAACCAACAGAATGATCCAGCTCATTCTGCAAATGGTGCTTTTTTTGTTAACATTGTCAACTAAATGCTGGAGTGTATGATACATTTTTTCCATTAATCATAGTAAATTGGAAAAAAATAGAAAATAATTTAGGAGTAGTTCTTTGTCTTCTTTTCTCCAATTGTATTTTTAAGATTTTAATCTTTTGAAAACACTGAATTTTAAAATCATAAATAATTAATCACTGGACTTATAGGACTAAATAATGCTTAACTGAATAGTCCTTCAAAGGCAAGAACATGAGTATGAGTGGAGAAACAGCAGTTCACTGTGCTGTCCTTTAAAAGCATCGCTTTTAAAAAAGACTTCAAGGCTTGGAGGCAGCACAGTCACTAAAGTGTTTGTCACACAAGCTTGAGGACCTGAGCTTGAGCCCGGAAACCCAGGGGAGAAACCAGTATGGTGGTACACACTTATAATCCCAGCATTGAGGGGGAGAGGTCAGAGACAAAGCAGATCTCTGGGGCTCACTGGGAGCCAGCCTAGCCTCCAGGCCGATGAGAGACCCTGCCTCAAACAAAAAAAAGTGGATGGAGGTGGGGGTGCTGGAGAGATGACTCAGAAGTTAAGAGCACAGGCTGTGCAGTCATGAGAACGGGCAAATCCTAGCACCCATATAAGCTAGGTATCCCACAAAGGTCATTAACTCCAGCAACAAGAGATCTGATGCCTTCTTTTGGCCTCTCTCACACGCTTTATTTCACATCCAGTAGTGGCATTTCATTGCCTGAGATGCTTGACAATTTTGTTTTGTTTCGATAAACCTACTCCTAAATTTAAGAGGATGGCACAGCCATCATAGAAAATAGGATGAAAGTTCCTGAGGGGGGAAAAAATTTAAGGCTAGGGAAATGGATCATTTGGTAAAGTACTTGCCTTGCAAGCATGAAGACCTGAGTTTGATCCCCTGAAACCATGTAAAAAAAGAAGCAGGACATGGTAGCACACACAATCTAAGCACTGGGGAGGCAGAGACAGATGGATCCTGCTCAGCCAGCCTTGCCTCATTTCATATGAGAAATGAGATCAGTGTGTTGAAGGAGTACCTGAAATGTCATGTTTATTGCAGTACTGTTCACGATTGCCAAAAATGGAAACAAATTGTGTGCCAATGGATAAATGGGTTTAAAAATGCATATACACAATGGACTATTATTTAGCTATAAAGAGAAGGACATCTTATCATTGTAACACCATCTAATATAAGAACTCATTTGGGGAAAGTTAAATATTAATTTGGTTTTCGGGGGGATAGGGTTTCCCTCTAGCCTCAGCTGGCTTGAAACTATGTAGACCAGGCCTGCCTCTGCCTCCCAAGTCCTGGGATTAAAGGCCTGTGCCACCAGTCCCAGTTTAAATATTATTTTTTAATGAGCTCTTGTTATACTGTTCAAGCTGGCCTCAAACTCTTGGGCTCAAACAATACTCTTGTCTCAGTCTCTTGAGCAAATGGGGCTTCTGGTTTATGCCACCACACCTGACTGAATATTACATATTACTGCATCAATGACACATTTCCCAAGTGCAGTAACTGTTATCATGGTTACTCCTATGCGTTGGGCATATACACTTAAACATTCAGAGGTAAAGAGGCACGATGTATGCAACTTACTCTCAGCTCAGCAAAAAAAAAAAAAAAAAAGACCTTATACATGTGAGAGGGAGGAAAAGAGTGAATGGCGATGGGGATGGAGAGAGGGGAGAGAGCAAACTGATAAAAGCTCACGGAAAAGCCGCCGACAAAGTGCCAAGGCCTGTTAACCCTATTATTCTTGCAGCTTTCCTCAAGGTATGAAATTTTTCTAAATAATAAGGGAATGAGAAAATAAACCACGACGTTGTATGTTTATATGGGAAAACATGCAGTTACTTAGTTTTTAAAGAAAAAAAATCTTTGACAACTATGATGATTCTATTCTTTAAAACAACCTACCACGGGCTTTCTAGTCTAAAAACCCCTAAAATCTCATATATAAACATGTTACTAGGTACAGATCTCCCTAATGGGGTATAATCCCATGGTATCTTTCATGTAATGATTTTCATTCTTCTGACAGGAAAATGGGCCACAAGGTGATGGGATGGGATTCTTCATTGAAGCAGATGAGTGTAATAGAGCCCTTCTCTTAAGGACACTAGTGTTATCTGTGTGAAGGGAAAGTAAGCAGTGCCCACTGGTCCCTTGCCCTCCATCAGCAGAAGAGCAAGCCATCTGCCCCTCTGCATAACAGCCAAAGCCAAAGACAGTTCTGAATAGGTTTCAATGTGGGCTCACAAATTGGGCCTTCCCTTGGATAGAGCCTCTGTCACTCCCAAATCACTGAGTCTTGTCTTTTGGGTTCCAAGATTCCTCGGATCCATTAGCACAATACCTGGAATATTCTAAGTTTTCAATAATGTTTTCTGAATGTAACTGAAAAGCAAAACCCCTAGTAAGTTTAAGTATAAGCAAGTATATACTTAAGTGTAAGTTGTTTCATAGCAAATAAAATTCAGGGGTTCAAGACAGGATTTGCTAATAATGGCACAGTCCTCTTTAGATCAACTTCATTCTACATATTTGGTTACAGGTATTGCAATCCTTAAAATTAGAAGAGCCAGGCCAGGCATAGTGGTGTACACCTTTAGTCCCTGCAGGTAGAGGCAGGTGAATCTCTGAGAGACTGAGGCCAGCCTGGTCTACATAGTGAATTCAGGCCAGCTGGGGCTACAGGGAGACCCTGCCTCAGAAAACCAAATAAAATTAAAGAGCCAAAAGTGAGCTAGGAAAAGTGATAGTACGCTGGCAGTAGCAGTCAACAGCAGGGCGTCAGACCAGAGAACAGCAAGTACGGGGGGAAACAGAACTTAAATCAGAGTTTGCTAGAACAGAGCATGTCACAATCATCAGGCAGCTGAGGGCACCACACATTCACATCTATCTAATTCTAGAAGGAAGTTAAGGCTCTAGTTCTAACAGTAAATTGGTAAGCACAGGCTGCCTCGTTGTCATGGAAGCGAGAATAGTTAGGTAAAGGTCACACGGTACCCATCCATGATGTTCACTGAGGCAAAATGTTTACTGCATTACCACAGTAAATGAAGAGAGCTCAAAGCCAGTCACACTCATAGCACAAATCATCTAAACACGCTCCTTAGATCCATGTTCCTTAGAAAACAAACGGTTTATACAGTGGAGACCTTCAGCCTACAACCTTGAAAAAAAATCCAAGGTTAAGAGCTCCCTATCTAGCTTTTATTCTTAGTTGGGAATTAGTTTCGTGTAGAAAATGCTATGCAGTTTGTAATTCACGAGCAACATCTGCTGAGAGCCTGCCATGTGTCACACACTGTGCTGTGCACTCTTGAGCTCTCAGTGCTGCAATCCCACCTGAAATGCTGTTTTTTCTACTGTGCAGAAAGAGTCTGAAGTGTAGTGGGATTTGGCATCCCAAATTAAGACCTGAGTATAAGTCTATATACTCAATTTCTCGTATTTCCAAGACAATTCAGCAAATTAACAAGCAATAATCTCCAGAATTAGAAGTCTTATTTCAATGTAAGAAAATGGAGTAGGTACAAACCTGAAAGCTCTGAAATGATACAACTAGAAAACCCTTAGAATTCGATTATTCCATTTTCTGACTGTGTAACAGAACAAATTTAGACAAAACAAAATTACTTCTAGAAACATTTGTTCTAAGGAATTGCACTGGGACAAATGGAATATTATGTTCAACTGAAAAAAGCAGAGGTTTAAAAGTTCAATCTATCTGTATTTTACCTGTCTGTGGTTTTGTCCCTAGGTTTGATTAGGCTAAGAGATATAAAGCCATCCAAACTTTAATTTCTTCATCCAAGAAATGGGAATACCTACTTCATATGATGTTATGAAAATCATAGTAAACCTGCATACAACTATATCTAACAGAGAAATCTAGAGAGCAGTACTAGGAGTAAATAGGCAAAGAAAGAAGGTGAAGGGGAAGAAAGCTCACACCTTTACATTTGTTCTCTGTGTGTTCTCCATCCAGAATACCTCTGATGACACTTCAGAGAAAGGACAATTAGGTTAACACCTCACATATTCCCAGAAAAAAAAAAACTTATTTCAAAACCTTTAAAAGAGAGGTAGGAATAGCAGAAAAGACTCTATAAAATCACACAAGTTGCAATTTTTTCTAGCATTTATAAGTTTATGTGTTTGTCCCAACTTCTCATGTACATGAGCTCCTCAAAGAAAGTGACTATGCCTTGGCAATTTTCTAATGCATCTCAATTTCCATTTAATTCCCAATCCAAACCTTTCAAGTAATGCTGACAAGACTCCACAGTGACTTAGGTATAACCTTCAGCATCTCATAGACTCTGTCCCTAAAATGACCTGTGATTCTTGGACTTGAGCAAAAACCGACTGATCTGACGCTGTGGCTCTTACCTTATTATGAGAGCACATTATAATCACCTGGGTACAAGCACCAGCGTCTGCACACTGCTCTCCGAGACAGAGCTAAGAGGCTTAGGTGGGGGGGAAGGCACTACGCAGCTCCCAAGGTGATTCTCCTGAGCAGCTAAGAACCACTGGCCATGGGCCAACATCTAATCTTACACAAATGAATGAGAGAAAGCAAATCAAAGAACTCAGACTCAAACAGGTGCTCAGAAGCATCCGAAATTGGTCTAGTTGGCCCAAATATTGTTAGTCTTTATTTTCATGTCCAACCTTTCTTCCATCCTCTTAGGATACCTTCACGACCAGCAAGCCTCTTTTTTCCCCTTTTCTCTTTTAGATGAGCCTAAATGACAAAGATGAAAACTGAAGAAATTCATGAAGGAAATTGATTGTGCTTCCCAACGTGGTAATGCCTGCCAAGTGACTGCACTCCTGTTGGTCCTCTCCTTCACTTACACTCGGGCCCAAACCATCACCTACATTTCCGTAAAAGGAGTGCTAAAATGACCAGCTACACAGATACCTGCTCTGCCATCTACTACACATAGAAGTGATTTTTCACCTGTCAGAATTGCAGTTTCCTACTTTGTCAAATGGACATGACTGCTGTGAGAATTAAATGGTACCATATTCTATACCAAATCTTGGTAAGTATTCCGTGAATGCTAGTGGCATCTACTGAATCTTTTCCAGTGGTCAAATAAAGACTAATTTTACTTCCTTCTGGAATAGTTTCACTGAAGCCAAGCTCAGACTAAAGAAGAAGACAGAGTACAGAGGCCAGAGATGACATCTACGAAGTGTAAAGAATGTGTAAACAGCACCAACTACAGAATGAGTACAGTGTCAAAGACAATTTCTAGAGAATAAGGGATTCAGTGGAAGGCATCAGCCTTCTCCAGAAGGGTTTGTTACAAATAACAATGCATGCCTACTTCAGTACATGTGTGACAAGTATAGGAATAGTGGAACAATGACCACCTTGCTTTCTATTCAAATGCAGTCAGGAAAAATTAACCCAACCAATACAAAAATCCAGTCAAGTATCAAGAAATATCTGAGACCAAACTTAAGGAAACATTGTATGTTACTAGAGCAGATCCAAGAAAAAGTTCAGGTAGAAGCCTGAAGGTGTGGTGGCACACTCCTGTAATCCCTGCCCTCATGCGGAAGCTTGCATGGGCACTGGTATGAAACTATACCAGTTGTTGTAGAAAGATAGGTATGTTACAAATTTCAAAGGGCCCTATTGTTTTCTGGTCAACAGCACATGGGTAAATGTACTAAACTTCATGGTGTGGGAAAATGTAGGAGAGTTGATCATTCCCAACAGTAAGACTATTGTATACTGACCTCAATGCAGGAATAGGACAGAAAACATCACTGGTACAAATCAAAGGTTAAGGAAGAATCCCAGAACAAGTCTAAGAACAAAAATAAAATCAGAGCTATTATTTCCCTAGGGAAATAATACACCACTGAATTAGAACACAAAAGTATTCAATTAGAGGGAATGAATTAATACTGACCTATTTAACATAATTATTTCCTATAATTTTATGCCATTCATTCTGGCAGAAGGTACCGTCTTACAGATAAGATGAATCAATGATCAAGAGGATTCTTGTTGAGAGATGAAGGACAGCTAACATGGATCATAACCAAACCCAGGAAAAGAAGTCCGAAGGTAAATTGGCCTCTCCCTACCATAAAAGCAATAGGCTAACTGAAAATACTGCAATGCTAGTTTCAATCCCAGTTTACACAACAAAGATAAAAGCCTATGAATGCCAAGTAGCCTACCCACAGTCCTGCTGACATATTTTTATGTGTTACTTAATGTCTTCTTCATTGGCTAATTTACCAATATACACAAGGAATACATGCAAATGATTGAAAGTCCAGATTCTAGTTACTAAATATTCAAAGACACTTTATTTTTTTAACATTTTATTTATTATTTTTAAAATTTTATATGTATGAGTATATTGCTTGCATGTGGGTAGGTGCACCCGTGTCATGCAATGCCCAAGGAGGTCAGAAGAGGAGATTGGATCCCCTGGAACTACAGTTATGGATGGTTGTTAGCTGCCATGTGGGTTCTGGGAATCAAACCCAGGTCCTCTACAAGAGCAGTCAGTGCTCTTAACTGTGGCACCATCTCTCCAGCCCCTCAAAGACTGTACACAGAACAAAAAATGCAAGTAACATACCTAAGTAGTCAAAAAAAAAAAAAACCCTTTTAGTTCCTATGTTAGGCATTATACGATTAAAATCACAAAACCTCATTTTGGCAACCCTGTAGAGAAACAAGTACACTTAAACTTTGCTGACAGCTTTGTAAATTAAAGCTATAAATCCCTCATTGCCATTCACAGACAGTGTATAAGTAAACTACCAGCTTATCTGGAAAAGTCTGAGCCACCCCCAAAAGTCACATTCCAGCAGAGCCAGGCTGAGTGTGAGCAGGACACAGGACAAACAGCTTTATCATTTAAATGCAACTTAAGAGCAATCATTGCTCAGTTCTTTAAAGAGGGAATTCAATTGTCCTAGATCAGTGGCTGGCAAACCTTCAGTAAAGGACCAGAAAATAAACAATTTTTGGTTTTGTGAACCGTATCATACAGTCTCTGGCAATAACTCAACTGTGCTATTGAGGAGGCAGCCGAAGGTACAGAGTGTATGTATGGAATGAATGGCCTATCTATGCTCCAGTAAAACTTTATTACAAAAACAGGTGTTGTTAAAATCCACAGAGTAAACACAAAGAATGATTTCTAGTATAAACTACGGACTTTGGGTGATAATGATGGTTCATCAGTTAGAACAATGGTTACTGGCAGTTTCTCAGTGTCCCGCACTGGTACAGAGGTTGAAAACAGCAGAGGCTGTTTGGGGAGATGCATGGGAACTCTCTGTACTTTCTGTGTTTGCATAATTTTGCTGTGAATCTGAAGATATCCTTCAATGTCTATTAATTTAAAAAAAAGGAAAAAAGAAACAGGTTACAAAGCTAAAAAAGGGTTTACTCAGCCCAGAATAATTATTAAAGTAAAATAATTGAATGTACATATAATATAAAGAAAAATGAAAAGTTGTGATATTTTGTAACTACATTCAGTAACAAAACCAAGGTTTTCCTGATCTTGCCAACATTCTGATCATTTTCCCAAAAACCTACTAGGAGGAAACCATCCAGACATCACTATGGTCAGTAACTGAAGCTATACCTCCTCTTCTAAGAACCCTTACCATTGCTTGTGGGAGTTTAAACTGCTGTAACTACTATGAAAATTGGTATGGAAGTTCCACAAAAATGTGGGCCAGAGAGATGAGTCAGCAGTTAAGAGTACTGACTGCTCTTGCGGAAGACCCAGGTTCAGTTTCCAGCAGCAACATGGCAGCTAATAACCAACCATAACTCCAGTTCCAGAGGATTCAATGTCCTCTTCTGGCCTCTATGGACAATGCACAACACAGGAGCACTTACATATATGTAGACAAAACACTCATACACATCAAATAAAAAGAAATAAACAAAAAAATTAATGTGAGAATAGAATTCCTGTATGATCTTACTTAACTAATACACTCCTGGGTATATCTAAAGAACCCCAAGTTCTACCACAGATACCTGTACATATATGCTTTTTGCTGCACCATTCACAACCGCAAAAATTTGGAAACTACCATCAGTAATGGATAAGGAAAATGTAGCACATATACACGATTGAATTTTATTCAGCAGTAAAGAAAATGAGATTATGATATTTACAGAGAAATGTGTTGAATTGAAAATTATGGTAAGCAAAGTAATCCAGACTCAGAAAGACAAATACTGTGTTTTCTCCCATATGCAGAAGCTAGTTTTTAATTTTTGTATGTGAGGTGGGGGGTATAAGTAATGAAACTAGAAAGGGGACCATGAGGAGAAAGACGCTTAAGGGAGAAGAGAAAGACAAGGGTAATAGAACACATGTGACACGAAAGCAGATGGGGAGCTCCTGGGGGAGGAAGGGGGCCAGCACTGGGACAGGAGGAAGGGAAGTGGAGGGAGATAAACACAACAGAATATGTGTGAAAATGTTGTGTGTTACTTTGAAAAACTAATAAAAAGAACAGCATGTGAAACATTCAAGTGCTACAAAAGCAACAAAACCAGAGCTACAACTTCAGATACCTCAAGATGCCCCAGAGCCTAGTAAGTGCGGGAATGTGGAAACCCAGCCCCCAACAAATTGCAAAGGCCTAAGAGGCTATGTTGTTTTTTTCTTTAAATTTAAGTACTGACCAAGATGTAGTAATCTAAGTAAGATACCAAGACCCTAAATTATTCTCTCTCCTTCTGAATAGTTAGCTTTTGTCTCCAAACAGGTTGGTCTAATTCTTGGCAACCCCTCATAGCAACAAAAACTTTTCTACTTACGGAAAAAATCTGCTGCGCACATCTGTAAAGGTGCACAATAAACACCCTCAGAAAGAAGGATGAGATTGTTTTCCCCTTTTCCTAACACAGTCTTTGAATAAACCTTTTCAACTTCTCCAGGAATGAAATCACTCTTCTATCCACTAGTAATCAATTCAAAGAGCAAAATGACTTTAAAACCTGAGACTTTGCAGAGAGCAGGCATTTGGCACCGATGTCAACTTCTCAGTGGGTAACTGAATCTTAAAATACTTTCGAAAGGAAAACCAAAGGCAGCTGCTCTTAAACCTCAAGAACAGCAAGGAGAAGGGAACTGGCTGTGGCCTTCTAATAGCTAAAAGCTGTAGGATGCACAGAGCCAGTGTGATTACAGTAGAAATCAAAGTATGCTGTTCTGAGAAAAGATAGGCTTGCACAGCGGCCTGCTTTCTGGTGGTTTTACTTGGGAGATG
Source organism: Eospalax fontanierii (assembly GCA_035773235.1). Classification (NCBI taxonomy): domain Eukaryota; kingdom Metazoa; phylum Chordata; class Mammalia; order Rodentia; family Spalacidae; genus Eospalax; species Eospalax fontanierii. The sequence goes on along the minus strand of CM069525.1, from coordinate 21,964,041 downwards.
CTATAATTTTTACGTGGAGACACCATTCAAGTTTAAACTTACATAAACACTGACTAAAGTGACATAATATGTAATGACCACTGTGCCATTTACGGAGATCCCACTCTCTGCAGAGAAAATTGAACTGAGGACATCAAAAGAGGTTGCAAAGAAGCAAGAAGTCATGCTCTGGAAAGATATGACTTAAGACGAAAGAAAGACAGAAGCAAATATCTTTAATACAAATGAAGCTGTGTAAAAGGAACTGAGAAATAAATGTGTGCAGGGAGGGAATAAAAGTGGTTAAAGAAAGGGCCAGAAGTGGATGGAGTGAGGCTGAAAGATGAAAAGCAAGTCCAAATGAAAGTGTGAATCATTTCCTACCAACTCATTCAACATTCAAAAGGATCTCTCTTGAATTTATGTCATAACAGCCCAAGTTCACCTCTTCTTTTATCACTAGGAGAACTTTTAACTCAGAAATCTCTTAAGGGACAGGGGCTGGAGAGATGACTCAGCAGTTAAGAGCACTGGCTGCTCTTGCACAGGACCCAAGTTCGATTCCCAGCACCCATACGGCAGCTAATACCATCCAGAACTCCAGTTCCAGTTCTGACACTCTCTTCTGACCTCCAAGGGCATTGCACAACATGGGCGCACTTACATACATATAGTTAATACACCCATACATAAAAAATAATATATAAAACACTTAAAAATAAATAAAAGAAATCTTAAGGGACAGAACTGAAAGGCTGCACAAATGGTAAGTATCACCATAACATTAAAAGTCCCTCAAAGGCAAAATATTGCTCCAAAAATCCAGGGATATTTAAAGAAAAAGAAAATGTAACAAGACATGGTAGATCTCTGTGAGATGGAGACCAGCCTGGTCTACATAGTAAGTTCCAGGGCAGCCAGGGTTACAGAGTGAGACACTGTCTCAAAAAAGAAATAGGCCACAAAATTAAGGGATGGGAGTGGGAGGAGTGAGAAGGTGTGAAAGAGGGGTGGAGATGACATAAAGATAGTACTCTGTAGGAAATCCTCAAAAATAAAATTAGTTTGTTTCGTACATGAAAATGTTGCATTACATTGTTTCCAATAAGAAATTAAGAGAGACTATTTGAAGTCACACTGACCAATAGGAATATATGAACTACATACACAAGTTGCAATTTTGTAATAGCTACATTAACATAAAAAAGATACAAGAGGTACAATTTTGTTATATTTTATTCCCCCTGACCTATGTATCATTTCAATAGCAAGCAACATAAAAGGTGTTGAGGGCTGGGGCACAGCTCAGTGGTAGAGCACTGACCTAATACAAACAAGGCCCCAGGTTCAATCTTCATCACCCCAAAACGGTAAAGAGATATTTTGCTATTTTTACATTTGTTTCTTCACATCCATTGTGTATACAGCACATCACAACTCAGAAGCTAAATTTCTATCAAGAAAAACTGGCCTATAATTAGAGTCCATAAAATTTATACTTGCTAAAGTAAACACATTTCCAAGTTGCTCTAAACACAGTTAAAATTAACTGAGAACTGGGGAGATTAACTCAGTCAGTACAGTGCTTGGCCTGGTAAACAGGAGAACCAGAGTTCAAATCCCAGAAATCACACACACACACACAAACACACACACACACACACACATACACACACACACACACACACAGCCAGGTGGTGGCATGGGCTTGGCTTGTAATCCACCTACCTCACACGAGGGAGGCAGAGACAGCAGATCCCTGGAGGTCTACTTGGTGAGCCCCCAGGCCAATGAGACCCTGTCTCAAAAAAACAAGATGGATGGCTCCTGAGAAAGGATAGCCAAAGCTGTCCTCTGACCTCCAAACACATATGCACCTGAACATGCACACACAACACAATTTTAAAAGTGAACTGAATAGGGGCTGGAGAGGTGGCTTAGGGGTTAGGAGCACTGACTGCTCTTGTAGAGAACTCAGGTTCAATTCCCAACACCCAAATGACGACTACCAACTGTCCAAACTCCAGTTTCAGGGGATCTGATGTCCTCTTCTGACCTCCAAAGGTACTGCAGGACACAGGTGTACTTCTATACATGCATGCAATACACTCATACACATAAAATATAAAAATAAGATAAAAATAAAAATGAGTTGAATCAAGTTTTGGTTTTAAATTTAAATGAAATCAATTCAGCTTCTCAGCCACATTTCAAGTGCACAAAAGGTTCATGTGGTTAGCTGGTAGTGACCATAATTGGACAAAGAAGGTCTAATCTAAAGAAATGAATAATTATAATAAATGAAACAAAAATTAAAACCTAAGTATTAATTAAAAGAAACATTGTAAAAATAAAGCAATAAATATATGTGACATGACAAGAAAATTTAAAGTATTAAAAATACAAAGCAAAAGAAAACTACAGATGCTTAATATCAATATGAATGATAGCTTTCATATCAATAAATATGCAAGCTAAAATTTCCACAAGGGCAAACAAACAAACAAACAATAAATAAATAAGGCCCAACAGGCTCCAGTGGATCGTTTCAATCCAATAGTCATAAAGATTGCCTTGGTTAAAGTAAATGGGTCATAAAATCGAACCGAAGGTCTTGAATTTGGGAAAGGAACTGGTAGGAGAAGTGTTGATAAGGATGAAAGGGAGACAAGAGAAGGTTGGGGGGAGTGATCAGAGTGCATTATATACACATGTGAAACTGTCAAAGAAAATCAGGTTGGGCATGGTGGAGCAGGCCTTTAATCTCAACACTCAAGAGAGGCAGGTAGATCTCTGTGAGATGAAAGCCAGCCTATTCTACATAGTGAATTTCAAGCCAGCTGGGGCTACAGGGAGACCCTGTCTCAAAAACATTGGTAATGAACAAACTTAATTTTACAAAGCAGAAAAGAAAAAGCAGTCTCCTAAATGGAAAGGTGCTACTATCTCACTTATGCAAACTGACTAGAAAATCTTGATGACTTTAATGATTTTCTAGAAAAATATTTCCAAATGGACTCTAGAAGCCACAGGAAACCTACACAGATCAACACAGAATAGAGAAGCTTGTGGAAGGTTTCATATGAGTGTTAAACCAAATCTTTTTTTAAAATATTTTTTACGTGTATGAGTATTTTGCCTGCATGTGTGTAAATGCACATGTGTCATGTAATGCCCATGGAGGTCAGATGAAGGAGTGGAATCCCCTGAAACTGGAGTTGTAGACAGTTGTTAGCTGCCATGTGGTGCTGGGAATCAAACCCAGGTGGTCTGCAAGAGCAGTCAATGCTCTTAAGTGCTGAGGCATCTCTCCAGCCCCATTAAACCAAATCTTTAAAGAGCAGTTAATTCAAAGAATAAATTAGCATTAATGTGGAAAAAGTAAAAATATCTTTCTGAAACAAGCCCAAATTTGATAAGAAAACTTAACAGTCTGCACACACAAATATCTACGAATAGCACATGGCTTTCAAGACTGAAGAGTTCACCAAACTATTCTTTCTATTTCTATATATGTTCACAAGTTTCCATCATAGAAAGCTAAAAAAAAGAAAAGCTTAAAGAGAAAACATTCCTATCTACACATGATTTTTCACCTATGCAAAGTGTGACAATCATGTGGTAAAAGTGGAGGAAAACAGGTACTCTCAGAAACTTCCAGTGCGTGGGTAGACAGACAACTCCAACAAAAAGCAATCTGAAAACATTTACCAAATTAAAAAATGTGCATTCTCACTGAGGAGCGAGGTCATGTTTGGGAATCTGTGTCCTCTATCTACACTCAGACATGCATGAAATTACAACGTACACAGTAATTCACTGTAATACTTGTCATAGCAAAGACTGGAAACATCCCATCACTAGCCATTAATTTCGAGTCATCTAATTACACTATACCCATATAGTGGAATTCTTAGAGGTCATAAAAGAGGACATTTACAGGTATAGACATAGAAAACTCTATAATGTATTAAGTTTAAAAAGCAAGGTACAGACAAAGGTAAAAGCTTCCATATATGCAAAAACTGGGAAGCCTAGTGAACACAAGTAAGGAACAGGCCTTTTCTGCCTATGTCCTGTTGCAACTTCTGAATTTGGAGTCATGCAACTGTCAGTTCAGACCAAAATGTTTTTTTAAAATACCACCCTTTGGAATGGCACTATCATACTGCCTTTGTACATTATTAATCCATTTAGAATACCTGTTATTCTTGCTACACTTGCTGGGGTGGCAGACCACATTTCTAGCAACAATGTAATTCAAGAAACTTTTATCTTAAAGGGCTTAACGAAATACTCCACACAGATGAAAGAGGGTCAGTACATCAGCCAGAAGAGTATCTAGTTAATGATTTTTAACCCTGATGATGCTTTAGAATGACCCAGGGATCTTCTTCTAAAAATACCAGTGTCCTATACCCTACCCCCATGCTACTGACATCAGAAATTCAGGGCATGAGGCCCTGGCCTGAAAACCACTGATCTCTATGCTTTAAAATAGCAAACATTTGTTTCCAAATACTAGTCCCATACCGTCCACGATAACACTATCCCTTACTGTGGTTCTCCTACTCAAATAACATCCTTGCCAAGAGACCTATTAAAATCCACAGGTAGATGCTCACTTCTATAGAAATAAATTAACTGAAATTTCAACCACACTATTAGAGTCTATCACAAAATTTGAGGGTCAGAGTAACTAAGATTTAGTTCAAGATTCATTCAGTTTCCTTTATCGCCAATAACCTGTCTCAGTGTACCCTACCAAAAGGTTCATAATAATCTCTAAACCTAGGCTGGAAAAACATGTCAATGTATAGAAATAGCAGCATTTTTATTCCAAGCTCTGAGGTGAGGACCTGCCTCAAACCTCTATAAGCAGTGTGGCTGAGATGGCTCAGTGGGGATAGGTGCTTTCTGCCAAGTCTGACCACTAGAGTTCCATAACTGGGATTCACATAGTAGAAAGAGAAAATCAACTCTGACAAGTTGTCCTCTAACCTGCTGTGTGCTGTGACACATGCACACCAATACACATGCACACACAAACACACAAAATAAATTCTCTAAGTAGCCTTAGAGTCCAGCCACTGAAAAGCTTTTGGAAGTGAAATTTAACATCCAAAGGCCAACTTCTCCTTGAACTTAAAGTTTTCATCACCAATCTTTGGCTACCTGGTTTCTAAAAATTCAATGTGGTCTCAACTTTAACCTTTAGCCTAAACGTTTCTTTCCATTCTGGTTTTCTGTTTGTTTGCTTGCCTATTTGTTTGAGTTTTTGTTTTGTTTGTTTGGTTTTTTGCCTTAAGTATAGACGTCTTATGCCATTACTTGACATTAAATGACATTTATTAAACAAACACGCCCTTTGAAAGCCTAGAATATCTTGATTTTCTTTCTGGGATGCTGAGTTCCAGTTTTGTTTTACTTTCAGGTGTTTTACGACCGCACTAGGCCTGCTGGAGTTCATAAGGCATCCTCTAGGGAAACATGATTGCTCAATTAACTGGCGGTGGTGGATTAGGGTTCAGGCTTTGAGGGGCCCAGCTCCACCCGACTCCCACCCAAATTCATGTAAATGATGAAGAACCAGCCCATCCAACCGGATTAGGGCCAGAGTGTACGGGACACAAACGAAAAGTGCTCACACAAAGGCTAGTCCTAGAACCCAGCTCTCAGGTCAGGAGCCCACAGGTCGGCCCTTGCCCAACATCTAAGGCATTTGTTGCATAGACCTCTGATTGCTTTAACATAACCCCAGACTACATACAGTTCAAGTCCTGCGACTCCAGGCTATACAACACCTTAGAGCAGAAAAGGAACAAAATGCCACTGCATGATTTACTCAATCTCAAGGTGTTTCTAAACATATCTTACCCAACCTGTTCTTATAAATCTAAAATTAAAAATGTTTAGGAATCAACCACATCTCTTTCTGAAGTTTTATGGACGGCGAGGTTTGGGTCAAGCAGATCAGAAGCTGATGGTGGTCGGTTTGGGGAGTCCCGCCTAGGATGAGGGTCCCTGGACATGGCTGGGCTGGATGGTGGCAAGGCCCTGCCCCTCCACCTCCCGAAATCCCAAATCCCAGCCCAGGAGGTGCGCTACCAGGCATCCCGGTGGTTCCCACAGACTTTGCCCAGAGGTTGCAGAGCCCCGCAGGCGGCGGGCCGATGATGGTGGCGCCCTCACTCCCCTGGGGACCACAAGGGAAGGGGGTGGCCCCGCGGTGTCGCACTCACCAAAGTCCAGGAACTGTTTGATGGAGAGCGGCGACGGCGAGAAGCGCGAGTAGCGCTCTATCTGCTTGGGCACCGTCTGCTTGAGCAGCCAGTGGAAGAGCCGCATCCTCACCAGGGCAGTGCGCAGATCCTCCAAGACGTCCCGGACCGCCGCGGGAGCCGGTACAACCGAGCGGCACGGAAGACACCCCCGCGACGCCGGCAGGGTTTGACCTCAGCTTCGGTCTCGGCCTTGGCGCCACGAGCGCAGCGGGTCACCGCAGCACCAGCACCAGCAGTACAAGCAGAAGCTATGGGGCCGCGCTACCCGCGACTCCTTAGGTCCCGCCCAGGAGAGGCGGAGCCTGCCACAGCACGTACACCGCGCGCGAGGGCTGCAAGGGGCGCGAGGGGCACGCGGCTGCACGCGCGCGCCGCTGATTGGCTACTGCCGCCGCCCAGGCTTTCTAAAGTCCCTCCCTCGCGTTTGGGTCTCAGCCTGGCCCCGGGTGAGTGTGGCTGCTGCAGGTCCCGCCCCGGATCAGGTCTTCTGCGATCCAAAGGTGCTTGGAGACCTGGCGGACACCCGGAGTCCACGCCCGGAAACACAGCCTTAAAGCATAGGCCGTCTCAGCCTGAAATCCCTCTTCCGGAAGGCCTTCCTGTATCAGCTGACTGTTGCGCTTCAGGCTGTACCTTGCATTCTTGATGCTTTGACTTTCTTGTTCTTTACCCCTTAACTACATGGGCTTCTTCATGCCCTCTGCACTACTGCCACCTTTACACAGAATTAAATGTTAAACTACTGGATCTGCCTGGCCCACCACCGGTGAACAGAATTCACTGTGACATCTATAACTCTGTTATGCCGCCCCAGGAGTCCCGCCCACTGTCCTCCCACCCTGTCTCTGGTGAACACCTTTGGGCAAGATTGTTACGTCACTGGTTGCTTTTCCTGGTCTCCCATCCCTAGTTACCACTTGGGCCAATAATTGCCCCAGATCCTTAGGGCACTAATTCTATGTTATGCCCGTTTCACAGCTACCACCATTGGATGGAATTCATTGTTTGACACTTGGCTTCGTGCTGACCAGTCCCCCGTCCCCAGCACAGTTGGATGGGATTAATTATAAAGTAACAGTTTCATCCCCCACCATCACTTTTACTGGAAAGGTTTAGATTAAGGCTACTGACTACTCTCTTCCACAACCCCTCATGACCATGAGACCCTGACTCAGTTTCATTACCACTACCATTTTGGGGCAAGAATCTATGCTTATATTGTGCTGGGTGTTCTGTGAACTCAGTTGAGTTCATGGCTTAGTATATGAAATCATTATTTCCTAATGGGGATACAGGAACTACTGCTTGGCTTTTAACCATTCCCACCAAACATTAGCTTACTTTTCGAAATGTGAAAATATCAACTAAAAAGAAAGATAAAAAAAAAAAAAACTCTTTAAGGAAATGTGAAAAACTCAACTTGGAGCCATTCCTTTGCTTGGATTGGACTGGTTTTTCACTCAGATTATTAGCAAGTAGCTTTTCAGCTCTTGTCTCTTCATTTGGGTATTTATGCATCCGTTTCTTTGCTTTATAAAACTAGTGCACCTGGGCTAAAGAGATGTCCTCACCAGCTGAGTGCACTGCTGCTCTTGCAGAGGACCCGGGTTTGACTCCCAGCACCGACATGGCAGCTAACAACCGTCAGTAAATCCAGTTCTTGGGGAATTCAACGCCCTCTTCTGACCTCCGTGGGCATTGCACGACATAGGTGCACTTACATACGTGTAGGCAGTACACTCATACACATAAAATAATACATAAAATAAAAACCGGTGCACCTCTCCTTTCTGAATTTAACAAAAAATAACACATGGTTTCAGAGACATCCAATAGTCTTACCACATTTCTGAATTTTCAAGTACTTACTCATGTTTATGGTGGTAACTGGAACGCTGTCTTTTCCATTCAAATCAAAGCCTTACCAGCAACCTTTCCAATGGGGGTTTTACCAGCAGAACCACGTACTCCAGTTGCTGTGCATGTGCAGACAAAGAAGACCATGACCTGCTCACTTTCTTTGCTGCTTCCTGCAGTTATGGATGGAGGTCAATGAAAAGGAAAAAGCTGAATATGGGTGGAGAGGTGTTTCCACCTACATGAAAAAAGCATCCCTGATCTTTCTGAGCTTGGTGATCAGTGATTTTTATGCCTTCCTTTTCTGCCACACAAACCGTTACTTTAAATCTCTTTATTCTGATGCTTTAATTACTTAAAATTTATATGCCTAATTTTATGTTCTTTAAAAGATGGTAAAGTCCTTAAAATTGGGAACAACGTTAAAGAGACTTGTATAATAGAAACTTATGTTGGTCTGGAGCTCAAATGACCCAACCCTAAACTTGTTTCTATCATTAACTTGCTGTGACCTAAGGCCAATGTCTAGCCTTTCTTTTCTTTAACTTTATTATTTTGTGTGTGTGAGTTCACTGCCTGCATATATCTAGGTACACCCATGTCATGCAATGCCCACGCAGGTCAGAGAGGGTGTCAGATCCCCTGGAACTGGAGTTACGGATCATTGCTAGCTGCCATGCGGGTGCTGGGAACTGAACCTAGGTTCTGCAAAAGCAGCCAGTGCTCTAAACTACTGAGCCTTCTCTTCAGCCCCTCTTCTAGCCTTTCTATGTCTCAGTTATTTTAATGTCAGGTGGAGACATATGATTTCTCTCCCTTTTGTGACAATCAATAAAATAAATTATATCTAATATAAATGCAAGACTTTGTTAGACCTCTTTTGCATGAGACAACAGGCAATCGAGAAACTAAAGCAGTAGGTTGATTTCAGTGGTGATTATCATTTGATCTCTGGAGATTAAAACATCTCAAATTTTTCCAATTCATTCTATGCAATAAGGTCTTGCACAGGCCTCCCTATGGTTCTTGAAATATCTGGACCTGCAACAGCAGTATCAACTAAAAACTTGTTAAAAATGAAAACTCACGGATCCCACTATGGTCCTACTCCATGACACTGGGGCCTAGAGCCCTGTGTTTCAATAACCTTTGGGAGTTTTAAAAACTTGACCACAAATTTTTTTTATATTTCTGCCTTCAAGAGATAGAGCTTAGAGGCTAGTGAGATGGCTTAGCAGCTAAGAGCACTGACTGCTCTTGCAGCAGACCCAGATTCAATTCTCAGGACCCAGGTTCGATTCTCAGAACCCACATGGCAGCTAACAACTGACCATAACTCCAGCTCCAGGGGGATCTGACACCCTCTTTTGGCGTCTGTGGGCATTGTATGACATGGGTCCACTTACATACATACAGGCAAAACACTCATACACATAAAATAAAATAAAAAAATAATGAACCAATATATATGAGTATTAAACAAAATTAGGTTCAAAATCCAGGATACCCTCATTTTTCTAGCATTTTTTTCTGCTCTAGAGTCCCATCCAGGAGTAATATTTATTTGTCATATCTCTTTGAGGTCCTCTTTGCTGTGACAATTGTCCAAATTTCCTTGCTTTTAAGAACCTTGATGAGCTTGATACATACTGGTCAGGTATGTTGTAGGACCCAGTCGTTTTTAAAAACTTAACCTCTGAGTGTGAGCTCATCACTTCTGACCATAAACTAGTTGCTAGAAGATAACACCAAACCCTGGTCACATTCAGGAGGAAGGAAATTAAGATTTATCTTTTTAAAAAATATTTATTTTTATGTGTTTGAGTGTTCTGTCTGCATGTAAGTGCATCAATGTCATGCAATGGATGCATAACCATGTCATGGGTTATAATAAATGTACCATACATAAACTCCTGGCATCCTCAGCCCTTCCCTCCCTTTTCTCTCCCTTTCCCTCCCCTTCTCTCATTCTTACTTTCTGTCCTTTTCCCACCTCCTCTTCCCCTTCCCCCTTTTCCAAGCTTGAAAGCAACCTTAAGATGTCATAGTTCTGGCCCAAGGCCTTGATTCATATCTCATTGTAACCTCTGAGAGATCCTGTGTGAGAGCCACTTACTTAAGTACTTCCTTGGACTCTCGACACCAAGAAATCCTCAGTTTTATGTAATAAGTGTTTTCTGCTTCCAGCTGCTACGCTTTGTGATGATTCGTTATGTGAAATGAGTTAGCTAATCTACAAGCCTTCCATGTGAGTCTGATGCATCCTCAAGTGTGTGACCCACTCTCTAACCCAACTTCCTATTCCTCCTGTCAAATGGCTCAGATCTTGGATAATCACTTACACATTAAGGGAGACCATCCCTGGCTGGGAAGTCCATCCATTCACCCTGCTACACGTTTTCCGAACTATTTGTACATCCTCTAATCATCCCAACACTGCATGATACTTTGATTAATGTCCATCTTCTTCCCTAGACAATGTCCAGCATAAGCACCTGTCATTATTTCAATTCATAACAAATATTTATCAAATAAAAATGAACAAAAATAAGACCGAGTGTGACAATGCACACCTTTAACCCAGCATTCTGGAGACAGAGGCAGGTGGTGGATCTCGGTGAGTTTGAGACTAGCTTGTTCTACATAGTGAGTTCCAGGATAGCCAGGGCTACATAGTGAGATTCTGCCTAAAAAAAAAATAATAATAATACCTACATACTAGGCTGTAATTTTGCCTTTTCTAGAATGTCTTATAGACTTGTACACTGTATAGCCTTTTCTGATTGGCTTCCTCTCACTTATCAATATGTACTAAAGTTTTCTCTATATCTTTTCATGGCTTGATAGTTCATTTCTTTTGGGGACTGAATGATATTCTGTTATGTTGATTTACCATAGTTTAGCCATTCACCTACTAAAGGGCATCTTGATTGCTTCTAATATTTGCCAGATTTCCTTTTTGATTTTAAGAATGATAAGTGAGATTCTGAAGATGAGTGTGCAAGATAAGAAAGGGTTTTTTATTGTATTAAACTTAAGTTTTTAATGAAGTGTGTGTTTGATTTGAACAAATAGCTCTTCTCTTCCATGACTCTAGATACACTCTACTACTGAACTGCATCCCTAGTCCTTTTAAAGTTTTTATCTTGAGACAAGGACTCACTCAGTGGCCCACACAGGCCTTGAATTTGTGATCCTCCTGCCTTGGTTTCCTGAGTGCTAGGATTACAGGTGTGAACCATCATGCCTTGTTTTAGATTTTCTTTTTGGAGACAAGGTTTTGCTATGTACTCCAGGCTGGTGGTGAACGGCAGATTTTCTCACCTTAACTGCCTGAATGCTAGGATTACAGGTATAAAGCCAGAATACCTAGCTTAGAGTCTAGATTTCCTTGACACACTATGTTGCCTGGTTCAAACCCCTTGAAGTTTATTTATCCTGGCCCATTTGTTTCTAGTCAGGATAGGTCTTCAGCTTTAGTCGTCTTTCTCCTTTCTGGAAAGATTTTAAGTATAGGGATGATGTGATAGGATAATGTACTGAGGCATAAAATTTATACTTTGTTTTTGCTATTCTGGGAGAACCAAAAGAACGGAGTGGCTTCTCTTCCCAACCTAAAAGACAATATAACCTTTGGCTATGGCTTTGGGCTCCTGTGACTTGCAAGCTTTATTAGATGTTTTCTGGGGCCGTTTCATTTTGTTTTATATGGCAGGGTGTTTGGGGTTCAAGGACATAAAGCAGAAGTTAGATGATATAGGAGACATTTTGGTAATTTCTATAAAATGCCCTGTCGCTTTTATTGGTAACCACTTTCACTCTTGTTCACTTCTCCATAAATTTCTGTTTTGGGGGGAAAATAGCCCACTTTGCTTGCAATAATGAGAAGTATGGACCAACCTGAAAACTAATAAGCTTAATTCTGATTACTGGCTAGAGCTCTTGGATAAAGGAGAGGCACATGATAAAAGTTAGGCCAAAGGGAAAGGAAGAAACATTTTCTAGATGCCTGAAGTTTATAGAAGTGACCCTCTTAACTTCCTCTCTCCTCTCTTTCTATTTTGTTCCCATCTCTGACTGTAGAAAAGGAAGCACATAGTACCAGTCAACAACCATTTCGAGGCCAGGAGAAAGCTGACTTTACAGAAAGCAGAGCAGAAATGGGAAGAAGGTCTGTTCCTAGTGATGTTATAAAGCTGCTAATCAAAACATCCCCAAACCTCCTCTGAACTTTGAGTTATATAGGCCAGTACATCTCCTTTATGATTTAGGCAATCTGGAGTAGATTTCTGTTATTTAAAGTCAAAGGTGTCCTAAGTCTCATGCCAAGAATTCCCAGACACTGCAAGCCCTGTAGCGATGCTTACTGTTGGGTGTCTTGCTTGCTGGGAATTTTAAGCCAAACTAGTTTGATTAAAAAATGAAGTATTACAATGCTTCCTGTCCCCAAGTTATACAACATCATGTCCTATAATATCCAGAAGAAAAGCAATAAGGGAAAATGGTTAAATAAATCATGACCCACACATTCAATGAACAGTTACCTTGTCATTAAAGATTCTTGCTGTAGGACTGGAGAGATGGCTCAGCAGTTAAGAGCAGGTTCTGCTCTTGTGGAGAACTAGAGTTTGGTTCTCAGAACCCATGTCAGAGAGCTCACAACTGTCTATAATCCCAGCTCTAGGGGATCCTCAACCCTGTTCCAGTCTCCTTGCCCACTGTCTTCAGATGCACAAACCAGCATGCTTACACACATGGACACATAATTTCTTAAAATAAAAATAAGGGGCTGGAGAGATGGCTCAGCAGTTAAGAGCATGGGCTGTTCTCGCAAAGGACCCAGATTTGAATCCCAGCACCCACATGGCAGCCAACAATCATCTGTAACTCTAGTTCCAGTGGAGCCAGCACCCTCTTCTGTCTTTCACAGGCATTGCACAGCACAGATGCACTTACATATATGCAAACAATACAGTCATACACATAAAATAAAATAAATAAATAAATAAAACAAAAATTACAAACAATAAATCTTTAACTTTCACTGTATGAAGTGATATGAGAACATGGAAAATGTATCCATTTTAAGTGGAAGAAAATCAAGACACTAGATTATGCATTAAATTCCATTTCAGTGCCAGGCATGGTGGTGCACGCTTTTAATCACAGTACTCGGGAGGCGGAGCCAGATGGATCTCTGTGAGACTGAGGTCATAGCCTGACCTACATAGTGAGTTCCAGGTCAGCTGGGGCTGCATAAGCTTTTCGTCAAACAAGGAGTAAGAAGGAAACCGCAAACTGCCACCAACAAAGTTGCATAACTATTTGAGCATCAGTATTCTTATCTGTTAATGGGTCTGCTTCTGTCACCTACTATCTGAAAACCTTGGCATTTCTTACACTGACAAGCCTAATATTTCCATCCACTCAAGCTGTTTGCTGAGGGGCTGCCTTCACTCCCACCTGTGATCAACACGACCACTGAAATTGAACTTGACCTAGATGGATTTCTGAGTTGCTGTGACTTCCATCATGGAGGGTTATATGACTACCAAGAGGGTCTCTGGAGACTGGAGACTTATTGTTCACCTCAGTTCTTTTCACCATGCACTTATATACATGCAGGCAAAACACTCATACACAAAAAAGTAAATCCAAAAGAAAATGTATTTTAAAAGAAATATAATTTTAGATCACACATATACGAGATTATGTGATTTAATTACAGTTGATTGGAGCTTGGTAAAATGAATATTGCAGCATAGACCTGCAGTCACAGTTACTCCAGGAGGCAGTGACAGAATTAAGTTCAAGGTCAGCTTGAACAACTTGGAGAAATCCTATCACAAAATAATAAACAATAAAAGGGCTAGTGGGGGCAGGGCAGGCATGGTGACTCACACCTTTGGTCCTAGCACGAAGGAGGCAGAGGCAGGCAGATCTCTCTGAATGTGAGGTCAGTCTGGTTTACATAGTGAGTTCTAGGCCAGCCAGCTGCATAGGAAAACTGTCTCAAAAAAGAAAGCAAGAAAGCAAGCAAGCCACAAGCAAGCAAGCAAGCAAAAATAAGGAAAAGAAAATAAAAGCAAGACAAGAAAAAAGAAAAATTCTCTGGGGATATAGCTCAGTGGTATAGCACAAGACTCTAGGTTCAGTCTCCAGTTTTTCTGCATGCAGGTCCTCGTACTTGTAGGACAAGCACTTAACCAACTGAGCCATCTCCCCGGTCCTTAATTCTAAGGTGGAAAGTATCTGTTTTCATTTTAGCATTTCTTTTCCAGAGATCACTTCATACTGTCTCCACCTGACTAATGCTATCGTATTGAGCCTAAGCATTCTCCTTGCTTCCCACTGCTCAAAGAGAGACAACTTTTCAGTGCCCCATCCCCACAATACTTTGCTCTTTTTTTACAATATATATTTAATTGAAATTTTATGCATTTCAAATAATATGTTTTAATCATATTTAGACTCTCCTATCTGCACCTCCATAGCCACCCACCCACTTGATTTCATGCCTTCAATCATATATGTTAAGGCCTGTAGAGTCAAGTTTGTGTTCTCAAGTGTCCCACAGTGGGAGTCCATCCACTGGAACCTGGTCAATCTACCTAGCATCATTCCCTTAAAGAGGACCAACTCACCCTCCCCCAGGAGTGATCAGCTGCCAATAGTTCCTGGGCTAAGGTTGGGGCTTCTTAACAATTTCCCCAGTTCTATGGTGGGTTTTTGTCTGGTTTGAGTTTGCATGGGTCTTGTGCATGCTGTCACCATTGCCGTGAGTTCATATGAGCAAGTTCCCCGCTACCTAGCAAACTCTGTTTATCTGCGGTCATCTACCACCCCTGGTTCTTATAGTCTTTCCACCTCCTTGTTTGCAGTGGTCCCTGAACCCTGGGTGGCAGGGGTTTAATATAGAAATCCTATCCAGAAACACACATTCTTCAGTCTCTTATTCTCCCCATTTTGGCTAAAGCTTTCTGTGTTAATCACCCTCTGTTGCATGAGGAAGCTTCACTGGTGAGAGACTGGTGCAGTAGTAGCAGTTTCATCTTGGGGGTAATCAACAGCTATCTAACTGGACTTAAAGCCTTCTCAGTTGGCAGGAACTCATGCGTGGTACTGTAAATATAGCTAAATAGACACGGCTGGAGGGGTCATAGATCTTATAGAAAAACCTATGTCTGTGTCTGTCACATCCCTAGATAAATGTAATTTCTTGCTGTATGTTAAATATGTATCCTTATATTTACAATTACACCTTTCACCACTCATCATAGAAGCTTCTTTTTTTGCAATAGATGGAGACTATTACAGAGTTCCACAATTGGTCAAACACAGAGTAAGTGTCTGTGAGATGCTCAGTCCTAAGTGACACATCTACAATGGAACCTCTATACCTAAGGCTCACAGAACATAGCAAGGCAGAGGGTAAAGAGAATATTAAGGCTTTGCTTTTTTATAGCAGTGTTTTCAGGTCTGCTGCAAGAACAGCCAGTGCTCCTAACTGCTGAACCATCTCTCCAGCCCCTCAGGTTGATAATTTTTGGTTGGATGGATCTTTGGGCATTCCATAGGGCACCAGGTAAGCCATCACCTGTCTCCAGTGGAGTATAGGATCACCCCTAGATATGTGTGATCCCTACATAATGATCTCGCAAGGTTAGGCAGTGCTACCATTTACTGATTGTGTGGTCATAAATGAGCTATCTAATTTCTCTGAGCTATGATTTTCTCATCTAGAAAATGGGATATTGGGGTAATGAAGCCCTCATTGCAAGTTTGTTGTGAGGAGCGGACAGACTACTCTCCAACCATCAGATTTCTGTTATAGGGACCACTACTACTGTTTCAGAACACTCAAGTATGGCATCATTGTGTAGGTAGACATCTAGTCTTGAAGTGGCAGGTCCACATCTGCCAGTCACTGGCTCTGAGTTTGGGACAATTACTTGAATTTTTCCTCGTCCCATTCCTCACATGTAAAGTGAGAAGGCTGGTTGGACTTCCACTGATCTCTGGAAAGGAGACCATGAATCTATGAGAGGAGCATTGACTGTAATATTAAATTATTTACTGATGCCACTATAGTCACCTGAGGCTATCGTTCCTTCCTTAAGCACTAACTTATTCAATAGATTCTGAATGAAGGGTTAGGACAAGTACTTTCCCAGGGAGCAAGAGGAAATCATTTTATTTTATTTGAAAGAATAATTTCCAAATATGAAAGGGAAAGAAAATAGTAAGAAGATGGTAAAATAACCACTCTAAAATGTACAAATAAAAGCTAGGCTTGTATTCAAAACATTATTCAAAGCTGAGTTCAGAACTCTGATATTACTCTGCAATCACTCCAATTCTCTTCTCACCAACACAAAGCAAGCTTATTACCTGAGTCAGGGCTGTATTCTGTTTCTCTTGTATAACTCATTGTATAAACCCTTTCTTCCTTCCCCTCAGAATGGCTTTATTCTTTCACTGCATTGTTTTTCTCCTCAACATTCCTGTTGTCAGTGGTTTCAGTAAGAAAGTCACCTTAGTCTCAAATTTAAGTTTGGCTTGGCAGCAACACAAGCCATACCTGCTCCTGTTCTTATGCTCTGCTGCCTGATTCCATGGAGAAAGTTGCCCTCCATGCATACCTAATAACCATGGTAAAGGAAGTCTATGTGGACTTAGTACAGGCTGAATTTTAGAAGTAATCAAAAAAATTAATCAATTCTCTCTCTTTCCCTGAACCTTTAACCGAGGGCAACTCTTGGCTGTTCTCACAGTCTTCTTGGCTTTGTAAAGGTATAAAACCTACCTGCAACCTTTCTTACACTTCTCCATGAACTTGCCTGTCTAGCTAATATCCTGTTGTCCTTTCTCTGATCACAAGACTGGCCATATTCCCAGTGAACTACCACTGCATTTTCATTGCATGAGAAAAAATTGCAGTGGAATTTTGATGAACTCAGGCTCCCTGGAGACACAAAGTCTCTCCAACTACACACTAAGAGAATGAAAAGAAGATGGCCAAAGGGAGATTGAATCCACGACCCAAACTAGAATAACTAAAACCTGGCAGACAAAGTAGCAAACTAGGACTAGAGAGCAGAGAAAAATCAATGATGGAAGGATCTGGCCAAGGACAAGTGCACCAGGAGGCCTGGTGCTGTGGTCTGAATGTGTGTGCCTTCTCCCAGTTCGTATGCTGAAATCATCATCTACAGTGTCACAGTCAGAGCATCTGGATTCTCGTGACTGGGATTAATTCTCATCTAAAAGAGACTCCAGAGACCTAGTATATCTCTTTCACCATGTGAGGACACATGAAGGTTCTGCCTATTAAAAAAGAAAAGGAACCTCACCAAACACCAGATTTGTTGGCATCTTGATCTTGGACTTGTAGCCTCCAGAACTGTGAAAAATAAATTTCTGTTGTCTGTAAGCAATGCACTCAATGGTATTTTGTTCAGCAGACCAAATGGACTATGACACAGACCCAGGAAACTGAGCGTTGTAGCTACCACTGACATTTGCTTTCTGGTAGGGCACAGTATGCTTGTGTGTGTGTGTGTGTGTGTGTGTGTGTGTGTGTGTGTGTGCACATGTGTGCTCTTGGTGATGCTGGTGCATGTATTCAGCCCTTCCCCAGCCATGCAGCTTTTCCTAAACACACTCTTCTCGCTAATGTCTGTCATAAGAGAGAAAACTTAAAGATGACGATTCTGCTCTTGTAGTAATTACTTTTCCTGTTGCTGGGACAAAAATACCTGACAAAAACAACTAGACGGATAAAGGGTTTCTTTTGGCTCACAATTTGAAGTGATGTAACCCATTATAGCAAGAAGGTCTGGTGGCAGGAATGTAATATAACTGGTCACGTTGCATCTACAGTCAGGAAGCAAAGTGAATGCTGATACTCAGCTTCCCTTCTCATTTCTCCCTTCTCATTCGGTCCAGGACCATAGGCCATGGCTTCTCTGGAAATGTCCTCACAGATATGTGGAGAATTGTATCTCCTAGGTGATTCCAAAGCTGCTCAAGTTGACAGTGAAAATTACCCATCACAGTCCTATTAGCAGGTGCATGAAATTCTGTTAAGCTACCAATGATCTTCATGTTTAAGGGATGCTTTTGAATCCTATATTCTTGATCTCATTATCGCTCCTTCTGCATTAAAAACATTTCTCTCCTTCGAGTTCAATTCTGTTAACCTTTTTGTCTATCGCTGCCTTCTAGCCACAGCTGGATCTCTCTTTATGGCTTCTGCTCTATTTCTTTTTAAAGTTTCTTAGTGCTCTATCCTCAACTCTTTTCATTTACTTCTTAATTTTTATTTTACATGCATGAGTGTTTTGCCTACATGTATGTAAGTTCACCTGTGCATATAATGCCTGCAGAGGCCAGAAGATGGCATCAGGTCGCCTGGAACTGGAATTATAGACAGTTGCTACCCACCATGTGGGTGCTGGGAGCAGCCAGTGGTCCTCTGCAAGAGCAGCCAGTGCTTTTAACCACTGAGCCGTCTCTCCAGCCCCCTCAGCCCTTAGTTGTCTCTCTTCTAAACAATCCCTACTACCTCACCACGCTTGTTTTTACCATTTCAGTGCTGACTTCCTATACTTCCAAGTGCCTTCTGGCCATTCCCACTTCAGGGTTTCAATGACTCTCTCAAGATGTGCAGATACCACATTGTGCTATTATGTTCCTGCCAAATTCCTTCTCTTCCAGAGTTTGCTCCTTTGCTCGTTCTGCTGACCAGGCCCTTTACAATAGGAACCTACAGATCATTCCTGGCAACTCACTTGCTGTCACTTTCTTCCACTCCATTCACCATCAAGTCCCTTGACTCTATGTCCTCTCCATCTCTTGAATCCTCTGCCTCTCTCCATCCCGACTGTCAGTACACTGACCACAGCTACAATTACTTTTCAGCTGGCTATTGCAATTGGAATTGGTTCTCCCTACATCTCCTTCAGTTCCTTCCCCCATTCTTTTATCCACAGTAGCTTGGGTGAACTTTATAAATGTTTATAAATCTGATCATACCACTCTCTTTTGATGGTTCATAAGTCCTTGCCTGGTCTAATCCCTATGCACCCCTCCTTGTCCTGTGAAACTCTAGTTCTTATTTTGTCGTCTTTGGTAATACTAAATTTATAAATATACAATGCAATGTTTTTCTTGCCTGCTGCTTTTGGCCAAGATCCTCCTTCTGGTCAGAAATGCTCACTCCACTCCCAATGATAAAATAGCTAAGCCTAACTCAGCCTTACAGTAGGTCTTAAACATCACATATTCAGGAAAATTCCCACCCACCTAGTTGAACTGAGTCACCTTTTAATTCCTTTCACAGCACTATGCACACTTCCTCTCTAACACATTTCACCTTTGATAAGAATTAACAGTAATGTTTGGCTTAATACAAGTCTTCTCTCATGCTTATAAGGGCATGCTAGTTTGTTCACTGCTGAGTCTCCATTCCTAGCATAGTTTCCAGCTAACAGTAGAAAAGTCTTTATGGTGGCTGGCTCTTTGAACACTCCCATCAGTCATTATGCCCAATGCTGTCACCAAGCACCTGAAGTGACATCCCTATGCACCTTTACAACCCCCAAGTCTCCAGTCTAGGTGGTCACTCTCATGAGAAACTGGCTAAGGGGATGGTCACAAGGTATCTTAGACTGAAGGATTTTAACAAGAAAGTGTAGCTGAGGGGCTGGAGAGATGGATTAGAGGTAAAGAACACTGACTTCTCTTGCAGAAGACCCAGGTTTGATTCCCAGCACCCACATAGCAGGTAGTAACTGTCTGTAACTCCAGTTCCAGGAGGCCTAATGCCCTCTTCTGACCTCCATGGGCATTGTACAACCCAGGTGTACCTACCTATATTCAGGCAATATACTCATACACATAAAGTAAAAATAATAAATAAAATATAATTATAATTTTAGGGCAATGTTCAGAAAGCATACTACGTCTTTGATAAAAGGGGTTCACGGTGCAAATAACTGGCATTTTAAAAGCTTCATTTATTAGACATGAATACCAAGGTATCCTGATTCTCAAAGTGCTACCTGTAGACCACAATGTGCATCCACCTCAAAGGTAGGGAGAATAGAATGCTCAGTCCTGGGAACATTCTCGTCTTACCTTACAATTGGCATTACACACTTTCTGACAGTTACAGAAATGAAACAGAAAGTATCACTTCTGGCAGCAGTGAATGTACCAACTAGGAGTGAATCTCTGTCTCAATAGACACAGCCTAGATATTTGTGGAAACGGAGACAAATGTGGCTTTCTGTCATGGAGTATGGTCTCCTTACAGTAACCAACTCTCAATTCTTCACCACTTGCTCTCATATAGAAGTTGTTAATTTATGGATATTATGGGGTGTACTCACTTAGTGATTATTTTACCCACAAAACATTTCCTAGGGGGGAAGACAAAAATGGAAACGTTCTCCACATTTTTCTTATCTGTATTTATTAAAGTAAAAACATCACTTTTAAGGAAAATTCTAGGTAGGTTGTTTTGACTCCTTAACATAGACAGATAGACATTCTGAATGTAATCTATTTATGAAATTTTAGGGCTAGGAGGGAAGCTGGAGATCAGTTGGTCTGCCTTTTTACTTTGTAGATGACGAAGTGGAAACGTACAGAGTTGAGTGACCAGTCCAGGGAATGCATAAGTCAGGGCTGCTGCCATCCTCATAAAGCCATAAAAGGTGCTAGCCAAGGATCTGTATATCTAGCCAATTACAGTTATACACAAAGTTTACATAAGAATAAATTTACTCTTCACTGTTTTAAGGTTTTGTTTTTATTTGACCTGAGCTAAACCAAAGTTTATTTGAAGTCTTTCATGAAAGAAAAGCTTATTAAACAATGTTGTAAAGAAATTTATGCTCAAGATCCAAACAATAGTTACAAAAAAAAAGATTGGACACACACCCAAATCTCATCCAGATTGCCAACTTGAATGGATCTAGGAGATAAATCCTAGGCATGCCTATGAAGGATTTTCTAGATATACTTAATAGTATACTTATTAGGTATTAAGTATTACTTACTTAATAATGTTGTAAGTAAGTTCTAAGAGCAAAATGCTAAAGAGTCATTTGCCTTTAATTATATACAACTATTCTGGTATTTCTTGAGGCAGGATTTTGCTACGTTCCCCTGGCTAACCTGGAATTCACTATGCAGCCCAGGCTAGCTACAAGCATGCAGCAATCCTCTTGCTTCAGCTTCCCCAATACTGAAATTATAGGCATGTACTACCATGCCTGGCTTTATTCTCCTGATTTTAAAATAAACCCTTAAAATGAACTTTGGATAGGTAGGGAAGGGAGAGTTGACCTGGGAGAAGTTTGGGGAGGAGGTGAATATGATCAAAATACGTTGCATGAAATTCTCAAAGAACTATTAAAAATGAGGAAGAAAAAATAGACTTTGAATCCTTAATCTAGCCTTGGCCTGCAGAGATGGCTCAGCAGTTAAGGGCATTGGCTGCTCTTGCAGAGGACCTGGGTTCAGTTCCCAGCATCCATATGGCACCTAACAACCGTCCTTTACTCCAGTTCCCAGGAATCTGACGCCACCTCTTCTGGCCTCCATGAGCATTGAATGAAATGGGAGCGCTTACATACATGCTCATACACCTAAAATAATTTTTAAAGGCTTCATTTTTTCTTCTTTCCCTTCTTTCCTTCCTTCCTTCCTTCCTTTTTCCTTTCCTTTCCTCTTTCCTCTTTCCTTTCCTTTCCTTTTCTTTCCTTGAAGCAGGGTCTCACTGTGTAGCCCACATTGGCCTGGAATATGCAACCCTCAATCCTAACCCTTCCAAGCACTGGTGTCACTGGTATGTATTACTCGTATACATACCATGCTTTGCTAAACCCTGAAAGAACTTGATAGTGCCTACCATGGTGTCTGACATACAGAAGTAGCTCTGAACTGCTTGCTAATCTCATGTTGACTGAGGGCCTTTTGGCTTGCAGTTCTGAGGGGTGCTAATGGGAGAAAAGACTACCAGAGAAAGAATGGAGGTGCTGGAAACAAACGGCAGCTACTTTGCAATCTTGCTAAAGGTCAGCCCTGCATATTTATTACAGGTTTGCTCACTGATGATACATTTTTTTTCTCTTTCACTGTGTTGACAACATGATCTGTAGGTTCATATTTGAATCTAGCCCAAACTATGTATTTATTTTTTGTTACTGTGTGCATAACAGTAACTGCTTATTTTCCTACCAGGGTGTTTATTGCCAATGTGTATGGCATAACACTAAATCGATGTGCTTGTTAATACTTGCTTCCAAGTTCCTCCAGGGAAAATTTTAAACCCAACGGAACTTGGATTCACTTCATTGTGAAACTGCCTTCAAGATTTGATTCACTGGACTTTTTGATTATGTGGTTTTCTAAGAGGGCATCAAATGTTTCAAAGAACAAATGACAAAGCTGTAAGCATTGTGATCAAGAAAATGGATGAAATTGTTATTGTAGGCCATAAATGGTAGGGACTAAGGTAGGGTTGAACAATCTTTTTAGTCCTAAAGCCAAGTGAATATGATATACCACTCTCATGTCACATAGTAGGCAGACAGACTAAATGCTTTGGGACAGGAAAAGGTATTGTCATACACCAAAGATTAGTTATTTAGAACAGCAGTCTCAGATCAAGTGATCTTTTTATAACATATTTAGTAGCTCCCTATACTAGTCTGAAATGAACTTTATAGGTAATACCACATGCCTGTGCCATAATTGTAATAAACTGCATAATGCCTTGGTAGAAAGGAAAAATGAAAAGAATGTATATAGGAAAATAACATGCATCTCAAAATGTAATCCTTTGGGCATGGCAACACCAAAAAACATAATAAAATAGTCAGCCGCTTAATCATACCATCACTGTGAGTGACAGCTCATGATGTAGACTGCCTCAGTGGCAGCTCGAACCACAAAAATGCCACTACTTTCCAAGTTACTGAGACTTCCCAACACATTGAACAACTCTTGTAAAATTCAAAGCAAAAGATAAGTGCAAGTATCCTTCAATTTGTACAGAACCTGTGTTGTTGGAATGTTGAGTGTTTAGTGTCACCTGCATATGTAAGTTCAGCAGGTTATTTAAAGGTCATTCAGAACATGGGACAATTTCCACTTCTAGACATCACACTTTAAATGTCAAAATTAGGGGCTAGAGAGATGGCTCAGCAATTAAGAGCACTGACTGCTTTTGCAGAGGACCTGGGTTCAATTCCCAACACCCATATCAGGTGGCTCATAGCTGTCTGTAGCTCCAGTTCCATGGAATCTGATGCCTTTTTCTTGCCTGTGTAGGCACCAGGCATGTACATGGTACACATACATGCATGCAGGTAAAACACTGCTACTCATAAAATAAAATAAAATAAATATTTTTTAAATGTCAAAATTATTCTTCAATTATTAGTATGATAAAAAAATGCCACTATGGATTTGCAAAATTCTCTCAATCTTGGACGGCATCACCTCTCATTTAAAATCTCTGATTTAGAATTTTTTTAAAAATTGTATTCTTGCAGCAGATGGCGATTAACACAGAGACCCACAACGGGTCAACATGAAGTGAATAAGACTATGGAGTTCCCAGCCATAAATGGGACACCTGTATTTTACCCTCTCCTCCCAAGGCTCGGATCACTGTGGAAGAAGAGTGGAAAGATTTTAAGCGCCAGAGGTGGTAGATGAATGCAAAGAAACTGTGTTGTCTATACACCACAGGGTAGTTGGACATATGTTACCACAGCTTACACAAGATCTGTGCAAACCCAAGGCAGGCAGAGGCCCAGCCCTAGCAAACGATCGATGGGCAACTGATAGATGCTGAGGGAGGGAGAGTCACTTCTCCTTACTGGTGGGACACCTGGTAGGTTGAGCAGACTCCAAGATATAGACCCACACCCAAGGGCATTTAGGAAACACTAGACTGGATAGGCCTTAAAAAAAGACAAATAAGAGTCAAGGACATGAAGTGGGGGTGGTTCAGAAGGTAGTAAGGGGTGGGGTAGTAAAGTGGGGAAATATGACCAAAATATGTAAAAATGAAATTCTATAAATAATAAAAATACTTTTAAATCTACACAAATCAAGAATAGATAAACATAAGTAAATAAAACATTTTTAATTTTTAAAATTAAAATTGCAGTCACATGTGGTGAGGCAGGTCTATGATCCCACTAGTTGGGAGACAGAAGCAGGAAGACCGAGTTTGAAGCCAGCCTAGAGTGAGTCCCTGTCTCTCATTTGTGGGTCTGAGATTTTTTTATGGCTGCAGAAATGCATGTACCAGTGCATGAAAGTAGAAGCCAGAGTGTGGAGGGGACGAGGGGACTGATGGAAGGGGGAAGGGGAGAGAGGAGAGGACAACAGGTATGAGAAGTATGCTCAGAGCACAATATAGACATGAAAATGACCTCATGTAATCTGCTATCATAAAATTAAAATGTAATCATAAAGAAAAGTTATTTGCAGTTAACATTCATAAAATCTCAAAGCATATCATTGACAAAGGAATCCCTATCCTCTCTGTTTGGGATTCACACCCCTTTGAATTAAACATATATACATATTTATTTATATTTTATGTACATGAATATTTGCCTACATGTATGTATGTGCACCACATGAGTGCTTGGTGCCTGTGAGGCCAGAAGAGGGTGTTGGATACTCTGGAACCAGAGTTATAGACAGTTGGGAGCAGTTTAATGTGGGTGCTGGGAACTGAACCCTGGGTCTTCTGTAGGAGTTTCAAAGCACTTTTAACTGCTGAGCCATCTCTCCAGCCCCATCGTTTGTATTAAAAATAAATTGATCTTTGATGTTATAGTCACATCAAAAAGGAAATTCCCCAATATCCGATTCAGTAAAATTCAATACTTTTTTCTTAGTAAGACTCTCTTAATATTTTAGTCATTAAAGTAATAGATTGAGAAAAGGAGACAAAAACCTAGCACGGTGTTTCATCAGGAAAAGTACCTAAGGGTCTGGAGAGATGGCTCAGTGGTTAAGAGCACTGGTTGCTCTTGCAGACAGAGGACCCAGGTTTGATTCTCGTCAGCCACACGGCAGCTAACAACCATCTCTGACTCCAGTTGCAGGGGACCTGACCTGACCTCCTCTTCTGACCTCCATGGGCATTTCAGGACATGGGTGCACTTACATACATGCCAGTAGTACACTCATACACATAAATTTTTTAAGTAATTTAGTGAAAGAAGGTGTCATAGAGATCTAGGACAACAGCAGATGCTGTTGCTTTTTCCAACTTGGCACTTAACCTGTTTGTTTGTGTTTTTTGAAAATGTTTAATACTTGTGAAGTTTTTTAGTAATGTGGGTATGGAACCTTGTGCATATTAGGCAAGCCCTTTATCACTGTGCTACTTTCCTCACCTATAAAAACTGTTGATTAGCAACATAAATAGAAATCAAATACAGATGCTTACCATTCCAGCTCTAGAGCACTGTTCTCAAGTGGTAATTTCAAATGTCCTGGAGTCAGTAGTACTCTGAAGCCATCTGGTCCTCAAAAGTTTCAACTGCAGGAATTTCTTCCTAACTCTACATTTGCTGGGGTCAAGGTGACAGAGCATGAAATCCACAGCGATGGAGGTAGTCACTCCATGGAAATGCAAATGCTATAAATCAGTTCCATCACAAACCACTTCTGGAGAGTCTATGTTTTAAAAATGTATCTATTTGTGGATGTGTATATATGTGGGCGTGAGGGCCATGGTGTGCATGTGAAGGCCAGAAGACAACTTGTGGGAGTTAGTTCTTTCTACCATGGGGTTCCTCAGGCTTGGTGACAAGTTTCTTTATCTATTGAGCCATCTTGACAGCCCAAGGCTACTGTTATATATTTACCAGCACCCACTGAATAGGCTGGCTTTTAGAAAAGTGCACCTTGTTATAAGAGTGCCACGAAAGACATGATTACTTTTCCAAGACTCTGTTGGAAAAGATGAGTCCAATGGAGTTTTCTAATGCATGATCAAATCCCATTAAAGTACCAAATTATGGCTTGTAAGTTAGCAAGTAGCCCAAACTAAACAGATATCAATTCACTAGCACTCAAGTACTTTAGTGCCAACTATATACAAAAGAGTCTTCTAAAATCTTTCATAGAATAGTGCAAGATATAAAAAGTAAATATATACTAAGCAATAAACCAATATATATGCTGACAGCTTAAAGGAGATAAGTAAACATTGGTGCTACTATTTTTCACTTTTATCAAAAGGAACACCAACAAAGGGCAGGAGGGATGGCTCGGTGGTTAAGAGTACTGCTTGCTCTTGCAGAGGACCTGGGTTGGTTTCGAGCACTGACATGGCGGTTAACAACTTTCTGTAACTCCAGTTCCCATGCCCTTTTTAGGCCTCGACAGGCACCACACATACATGGTACACTTACATGCATGCAAGCAAAACACACATAAACAGAAACTCAAATATTTTTAAAAGAACACAAATGTGTAATAAGCATTATTCCAGGTAATAAGGAAATATCTTGTCTGACCCTCATCATCACCTGTAAGGCTAACTATTGGGGTTGAACAATATGAAATTGTTGATGTTGGATCATTTCTCTTGTTTTTCTTTTTTCAAAAAGGTTTTATTACATTTTTATTTCTTTTGTGTATGTGGGTGGTGGGGAAGGGTGCACCCGTGCCATGCATGGCACTTGTGTGGAGGTCAGAGGACAACTTGTGGGAGTTGCCCTTCTATTTTCACCATGTGAGTTCCAGGGATTGAACTTAGTTCCTCAAGCTTAGTGGCAGATGCCTTGACCCACTTAGCCATCTAGTTAGCCTTTGTTTTGTTTTTTTTGTTGTTGTTGTTTTTCTGTTTTCATTCTGAGACAGGGTCTCACTGTATAGCTCTAGCTTGCCTGAAACTTGCTATGTAGACTAGGCTGGCCTCAAACTTGTGGCGATCCTTCTGCCTCTGCCTCCTAAGTAATGAGATTATAGGTATGCATCCCATTCCTATTGTATTTGAGCAGTTTTAACATCTTCAACTGGTAACATTATAAAGTTCCTTCCACTTAATATTTTCTCCATTTTATAGATAAGGAAGTCAAGATTCCCAATATGCCAGCTGGTCAAATGTCAAACACCTAGCAAGCAACAGAGCAGACCTGACTGGCTTCAGAACCCCTCTGCTTCTCCACACACACACTTGCCAAATCAAAGAACTGCTAAACACATTGAATGTGCTCCACATGCTGAAATAAATCTTAGAATTAAGCCATTCATTTGTTTATTTGTTATATGTGTTTGTGTATGTATGTATGTGTGTGTGTGTTTGACACGTACATGCCAAAGCCCACAGGTAGAGGACAACTTTGTCAAGTCAGTTCTCTCTTTCCACCTTTATGGGGTTCCAGGCATCCAACTCAGGTCATAAGGCTTGTGGAGCAAGTACTTTTATCCACTGAGTCATCTCGTCAACCTGGGGTTATACTATTTTGAAGCAACTTATAGTCAACAAAAGTCTAGGTCAAGGGCATACATTTTACTACATAGATAAATAATTGGCTTCCTAGGTTTCTTACTCATACATGACTAGAAGAAATAATCACTGTTGGTATATTTTAGAGGCTGGAAAACATTTTAATATAGATTACAACTACTGTTTAATTTGCTAAGAATTTAATGTTAAAAACTTAAGAAAATCAATAGGTAATTTATACTTCAGAAATTAGTGTTTCATTTGGACTTAAACGATATTTTAACTAAAACTCTATTTTGAAATAGGGTCTCACTCTGTAGCCCAGGCTGGCCTGGAATTCTCTGTGTTTTCCTGGACTGGCCTTGAACTTGTTGCAATCCTACTGCCTCAGCTTCCTCAGTGTTGGGATTGTGGTCATGAGCCACCATACCTAACTTTCTTTTTATTATTTTATGTGTATGAGTGTATTGCATGCATGTACCTAAGTACACCCATGTCATGCCATGCCTGTAGAGGTCAGAAGAGAGCGTTGGATCCCCTGGAACTGGAATTACAGTTGTTAGCCACCATGTAGGTGCTGGGAATCAAACTCAGGTCCTCTAAAAGAGCAGCTGGTGCTCTTAACTGCTAAGCCATCTCTTCAGTCCCACATCTGGCTTTCTAAATGACTTTCTGAAAAGTCTTTGAAGTGATGAATACATCAATTAATGCAATGTAAAAGTATTTTGTTATTACTAGCACAAATTACCAGAGGTCTTATATTCACAATCTGTGATTGTCAATCTAATAGAATGATCAGTGTTTCAGAAAACAATTATGATCATAAATTTTGAATCAGAGTATATGGAAGTAGCATGTGCTGGTTAGTTTTGTCAACTTGACACAGACTAGAGACACCTAGGAAAAGGGAACCTCAGTTGAAGAATTTTTTCTATACCATCGGCCTGTGGCCTATGAGGCATTTTCTTAATTGATAACTGATGTAGGAGGGCCCAGCCCACTGTGGGCAGTATCATCCCTGGGAATGTTGGCTTGGGCAATATAAAGATGGTAACTAAAGAAGTCAGGGAAAGCAAGCAGCCTTCCTTCATGGTCTCTGCTTCCGTTCTTGTCTCAAGGTTCCTGCCTTGAGCTCCCGCCCTGGCTTCAGTGATGGGGTGATGGACTGTGCTTGGAATGTGAAATGAAATAAACTCTTTCTTCCCCAAGTTGCTTTTGGTGGGGGGTCATAGTGTTTAATCACAGCAACAGAAAAAGCAAACTAGGACAAAGTATCATATCTTTTGTATTGAAATCAACAGTAAAATCCTAACATAATACATATGTAAATATATATGTATATATAGTTTAAACAGAAATTTCATGAAAATTTTATTCTTGCTATGTACAATACATTCTGCTTGATTTTATTTTATTTTAAAATGCTGATCACTTCACACTACCCTCAACCCTTTATTTATTTCAGCAATCTCTAATCTATTATCTGTTTCTATACATTTTGCCTATTGTGAATATTTCATCTAAATAAAATCAAACGTCTTATAATTCTTTAGCCATTTATTCTGGTTTGCATCCCCTTGCCATGTTTTCAAGGGACATTTTTGTTGCAGTATGTGAATATAGCACGTTTTACTTGCCCATTCATCAGTTGACAGATAGATGGGCTGTTTCCAGTTTGGGCTTCCCATTCGCTAGGGTTATAGATATGAGCGACTATGTCTGGTTAAAATCCAAAATGGTAACTTCATTCCTCTTTTTTCCTTGGTGCTGGGCATGAACCCAGAGCATTATGTATGCTAGGCAAACCTCTACCACTCAGCTACATTCCCAGCCCTTCATCTGTCTTTTGATTACAGCCTTTCTAGTAGTTGTGAAATGGTCCCAATTGTAATGTTGATTTGCATTTTATGGTTAATGGTGTTGATCACCTTTTCATGTGATTAGCTGCCATTTGTCTTCATTTGTCATCTTGTTTTGTTTTGTTTTGTTTGAGATGGGGGGGGGTCTCATTTTTTAGCCCAGGCTGATCTGGAACTTGTTATGTAAAGCAGGTTGGCCTTGATCTCACACAGTGATCACAGTTTGCCTCCAGAGTGCTGACATTAAAGGCATGTGTCACCACACCTGGTTCCATTTGTCTTCTTTTAAGAAATATGTTCTTGTTTTAAATGGTTATTTACTTCTTATTGTTGTTTGTAAGAGTTGTTTATATATGCTGGGACACACAGTTATTGGATAAAGAATTTGCATATTTTTATCTCATTCTTCTGTCTTCAGTTTTTTGATGGTGTCCTTTGAAGTCCAGAAGGTTTTAATTTGATAAAGTCCTAAACCCAATCATGAGTCACCTATCCCTCATTTGCTCTGTAACTCTCACTTTCATTTCACCCAAGCAATGGACTTTGACATCCCCAAAGCTGTTGACACTCTTTCTTAAAGTCTAGTGCTGCCTTCTCAGAGTCCAACCCTTTGTCTTTCAAGCTTTCCGTTTACCTGTTTCTATCTTATCTGCTCTTCAAAGTCTCTAAGAGCTCTAACCCTCCCACCGTGTCAAACTTACCTCTTCCCAAACATATCACTTTCTAGTCTCTCCTTACACAATCTAGGCCTCAGAGTCCAGACTCCCCCTCCCAGCATATTCCACTCCTCCAGCCCTGGCCTTTGGCTGCACTTATCTTCTAATTTCCCATCATATATCAATTCAACCCCCTGTCTTTTCTGCTATTGGTACTAAGCAAAGTAGAAAATGTCATACGCCTTTATACATTGGTGCTACTTTTGATTCCTGTTCTCTAGCACAATCTGAATTCTCACATCTGTCCGACAGCCCTTCCATTAGAGCCCCTGTATTTCTCCCCGGTCCCCTCATGTCAGTTCTACTACCGCCACGGTTTCTGTCATTCCCACCATGCTTTTCCTTGAACGAGCCATGATCATCCACATATCCTTTTAGAAAAAAGATTTGTGTGTGTATTTGTGGCATGTGTATGTGTGCGTGTTTTGTGTACATATGTGCAAATGTGTATGGAGACCAAAGGTCGACGTCCGGTGTTTTCCTAGATGGCTCTCCACCTTGGGTTTTCTTTTCTTTGAGAGTCACTCGGTGAACTCACAGTCAATGACTGGCTGGCCAGTGAGCTCCCGGTGTCCACCTCTCTCCACCCTCCCAGCGCTGGGGTTTAGAGCTGCATACCACCAAGCCTGGCTTTTTAAAGTGGGTCCTAGAACTCTAAATGGGGGTCTTCACACTTTTGAGGCAGGCCTTTTACTGAGCCAGCTCCTCAGACACCCCGCCTCAAGTTTCCCTGACTTGCGGTACCTCTGTGCACCAGGCCTGTCTTGTCATTTAGATATCAGTTCAAATGTCCCCTCTTCCAGAGCGGTTTTCACTATCCGTGGCTTCTGCTGTGACCTTTCTCCTACTGTTGTCACATTGCCTTGATTTCCTATTTTTCATTTCTGCTGTATTTCTGGAAAAAAAATTATTTCTTATGTTTCTAAAACCCCTCCCTAGGCTAGAGTTAGAGATTTGTTCTCATGTGCTTATATGATACCCCAGGCATCATCTTGTTTTGTTTGGTTTTTTTTTTTTTTTTTTTTTTGAGATGGGAGGGTCTCATTTTTTAACCCAAGCTGATCTGGAACTTGCTATGTAAAGCAGGTTGGCCTTGATCTCAGGCAGAGATCTCAGCTTCCAGATAGAGCTCTTATCCTGGGTTGTTATTATTTGTGGGATACAAATCTGTGTTCCCCTTCCCGATCCTAAGTTCCTCATAGCTAGGTGCTTATTCATTGCCAGTTCCCTCAAGATGCCCTGCACACAGCAAGCACTCAATATATGGAAGGGAGGGACAGAAAACCATTATCTGTGAAACATGGCATCTTCCCATCATGAATAAATATGAACAAGTGTTGGGAAAGAACAATAAGGAACACACCGTAACACAAACAAAAGTATGCTAGGGAACCTGATGGGTAAATGATGGCATATCTTCTCATTAGCATTACATGCTGCTATTAAGATAATTGGATCTAGGGCTCAGTGGTTAAGAGGACTGGCTTTTCTTGAACAGGAATTGGGTTCGGTTCCCAGCACCCACATGGTGGCTAACAACTGTCCTTAACTCCAGTTCCAGGGGATCCAACACCCTCTTCTGATCACTGCAGACATTGCACGACATGGGTGCACTTACATACATGCAGGCAATTCATTGAGACACATTAAATAAAAATATTTTTAAAGATAATTATATCTAGCTGTGCATAGTGGCATATCTCTGTAATTGAAACATCCAGGAAGCTGAGGCAGAGGGCTTACAGCAGGCCTTTAGTAACTGAAGCTGAGATGACACTAGTAGAAAGAGTATTTAAATAGGAGGGGCTCATTCAAATATGAGCTTTAACAATGAAGTATCAAAATGAGCATAGTGCTCACAAAGAATGCGAAGTACAGCCAGGTGATGACACATACCTGTAATCCCATTTCTTAGAAGGTTGAGGCAGGACTACCATGAGTCTGAGACCAGCCTGGGCTACATAGTAAGTGTAAGATGTGACTGAAATCCCCAACAGTTTCAAACTCAGGAAGATGGAAGGAAACCTGGAGCCGGAGTTTACAAAACATGCATGAGGAAAGACCAACTTTCACACCTTCTCCTCAGAAATCCAGGCCCTGCAAATAGCTCAGATAAGACTCCAGACCCCAATTCACAAAGGACACTGAGCTTCCTTAACAGATAAGGTTCCGGACTCAAGGAATGCACAAACAGCTGCAAAAGAGGGGATTCCTTCCTGGCTAAAAGTTTATCTTAAACTTCAAACAGATGCCAAGGGGATACCTTTTCCTTATAAAAAGCCCTACTGACCAGCTATGGACGGGCTAGTGCTTTCTCCACTCCCGGGAGAAAACTAGTCCCAGCTGATTTTCCCTTTCCGGATGGGGAGTCAGTTCAATGCCCCAATAAACCAGCTCAGTCAATTCCCGTCTCTGATCAATTCCTGTTACGTCTCTTGGACCAAAATAAATCTTACAGTAAGCACCAGACTTGCCATGCTTCATAGCAAGAGCTGTCTCAAAAGAAAACAGAAATAAGGAAGGAAAGAAGGAAGAAAAGGGAGGGAGGAGAAGGGGCGAGAAGAGGACAGAGGGAAGGAGGAAGAAAATGATAGTCAGTCACGATGTACTTCTGGAATTCCAACACTCAGGAGGCTGAGATATGGCAATCACAAATCTGAGGCCAGCCTTAGTTACATAATAAGATTCTCTCTCTCCCCCATAAGTACATAAAAAGTCCTCTGTGGGCTTGTACCTAAAAAGGTTATACAAGAGTCCAAATTATATCTCTTTAAAATATAGCCGTATTGATGCACAAGTAATCAGAAAATACATTTATCAAGTGAAAGCCTGCCATGATCCAGGTATGATTCCAATAACAAAGCAAACATCTCATGTGAGAAATTAAAGGAATTAGAAGACTTCTTTAGGACCACAAAAGGATTTTTTAGACTTGGATACACCTTGTACCAAATGATGTGGTTAGATGGAGGGGCCTATCCAACCTTTTGATATTGTGATACAGCTTGACATCTACAAAGTTCATGCTTAAGAACTGCACAATCAAATTGCACACACATACACACACACACACACACACATCTCATAATGTTTTAAATAAGTTTCTATGACTTTGTGTTGGGCTGATTTCAAACCTATCCTTGGCAGCATGTGGTCTGTGGGCTGCTGGCTAGACATACTTGACTTGAAAGTTAAACCTGTTTGGCAAGGGAAAAAGAACAGGTTTTAATAAAATGGGTAAAGGTTGGAGGATGTCTTAACTTGAGTCCTCCTAGAAATAGGATCTGATATAAGAATCCCAGGGCAAGAGGTTTATCTGATAGGTTTCTGGAAATATCAGTAGAGCAATAAGAAAATGAGAAAAGGAAGAGAAGAGAAAGAAGCCACCGAAGGGTATATTGGTAAGCAAGTTACCATTGTGGGCAAGTCCAGCTCGGTAGTGCTGGGAAACTCCAGGTGACAGAGACAACCACCACATAAGAAGGGCATTGTCTGAGGGCTGCCCTCCAGCATCTAGAGACAATCCCGCATAATGGTTCCATGAGTGTTGGAGGTCTGGAGGTCAGGCTAGCCAGCATGAGCATGGTACCTGCTGAGGGCTGAGTGGGACAGTACAACACCTGCTACAGACTGGACATGCTTTCATTTGCTTTGGTATCATCCTTTCTCTCTTTCCTTCCTTCCTTCTTTCTTTTTGTCCTTCCTTTCTTTTCTTTCCATCCTTCCTTCCCCTTTCTCTCCTTCCCTCCCTTCCTCTTTCTTACACTCATGCATCACCATACCTGGCTTTTTACATGGGTTCTAGGGCTTGAACCCGGGTCCTTCTACTTGCATGGCAAACATCTCACAGAGTGAGCTCTCTCTCCAGCCCTGGTGCTTTTCTTTGAGTTGTTTGAGTGGCTCAGTATTTATAATTGAACTTCCTTCAAGGTGAGTTTTGGTGCCTATTATCCTAGCACTCAGAAAGCTGAGACTGGGAGATTGAGAATTCAAGGTCAGCCTGGGCTTCGTGGTAAGACCCTGTCTCAAAAAAGGAAACCAAAACAAAGGCTGGTATTTAACCTGTCATCTCCTCTTGAGTGCGCATTCATTGTTCCTGCCTCTGTGTGCTCAGGTGCGGTGTCCACACTGTAGGCAACAGAGGTTTCTCCTCACCTCTTTCCTGGGAGTTGTGCACAGTTAGCAGCAGGGTGAGGACCCCAGTGCCCAAGTAGCCTCTTCAGACTTTACTCGTTATTTGTTTGGGGTTCTGTTTGTCTGTCTGTTGGAGATAGGAGCTCAAGCAGCACAGACTGACCTTGAAGTTGAATTTGCTATGTAACAGAAGATGATCTTGAATTTTTGATCCTCTTGACTCTTGAATGCTGTAATTCTGGCCTGCGCCACCACCTATGACTTAATGTTTTCTGTCATTTAGGGATGGCGATCAGAAAACATGGCCCAGGTTGCTATTAAGTAGCAGGACCTGGTACCTTCAAAGCATTTCTACAAACAATCTGGTCCAGTTTTATACTTGTTCAACACGTTCCCAGCGCAAGGAACAAAAGACCAAAGAGAATTAGTCATTCTGGAAGGGAAAGTCTAATTTGAGTTCCCAAGGACTTCCTCTCCTCTTCTTCCCCCTCCCCTTCTCACCCCACATCCTCTCTTGAGATGGAGCATTCTTTCCTAAGCAATTTTCAAAGTCTAAAGGATAATTGCAGAGTTCATTACGTACAGTGCATGCCATGCAGACACTTGGCAGAGGAAACCATAACAGAACTGATGCCATTTTAGCCATTCTATGTGGCTTGGTAATGAGAAATCACACTGCTGCTTCACGCAGGGCTGAGAGAGCTTGGGCCAACAGCTCTACACGCATCTGTGCCCTTTTTGACTGGGAGCAGGGAGGGCACACACTTCTGGATGCCAAGAGGCTTTGATGTTGGCTCTTTTCCAGCCTTTCCTCTCTGTCTTATCACCTGAGCTAGCGCTGTTTCTGTGAATCCTTAATGAAGATACTTAATTTTTTTAGGCAAAGTCTCACTTTTCAGGTGTCCGTATTCAGGATACAGCCATGTACATGGGTGTCAAAGACTGTAGGAAACTAGCCCACTCTGTGCAAGCTGCTCCCCACCCTCCCTTTCATTCTCATACTCTTCGTGTGTGTGTGTGTGTGTGTGTGTGTGTGTGTGCGTGAGAGAGAGAGAGAGAGAGAGAGAGAGAGAGAGAGAGAGAGAGAAACCTTTGTTTCTTCGTTGCAGTGAGTTCACCCGGATCACTGGGTCTGCTGTAGCAGGCTCCTCTTCCCCAAAGAGGTACTACTTTGTGTCCAGGTATGGGGGAGGTAAATTCTCTTTCAGTTAAACAAAGGAACAAAGTGCTTAAAGGCAGAAGAATGGTCTTTTTTACATATGTGGGGAGGTGTGGGGATTTGCATGGGAAGCTCAGGTGTTTCCTGGGAGGAAGGTAAGAGAGAGAATCCAATTCTGCAAT
Source organism: Eospalax fontanierii (assembly GCA_035773235.1). NCBI lineage: Eukaryota > Metazoa > Chordata > Mammalia > Rodentia > Spalacidae > Eospalax > Eospalax fontanierii. The sequence continues at coordinate 21,928,370 of CM069525.1, read as the reverse complement.
TCAGCTCAAGGATTCAGAGAAAGTGAGGACAGCCCCTGCACTGGAAAGAGCTATTGAAGGAGCGCCAGCTGCATCTGGGCCCAGAATTCAGCAGATAGACTCCACCCATGTGCCAAGCAACTCAGTTCCGACAGCAAGTCTCCACCCTCAGGAAGGAGCTGAGTAAGCAAATCAGGAAGGTGCCCCCTTCAGCATCTGGCTCCACCGTCGCTGTCTGTAGTTGTAATTTGGAAATCAGAATCAGGCTTCAGAATCCCTCAAGATTTGTTGCAACCTGTACCTAGAAAAACAAGTTTCCCACTGTGACTCTTTGCCCACTTCAGTAAGTAGGTTCTGAATTTGCCTCACATGACCACATCTGATTGGTGGAACTTAAATCACACAGCTGCAAGGGAGTCTGGGAAATGTAGTTAAAAAATTTTTTTAGACATCCGAACACACTGAAAGGAGGTTGGAATAAGCTGAACAATTGTTCCATCAAGGTATTCATTTGAAATCTGTCAGTGACTGTCCATCTGGATAGCATTGTTGAAAGGAACAAGGGCCGTATTTAGGATACAGCACACAGCAGCAATGGGTTTTGCTATGATTTAAAGATGGTTTGTCCCCATATTCCACAATTTCAGCCCATGTCCTAAACGATTTTGGTTTTTCCACTCTTAAGAGGGTTATTTTACAAGAGCCTTAAAGGTCATTAAAGATGACCCACTCCCTAATGCACTCTACCTCTGACCTTGGGTGGAGACATGACATTCTGATCTGCTCCAAAGATTAGAACATTTTGTACTGCTGTCTCCTCCCTTAAGAGTTAATCCAGATGGGCCTATCAATCCCCTGGCTAAGACATCACCCTCCAAAAGGTTGTCAGGAGACGAGCAGAATAATTATATCCTTAATGATATAATGTACCTTTCCTTCCCAAAGACTCCACCCCTGGTGCGATTGCTCTGAGAGCTTCCATCATGTGGTACTGCAGAGCCTACATGCCTTTCCAAATCCTAACTTTCCCCTTTTGTATTTCTTTCCTAAGCATGCTTTCCCTAACTCTTTGGGCTTTTTCAATTTTTCTCTGAAGCCCACCCCCCCATATTAGTTACTTTTCTGTTGCTGTAACAAAAACACCATGACCAAACCAACTTAAAGTACAATTTATTGGGGCTTCCGGTTCCCAAGGGACAGAAGTCAACCATGGTGGGAGAGGGATGGTAGGAGGCAGCCAGAGCAGAAAGCCGAGAGCTCACATCTTCAAGCTGGAAAGAGAGCAATCTGAGTGGGAGGCGATGAACTCTCAAAGCCCACCCCCAGTGACGTACTTCCTCCAGCTAGGCCACACCTCTAAAAGTTCTGTGACCCTTCCCAAACAGCACCACTCTCGGGCCAAGTATTCAAATACTTGAACTTGTGGGAGACATTCTCATTAAAACTACCACACTCTCCTTTTCACATTGGTGGCTGCTTGTCCACCATGGCTACTTAGGGGCATGGCTTCCTCTCTCCCAAGATATACTTCTGGCCTGCCCTATTATTTCTCTAATTCACTAATAAAACTGTCTTAAAGCTTACTTCTGAGTCTACTTTCAAATTATTTTATTAATGAGACCGATAACCCAAAGAGGGAACCCTAGTTTCCCATTGTACCCAGTATGGAGATCCCCAAAGTTTCTGCTAACACCCAAACATTCATGTTCCTCAAAGTGGTAGTGTTTAGGTGGGGGACCATTAAAGAAATAAGCCCTGTGGGGGATGACTAGATCATTGACGGTGCTATTCCTGGAAAAATTAATGCTGGATTTATGGAGTGAATTAATGTGAGGGGAGATATTCTTATGAAAGAAAGGAAGGAAACGTGGCTCCTGAATCACACCCTGGCTTCCCGTGGTCTTTCCCTCTCACATGTCCCCTCACCATGATACTATCTATTGTGTTATGATGCAGCCCGAGGGACCCTAGACCCAAGCATAAGCTCTTGGATCTCTAAAAGTATAAGCTAAATAAGCCTCTTTTCTTTGTAAAATATCCAGCCTTGGGTATTTTGTTACAGCAACAAAAACTAGACCAATATATTTTCCAAACTGTGGTCTCTAGATCCCTGGGGAGACTAGAAGGTAATACAATAGCTTCATAACATGCTTGCATGCTGGTCATTTTCTGTGGATTGAAAATTGTGACTTCCACAAATGTTTCGGATATGTTGCCTATCTTTCAAACATGGAAGCAATGATGATATTAGAAAAATACAAATCACTTTAAAACCTCCCCTATACCTAGCTTGTCACCCACAGACCCCTTTCTTCTACCTCAAGTAGGAATTCTGTCTCTTTTGCTGTTGCTAATTCCTACTCATCAGTTAAGACTCATCCCAGGCCACATGTCCCCTGGCCTAGGAGGAGGGGCAGTGATTCTCTCTGATGACGTCAAGTTAGCACAAACAGCTCTCATCCATCCGTTCCTTTGCAATACCTTGGCAATTTATCACAATGATAATACCATAGCAAAATAAAAGCTAATTTTTATTTGGCTTGCTTTGTGCCAGGCTTCAAGAGGTATACACTTGTCCTCATCCACTTTATAGATGAGGGCACTGGGGCATAAGACGCTGCATAACCCAGCTAAGGCCACTTACTAGGCAGAAGTCTAGCTACAAAGCCCATGCTGTTAGTGAGCTCTCTCATTTCCCCTCATTCTGATACTGTACTGATTTATATTTTAATTGTGCATTTGTTTCCTCCACAAATAACCAGTGTCTTTCTATGAGGTAAAAGGGAAAAAAAAGTCAGAAGATTTTTCTCCCTACCCAATACACTGAGAATTCTGGGACCAGGGCCCAAATTGCTTGAGCCTTCCTTCTCTTATCCTCCACTGTCTGTTAACACAGGGATGATTTTCTCTTTCAGCAGAGAATACCAGACTAAATTACAGAGCAGGCTATGAAATTGCTACCCTCAGCTCCCTTCTTTGCCTGTTTTCTCTAAAATAGGTTCTTTCTGTTGGTTATATAAATATAAGACAGAACCCACCACTGCTTTGATATCACGTGGAAAAATGTATTATCAGTTTCAAGCACAGACGTGTTAGCCAGGATCCACTGGCATGCCTCAGGAGAAGATGGGGTTCCTGGGAACTCCAGCCCACGCATCAGCATTCCCAGGAGAATGTGTAGGAGAATGACACTGGGTAGCACTTGGTAATTTCCTAGCAATCAGGAAGCATCGTCCTGTATCTGTCTTCACTGTTTATTACCCCAAGTAACACACATTTGCCTTTCCTATATTTCCTGGGCTTCAATGCCTACAGAAGCTCTACCTACACTCGCCAACTCCCCCACAGGTAGTCTAGCTGGCTATGCTGTTTACTGGGTGCCAGCCTCACATCTCGGACCCACTACAGGTGCCAGTTAACCCCAGATTCAACCCTTTTCTTGCTCTGCTCAGATCCCTCTATTTTCCTTTTTTACATTGTCTGATTTCTGGGCAGCCTATTTATTCAGACTCAAGCCAGATGCTTCCTTCTTGAAAGTAACTTATAGAAGAATCCTCATTTAATCACCTTTTCAAGTGTGCTGTCTGGGCCCCGTTGTGACAAGCCCTCCCTTCCTACGGAGCATCCCTTCCAAAGGCTTGTGTCTCTATGGGAAATACAGGAACCAATTTGGACAGGTCAGGCTGATGGCTTTACAAGTCTTCATCATCCTTTCTTCTGATAAGCACACTTAGTCAACTCACACCACCTGTAGGAGGGGTGGGAAAGCACGTCAAATATGCTTAAGGAGTAGCTTTCATAGCTCATTCTGGTTTTAGAACACTGTAATTCTCATTCAGGCTAAATGACCCACAAGGTCCACAACCATCTTAGAGATGCCATCTCAGTTTATGGAGGGAGTGGGATGTGGTGGTCACAACAGTGTTGAACACGCCTTCTAAAGAAAAAGGTGCGGTCACATAGACATTGTAGTGTCACTGAGACATGGCATTTAAGCCTCAGGTAATTTTGACACCAAGCAACCCCCTAACAAAAACCAAGGAAGAGTCTATTTATCAAGTAATTTTTTAAAAATCTCCATGCTTGGGGCTAGAGAGATACCTCAGTGGTTAAGAACACTGACTGCTCTTGAAGAAGACCTGGGTTTGATTCCCAGCACATATGCAGCAGCTAACAACTGTCCATAACTCCAATTCCAGGGAATCTGACACCTCTGTGGGCGCTGCATGTCATGAGTGCACTTACACACATGAAGTCAGTACACTCATACACATAAAATAGAAATAAAATTTAAAATAGTTTTTAAAACTCCATGCCTATTCCATACAGGAGGCCAACTTATCAGAATCTCTGGCAGCAGGTCCCAGGCATCAATACTTTTTCAGGTTCCTGGAGATTTCAATATGTCACCAAGCTTAGGATGACTAGTTTAGAATACCTGGCCCTTGTTCACAAGTGCATAGGTAGGCCCCTTTTCCCAGTGTGTCAGGTATATAGGGCCAAGGAAGGCTACCACAGGCCTGAAGCTGCCCCTCAGCCAAGCCAGGCCAAATCCACCTCCCACTCCCTCTCAGTTACTGAAGCTCCACACGGGAGAGAACTGACGTGCAGGTGAGGGTTAAGGTTACCACATACCAGAGAACTGCAAGTGGGAGTGGCCAGGCACAGAGAACACAGAGACTGCAATTCACATTAAGTGGCAAGCTATGTCATCCTCACTGGCCCTGCTCCAAAGAGAGATGCTAGATGTTAGATTCAGCAGTCGGATACACTGTCAGCTGATACTCAACTGAAAAAGAAAACATTCCTGGCAGGCAGGGGCCATGAAAAGGGCTCTGAACTGCTAGACATGTTGTTCCTGGAGCTGGGTGCCAGTTACATAGTGAGTCCACTTTATAAGGTATATCCACCCACGCGTTTATGAAGTCTGCACATTCCCACATGCATATGCTTTAGTAAAAGATTTTTCAAGGGAAGAACCCACATTGATCACTGTAAAAGGGCCACAGATGCAGTCAAAACTAACAAACTCTCTGGCCTGCTTTTAGCAATGAGTTTGATAATAGCTCCATGTTAGACCTTCCAAATGAAAAAGATGGCTAAATAAATCAAGGGTCAGCCATGGAACAGAATGCTAGGTAGCTATCAAATTTTTATGTTGTTGAAGATTGTCCCATGGTGTGGAAGGTTGCTCCCAATCTCTTTAGAAACTTATCAACCATTGTTAGCTGTATTATATATTATGTATTCCTATACATGTTGTCTTTTGAAATAAACATATTAATCACATTTGAGGTAAATGGAACCTCAGTGATTTGCTAATACTTGTTTGTCTTTGGCCAATAGGCTGACCACAGAACAGTTTTATTGAGATATGCCACAAACCACACAATTAAAGTATACACCTTGGTCTTTTTTCAGTATCTTCATGGAGTTGTATAACTATCACCACAATCCAATTTTAAAACATTTTGTCACCCCAAAGAGAACCCTATGTGTAGGGCATAATGCACGGTGGGCCTAGCCAGGTCACCTGCTACGAGGAATAGAGGAATGGCTCCTGTGGGCGTGGCGCTCTGCTCTGGCTAGTCATGAGACCAGCTTCTGCCCAGCATCTGGAAAGAACCTGCCTACCTGGGAACAGACCACTATTGGCTGTATTCAGGACCCCACCCCGTAAGGCCATTGGCTATCCAGACCTATGAGATCTTTTGATTTCTTTGAATAAACGAGCGTGCAGCGCCATCCACGTGCTTCTCACTCAGCTCCCAGATTTATGTCTTAACTCTGCGCCTACTCGCACCGCCCCCATGGCGGAGACCCTTCGGTCCCCTCAGGCTGGCCTCGAGCATTGAGACCCCCCGACACCTATGTCTATTAGCAATCACCCTGTTCTCCCAACACTCCAGCCCCTGGTGGCCACTAATCTACTTTGTGTCTCTATTCAGTTGCCTATTCTGAATATTGCTCTTTTAATTCATTGGCAATTTCATACATGAACAAAATACATTGCGATCGTATTCACCACCTGCTCCTCCCTCTCATCCAACTCCCTCTCCTGTTTAAACCCTTTCTTCTTCCTGAAAAGTTACTCTCCTACTTTGATGTCTTTGTGATCCACTGAGTTTAATCAGGGTTGCTCAAATGAGCATGAATGGGGGCTACTGAGTGGAGCATGGACAACTTTTCAGCGGCTGCACCACTGAAGAAAATGCCACCCCCATTCCCAGGAGTCATTAACTGCCAATTATCCCTCAGGAAGGGAGGGACCCCATGAGCCCCTCCCCCACTCTGTGACAGAACATCGACAATCTCAATCTTGTGCAGATCCTATGCAGGTAACTACAGCTATGGTGAGTTCATATGTGCATTGGCCAGATCATCTGGACATTTCTTATAGATCAAATCCTATATTGTTTTACATATCTGGTATCTTTCTCTTAGCATAAAGTTTTCAAGGTCATCCACATTATAGCATATATTAACACTTCCTTCCTTTACAATGTCAAATAATATCCACTTGTATGTATAAAGCACGTTTTGTTTATCTGTTCACCAGTTAATAGACATTTGGGTTGCTTTCACTTTTTGGCAATGATGAATAATGCTAGTATATATTATTCATACACCATTTTTTAAAAATTCATTTTTTATGTGTATGAGTGTATTGCCTGCATGTATGTAAGAGCACCCACATCATGCAACCTCCTCAGAGGTTAGAAGAGGGCATAGGATCCCCTGGAACTGGAGTTATGGAGAGTTGTTAGCCTCCATGTGGGTGCTGGGATCTGGAACCCAGGTCCTCTACAAGAACAGCCAGCATTCTTAACCACTGAGCCAACTCTCCAGGCTCTCATATACAAATTTTTATACAGAGTCTATTTTCATGTCTCTCTGGTATTATATATAAGAGTGGAACTGTTGGATCATATAGTAGCTATGTTTAACCTTTTGAGGAATGGCCAGACTGTTTTCCAAAGCACCTGCACTGTTTTTATGTCCATTCTCCTATAGTATAGAAGAGGTCCAATTTGTCCTCATTCTCACCAATACTTGTTACTGTTTATATTATTTTATTAGGCTCATTCTATTAGATGTAGGTTTTATTTTGAAATTTATTTCTCTTCTGTACATGTTTCCATTTGTTGTCTATATTCAAGGTGTATAGCAATGCTTTTGACATGTGCACATGTAGTGAAATTAGTCAAATGAATTAGCCATTAGTCATTAGTCAAATTAATTGACACTAAGCCAGGTGCTAAGGTTCAGGCAGCTCTCAGATCCATGGGCTGATTCCAGGACATAGAACATGGTGCCACCAAACGAAAACCATGTCACCTCCAATTAGACTTTTGTCTGCTCTGCTCTGTGCTGAAGTAGCTCTGGCCTGCAGAAAGTTTTTAGAACTCAACTCCAGAGACAAGTAAACAATGACAGTTTTAAATTTTTATATATTATTTTATGAGGGCTTTGCCTGCATGTATGTCAGTGTACCCCTGCTGTGCAATGCCAGCAGAAGCCAGAAGAGGGTTTCAGGCCCCACAGAACTGGAGTTATAAATGGTTTTTAGCTGCTATGTGGGTGGCAACTGAACCGGGGTCCTTTCCAAGAGCAGCCAGCGCTCAGCCATCTCTCTAGCTCCATAATGAGGCTTTGTTTGTTTTTATTTTTTTAAGTGTGGCAAGGACTAGACATGTTCCAGGGGTTTGGTGCAGGGAAAGATTATTCTTGGATAGAACGGCCTGAAAGGGGCCCCTGGGAAAGGAACTGTGGGCAGAGTGTAGATGAAAATAAAACAGAGGAACACACATCAGGAGTGGGAACAGAGAGCTAAAGGCTGGGCTGACTACAGCACAGTGGCTTGGGCAGCTTAGGAAGAGACAGGAGTCTGGGTGCAGCAAAGGGGACAGGTGGAGGAATCAGCACTAGATGCAAGAAAACAGAGGAGTACATGCCTCAAGGGGTCATCAAGACAGTCTACTGGGACAAGGGAAGAAAAAAATGGTAAACTGTTATTGTATTTATCTACAGAATCTCAGCTAGTATATTATCTATTGAAGTCATCCCCACCATCATTTGTAGGTCAGTCAAGACAAGACAAGAACAATACTCAAATTATCTTAAGAGTTTCTTGATTGAAGGGATAAGCCTTATTATTTACCATTTTCTTCTCCCTGGTTAAAGTGTGCTTGGAACTTTTAGTATGTAGTTACAGCAAAGCCAAGCCTCATTAAAATGACTACTGTGACTTTGAAGAATACTCCAAAGGCACCTTTGTTTGAAAATAATATTGATACGGAAAAAAATAACCAAACCAGAAACTGTTAGATTTCTCCTCTTGACAATGAAATAAATGTTACATTTCCTCTCCTTCTAGAGCATTTCTTGTCCAGTGTACTTAAAACAATGACAGTCTGCCTTTTCCAAAGCAGCCATGGCTTCATGATAGCCCCTGGCCATAGACCTCAACACAGAAATGAAGTAACCAAGACCACAAAGAAACCAAGACGTACCTACTCCTACCTCATCAATACAACAAGTTCATACAAGACATGATCTGAGAGGTAGTGGCTTTTCCTCATACAAAAAGTGGGCAATAAGGCTATGCAAGGTCTTTAAAAAGAAGTAGGATCTCAAATTATGACGAGGGTGTGGGGACCACACCCATGCCAAGAGGAAAGGAGAGAAGCTGAGCAACACCCTGGCAACCATCAGGCAAACAGCCAGCCAGAAGTCTCCCCTTAATAAAGCCCTGGGCAGAATTAAGTTAAAAAGAATACTAAACAATGACTGTCTATTCAGATCTGTGAAAAAAGATTGTTTTAAGAATTTTTAATTATTCAGGTACCTATTGGAAATATACATCTATAGCTGCCCAAACTATAGCCTTAATATATTGGATAATACTATAGCATTTATGAATAATTATACATAGGGCTGGGAATGTAGCTCAGTAATAGAGTACCCCCTGAGCATGCCCAAATCCTTGGGCTCCATCCATAGAACCAGAAAAATGATAGTAATTATGCATATAATGGGAGATGTACTAATAAAGGAGCACAACCAAAAAAATTGGAGTTCATTAGGAAGGCTTGTTTTCAAAGACTAGTATATTCTCTCATGATCATTACTCATTTTTCCTTTCTTTTTTCATTTTTAACTTCTCAGACTGTGATTTTTTATCTCTAGAAGTTCAATTGAATGTTTTACCTTTTCTGTAGGGCACAGGTTTGGGTACACTGGGACTGTAGGAGAAAAATAGAAAAATAATGGGAAAACCTCTTGGTGCTTGGAAGTGGAAAAGGTCCAACATCAAGGCTTGGACGCCCAGGACCGTGTGTAGAGACAAGATCACAGCTGGCCATCAAGGGAGGCGGGAAGTCCATTCTTGAGAATCAGTCCTCCCAAGACTACAATCTGCAAATGACAGAGACCTCCCCCTTCCCCAGCATAAATCCAACACAGAGGCAAGGCCACTGCCATACACAACCCGGGACCTCAAGGGGAGGGGACTGTGGGGAGTGCGGCCACTCAGAGAAGGCTAAAACTGCTGCCCAACATTGGGAAGTCCCTCTATCCTCCACTCTGCCCACCACCAGAGGAATGTGGAACTCTGGCCCATGGTTGGGGACCACAGCTCCAGAGTCATGGGAGGGGCCACCATTTCAATTCCGCTGGTTCCTACTATTTCCTATCTCCATCACTCTGTCCACATAATTATACTTGTGTTTAAGAAAGAGTATCTTGGTTATGTGCAGCAAGCAAAGGCTTGAATTATTTGCTAGAGGGACATCAATATTGGAGAAAACCACTTTTTGCTTTTGCTCAAGAAGACAGATGGATTGAGTCTTTTCTGTTTCATAGTCAAGGATCCAGTTGGCTTTTTTGGCATCTGTTTTCACATCTTCCTCCATGGTCAGGGGGAACAAGTTATGAGACATCTTATTGGAGTCGTATTTAAAGTCCTCTGATTTAAACATGAAGGTCATTTCCCACTTAAAGCTCTCCACCTTCACCGTGTCCCAGATCAGGCCCTTAGGGAGTGTGTGATCATGTTGCAAGGGTACAAAATGTTCCTCACCATCTTCGCCTCACCATGCTGAGAGCCATTACTACCACCATTGCTCTGGTGCCCACAACCATGCCACTGTCATCTTGGCTCTCCAATTATGTCTTTATTATGCCTTTCTTACTTGCCAAGTCCTAAGTTCAGAAATCTGAGACCAATATAAAAACACCCAAGATCAGGAAAGTATTCATCTTGTGTAGTAAGGTTGCTCACACAGACCAGCACATGTACTCAGCCTCTCCAGACACACCAGGCCCCAAGGCTCGATGCCATCATTCCACCATCTTTCTTTCTATTGATCATTAGTGTTAGGATCAATTCTTTGCTGAGTTCTCACAGAAGCAAACCTAAAGACAAAGACTTGAGTAGTTTGAGAGCTGGGTAAAGAGGTACTGGAAAGGAGTGGAGATCTGAAACAGGGAAGAAAACCAGTAGACGGCATGTTATTCAGTGGGGTGCCGCTGTGGGTAACTGGGTTACCTAAAAAATGATGAAGGCTATGTTAGAGCGCCTCACCTGGAGGAAGGGAAGAGGAAGTAGCGACACACCATCTTCCGCCATCACTGGCTGAGAACCACTTCTGGTCTTTTTCCTTCCACCTTGCTCTATGCCTGGGCACCCTCATGGCAGCTAACAACTGTAACTCCAGTACCAGGGGAATCAGACACCCTCTTCTGAAGTCTTCCGGCACTGCATGACCCAGCTGCACTTACACATATACAGGCAGTACACTCATACCGAAAATAAAAATAATAAATGAAATTTTTAAAAATGAAAGAAGGCTGAGCACAGGCCAGGAGCATGTCAGTAAGCAGCATTCGCTCCATGATCGGTGCTTCAGTTCCTACCTCCAGGTTCCTGCCTGAGATCCCTCAAAGATAGATCATTATTTAGAAGTGGAAGATACAATAAAGCTTTTCTTCCCAGGTTGTTTTTAGTCAGTGTTTTATCACAGTATAAAGCAAACTAAAACAGATGCGTAGGGGAAACGTCCCTGAAGGGCTCAGAGGGAGAGGTTAGGGGAATGAAAGGCGTGCCTCCAGATGGTGAAGCCATCTGATGTCAGTTGCCAGCATGATCCTTATGAAGAGACAAGGAGGGGGACAGCTGGGAAGGGAAGGCCCCAGGGTGTGGCCCAGCTCCAGCAATGTCTCAGACAGACCTCAACTCAAAGGAGCCCACAGGAGCTGGTCTAACCTTCAATAATGCTGCTGTGACAAGAGGTCTGAGTAACTTGCTTTCAAGTCTTCCACAAAGCACAGAGCTGGTAAATAAGAAGGGTAGGATTTGAAGCAGGCCCTTCCTGGCTCTAAATCCTACTACTCAGCCAGGTGTAGTAGTGCATGCCTTTAATCCCAGCACTTAGGAGGCAGAGGCAGGCAGATCCCTGTGAGATCGAGGCCAGCCTGGTCTACATAGTGAGTTCCGGGCGAGCTGGGGCTACAGGGAAACCCTGTCTCAAAAAAGAAATCTGCTATATGTCACTGGACTATAAACCTATGGTTCAGGGAAGAGAAACTTTATCAAACTTAATAGATTTCCCAGTCATGCTAAAGGTCTGTTCCTTACCAAAGAGTGCAGTATTGATAAAAATGGCGCTGGGAAGGTTTTGAGCTTTCTCAGGTTCATCTACAGACTGTGCAGTCTGTGCAGGCTCTCACGGCATAGATTTCCAAATTGAAGGCAGGCTGGTGAAAGCACCTGTCAAGCCCTTGGACTGTCAAGCCCGAGTCCAAGCCCCAGAACCCACATGGTGGAAGAAGAGAACTGATTCCCACAAATTGTCCTCTGACTTTTGCACATGCAAGCAAAGCATATGTGTGCAAGCGTGCACAAGTGCACACACACATAAAATCAAAATCTAACTACACAACATACATACAATTTTCTGAAGAGACCTGAAAGGTTACAGAAGATTTAAATCACAATTGACTTTTCTATTTTTACCCATTCCTCCCCATTCCACGTAAGACCACACAAATTCACGAATATGTAGAATTTTGACTCCTCAGAAGGTACTAGATCCACTGCATGAAGTTCACAGTATGGTGGAAGAAGCCCAAGCTAACAACAATCATGGAAACACATGGAGACATTTATGAGGGCAAGTTCAAGATACCCTGAGGGGAGATGGGGGCGTGGAGAGCATCTAAATGTCAAAAGCCATGAGTATTCAAAGGAGTAATCATATTCAGGTTACTGGACCAAAATGTAGCCTAAAGTGTGTGCTGATGGCTCTTTTGAGCATGGAACTGCTCGGATGCAGTTTTCTGCATTGGATTTTTCTTGCGTAGGCCTTGTTTCTGTATTCTGGTAGGCTTAGCACATCATTTTAAGGGGGTTTTACTTGACTATCATGTTTATAGTGTTTGAATTCTTAATCCTTTGCAGTCAGTTTGAAAACATATAAATAAAATAAACACACCACATAGTTCTAAGCTTATTTTCTCCCCCAGGAATAAACTAGATTTAAGCTTCCTATCAGCTGGCTGTTCCAACCATTGCAGTATAATGATTAAAACCCACGTATTTTATGCTGCCAGTTGGGAAGATGGCAGGGGGTGCTCTCAGATTATACTGTTTAAAGGCTATAAAGCTCCCCTATCTCCTGGTTACAAAAATGTTTGCCTTTTGGTTGACTAACTGATTTTGAGGCTCACTTGTTAGACTGCTTATTCAGGTTGGAAATCATTAAACAAAATGATAGCTCTTGGTTGAAGAGACTGCCATCTAAAAACAAAACGCTTCTTGCTACTGAGTGCTCATCAGTTTCTCGCTCCTATTAAAAATCATTCTTTTCCCATGTGGAAGCCCACGAGACCAAGCTTTTATGAAATAGATTCAAAACACTTACCAATCATCACCTCGTTAATCCTCACACTCTTCCCTGTTAAACAGGGACAAGTGTCATTACACCACACTGGGCCAAGACCAGAAAGAGTGTAGTTCAGTGGGCAATTATAGGTCTTACTGGAGCACACAGGGCCCTCGATTTGCACTGAAGTATCAAGGTTGGATCACAGATTAATAGCGTATTCATGCTGGAATTTTCTGTAAAGGCAAGGTTTCAGAACAAGTACTCTGGAGTTGGCCAGGGCTTTGCTCAGATGGAAACTGTTATTTGTGCCCCATTAGGTAGGGTTTTGAACCTCTTCCACTAGTTTACTCAACCATAAAATAGAACTAATGAAAGTATTCGCTTTATTGTTATGACTTTGAACTAGTACACCTGAAAGGCCGAAAGGGACACTCAGTGCAGCTGTCCCTCAGTTCCTGCAGGGTACTGGATCCAGCACTACCTGGGGTACAGTGCCAACATCTAAGGCTGCTCAAGTCTCTTATATAAAATGGCATAGGATTTGCTTTTAACCTATATACTGACTCTTGTATATTGTAAATCATGTGTACATGACTTAGAATACCTAATACAGTTTAAATGCTATGTATTGGGGCTGGAGAGATGGCACCAGCTGCTGTTGCAAAGGACCCAGGTTCAGTTCCCAGCACCTACATGGCAACTAACAACTGTCCATAACTCCAGTTCCAGAAGATCTTTTGGCCTCTGTGGGCACTGCACAACATGAATGCACTTACATGCAGGCAAACATTCATATACATAAAAGAAAAATAAATCTTAAATGCTATGTAATGTCATGCTGTATTGTAGAGCATAAAGACAAGAAAATGGGGGTACACGTGTTCTCTGCACACACGATTTTTAAAAAGCATTTTCTACCCACTTGGTTGAATCTACATATGCAGACCCTTCAGATACAGAGGGATGACTGTGATAGTTTATTATTAGGCTTATGCTCAATCTCCAAGTATTTTAGAAGCAAGGCCTACTGAAGCCAGGCTATGTGATGTGTCCAGGTTTCCCTGAGTAGGTTAGGGTTTGGTCAGGGCAGGGGAAACAAATGTAAACCACAAATGAGCAAAGAGAGCTCAGCAATGCTACCCATGCTACCCAACAGTACCTTTTTCCTTCCATTCTGCTTGGTCACCTGGAGCAGTCTTTCTCTCCCACAGTCTTCCATGCTGAGCTGGGAGTTAGAAGATCTTGTATCAGTCATCTTGTGAGGTCTTGATTCTTCCTCCTGATTATGAAAGCTTGGCTTGGCCAGAATGTAGCCTGTCAAATCTGGGGTCCATAGATGTGTCTTGAATTAGGCTGAATTGATACTTGACTGGAGAGGGTTTATGGCTTTCATTACGGGTTCTAAAATCCAAAGAAAGGTAAACTTACTAAAAGATAAAACCTCTCAGTCTCTGTGGTAATGAACTTCTGACTATGTGGGCTGATAAGAGTCCAGTTGGGCTATCTTTAGTTATGGGATGGTTGCTGCAAGCTGAACAGCTTCACCTATATTTGCATCAAAACCCAAGACAAGGCTAGGAATGTGGATCATACTGTAGAATGGTTCACTGGAAGAATGTTAGCTTAGAATGCACAAAACCCCGAGTTCAGTCCCCAGCACTTCATAAACCACATGTGGTGATGCAAGTCTATAATCCTAGCAATTGGGAGGTGGGGGCAGGAGGATCAGAAGTTCAGGGTCATCCTTGGCTAGTTGAAGCCCAGCCTGTGATACATGAAAGTCTATTTCAAACAAACAAATAAAAGCCTAAGGAAGGCAGTTGGGCTCCACTTAAACCATTTGAGAGACAGAGGAAAGGAGTGAACACAGACCCTAGCACTCTGTGACATAAAGGACAAAGAGAATAGTGAGGTTTTTCTATCATGGTGTTGAGAAGATGAAAAAAAGACAGTCTCAATACTTTTCTAAAAGTGAAGAGAAAATGGGTAACAGAAAATATATCAGTTGAGACCTTGAGGAAGCAGGTGATAAAGAGAGTTAAGAGATGCCTTGGGGAGAGTAACACTCAGGAAAAATAAAAGGGGAAGAAGCTGGACCAGTAGGGGCAAATCTTCAGACCACGATGTAGTTCTGACCTCTCTATGTCAAAGGAAATGTGAGCATGGGGTGTGGAAATCAGGACCTGGCAGGGAGAGCTTCAACCTGTGCTGTTTCTCTAGCAAAGTCACGGGCAAATCCCCAAGAAGCACTGAAGCAAGGACTACCTCATGACAGGAACCCTGTACTGGGCATGGATGTCTCAGCCCTAGTCCCTGTACTGTGCTTGGTCATTAGCCAAAGATGCTGACAACTAACTGCACTCTTGACAGCTGAGCAAGTTCTCTCTTAGAGGGAGATCCAGGCAGTGTACCTCCATAACATCACTCCCTCATTTTCTATACTTGGGGGAACAAATGAAAAACAGCTATTTACCAGGCGTGGTGGTGCACACCTTTAGTCCCAGCACAGTTACCCTTTTTTCCAACACTTGCCAAGGATTTTAGTTAACTCATTAACTAATGAGAAGACTTGCAAGATGTTAAAAATATTTCAAAGAAGTACATGTTTATATGCAGTAGAGAAATTCTGAGGTGAATTTATAAATAGAAAGACTAATGTATCTTAGCATAACTACTCTGAACTCAAACTTGAGTGACACAAACATACTGCAGGAGCAGTGGTTAGTTTTATTTGTCAACTTGGCATAATTTAGAATTACCTGGGAAGAGAATGTCACTCAGTGATTGTCTAGATCAGGTTCACCTGTGGACGTGTCTGTAGGGGATTGTCTTAATTACATTAATTGTGTTGGGAAGACCCATCCAGGATGTGGGTAGCACCATTTCATGGGCTGGGGCCTCGAAAGTGAGTTGAGCATGGCACATGTATGTTCATTCTCTCTTTGCTCTTGAGTGTGGACATGACCAGCTACTTCAAGTTCCTGCCTTGAAGGGCTATAACCTGGACAAAGCTTTCTCCCTTAAAATTGCTTTTGTCAGAGTATTTTATTACAGCAACAGAAATGAAAGTAGGATCATTGGCCCTATCTGCCTGACTTGGAAGTCTGACACTGAGAGTAATTTACTCCTCTT
The DNA here is from genome assembly GCA_035773235.1 of Eospalax fontanierii. Taxonomy (NCBI): domain Eukaryota; kingdom Metazoa; phylum Chordata; class Mammalia; order Rodentia; family Spalacidae; genus Eospalax; species Eospalax fontanierii. The sequence continues at coordinate 21,912,372 of CM069525.1, read as the reverse complement.
TCCAAGAGTGGTGTTTATGAAATTTAATGTTTCTGTGGCCATTAACAGATAAATAACATACTCGTATTTTAAATGATGTAATTATTTCAGAGACTACATGAGCACAGAGAACATGAATAGCGTGGATGGCTATTGCTTCTCCAGAATAGATGCCTGATTTGTCTTTGGATCTGCTCCAGTGTAGGTTCTACAGCTTGGGTTCCAGTCTTGAGCCTTTATTTCCTTTGGAGAGCAGAACTTCAGGGGAGTCTCTGTCTGAGAAAACTCAAAACCAATCTCAAACTCAAACCTGGGAGACCTAGAACTAACCTATAAGATGATACTGTATTTATCTCATCTACTCTCAGGCACAGTCCCCTTAGGGAGCTCCTTCTCATCACTCTCTGCCTATAGATCATCTATAAAGGGATCTTTGGGATGTGACTCAACTCAACTCTAGCTCCTACCAGGCAGAATGATGGTGTCAGGGTACTTACCTGTTAGAATAATATTTTAGTGGTACTGGGGATTGAACCCAGGGCCTCATACTTGGTAGGCAAGTGCTCTACTATGAAATACATCCTCAGCCCAGGATAATTATTTTTTGAGACAGAGTCTCACTATATAACACTGGCTGGCCAGAAACTTAGTACACAGACCAGTTTAGCCTTGAACTTGAAGTAATCCTCCTGTCTTTGCCTATTGAGCTCTAAGATTACAAGAAAGTGCCACCCTGACCCACAAAATTACTTATGAGGTTTGCATTCTATATAGTTTTGGTGGTGTTAGAGATCAAATCTAGGACCTCATGCATACAAGCAAGTACTCTGCCACTGAGCCACATCCCCATCTCTACCTACCAGTTAGGATAATTCTGGCTGACAAGTAACAGAAAGCCTTGATTCGAACTGGCTCAATATATAAGGAAATTTATCAACCCATTTTATACCAATTACTGTGGTAAAGTTCTCAAATCCAAATTCATTTTTTTTCAAATGATGACAAATGAATCTGGGTGCCAGGAGCTTAGAGCTGAATACTGTGTCTTGCGCCTTCAGTACTGAAAGGCGGGGAGGAGTGGTCTAGAATGATCACACAACAGGTTAGGAGATCTGTCTGTCTCTCTAGCTATGTTGTACCTGGTTGAATAGCTTCCAAGTTTCACTGTCTTGCCTTTCTTGAGACTCTGAAAGCTATCTAATATTTGGAACATAGCATATAAATAGTGGGAGTGGATTCTGACATTGACAGCTATATCAGTTACTTGAGGCTGTGCCCAAATACCCCTATAAAAAGCAGCTTGAAGGAAGAATGGGTTATTGTGGCTTACATTCAAAGCAATACCATCCATCATGCAGGGAAGGCATGACAGCAGGAGTATAAGGCAACTGGTCACATTGTGTCTACAGTTAGGAAGTAGAGAGCCAATAGGAAATGAGACCCACCCTCACAGACACTTCCTTCAGTAAGGCTCTACCCCCTAAAGGTTCCACAGTCTTCTAAAACCAGCTGGGCCAATGGGGGCATATTTCACATTCAAACCACAAGAGCAATTTAAGAGCTCTGATGGACTCAGAGGAAGATGTTTTAAAACAATCCAACAATGTTGCCACAATTCCCAAAAGACAGAGAATCAATATTTCAGAAGATATTTTTCAAAGTTTAAGTGACTTTCAATTTGTAACAAAATAAGGATGGTTTTTTCATATATGCACTTATCTCCAAAAATGCCAACAGTCTCCAAATTGAAGATTTCAGAGGCAATAAATTGGCTGAAACAGGCTCCTACTTTGCAATGATATTTTGCAATGACACTCAGCAGTTTCTTCTATGATGTGCTTAAAAAGCTCATTAGAAGATGTCTGCCATTGACCTATGAAAAGAACCTTAAAGTTAGTCCCTTTCCTGCCTAGTATCATCATCTCTTACTGTGAACCTAGTAATTGTGAAATTGAGACACCATGTACAGTCTACTTACTACAATCGGGAATCTCCAGAAATCCTGGTGCAGCACTTTATATCCTGTGCTGGCATGGTGGAAACTATTTATGGTTATCAGAAATCTTTCTAGAAGGGCAAAGGAATAGAAATTTCAGTGAAAACAAAAAAATGTCATATACATGAGTATTATAAGAGAATTAACTGACAAAGTCTGCCTACCTCCTATTATATAATAGACAATGGCAACTATTATACAATTATTCTACTCCTTTTTTATTTCAAGGAGGGAAATAGATAATGCCATGAATTTCAAAGTTCCAAAAATCTGGATAAACTCCCCTTCCCAATGAAGTTTCAGCTTTTCTAAGCACTATTTAGAGACCCATAATCTCAGTCCTGTATTATTTTGCTCTTTCACTGAAGTTGTCTTTTAAGAACTATGTGCTTCAACCTGCTAAAGATAACACATGTCAAAAAACCCTCATAATAAATCTTCATTCAGCAAGTTTGCAGAATGAAAAGTCAACATACAAATTTGGCTGCATTTATACATACAATAAAACATCTGAAAATGAAATTAAGCAAACAATTCTATTTATAATGGAATTATGAAAAATACTTAAGAATTAATTTAATCAAAGAGATGACTTTTACACTGAGAATACAAAACACTGAAGAAAGAAATTAAAGAAGACACAAATAAATGGAAAGACAGCTTATATTCATAGATTAAAATACCTAATACTGGTAAGATGGTAATGCTTCTTAAATAAATCTCTCAGTTCATGAAATCCTTAACAAAACTCCAAAGGCATGTTTTTTACTGAAATAGACAAATACCCTAAAATTTATACAAAAGCTTAGGGAACCTCGGGTAGCCAAAACAAATTTGTAAAAAAAAGAACAAGGGGCTGGAGAACTGGCTCAGTAATTAAGAGCACTGGCTGCTCTTGCAGAGGACCTGGGTTTAGTACCCAGCATCCACATAGTGGCTAATAACCATCTGTTACTCCAGTTCCAGGGGATCCAATACCATCTTCTGGCCTCTGCATGCACATGATGCACTTACATAGATGTAGGCAAAATACTCATATACATAAAATAAATAAATTTAAAGAAAAGAACGAAATTGGATGGCTCCCAGTTCCAGATTTCAAAACGTATCACATAGCTAAAGTAATCAAAACAATGGTACTAACATAAAGACAGCCATATTAAACAAATGAAACAGAAAGGTCAGAAATAAACTCATGCATATATAGTCAAACAATCTTCGAAAAGAATGCCAAGACAACTCAGTTGCCAAAGGAATGATCTCACCAATAAATGGTACTGGAAAGATAGGTATCCACATGCAAAGGAAGGAAGTTGGGTGGTTATTTTACATCATAAAAAATGAACTCAACATTTCAGACGGGGGAAGAGGCTGCTCCTTCTTAACAGCATAGAGTCACCACCATCTTGTGTAAAACAAGACTCACCAGGCATTGAGAACGTCAGCCCTGTGCTCAGCACTTCCACACCTTGGTCCATTTCATCCTCACACCTGTGAGCAGGTCTCTAAGAGCCTCCATACGGCCTGGGCACTCCCCAGTTCAGAAGCCCCTTCTCCCATGTGGCTTATTCAGTGGACATCCCCACTCAGCTCCAGCTGCTGCAGTGGGAGCATGGATGTCAGTTCAGACTGATGATGAAATGGAGAAAAAAAATGCATTGGTAACCAAGAAATCAGATATTGTTAGCAGAATAAAATTCTATGAAACAGATAAAAGAATTCAAAAAGGCCCCAAACTATAAAACTCCTGGAACATACGGGAAATGCTCATGACATTGAATTTGGCAATGATTTCTTGGTTATGTCACCAAGAATATAGGCAAAAAAGCAAAATAAATAGGACATATTTTAAAATTATCTGTATCAAAGGAATGGTCAATATAACGAAGAGGTAATGAGAAAAGGGACTGGAAACTCATGTATTTGAAGGGATCAATAACAAAAACATTATGGAGAATGCTCATAATTTAACAAAATATCAAATAACCCAACTAAAAAGTGGGCAAAAGTCTTAAACATTTCTCTAAAGATGATATATAAATACCTGGCAGGCATATAAAAAGATGCCCAACATTATGAATCATCAGAGAAATGAAAATAAAAAATACAGTAAGCTATCTCCTTCCCCATTAGAATGGCCCACTATCAACAAGCAATAACAGAAAACCAGAAAATAATGTTGATGAGGATGCAGAAAAATTAGAACCTTTTTTCAGTATCAATAGGATTGCTACAACTATAGAAAATGGTATGTAGCTTTCTCTAAAAATAAAAAAATAGAATGAACATTGTCCAGAAATCCTATTTCTGGATATGTATACAGAGAATAGAAAGCAGGGTCTCAAAAAGATGTTTACACATCCATGTTCAGGGCAGTATTACTAACAATAATTAAGAAGTTAAAGCTACCCAAATATTCACCAGTGAACCAATGAATAAGTGACATGTGCTATAAATGTACAATCAAACATTGTTCATCCTTAAAAATGAAGGAAATCCTGTCATTTGGTAAAATGTGGACTGACCTTAAAGGCATTATGCTAAGTAAAATAAGCCATCCACAAAAAAACAAATATTACATAGTTCCTTTTAGATGGATTATCTAAAGTAGTCAAATTCATAGATACAAAGAGCAGAATGGTTGTTCCAGAGGCTGAGGATGGGGTGGGGGTGTTGTTTAATTGGTATAGAATTTCAATTTTGCAGGCCGAAAAAGTTCTAGAGATCTGTTTCACAACAATGTGAATATTTTAACAGTCTTAAACTATGCATTTAAAAATGACTAAGATGCTTATATTTTAAAGATTTATTTATCTGTATGTGTGTGTACCTGCATGAAATTACATGCACCATGTGCATGCAGGTGCCTGTGGAGGTCAGGAGAGGGTGTCAGAGCCCCTGAAACTGGAGTTGTAGGAAGTTTTGAGCCGCCTAGTGTGGGTTCTAGGAAGCAAATCTGAGTCCTCTGCAAGAGCAGTAAGTGCTCTTAACTGTTGAACCATCTCTCCAGTCCCAAAGATGATAAATTTTGAGTGTTTCCTACCACAATAAAAACAGCAAAAAAATTGTACTTCAAATAATTACAGGTGTGGGTCACACCTGTAATCCCAGCACTTGGGAAGCTGAGGTAGGAGGATTGTGTTGTAATTTGCTTCTCTGTTGTTATGCCAAAACCAACTTGGAGAAGAAAGGATTTATTTGGTTTACAAGTTATAGTCCTTTATTGAGGGGAAGCTTGGGTAGGAACTCATGGAGGGAACCAAAGCAGAGGCCAAGGAAGAATGCTGCTTACTGGCTTGCTCAGCCATTTTTCTTATGCAGCTCAGGCCCACATGCCTAGGAATGGCACTGCCCACAGTGGGCTGGGTCCTCATACTTCAATTAGCAGTCAAGAAAATGCCCCACAGATACGCCCATAGGCCAGTCTGATGGAGGAAATTCCTCAGTTGTAGTTCTCTCTTCTCAAATGACTCCAGTTTATGTCTAGTTGACAAAACTAACTAGAACAGACTGCCATAAGCTCAAAGCCAGCCTGGTTTACATAGTAAGTACCAGGCCAGCTTAGAGTATACTGTGGGACCCAGTCTCAAAAAAAAAAAAGAAGGAAATGAAATGTGTGAAGGGACACATGAAATCCAGAGACTTCTAATACAAAAGTATTTCAGAATTTAACAAAGATTCTATACTGACATTTTTTCTTGCTCTGTATTTCTGTGCAACTGAAGTGTAAGACTTTGGTGCCCAATTCAAATGAGGGTTATGCTCCAGCACTGCCCAGATTACCAGAAGTTCATCTATTCTCTACCAATATCATATTATATGCTACGAATCCCTTGGGATTTTTACTGTCCCAAACTTCCAAATCCCTGCTTCTCTTTGAGGAAATCAGAATTCCTCTCGACATTGGGTAATACTATGATCCCTACCAGTTGTGTACCAGACCACTAGGCCAGGGAAACATTGCAGCTTATAAGATTACCCAGCCATGCTGTGAGTGTCAAAGCACAGATACACATTAAGAGGTCATGTGATAAAAGAAATTCAGTGGCCAAGGTTCTTTGGACTTATCCACATGGCCACTTTACCAGGCTAAACCCATACCCAGGCAAGTTGTGCATGGACAAATTAATTGGTGCCTCATATTCTAGACTAGGACACTGGTCCCAATTCAAAGCTATAGCCATGTCCCGCATCCTGCTGCACCCTGCTGCACCCCACATCCTGCTGCACCCTGCTGCACCCTGCATCCTGCTGCACCCTGCTGCACCCCGCATCCTGCTGCACCCTGCTGCACCCCGCATCCTGCTGCACCCTGCTGCACCCCGCATCCGGCTGCACCCTGCTGCACCTCGCATCCTGCTGCAGGTCATCACCCTACCCCCTGGTAATTTTTCTCTGTCACCCAGGAGTACTGCAACAGATTGAATATCTGAATCCCACGGATAAGGCTTGGACTGGTGATGTCTCTCCTTCCAGAAGGCCCTTGGCCATCTTTTGCAAGTCTTCCCGTCTCCCTACCAACACATCCAAATCTTACATGTCATAAATTCGCTAGAGGAGGAATAGGAAGGAAGAATTTGCCAGGCTCCCAGTTACAACCTTTCTCTCTTTTTTTTTACGTGGGTGAGTGGGATGCAGACAGAAACATCAAGGTGGGAAGACTCAGAACATTCTACACCACATTTTTACCCTACAGACAGTGGTTTGCTGCCTCTGAAAAACCCAATGAGCTTTCTTCAGCAGTCCAATGTTTCTCACCCCTATGCTTCTCTTTGGATAGCTAACTTTGTCTGGGAAGACTTCCTGTAAGAGTTCATTGGCTTGAACTGCATATAAGATAGAGAGGGCAGGGTTATTTCAAATACACCCATTCCCTCGGATTCAGATCAAGTGATAACACATTTTAATAAAACACAATTAACTCCTTAAGACAGAGAAAGATGGATTCATTCTAGATTTACCAATGAATAGTCATTCTAAGCATTAAAGGCCCTACACACACACACTCTCTCAGACCATGAATTCCTTGCCTGGGCATTAGTAGAGAATGTGCTCCATTTTAGAGATGTAGACATCTGTAGAAGACTTATATGCATATGTGTGTGACTGTTGTGGGTGGAGTCACATAACAGTAGTGATCGTCAAGAAAGATGCAGAGTGCTTGCCTAGCATACATGAATCCCTGGGTCCGAGCCTCAGCATCACATAAACTGGATGTGGTACTTTGTGCTTGTAATCCCAGGACTCAGGAGGTCGAGTCAGGAGAATCAGAAGTTCAAATTCATCCTCAGCTACACAGAAAGTTTGAGACCAGCCTGGACTACATGAGACCCTATCTCAAAAAGAAAATAAAAGGATGCAGAAGCTGAGAACCAGGCTAGGGATACAGTGACTTAAGTGGCCTCCAGGTGCAGAGGATCCCATTTGGAGTTTTCTGCAGAGCACTTCAAGGTCATACTGATGCCGACTGGTACCTTATACCTTCCTGGGAAACAATAGGCATTTTATTAGCAACCAGGTTAGGGTTTAACACATCTCTACAAGTTTCAAAACAACAGTCAAGATTTTCAACCCCATTCAAGATAGGATTTTATTTGGTGACATTGTCTCCCAACCAAAAATAGCTATCAAATGTATTCTGTGTGTTAGGCATGGCATTGAGCTTTTAACAACCTTGATCATTCAAACCACATAATACCATACAAAATATATAGAACAATGTCTACATTGTGATTGAGGGAACTGAACATCAGAGAACTTTCTGCAAATTTACATGCTAGTGAGAAGTGAGGACTTTCAATTCAAATCTGGTTACCTACTAAACTTTTCTGTGTCCACCACACCCTGACTATCCAATGCCTTGAACTTTCCGCTTTTTCCTTTGCCTCTCATGATAGAAGTGGTGGCAGCCATAGCAGATGGAGAAAGATGGGCAGCATGTGTGTACCTAAGTATTATAGAGAAAATATGCAGAAAAATGTCCGTACCAGTGACGAGCTAAACAACAAAGAAGAACAGAAGAAACTACTAACCCATTTCTAGACATGGCATGGCCTTGAAGGGCTAGGAAAGCTTTGTGTTAAGATATTAGTTTCAAGGAGCCATGTCTTCTATGGCGTTATATGCTAGAAGAGCAATGATCCCCCTTCTCTGCCTCTATAGTCCTGCGCTTATTAGTAGTACTACAAGTTTAGACAATAAGTTCCAGGTCAAAAGCTGATTCCAGGTCAAAAGCTGATTCCAGGTCAAAAGCTGATTCCTGAGTGATTCCCTCTGGCAAACATATGGCACAGCAGATTACATAACTGTCCTCAATTCATCAAGTATCCCCACACTGTACTTAGTCCTGACACACTTCAACCAATGGAATTTTAGTAGATGTTAGATACATGCAGAGGTTTGAAATGTGCCTCTGCAGTTGGGCTTGTTCTCTTGCTCTCTGCCAGCACTAGGAGTAGCAGCTAGTCTAGGTAACCTAGTAGTTCAAAGAGGGACACATGGAGTAGACCCAGACCCAGCCTGCTCCTTAGGCCCGGCAAAGCTAGCCTAAATGAAATCAATCCCCCAAAGCATGAAGAAGAATCAACAATTGTTGTTTTAACACATGAATAAGTTTGGGTGATTTGTTATATATACTACAGCTGGAAGAGTAGCTGACTGATGCATGAGGAGGACATACAGGCTTAAGAAGCAACTGGCAGTAAGTGTTTAATGGATGGGGAACACGCATGTGTGTATGTACTACCCTAAAAGGGGTTTCACCCTGAATCCTTTAACAAAATGCAATGCACCATTTCTTCCAGAGCATTATTTGCATAGTCAAAAGGACAATGCATTTACAAATGCACACTAATAGTAAGGGAACTTCAACTTTATTTTCCAAACTAAACTGTAGGATATGTGTTTCATTGTTGGAATGCTATGACACCCAAGGATATAAAGCCCTCCTGTGTATTCATATAGAATTCAACTGGAAACCTCAGGGATGTAGAGACGGCTCTGGTGGACTGAGAAAGGACTGAATATGGGGTCAGAGCAGTAGTGTGCTGTAAGTGGCTTGTATCAGTTACAAGAGCTGACAAACTGTCAGTTTTGTCATTAACATGGTCATTATTGCTGGGCATGGGGCGCACACCTTTAATTCCAGCATTCTGGAGGCAGAGGCAGACAGATCCCTGTGAGATCTAGGCGAGCCAGGTTTACATACTGAGTTCCAGGCCACCTGGGGCTACAGGAAGATGCTGTTTCAAAAATGGTCAACATTAAAAATTAAATTATTTCAGCAAATATACATTAAGACTTCACCTTGCAGCTGAACTCTGCCCTCAAGCTCTCAGGGCTTGTCCTCCCAGGTGGCTACTGCAGCAGAATCTGACTATTACATACCAGTTATGATCTGAGGACTTCTGCCTGTGCCCAGGACCTCTGGGTCATGGCTCCCTCCCCAGCCCAAGACCAGCTTCTGTCATGGGGGAGTACTCTTCTTTGTTCCTGTTCTCTTTCTAGGAGAGACAATTCCTTTGGTCTGTAACCCTGGGTCTGAGTTTTGCTTTGCTCGCTCAAGTTCTCAGATCTTCTCTCAAAGCCTAAGTGATCACATAGCCATGAAAATGATCTGGAGGTTGACTAACTACCCTGACTCTAGTTCTAACTAATGCCCAACCTCTACTCTGCAAATGAGCTTTAAAACCATTCTGCTAGTGATAGCCCTAGACCCGTAATCTCATGATTACCCAGTCCTTTAGCCCTAATCCAAACACAGAACTCTACCCCGAATCCAGCTCCCTAACCCTAACTCCAAACCCAATCCTAACATGTAACTTGAATCCCAAGATCTTGCTCCTAACCCCAAACTGACTTTGAGGCCACACCTTCTCCAGGATACTCTACCTTGAGCAACCTGCTCCCCCATGCCCCATACCCATGGGTCAGCTGCCCATGGAACTTCTCCAATTCCCTAGGCCCTTCCTTGAGCCCAGGCTAAACAAGCTCTTAGGTCTGTCTACAGCCTGCAGTTCCTCAGAGTTATTGAATCAGATTAGGATTTGACTATCCGATCTCAACCCCTCCCTTCCTGTGTCATCTTGCTCTTCAGAATCATTTCTTCCCTGGCCCAATCCTGAGGCACACTCTTCCTTTATAATGTTCACTAACTTAGACAACTTAAAGTCTAGAGTCAATCTACATAGCTGTTTAACTCCTGTATACTTAGGCAAGCGACTTAACGTCTCTGTGCCTCAGTTTCTTCATCTATAAAATGGATGTTAGCTCTATCTGTCTTGTAAGGTGACTGTGAGGATTAAATGCGTTACATGTAAAAGCACCTAGAACTGTACCTGGCATCAAAGTAACTGCTAAGGAAATGTTTGCTTTTGTTAACATTATTATAACAATTGTCAAAAAAGTATATATTTTCCTCTTCAGACTCCCACTTGCTTTTATAATAAGGCCAAAAAAATCTAAACATGCTTATTTTAGAAATTTTATAAAGAACAGAAAGGTATATATATAAAAAAATAACCCATATCCAGCCAGTTACTTACATTTCCAGGACAAAGGCTAATTTGACTTTGCTAACTATCTTTATTTTAGCACATTTGAATCACTACAGCCATGCCCAGCCAAGCAGAGCTCAATTTTTTACTTTGTACTTGGCACTCAACCATAATTCCAGGCATGGCACGGGGTCTCCATAGGCTTGTCTTTTCCACTGCGCTGGAAGCTCCCAGAGGAGAGGAACTGTGACTCTCATTCCTGCATCATCAGTAAGCAGCAGCACTGAGTGGTTATGGGCCTTGCTTCCTGCAGATGTAAATAGTTCCCAATTCTGTCTCACCGCCCTCTGCTCAGAAACATGCCTTTCTCACAGAACCATCCTTGAAATAGAGACATCTATCACCCAGTGTTTAGTGGGGTTCTTCTGACAAATCTTTTTAAAAAGCTGCTTTTATCTACTGAGTAACTTCAAGCATTTTTTTCTTTTACCACGGGGTACATGGCTCATTAAAGCAGTGATTTTCCACTTACAGGCACAAAAAATGAAGAGGGCTGGCCAGAGTTGCGCCCCGCAGAAACATGGCATCTGTTCACAGCTTATTATTTTTCACTAGCTGCCTGCCAAAGACCACAAGCCAATGGAGGATTCTTAACACATATAACAGTACTTTAATTGACACAAGTTCCTCTCTCAAGGAAGCTTACCAAATGATAGCCAAGTGCAATAAGATTAGAAGTAGAAAAGTAGAAACATGAAGCTTATTCTCACATGAACATGATGGTTTCTAAAAAAAAAAAAAAAGGTTTTAAGAAAAACTATTGAAGAGAGCAAGAGAGAAGATTGAGCAGACATGTCAATTTCCAACCTAGTTACTCTTCTGCACTCCCTTTCCCTTTGATGTTCCTTCCAGTTGGCCCAGGGTTTACAGAGGAGAGCACAGGGCCAATCAAACTCGTCCCTTTCTAGAAGGGCATTTTGTGATGTTTCCCTGTGAACCCAATATGCTTACTGGAAATAAAGTATGCGGACAGAAGCAATATAAGAATGGTTTGCAAGCTCCCACCCCAAAAGAACAGGGTCCGCCTCCAAATTAAGAACAGCTTCTAAATCACACAGATCATCCGCAAAGGCAGAAAATGTATATGCATCTATGAAAATTTTGCTGACGTATTACACAAAGCTATGCGTCTGCCTCCAAAATGTTGATAATTAAGAAGTAGAAGAAAGCAATCAAGGCTTGACTTTGTATACCAAACCACAGAAAAGAGCCAGGGCTGTTTTGTCATTGGTGTTTCTCCTCCCCCGTAATAGATCCTCTTCCCTCTTCCACAAGCAGTTTAAAAGGCTATGTTTAGAACAGACGTCAGAACCAGGAAACCAACTCGTAGAAGCAAGACTTTCCCAAGGGTGTCACCTCGTGGTGTTTCTGTGTATTACAACATCGCTTGGATCTGCTGGCAGATACAGCAGGATTCAGGGGCAAATAACTTGGAAACAAGCCCCTTCATGATTTACAGGACTGAATCTCTGGGATTTGGCTTTGGATGGTATGTGGCGAGTGTCAAACATACAGGTGTTGAAAGATAGTTAAAAGATTAAGGTGACTGGACAAGGCAGAAATCATGCATTGAGAAACAAGTCCTTTTAGTCTGTTTCTACACTAAGCTGGTTTCATGAATTACCAGACCTGGATCTTTTTCTTTTTTCTTCATTATTTCTGTATCAAGCCATGAGACTTACAAAGGGCCACTGAGGAAAGAATCATGAAAATGTAACTTCTAGAGACAGGACTTGGGATCTATATTTTAGAGCTACAAGAATCCCACTAGAAGTGGGCTTACCCTGGGACCAATGGTACTGCATAAGGGAAAATGAACTTGACACTGGACAAAAAATCAGTATGCCTGGGTTGGCAAGATGGCTCAGTGGGTAAAGTCATTTGCTTCCTGACAACACAAGCCTGATGACCTATGTTAAATCCCTGGAATTCACATAAATGTGGGAAGGGGAGAACCAACTCCACAAAGTTGTCCTCTGACCTCCACAAGCACACTGTAGCACATGAGCTTCTTCCCACATCATACACAATAAGATTTTTTTTAATGTGTGTGTTGGCAGTAACAGTATTTAATATGCAGAGAATCCATGGCTGTTGTTTTTAAATCATATTCTCAAGGTAGTCCATGGCCTTAAAAAGAAAAGACCAGGAACTAATGCTTGAAATACAAGGCTAACCCTGCATAAAAATTCACTTACTCTCAGTTTGGCCTTTGCCCCACTACACTGAGGCAGTTTTTCAAGCTAATTGTTTCCTAGCATGCAGAAGTTTATACTGAACTGGACTGAGCTTCCCTGGAATGTCAACGCACTGGCCCTAGTTCTGCGCTCTCCTCTACCACAGCATGATGTGCCCTTTTCCAAAGGGCTTCCCTGTACACCTTCCACACTAGCTCACTGTCCTTCCTCCACGCTCCCCTTTGCCAACATAAACCTGTCTGGCACTGACAGCTTTTATTTAGTCCATGGTTTTTGGAACTTTCATTCCCAGGTACTGTTCCCCTCCCCCTTTTATAGAGACAATGCTTCTTTGAAACCCTGACATACAAAACTGAATGCACTCCCCCCGTGACAGCCCCTTCCACCCACAGACTGCCTCACTTGAACTTGTTCAAAACACACAGACACTCATAAGCCTGCCTCTCTCTAGTTGAACTCAAACTCTTTCAACCCGTCTAGTTTGAAGAGCAACAATCAACAATAAGAAAAGCAGAGAAACAAGCACAGCTATGTGGCTCTTTTTCCCTGTCCTTCGTATCGTTGCATTCATCCCATGCACATCTATCCCTTATTTCTGGTTCAAATATAGCATAAAAATCGTTTTATTGCTAACACGAAATCTGCCTCAGACCTGAGCTGCTTCTGGTCTTTTGCCTTCCTTTCTGTTCAATATATGGCGTGCTTTGTGTTCAGTCCTTCGTGATGTCATCTTTCTGTTTTGCATGCAGCCCTTTAAGTCAGAGCTACTAAAGAGCTGAGCCCTTGCGGCAGCTTCCGCTCCACTTGCTTCTCTTCCCCAGCTTCCTCTGGAAGCCACCATTTTCTTTTATTCCTGTCTATCTTTTGGACTCCCTGGCCATGAGCTCATACCCATATTTTTGATGAACTTTTAAAATCTTCTCTCCTAAACCCTGTGTATATTCCTGAGGATCCTTTTTCTTGGCTATGTCCAATCCTTCCTTATCCTTTGTCATTTTTCTCCTGGCTCGCATCACCCCTACGTGTCCCCTCACTGATGATAATTAGGATTGGTCTATCGGTGCTCCTCCAGCTTTAACAGCACTGTAAGGCAATGAGAGGTAAATAAATGAGATAAGAGATTAAAGCCAGAGATGAGACTAGGAGGAAATGAATAGAGCAACTGCAGAAAGACCTCCAGAAGGACTGTGTCTCAGTTTTTCTCTTGGGTTCAGCCAATTCCAACAGCGTGCATGAAGTGCACAAGGCCAGGGGCAGAGGGTAGAAGCCCCTGCCTGGTTCTTACCTTGAGTCTGCTAATTCCTGGGCCAGAAGCACTGCAGATCTTCTGGGACTTCATGAACTGGATCTTGTATAATTCTTCAGCCATGACTGTCCAGGAAACGGGCCAGGCTGAGCATATAAACTGAAGGTATCAGCTGGAGGCCCGAGGCAGAGCTGCAGCTGAGCAAGCTCACCCTACAGAATCCCTGTAGTCAGCAGGCACTTTGAGACTGTCCTTGTTTGCCAAATGAACAATTCCCACTCACCTGGCAGGCGCTGTAGGTGTCCTGGCCGCATGCGCTCAGCGCTCACCAGCCCCACAGTGCTGACAGCTGTTGATTGCAAACAACTGCAGCTCTGCCTGGGACTTCTCACACACCCAGGAAAGCAGCCCTGGGCCATTAGTGAATGGTGAAAGTGCTTTGATGGCGAAATATCTGAGCTTCTCACCCCCAGGTGGACCATTTTGGATCCATGTGCTCTGTGTTCTCCCGACTGAGCCCCTGTTGTCCGCTGTGCTAAGTCACTCAAAGAAGCCCAGGGCACTCCTCACAGATGCCAGCAGCACTCTGCACTGAGTGACAGCCCGACCTGACCTTGCCTTCCCTGCTCCCATGCTTGCGGGGTGCATGCCCCCTGGTAAACTGCTTGCAGTGAGATCTACTCTCGGGGCCTTGTGTAGACGGGGGAGGGAGTTGGGTTAGGACACTCTATAATTCCTTAGTGTCCGTTCCTTGCGCCTTTTCCCTGGAGTGTGTGCACAGAGACCACCGCAGAGCAACTGTCATTCTGTGCTCTACTTCTGACTAGGCAACTCGGTTCGCACCTCGCATGTGCAAGCATGAAGGGTTTCCATGTTTTTCTACATTGGCTCATGAGTGGGCTCCTGATTACATGAAGCATTTGTGGAACCCTGCCTACAAGGAACCCTGACTGCTCAGTTTCTACAAACCCTCTAAACATTGGTTCCCAGGATATGCTCCAAGGCTCCCCACATTCCAAATTATTTGTGACACATATTGCAAATGAGGTTGTTTCAATCCTACCAACTCAAGCAGAATTCTCAGAAATGAAGTCTGAGAATGTAAATTTTATTTTCAGTGCTGAGAGTCAAACCCAGGGCATGCTGAGCATGAGGAATGGAGGTTTTGAACAGTTCCTCAGGTGGTCTTACTCAGCTTGATGTTTGTGATACACCAATTAGAAGTTTGTGCAGTCAGCAGTCAGTAGCATAAATTTACCGGTCAGTTATCTGCCCAGACATGTTCAGCAAACTCACTGAACTCAGATGTTTCATCCAAATGGTTCCCTTTTCCATTTTCTGCATAGCCTTCCCTCGGTTCTGGGTACTTCTCCTGCCCTCCCTAGCTTTGAACACTGCTTTAACTGTGCAGAGAGCAAGAGTGAGTAGGGTTAGGGATGGAGTTTAGCCAATGACTGACAGATGCAAACATCTAAAGGTCAAGCCCCCTTGCCTGGCGTGTGACTGACTCTCAGGAGCTCCCTGAAGGCTGGGCATGGTGGCATATACCCATAATCCCAGCTCTTGGAAGATTCAGGTAGAAAAATCAGGAGTTTAAGATCAGCCTCAGTTATGTTGTGAATTCTAGGTCAGTCTGGGTTACATGAGACCCAGTTTCAAAAACAAGAGCTCCCTGCAGGATCAGGCTCGGGATGGGATTCTGCCTGGCTTCCTCCCCTTCTCCAGTCCCTTTCCTGCCTCCCTTGAGGGCACATCCTTAATAAACCACTTGCACAAGGGTCTTCATCTCAGGGTCTGTTCCCAAGGACCTTTACCTGGCTTCATTTTTCTGGACTTTTGCTAATTATACTATAAATAACAATTCAGTATCAAATTGTTCACAGAATTAGGGCTCAGTGTTTGCCTATTACCCACATATGGCCTGGGTTTAATCCCCAGAACTGGAAAAAAAGGTTAAGTTATAGTTAAAGAAGGTATAGTCATTCTTTTTCCTGCTCTGTCATTTCCTCCCTTCTTTCAATTATAGCTACCATTCATTTAGCACTAGTGTTTAGTATTCTAGCTACTGTTCTAAACACTCTAGTATATGTTTTTTTTTAATGCTGACAACATTCCTATGACATTGGTACTTTTATCATGTCATTTTGAGATGTGGAAACTAAACATACACAGTTAGCAAGGGACTTGCCCAAGTTCACATAACTAGTAAATGGCACAGTCAGCATTTAAACCAGGTGACTCGGTTCTTTTGTTTGTGACTGACGGATCTCTCCTTCTGGGAGCCATAGTGTGTTTATTGATTTGGCATAGCTTTGACATTATGATCTGTCTTATCTACTACATATTTTACGAAAGACTATCGTATCTCACCTCAAAAAGGCAGTAAGCCACTCACAGGTGGATCTGAATCCTCATGCCGCTTACAGCGTCTCCCCAAGCATGACATGGCCTGTGGGTACTTGTATGTTGATTGATGCTATTTAACTCCTGTTGACCCTTGTTGCTCTTTCTTCAATTGCCTTCTCTGGTTATAGGTCCAGACTTTCTCTTCTTCCTCCTCGTGCATCACCAAAGACTATATCTATCTATCTATCTTTCTATCTACCTACCTATCTATATCTATATTTATATAGATATAGATATCCTCTATTCTTCTGCCCCAAATCAGTGCGTATTTTGCATACTTTACTGTGTTGTCTATTAGCTATAACCTGTTAGCTATCAGCAACGTGTGGCAATTTAATTGAATTTAAAACTCAGTTCCTCAGTCATACTGGCCATGTTTCAAGTGTACAATAGCCACACATGGCTAATGGCTATCATAGTATAGAATGGCTATCATAGTAGAAAATCACAGTATAGAATGTTACCATCAGGGAAAGTCCTCTTAGTTCGATTTCAAAGGCCACCCTTAGCATATTTTTCTCTTGAGGACTGAATAAAATATTTATTGCCAGTTTTCAGGGACTCATTCACACTGCTAGTAAAAGCACATTCATGTCCCCCTCATATATAAGGATGCTAATATGTGATTGGAATGTGGACTGGAGGATGTTCCTGAAGGAGGTCTCTTTCCTTACCCCAGTAGTCCCTGAGGGGTGGAATGCTGCCCGCTGCAACCCTGCTTCTTTGCTTGGAGAAACTTTCTGGAACATGAAGCACATTTGCTGTTCTTTGCTAGCACTCCCTTCCTCTGAGTCCTTAAAGGACATGGGAATATAAGATTTTGCTACAAAACTAAATGATGCAGTTTTTCTCTCTCAGTGTTGCCATCTCTAGTTAAAAACAGAGCAACTCAACAACAAAAATCTAATAAGCTGATCAAAAAATAGCCAAAGGACTCAAATAGGCAACTCTCCAAACATGACATAAAATGGCTAGTACTTATATGAAAATATACTCGATATCCTGAATCATCAGAGAAATGTAAATCAAAATCATGACAAGGTTGCGCTTATGGTGCAAGCATTTCATTGCAGCACTTGGGAGGCAGAAGTGGGCAGATCTCTGTGAGTTCAAGGCCAGCCTGGACTCTATAGTGAGTCCCTGTCTAAACAATACCAACAAAAACACAAACACAAACACAACCTCATATCTAATAGGATGGCCAATATCAAAAGCAAAAACGAGAAAACAACCAAGAATGTGGAGAAACTGGAACCATTATATGTTGTTGGTTGAAATGAAAACGGAACTAGAGATTGTGGCAGACACTTGTAATCCTGCATTCAGAAGGCTGAGGCAGGAGGATTACAAGTTTGAAGCCAGCCTAGGCTATATAATGAGACCTTATTTCAAAATAAAAGAAATGGAATTCAAATTGGAATCAAAGTGGAATTCCATTATAGAAAATCGTGTTGGGTTTTCTTCAGAAATTGAAATGATGTGATCAGCAACTCAGAGGGGGGCACAGGAGTTAAAGCAGGATCTTGGATAGATGTTTACATACCTATGTTCATAGTAGCACTGTTCACAATAACCAAGGGCAACCCAAATGTCCTCCAATACATGAATATGAATAAACATGTGGTATATGGTTGTGGGCACACTATGCCAGAAACATAGGCAAACACATTTGTGTCTTTTCTACAATGTCAGAATTTACTGAATAGCAATAAATTCACAAGATTCAGAGGTTAATTTTATTTTTTGTTTGTTTGTTTGTTTTTGAGACTCCCTGTAGCCCCTGTTGGTCTGGAACTCGTTATATAGACCACACTGGCCTCTCTCTCTCACAGAGATCCACCTGCCTCTGCCTCCTGAGTGCTGGGATTAAAGGCATCTACCACTTCCCAGGTGGTTTAGGAGTTTCAATGACAGCAATTTGTCATAAAGTCCACTTACCTTGGTAGTTTGGTCAAGGTGAATGCAAGTTCTTTTATTCCAATCTTAATTACTAATACTAACTCTCATATCACACAGTACCCAGGAAAGCCCTCTCCCTCTCCGTGTGTGTGTGTGTATGTGTGTGTGTGTGTGTGTGTGTGTGTGTGTGTGTGTGTTACAGAATGAATATAAGTTAAAGAAGTTGTAGCACAGTTCAAGAGGTTGCAGAACTGATGGTGGAGTCGCTAGAGTCCGGTCTGAGAGCAAAACAGCAGAATTCAGCTGTGAGGTGAAAAGGCTGAATAGGTCAGAAGCAGGAAACAGCTGGACAGGTCCAGGCCCAGAGGGACAAACAGGTGGAGGAGCACACAGTCGAGTATGCTGCATCAATTGACAACAGAGGACCAAGCCAAGTTGGGGAGGCCTCGACCCTTGATGCGCACACCAGGCATCAGATGACAGTCTGGTGTGGGGCTGTGCCATCATAGTGTCAGCTGTTCAGTAGCTTCTGGGGCTCACGTGAGGAGCTTATACCCTTTTCTCAACCTGGTGCATCTGGTAAGTTCTTGGGCCTGGTGTCCCTGTTATGATTTTAATATACCCATGTGCCCCACAGTTTCAATTCTCCCTCATTTATAGGGCGACTCCCTTTCTGTTCCCTGGAATAAGTCATTTATCAGTCTGTGCTGGATGGGTGGTGCCTCCAGATGGTGCAGTTTCTGCGCCTGCCCACCCAGGGGCTGCTGTCACCCTCCCTCAAAATGGAGTCAAAAGCTACTTGTGTAAAATAGAGTCTCCTAGAACAATACACAGCCTGAAGAATAAAAACAGTAGAGTAACCTAGAGTAGGGTATAGCCTGGTCTCAACAGAGTATGCATACAAAGGAATACTAATCAGCCTTTAAAAAAAAGGAGGGTTGGGTGTGGTGGTGTATGCCTTTAATTCCAGCACTTGGGAGGCAGAGACAGGCAGATCTCTGTGAGTTCAAGGCCAGCCTGGTCTACATAATGAGTTCCAGACCATCTGGGGCTACAAGGAGACCCTGTCCCAAAAAGATTGTCTTATTTTGCTTTCAATTGCTGTGACAAAACACCCTGACCAATACCAACTTGGGGAGGAAAGAGTTCATTTCACTTACATCTCCTGGGTAACAGTTCATCAGGGAGTCCAAGGTAGGAACTCAGGGCAGGAACCTGGAGGCAGGACCATGGAAGAACACTACTTACTGACTTGCTCTCCTGGCCCAGGCTCAATCTGCTTTCTTATAAATAGACAACAACCTGCCCAGGGATGGCACCACTCACAACAGGCTGGGCCCTCCTGCAGCACTCAACAATCAAGTAAATACCCCAACACGTGACCACAGGCCAGTCCAATGGAGGAAATTCCCCAATTGAGGATCCCTCAACCCAGGTGTGTCAAGTTGACACCTAAGCTATCCAGCACAAAGAGCAAAAAAAAAAAAAAAAAGAGGAAGCAAGTGAAATAAGCCAGCTACAAAAAGACAAACACCACACTATTCCACTTCCATGAGGTGGTTATAGTGGTCAAGTTTGTAGTGACAAAAAATAGAATGGTGGCTGCCAGAGGCCAGGGAGGGAGAAATGGGAAGTTGTCTCATGGATCAATACTTTCAGTTTTGTAAGGTGCAAATGTTCTAAAGAGACCTCAAAACCAAGTTCTGAAGATGTCTCACACCCAGAGTTCTCTCTCCAAACTCAAAAATAATTAAGATGGTAGAAATATGTACGAGGGGAACCAAGAGGGCTGTAATTGCAGTGCTGAGGAGAATGAGGCACTGTATCTGAGAGGTTCCTGCAGGAAGTAGACATCACACTAAAACGTGGAACTTGGGAACATTTCACAAAGAAACCATATACAAAGCTGAGTATGGCAGTACATGCCTGTAATCCTCCACTTGGGAGGTAGAGGCAGGAAGATCAAGAGTTTGACGCTGGGGCTGGGGAAATGGTTCAGTGAGTAAAGTGTCTTATAAGCATAAGGGTCTGAGTTTGGATCCCCCACCCCTAAAAAAGCCCAGTGGCACTTGTCTGTAGTTCCAGCATCGGGAGGGTACAGAGATGGTCAGATCTTTGGAGCTTAGTGATCAGTCAGTCTAGCTAACTCGATGAGCTCCAGGTTCAGGTTTAGTGAGAGATCCTGTCTCAAAAACTAAGGTGGAGAGCAATAGAGGAAGACACTCAGCATGGACTTCTAGCCTCCACACACCTGTGTGTACACACATACACCACCACACAGACACACAGACACACACACACACACACACACACAGAGAGAGAGAGAGAGAGAGAAAGAAAGAGAGAGAGAGAGAGAAAGAGAGAGAGAGAGTTCAAGATCACGCTCCACCACTGCATAGTGAATTTGAGGCCAACCTACACTACATGAGAGCCTCTCTCAAAAACACCAAAACCAAACAATAAAAGAAACCATACACAAAATGAGCACAGGGTTGATGAAAATCAGTAAGAAGTGATGAAACACCCCAAGGTGAGCAATACCAAAGCCTAGAGCTCAAGCAGAGGGTGCAGTCACCAAGACTGGTGGACACTGTAGCTCTGGGACGGGGCTGCATGCTAGGCGCTGAGGTCTTCTAAAAAAATAGCTATTGTTCTACCCAGCTTGGAAGGAAGGAGCTAGAGGATAACAGTCCGTCTCAGACCTTCTGCAGTGTCTGCCTTTGGCTATACCCGGAGAGACTCACCCACTTCCCACACTAGATCTGGAGGGTCAAATGGAGAATATGCAGCTGAGAGGCTCAAGCTATTTTCCACTGGGCACTGAAGGCTTCTAGAGACCTTGAAGACATCTGGGTTATATGTACACCAAATAGAGCCATTGTCTGTGACTTCCTCCGTCTGGGACCCTGACCAGCCTTCTGCTGACAGGAGCTCTTTGTCATTCTTTGTCAGTCTTTCTCCCACTTTGTGACTCTCTAGACCCCAGGGCAAGAGTAGTATGACATTAAAATCCAGGCCAACCATAACATACCATTTTCCTGACCAGTGGAGGTCTAAACAAATAGTATTTGTGCCTTGGAATTTTCTTTCTTCTGCCCTTGCTTGTTTTCTTTCTAGTATCTTTTCTCCAAGATCAACCAAAGTGTATTGAGATGAACTTTGCCCTCTGACCCCACCACATGGAAGCCTAGCTAGGCAATAAAAAGACTAACATGAAAAGAGCAACTGCGCTGAGAGGAGAGAGAAGGTGACAGCCTTTATGATGTCATTTGCTATCTTAAAATCCCCCAAATAAGTTCTGTGTTTGGACTTGCCAGTTTCCTGAGTGAATAAAATGCCTTTTTGCTTTCATTGATTTGGATTTCTATCACATGCACTAGAAATGGTGTAGCATGAAAGCCTTGACTGACAGAAAACACAGTCACACACAGCAACCCACACACTCTGTCTCCACTCCAGTCACTCTTTTCTGGTTTCCATCCTTAGGAAGGACAATCATGGAAATCTGTAATCTCACCAACTCCCACAGAAATGCAAAATCAATGCGTTATTTTAGTATGGTATATGACGCCGAGCAACTTTGTTTTTAGAAAAGGAATTTAGATCAGTATATTATTAAAGATCATATTATAATTTTCATTCTAATATATTCTTTAATAATATTCATAATATAAAAGGACAAAGTTTGATTTTCCTCCATTTAACAAGTGATGCATGCTGCTTAATTTATTTCAAATTAACTATGCACGAAAGAACATGGTTTATCTACAAATTCAAAATGACATTTTAATATTGTGTTTGGGAACCAAACGTGTATTAATATGTAGATTGAAATTTAACTGTGTGTTGAAGCCCTCCCAACTGCTTCCATGACCTGATATTTGGAATTCTTGAATTTCTCACTTTAAAAAAATCAATTACTTTATTATTATAATTTTCATGTTTTGTTTCTAAAAGAGGAGACATGAGCACTTTCTGGCTGCTATTTGCAAGTACTCTCCAGAAATAACACACTGTGGGGTTGGATCATTTTATTTCCCATAAAGGAAAAGCCAAATCGAATGAAAATTTCTCCTTTTAACGTTTGTTTTTTGAAGAACTAGAGAAGTCTTGATGTGCTAAGAGATGGTCATATGACTATAGCGAATAGCTTACAGGTGAGATCGAAAGTTAGAACTCACATTATAGTGTCCATCAGCTCATTCTCTCCCTCCCTTTTCCCATCTGAAGCATTATAAAGGAACAATTCAGTAACTCATCCTAGTTTAAGTTGGTATTGTTGATGTTCTGTCTCTTCACCCAGTTATCTATTTGAAAATAAGACAGTTGAATAAAAGTAACTGAAGGCTATAAGAGTCTAAACCACCACCATAGCTGTAACAGCCCAGTGAGCTAATAGCCAAGTGGCTGATTTGGGAACTGCCCCAAACATCTCGTCAACATTTGGAGACTTTTATAATTGTGTTAGTTACTTTTTTTCAATGCTGTGGTAAAACATCTGACAAAAGTAACTCAAGGGTTTTGTTTTGGCTCACGGTTTGAGGGTACTATTCATCTTGGTGGAGAAGTTGTGGTGGTAGGAGCCTGAGGCAGCTGGCCACATTGCATCCATAGTTAGCAAAATGAAAGAGATAAATGTTCCTGCTCAGCCTGCTTTCAGTTTTTGATCCAGTCGGGGGCCCCAGCCCATGCAATGGTAGCACGCACATTAAGGATGGTCTCCCACGTCAAGTAACCTGATCTAGAGACTCCCTCACAGACATGGCCAGAGGTTTTGTCCTAAGTCATTACAGATCCTGTCAAGCTGGCAAGGTTAGCCACCATAGCAGTTAGAATTAGAGGATATTCCACTATTATCTTTCAAAATCATGAATTTTATAACACTTTAATCAACCCCCTGTATATTCTTAGTACCCAAACCGAAGTTGAACATTTTAGACTCACGCCCTGGTTCAACCTCTCCCTAGCTCTGTGACCGTCAGCAAATTGTTATTTTCCTTTTCCTTTTCTGATGCTCAGTCTGTTTATATACAAATGAGGAATTAAAATTTATCTACCCAGTGAGCTTGGCCAGTGCACAGTGTGGGCATACCACCATCAGATGGAAAAGTGGAGGGAATGTCACTTTGGACTTGGCTTTGGTCGTTTTCACTTCAGTGTGTTATCAAACTAACAGATGGGTAAAAGCCGTGTGAAGGGTGAAAGTGATAACGACTCAAAGGAGTGAACAGATGTAGCTCATCATAGTGTCCCTAACAGAGTGAGGGGTCCAGCTGTCAGAGAAACAAAAGCCCCATATCCGCAACATCATTAGGCTGGGTAGGGCTGTGCACCATAGTAGCAATTTCAAAGTGTAGTTCCCCAGACTGGTGTTACTGGATATTTCTGAGAAATACAAATTATTGAGCCTTAGCCCAGGCCTGAGGAATCATGAACTCTGACTCTGGAGTGCATCAATCTGCATTTTAACAAGCCCTGTAGAGATTCACAAAAATGCATAGCATTTGCAAAGAATCTAAAATCAAATTCATTCAGATTTTCTTATCACCAAGTGCCAAATATGGAGGAGAAAAATGTTAGAATGTTTTAAGTTCTAACTAGGTTGGCTTTTTGAAGACAGGGGCTTGCTATGTAACCTAGGCTGGTCTTGAACTCCTGATCCTCCTTCCTCTGCCTCCCGAGTGGTGGCATTACATGCGTGTCCTACCACACCCACCTAGAACCTAAGATTCTATGCTTACCTAAGACATAGGTCAAATATGAAAGTGAAATAAGAATATTTCCAGACATAGAGGTCTTAATTTTAAAACCCCACAGCCCTCCAGGGGATTCTAATGTGTCATAGCACAAAACAATTATGTTTGGAACCAGTTTCACATTCTTGTTCTCCTTATTCCCATGAACTTGCTTAGACCCAGAATCATTGTGAGGATAAAATCCTATGTGTACTTGGAAATGCTTTATGTGCAGAGTCATATGCAAACATTAGAATGTATTTCTCTCAAGAGAGATGTTGATGAATTTAACAGATGTTTCTGAATGACACTGATCAGTCTGTCCTGTGAATGGGTACAGGACTGGACTTTTCTTGTGGTTTGGGGGTATTCAATGCATTCTATCTGTTTATCTATCTATCACGTGTCCTTCAATCAATGAAAGAATTTGTTAAACAAGATATTGAGCTACATCTTCAGGGTCTTGCTATATAGCCCAGGCTGGCTTTGAATTCTCAATTCTCCCACTTCCATCACTGAAATGCTGGTATTACAAGTGTGCACCATCATACCCGTAGGCTTGGGGGAATACCATGCATTTTTATATGTGAAGGATGAACATATCAAGAGCCTGCTAGCTTTGACTGATTACCTGGGGCTTCAGGTCTAGGAACACCTTCCTCATTTGTTCTAAACAGTACTGCACAATGGAATGTTCCATGATGATGGAAATATTCTATAACCTGCGTCATCAATCTGTGTCACTCAAAAGCATTTAACAGTATGGCTAATGCAACTGAAGAAATGAATTTAATTTTTTCTTTGCGCTTAGCTAATTTAAATTTGATGAACACACAGAGTTCATAGCTATATTAAAAGTTATGGTGTGCATCAAAGAATGCTATATACATGAATGAGAAATGTCATAGTGAAGGCCATTATTTTGTATAATTAGTATAACCTAAAAATGCCCAAGTTTTCTGACATTTGAATGTATTAAACAACTTCTATTGCTATTTGCTGAATCCAGCAGCCCTGATTAAGGAGTATCAGTAACACTGACCCAAGTCTTTGAATGGAAAGTTAGATTGAAATGGTCTCTGACCAGACGTGGCGGTATGCACCTGTAATCCCAGTACTCTGGAGGAAGAAGCAGGAGGGTCACTGAATGTGAGGCCATCATAATCTACACAATGAGTTTCAGGCCATCCAGGGGTGCATAAACCTTGTTTGAAGAAAAAAAAAAGGAAAGGAAGGAGAGAAGGAGGATGGGAGGGAGAGAGCGTCATAGGCAGCAGGGACAGAGGCACAGCTGCACACTGTGACACTCAGCACCTGAGGAGTTTCCTTAATCTTTTAGGAACCTTCACTTAAGTGAAACCAGATCCTTGGCTTCACTCAAAAGATTCTCAGGACAAGCCAGTATGAAACAGAGTTGGGGGTTGTTAAAATAGAATGGCACTCATTGAAAGAATAAAGTCCCCCTGAGAACTGGTGTGGGCTGATCAAAAAGAGTCCTGCTTTATTTAAAGACATTTGCATATACACATGCATGCATGTGTTCATGTGTATGTGTGTGCGCATGTGTGTGCATGTGTGTGCACATGTAGGTGGAGGCCAGAGGTTGACGATGGGTACTTCCTCAGTCACTCCCCACTTCATTGTTTCAGAAAGGGTCTCTCACTGAACCTGGAGCTTTCTGATTCAGCTAGACTTGCAAACTGGCTTTGTGCCCAGTTTTTTTTATGTGGGTTCTGGGGGATTGAATTCAGGTCCTCAAGCATGCATGGCAGGTACTTTACTAAATAAGCTATCTTCCTAGACCAAAAGATATTTTTTGTGGACTTCTGAGACAAGGGCTCAGTGTGTAGCCCTTGCTGGCCTGGACCTCACTATGTAGAGCAGGCTGCCCTTAAAGTCACAGAGATATGCCTGCCTCTGGCTCCCAAGTGCTGGAATTAAAGGCATGTGCCACCACACCAGACCCCAAAAGACATTTTAAAAATAGAAATTTAAGCACGACAGTTAAGAGAAAGAGAAAGAATAAAACATACATAAATATGGGTATGTGCTTCTCAAGAGGAGTGCAATGAAGTGTCTTTGCATTAGCTCTCAAGTCATATCTCTCCTTTTCTCTCTTTTTGATAAATGAGATTATTGGATGGCTCCAGAGGCATTATAATCTGATAAGATAAAACCAGGAGCCACTTGCATTACACAAGAAGTTTAGGACATGACTTTTACTGCAAGTGGGGTTTCCAGTGCAATTACTACAAAATTGTGGTTTGAAGCAAACATTGTTAATTGTATCCGATTTTTTTTTTTTTTTGGCTTTTTTAGACAGGGTCTCCCCGTAGCCCCAGCTGGCCTGGAACTCACTGTGGATACAAGGCTGATCTCAGTCTTACTGAGATCCACCTGCCTTTGCCTCCCAAGTGCTGGGATTAAAAGCATGCACCACCACACCCAGCTTGTATTAGAAGTCTTGATTCTCAGCTGGCCGGAGGCTTCAGTAGGATGGACGCCTGGGTGACAGGCTCTTTTCCCATGTCCCCACAATCTTTCCTTCCTACCCTCCCTCAGAAGAAAGAAGGTTCTATGTCCATGACCAGAGGAAACAGATCAGATTAGGGTACATGACTCATGTTCTCTTTTAAAGACCAGTTTGAAGGGAATAATGGCTGAGGAAAATCAATATAAGTGATGAGGAAAAGGCAAATTTGACTCGTGATATGGCTCTGAAGTAGAGGACTTCCCTAAGAAGACAAATTTGCACTAGCATTCATGAGGTTACAATTATTTCTCAGAAACTCACTCTATCCTCCACAGACCAGTTGTGACAGGAAATGGAAGGTGGTACCCAGAGGTTAATTTAGTCAAAGATGATTCTGCGCTTGGAGCATGGTCCTAAGTACTAGGGAGGCTTGGTAACTGTGGGTCATGCCATTGATTGTCAGGCAGACCATCTCTCCTTAAGTGCTCAATCCCCTCATCACCTGATGACTGATTACCATATTAAAGTACTGTAGGAATTTATTTTAAAGACCCAGATCCTTTTATTATGACTTTACTTGTGCTTTGCTTTGCTTCAAAAACATATGGCAACTAGGAGAATATTGCTATTGCTCCAGAAGATTTAATAATTAATGGCTTTCAACAACCCTATAATTTCAAGCTGTGGTCAAAGAGAAGTGCCATGACTATCTCTTCTTTTGGTATAGAAAAGAAACCAGTTCTTGAGGCCTCCAAACTAATTCTTGATATAAAAAAAGAACGTATGATTTTATAGCTACATATTAAGTAGATATTCAATCACATCATTTTTTAAGATAATGTCTCATTATGTAGCCCCAACTGATTTGGAACTCACTATGTTGCCCAGGCTCAAGATCCTCCTGCCTCAGCCTTCTGAGTGCTGGGTTTATAGGTATGCACCACCACACTCATTTTTGCCAACACCATTTTAAACTAGAGGAAGGTATTTTGAAATAGTCCCTCCCTCCCCAGGAATAGCAGAGAAATACAAACATGGTATTTTTATGAAACAAATAATTTTCTAGGAGGCAGATTGGCTCCAGGCCCTCTTGTTTCCAAGAATTTTCAGCTCACAGAATAATGGTTCGTGATTTTTTTCTCTCTCAAATGAAGGCTTCACTTAGCAAACAGCCAGCAGATTTTAAAATGAATCATAATAACACTGTGTCCAGACCATCACCTTTGAAATTTCCCCATTTTCTCTCTTTCCTAAAACACACACACACACACACACACACACATATATATATATATATATATATATATATATATATATATATATATGTATATTTAGCTTTAGCTTTGGGGATCTGATGACTGAAGAACCAATGGGTGTCCAGCAAGAATCTATTAGCACGCCTGTCCCTCCCCTCTGATGGAGTCTTTCTCTGACTTTTCTGCCCCAAAGAATGCGAATATGTGAATGAATTTTACCAGGTTTAAACTTGGAAACACAATACTGACCTTCTGAAAGGGGCTCCTCTGTCATTAGCACCCAGACTGTAACTTGAAAAGTATGGTGATCTCTGATCTAATAGTAACAGCAGAACAAAATCAACATTTGGGACCTCATAGAGATGCCAATTTTCAGACCTGTCTTCATTTACCTGAATATTCTATCCTTTTAAACAAAAGGCGTTCCAGGCTAGAAAGATGGCTCAGTGGTTAAGAGCACTGGCTGCTCTTGTAGAAGGGTTCCAACACCCACATGATGCCTAACAACCATTCATAACTCCAGTTCTAGGGGTTCTGACACCCTCTTCTGGCCTCCATGGGCACTGCATCACACTGGTGCACTTACATATATATGCAGGCATAATACTCATACATAAAATAAAAACAAACAATTTTTTAAAAAGCTTCCATGCTTGAAGAAAAGTCTGAGCACAAGGCCCAGAAGTTCTGACCTCTGGAAACACAGTGCAACTATGCTAACTGTGCCATCAAATTGGAAGCTGGGGTGTGGGACTCCCAAGATCATCAGAGACCCAGGAAGGGCCTCTCTTGTGGTTCATGCAAAGGGGATGTCAAGGGATAGCCTAACTCTGACTGGCAGAAAAGGAATCAGGGAACACCTTCCTCCTTTTACCATTTTACGGATGGGCAACTCAGAGTCAGAGACCACCCTTTTTTCTTCTCCTTTGGGGTGTATCCTTAAGAACTAGGACGAATTTTACCCCCAGACCCTAAAGACAAAAAAAGGATGGTGTTTTTATGCCACCAGACTTGGCCAGAATAGTATCTGGGAAGAAATGGTGCCCAGAGGGAAGTATTAATCATCATCCATTACAATTAGACTTGTTTGGCCAGGAGAGGGGAAAATTAGGTTGCTTATGTACAGACTTTCTTCGCTTTGAGAGGTAAACCTGATTTATGTAAAAAAAAATGCCACATGGATTCATAAAAAGTAGTCATGATTGTGGCTCAACCTCCAAAACCTTTAAATAATCCCCCTAGGGAAGGAACTTGTCCAACACACGAGAAAGGCCTCCAGCTATGGAAGAGTTACCTACAATATCTCTTTCCGTCCATGCTGTCCAGGAGAACTAAAACCCCAGACTCCCCTACACCCATCTCTTTTGGTATTGAAATAGGTATCCCTAGAGTCTACTGGAAATGCCGACCCTGTCCGTGCTTCCTTTTCCCTACAGTACTTAAGGCAAATTAAAATTGAGCTGAGTAAATTCTCAGAGGACCCTGATAAACATAAAGATGTTTTCCAGGGATTAGCCAAATCCTATGATTTTGTGTGGAAGGATATCATGCTAATTTTTAAAAATTATTTTATTAACATTGCTTTATTTAAGAAATAACATGATGACATTGAAAAACTTGGTATAGGTTGTAGATAACCAATCCCTGACAGCCATAGAAAAGATTGCTGTCATACAACTATAGAATTATATGGGGATGAAATGTATAAGGTAAATTGAAAAGGAGATTTACTGACACTAACCGGATAGGAAGGCGATTGTTGCCCCACTGGTGGGCAGGTTCTATGAGTGGCCCTAAATGGGATTATGATTGCCCTGGGGAGATGGAGACAAAAGCAGCTCTCACTATGTAGCTTAGAAGGCTTAAAAAGAACCTGTACTAAACCTTTAAATTATTCCAATCTTTCTCAAGTGATTCAGAGAGCAAAGGAGACCCCTACAGCCTTCCTAGAGAGACTCAGGGAGCATCTGATCAAATATACCAACCTAGGTCTGAGTCAACAGAGAGACTCATGACCTTCAGTGACCACATTTTAACTCAGTCTGCCCTGGACATCAGGCAAACATTATAAAAGATTCTCCTGGGGCCTGACAATACCCTAGACAATTTATTCAAGAGTTCCACCAAAGTGACAATTGAGACCAGGAAGAAACTAGGAAAAGAGAGTGATGAGACAAAAGAAAGGCCACCGTGTTAGTGGCCGGCCTCCAATCCCAAGAGGACCCCAAACAGACAAGGTTACGAGTCTGGAAGGTCAGGACATTTTGAATGTGAGTTCCCAAACGGAAAGCAAGGGACACTATCCAGGCCCTGTCCTGTCAGCAAAACCATTAGCAAGAAGACTCTCCCCAGAGGCAAAGGTTCAGGAGGATGGAATGCAAGCCTATCCTAGGCCAACAAGAACAGGACTGAAGGAGCCTGGTGTTGTCTTATAATATCTCCACCCAACATCAATTTATCTCTCTGTGAACCCTAGGTAACCCCGATAGCAGAGGAATGAGACACAAACTTCCTACTAGGTACAGGAGCTTCTTTATCAGTCCTCACTCTAATGCTGTTCCTCCCCCTGATAGTGCCTCTGTGATGCACTTCCCTTTCTCAGGAAAGCCCGTGACGTGTTATTTTACCTACTCCCTCTGTGGCAACCAGGAAGGTCTCCTTTGTTCACATGCCTTCCTGATAGAACGCCCTGCTCCCCTTCTGGAACTGGGCACCACCATCCTTATGGCCCCAGGACTGGACCTCATCCTCCCTTCAATAGAAACTGAAATTGATTCAAGAGTATGGACCATCCAAGGGTAGATTGGAAAGGCAGCTACAGCCTCCCCCTGCTAAAATCCACCTAAAGGACTATGGCCCCACCAACATTGTTCTTTGAAACCCAAAGTATGGCAGGGCTTACAGAACATCAAACGCAAGCAGACACAAACTCAGCACAGAACTGAGGAAATGGGCAGCAGGCCCCGATCTTACCCGAAGAACTATTAGCACCTGATTATTGCTGGGTGAGGAAGAGCTAATCTTCCTTAAAGGAGGGACTCTAGATAGGCTGACTAGACCTCAGGGGATGGACTTGCACTGAGGGATGTCTATGGACACTAGCTTGACTCTATAGGCCTTAACACAAATGACAGAATGCATGAAACCCAGCGGGGAACTATGGGAGGGCGCCAGTGGGGAAGGACGTATAAAGATGATTAAGATGTTCCATATGAAATACATAAAAATTTACCAAAAAAATCATAGCCAAAGTAAAACAACAGTTTAATGGTTCCTTGTAAGAGCCCTTATAAGACCTTATTCTGGGATTCCAAAACCTTAACAGACAATGGAGACTAGTCCACAACCTCAGACTTATAAATGGATCTGTAATTCTACTTCACCCCATTCTCTCCAATCCATATCCTCTCTTGCCCCAGATTCCAGAAGACTCCAAATTGCTTACTATCTTAGATTTAAAAGATGCATCCTTTGTTCTGTGTCTTTTACCCTGTGATTCCCAATACCTGTTTGCCTTTGAGGACCCAACCCCCCAAGTTACCCAACTCACCTGGACGGTTCTACTCCTGGGATTCAGGGACAGTCTTCATCTGTTTGGCCAGGTCTTACCAAGGGACCCACTCAACGTCTCAAGTCCTCAAATCAAGGTTCTCCAATATATGAATGACTTCCTCTTATGTTCACCCACAGAAGAGTCCCAAGAAGGAACTAAGACACTCTTCAATTTCTTAGCTGATAGGAGTTATAAGGGATCCCAAAAGAAAGTTCAGGGACTGGAGAGATGGCTTGGTGGTTAAGAGCACTGACTGCTCTTTCAGAGGACCCAGGTTCAGTTCCCAGCACCCGCATGGCAGCTAACAATAGTCCATAGCTCCAGTTCCAAGGATTACACACCCTCTTCTGACTTCTGTGGGCACTGCACGACATGGGTGCACTTTCACACATGCAGGCAATACACTCATGCAAATAAAATAATAAATAAAAATTTTTTAAATTCAATTGTGTCAACAGTCAGTCAAATACTTAGGAATGGTTATACCTAAAGAAAGAAAGGAAATTAAGTGAAGACCAGGTGTGACTTATCTCTTCCTTCCCTTTACCAAAAATCTTTAAACAAATGCGAAGGCTTTCAGGAATTATGGGATTCTACAGGGTCTTGATTCCAGTATATGGGGAAATTGCCCAGCCTCTATATCAGCCAATAAAAGAAACCCAGGCAGGAAAGATCTGATCTGGGGCCAGAGGAATTAAAAAACTTCAAAGACGTTAAGCAGGTACCCCTTCGGGCCCCAGCATCAAGCCCTGGTAAAGAGTTCAATCTCTATATAATTGAAAGAAAAAAGAAAAATTGGGGTTCTTAGCCTAGGAGGCAAGGCCCACTCAACATTGCAGACATCTTAGCCAAGAATCAGGCCTCACTGCAAAAGATTGGCCAGCACACCATAAGCTGTCTCACTATTGATTCCGGAATGAACTAAATTGACCTTGGGAAACAATAACTGTACCATCCCAAATAATGTGACAGGACTATTGGAATCAAATGGGAATCTCTGGTTAACTGAAAACAGGTGCCTAAAATAGCAAGCTTTGCTTTTGGAGGGTTCAGCTGTTCCAATAAAACCCTGCTCTGCCCTCAACCCTGCTACCTCCCTCCCAGAGGAAGGTGAAGATGATAGAAGTCCTAAATATAACTGTGAACAAATAATTCTACAGATTTACGCGGCTGGGGAGTGGGGCACTTAAAAGAAACTTCCCCTGGCGAATCCTGATTGGGTCCTCTTTGCACATAGGAGCTCCTTCATTAAGCATAGGATCTGCCAGTAAAGCACATAAAATTTGTTAAATACCAAAGGCATGGGGTTACCTGAATTCTATATATTTTTCAGGTGAATTGTTCATCTTTTTGTCCTGGAGTTCTCTGTCATGTTAAGTAGAAGAACTTTTTAAAATTTTCTCTCTCCCCTTAGGCATAAAGATGCTATAACTCCCAGGACTGCTGGATTCCTTATTTAATCAGTCGAGTCTTTTTTACTTAAATTCCCAAGATCCACACTATGGAGCCAGCCTGTGTCTTCCTCTCCTTCTCTTCCCCTTTGCACATATACCATGCTGTCAGCTGTGCCTTGGCCTCACTTAGCATCCTCCACGGTTCCTTTTCCCATGTTCTTCCTCTACTTAGAGCAACCTCCATGTCCATCTCAACCTATCAAGATCCAAGCCAATGTCCTCCTCAGTGAGGCCTTTCTTAATTCTATGCAGTGAGGCTTGGCTTTTACACTGTGTGCAATAGTCTCCTGGAGTAGACCCCAGTCTCACTGAGGACAGAATACATGCCTTGCTCTTTCCTCTAGTCTTACAAAAGGTCTTGCATGGAAGCAGGCTCTCAATAATTTAAGGACATTGTAGACGTTTCCTATGGGCTATACGGGAGGGCCCCTTGCTTTAGCTACTCTCCCAAAGCAAACTTCTCTCCTGTGAAAAGTCAACTCCAGCCGGGTGTAGTGACACACGCCTTTAATCCCAGCAGTCGGGAGGCAGAGGCAGGTGGATCTCTGTGAGTTCAAGGCCAGCCTGGTCTGCATACAGAGTTCCAGGACAGCTGGGGCTATAGAGAATCCCTGTCTCAAAAAGTTAAAAAAAAAATAAATAAATAACCCAGTGATCCTTGCAAGAGCCAGTCCCCCGGCTCCTCGACCTCCGCTGTCCGTATAACCCCGGGCAGTGCTCTCTTGTTTTTAAACCCTGAACCTTATCATTCCTAGAAATCATAAAGGCCTACAGAATCTCAGAGCACTGGATGCTCTTGCAGAAGACCCGATTCGAATCCCAGAACCCACAAAGTGGCTAACAACTGTCCATAGCCCCAGTTCGGGGTATCTGACACCCTCTTCTGTCCTCCGTGGACATTGTATAATACGGGTGCACTTACATGCATGCAGGCATAATGCTCATACACATACAATAAAAATAAATCCATTTTTAAAAATTTAAAAAACTGTTTTCTCAAAGAGCACGAAGAAGACACAAAGCTCTAAATAACACTTGCTAGAATCACCTCCTTTACTCTCTTCCTCTTATTTTCTTGAAGTGTCCACATTTCTGTGTGGAGGCCACTTCAGGCTCAAGAGTGATCCTACGTGGGAGGGGACAGGGCATTGAAGGATTTGGTTTAAAGCTAGATTTACATGATCCCTTACAAAGTTTAAACAGAACATCACTTGTCTATAACAAAGAGTGTCCCCCATAGAGATTAAGACGGTGGGGCTCTAGCCTACCTAGTTGCTACTACCTGCTCATAGAGGCTTACTCAAGTCTTTTAAAATATTTTTATATTTTATTTTTATGTGTATGTGTTTTGCCTGCATGTATGTAAGTGTACCCATACCACACAATGCCTGTGGAGGTCAGAAGATGGCATTGGATCTCCTGGGAGTAGCGTTAAGGACGTTTGTTAGCCGCCATGTGGGTGCTGGGAACTGAACTCAGGTCCTCTGGAAGAGCAGAAGAAGGCTCTTAACTGCTGAGCACCAGCATACTTATTTGTTTGTTTGTCTGGTGTGGGTGTGTGTGTGTGTGTGTGTGTGTGTGTGTGTGTGTGTGTGTATGTGTCTGCCTGCCTGTCTGTGTGTTTGTGTGTGCTCCTGCATGAGTTTTTGTTCACCATGTGAGGGCAGAGGGCATTGCATCCCCTCGAACTGGAGTTACAGGCAGTTGTGAATTGTCTGATGGGGATGCTGGGAACTGAACTTGAGTCCTCTAGAAGAGTAGTAAGCTGCCTTACCTCCTGAGCCATTTTTATCCCCCTCTTACTCAAGTCTTAAATAAACTCTAGGAGTTTATTGAACCTTCCCCCAAAACAGTTCTTTTAAAAACTGTCCCAGATCAGGGAGATGGCACAACTGGGAAAAGAAACTTCTGCCAAGCCTGACAACCTGAGTTCAATCCCAGGGACCTGGGATGATAGAAGAAGGGAATCAACTCCCACACATTGTCCTCTGACCTACACACACACACACACACACACACACACACACACACAATAATAAAATTTATTTTAAAGGGGCTGGAGAGATGCCTATCAGTTAAGAATACTAGCTGCTCTTGCAGAGGACCCCGGTTCAATTTTCAGCACTCACATGAAGACTAACAATTGTCTGTTAACTCCAGTTCCAGGGGATCCAATGCCCTCTTCAGACCTCTGCAGGCACTGCACAACATGAGTGCATTTACATACATGCAGACAATACACTCATACACATAAAATAAAAGTAATAAATACAATTTTTTAAAAAAAAGGAAAAGAAAAACAGGCGGGTTATGGTGGTGCATGCTAGTAGGATATGCAGAAGAGACAGAGGCAGGGGTATCATGAGTTCAAGGCCATCCTGGGCCCTTTCTAACCCAACCCTTCCCAAACAGATATACACATGCACACTCAAACCTCATCCCCAATTACAATAACAAGAAAGAAAGAGAGAGGAAAAAAAAGAAAAAGGAAAATGGAAGAAAAGTGCCCTACTCTCCCTAGGCTTCGGTTTCTCGTCTGTGTTTTTCCATTGGAAAATGAGAAGGCAAAGCCAGAGGTCTTAAATAGGTAAGGGTGGGAGAAGGTTACAAAGCAGTGTGTGTGTGTGTGTGTGTGTGTGTGTGTGTGTGTGCATGTATGTAAACGTTTTCGTGTACACAGGCTTTTCCTGGTGTCCGGGAGTAACTAAAGGTGGAAACGTCCTGAAGGAAGGCTGCAAGTTGCCTGGAAACATGTCTTTTGGAAACTATGAAGGAAGGCAGAACTGGGCCTATTCCAACCCTGTCCTTTCCTGTCTGTCACCGGATCCCATCCTTTTTCAGCCTTGGCTAGAGCTAGAGGACTGGGAGGTGAGGTGCCGCTGTGCTCCTAAGGAAAGGTTGTTTCCCCCAGGGCGAGTGGCCAGGGGAGAAAGGAGTGTGGGGCTGTCCAGCTTCGTCAAGTGGTGAGTGTGGAAGAGTGTGAGTGAGTGTGGAGAGACAGGCGCACCTCTGGCTGAGCTGCGAAGGCTCCAAAGGCCGGCCACTCTGGAACCTTGGAGACCGCTTGGGGGAGGAGTCTAGGGTGAGCGTGACAAAGGCTTGTGTTGGTGCGAACCTGGAGTCTGGTGCCCCCTCGTGGTCTAGACATTTCTGAACGTGAGAGACCTGAAGGGACTGAAGCCATCCATGGAAGGGCTCTTTCTCACTAACCTTCTCTAATCCTACAGCCTTCAGAATGCGGCTAACGGACGTCAGGCATCACCGAGGCTCCTTGTGGAGGACCACAGGGCCAGGTAAAGCCTGAACACTAAGCGTGGCAGGCATGGTTGCTCACACCTGTAATCCTAGCACGTGGGAGGCTGAAGCAGGAGGATCAAGAGTTCCAAGCTAGCCTAAGCTACATAGTGTGTTTAAGGATAGCCCTGGTTACATAGGGAGAACCCGTCTCAAAAAAGGAGAGGCACAAAACAGAATAGCTCCTGCAAAGAGGACCACCTATCACACACACACACACACACACACACACACACACACAAACAAACAAACACACACAGGCACCCCAGATCACAGCATCAGATCTGAAAAACAAAACAAAACACTTTTTTTTCTGGAAGACCGCTGTCTCTCTTCTTCTTTCTCTGGCCACCACTAGAGGATAAAGCACTGAATTTGTAATCAGGATTGTCAGTTTTACCAAACAAGAAAGTCCAGAGAGTCACAAGATGTGCCCAAAGCACCGTTAAATGTTGGGGAAAAGGACATGGCGTCACATGGTTAATAGCAGTGACTGGAAAACATAAAATAGGGTCACATATAGTCAACCACTAAATTGAGACCCATCAACACATCAGTGACACAAGGCCAGACACAGGGCATAGACAGGAAACAGATGGGGGGAGGGGAGAGACTAAAACTCAGTGTACCACGTGATAGTTTTATTGCTTTAGGAAGTCCTATCTGAGTCTCACTTTCTTCGTTTGTAAATAAGACCTAAAGGGAAGCCTGGTGTGATGGTGCAAAGCTATAATCCCAGCACTTGAGAGGTGGAGGCAGGAAGATCAGGAGTTCAAGGTTATCTTTAGCTACATCAAGTTTGACAGTTCGAGGCCAGTCTGGCATACATGAGACAAGGCAGAACGTGAAGGAAGGAAAGAAAGAAAGAAAAGATGAGAGAGAGGAGAGAGGAGAGAAAGGAAAGGAGAGAGAGAAGGAAGAAAGGAAAGGCGAGAAAAAGAAAGAGAGAAAGAAAATGAAAACACTAAGGACTTTACAATAGGTTAGTAAACGGATTAGAGGAAGTGTGTATAAATGAACAGGAGCTACTCTTTGTTTTATGTGCATGTTGACACTTGGAGGAAGCACTTGTTCTCACTTCCCATGTAACTGTTGGTGGGAGAAAGTAGTCTGTGACAAAAGACAATAATAACTAGTAAAACTGAAACAAAAAATTAGGAGCAAAGGCTGCACTTGTTGGCTTATATTTGTAGTCATAGCATTCAGGAGGCAGAGACAGGCAGATCTCTGTGAGTTCAAAGCTAGCTTGCTCTACCTAGAGAGTTCCAGGCCAGCTGGGGCTACATAGTGAGATGTTTCAAAATAAGACAAAATTTAAACACATAAAAAAAATTTATAATGCCGCCCCCCCACCCCAAATGAGCAAGGAATAAACACTGATATGCTAACCATAAATCTAAACTCAATGATTTGAGCTTCAAATTTGGTTTTGAATTTCTTGTCAGCTGAGGTGCAGAAAGAAATGCGGGCCCTTGCACATCTCCGGTCATAAGAAAGGAGGAAGACCATGACCTTCTTGGAGGAGATGAAGGTTTTTCGGGCTCAGAATTTCAAAAACAACATTTCAGGAGGAGCTTTTTCTGAATTGGTTTATAAATTAATGAAAACCTAGACCATTCTTTCCTGTGGGTTTCCATAGTCTTTAGCAGTAGTGATGGACTGATTGGGCCTGTGGTAACTTCTGCAGCAGTTACTCTCTGTAACCCTTCCAGTTCTTTGAAATGCTCTCTGCTAGATCACCCAGAGGACAGATTCACCACTCCTGTCCCAAAGAACATATTTTGATATCCACAGAGTTTGATAACACATTTCTTAAGCATATAGATGTATTTTTAGATTGAATAGCTAAATTCAAAAGGCTCTTCACTTTCCATGCCCCAGCTCTGGCCTGTGAAGCCCACATGACTCTCCCATTAAAGGCCATGGTCACCTTTGAAGAGCATTTGCATAGGAAGTAAGCAGCCTTTACCAAAATAAGTGCTCCAGGTGAGTGCTCTCAGCCAACCACCAAACCACCAAAGCATCTCAACTAATCTGCATATGCTAACGTGGGTTCCAAGGAAGATGTCAAAATAAGTTCCTGTCCTCCCTCACCTTTACTTTAATCCCACATAGGTTTTGCTTTTACCATATGGTAATTATTTCCAAATCACAAGTGCAAACACTCACTCTGATTGGAAAATTAGCAGATTTCAAACTCAGGTAATTTGCCCCTAATGAGGAACTTGTTGAACTGAATTTAACAATTAACTCCAACACCCTTTGCTGCCTGCAGCTAAGGCAGGGAGTAGAAGACAGAAGGGCAAGTCAAGGGCTGGGGTATGGCAGGACTCTTGTTTCAAGATGAAGGGTGGGATGGCAAAAGACATGTTAATGGAGCTCTTTAGAACCTCAGAAACTTGGCTTTTGGGAAGGATGTGTGTGTGTTTGTGTGTGTGTGTGTGTGTGTGTGTGTGTGTGTGCGTGTTATAGCCAATTTCAAATATACGTGAAAATAGATAACAATATAACAAACCTCCACATACCCACCTCCATATAACAGTTGTTATGGGGAAGATGTCCAGTTTCTTCAGATCTTGGCCCCAGCAGCAATCTTAGTTCTTATGATCCCAAGAGAGAAGAATTCAGATAGGACACAGTAGTTGATTAGCAGTCAAGGGTTTAATCAGAGCAAGCAAAGCAGCAAGATGCACTCTTTAGGAAAAAAAAAAAGAAGGGCCTAGCTAAGCTAGCAAAGGCCCCTCATGCCCTCCCTCGAGCCTCTCCCAGAGTGAGCACTTCCAAGAAAGTGATGTGCTTTCCCTGGAAGCCTATTTTGCTCAGAATTCAGTCTAAGTAGATGTACAAGATGCAAGGATATGTAGAGGGGTTTAAGAACCCCTAAAGTTGCTTCAAGGATTTCAAGTTCATCAAAGTTCAAGGACTGAGCATCATTGCTCTCACCATGTACCTTGATGATCGAGTTCAATCAGAAGACCTAATACCCAGTTCATGCCTGAGACTGTCTCTGTTATGTAATTTGTACCTCCATCCATCCAGATACCAGTGACACTGCCGAGCAAGATAGTTCACTCCAAGAAAGAGTAACAGCATTCTGTGTATGCTCCCCTGGAGACGAAGTCTTGAAGATGCTTTAATCTGACTGAGCTAACATGGACCACTATTCCCCTTGTTCCTTACATCCTGTTTTTGGGAAGACCTGGAGCTCCCCTCTGGAGTCTACAACTATCTTTCTATCGTTACCAAATCAATCACCATTAGCTTTATACTGTTGCACGGACCTGATCAGGCCTACTTATTGTTCTTCAAGTCCCACAGTGGGGGGAGGGGAGCGTTGGTCAGTCCCTCCTGCAGCTAACCTCCTGTCTAACACCACCATTATCCACTCTTGGCTGATCTGCCACCCGCTATGCAGGAGGAACTAGAGACTTGGATGGTGGATAGGGAGGACTGAAAGCAAAGCAAAAAAAAAAAAGTGGTACCCCTCACCCCTCCAGTCTCTCATTCCCTTGGGTCCCAAGGGCCTTGGAAAGGTAAAATAGGTGAGTTTCAGTTGCCGGTGGCTGGTTAGGGTCTCCTTCATGGGCATTTTGCATATGACTGCAAAGCCTGGCAAAAGGCTGATCCTTGCAAATAACTGTCTTCTATCTTCTTTGGTCCATGGCTGGGGCCCCTTGATTTCTACGTGTAGATCCCAACCTAGATGATCTCAACCTGCAAGGATTTCAAGTTCATGAATTGAGCATAACTACTTCACCGCGTGCCTTGATGATCAAACACTCAAGTCCAATCTGAAGACCTGGTACCCTCTTCATGCCTGGGACTGTCTCTATTATTTGCTGTGCCCCTCCATCCCACCAGAATACCAGTGACACTGCCCAGCAAGATAGCCAATAGCCACATGCAGCTAAAAAGCACTCAAAATGTAGCTAGTGGGGCTGGGGAAATGACTCAGTGGTTAAAAGCACTTACTGCTCTTGCAGATGATCTAGATTCAGTTCCCAGAACCCACACAGCAGATCACAACCATCTGTAACTCCAGTTCCAGGGGATCCAATGCCCAACTCTGGCTTATGAGGGCACCAGACACACATGTGATGCACATAAACAGATGAAGGCAAACACTCATAAACATAAAATAAATAAAAAATGTTAAATGGAGCTAGTGAAAATAAGGAGCTAAGTTTTAAATTGTATTTACCTGTAATTATTTTAAATTTAAAAATTGCTACTTGATTCAATTATTGGAAAAATTATGTACATCTGGGAAATGAATCTGCATTTTTAACTAAGTTTTCTACAAATCTAAGTTCACATCAAGTATTTTTGTGTGTTTATGTGTGGGTGTTTGTGGGGAAGGAGGACACATGGAGGCCAAAGGACAACCTCAGCTGTCTTTCTCAGATGCCATCAACCTTTTTTAAAGGCAAGGTCTCTCCTTGGCCTGGAGCTCATCAAATAGGCTAGGCTGGCTGACCTGTGAGCCCCAGGGACCTGCTTGTCTCTGTGTACCCCATAATCAGCTTTTCATTTTTTCCTGTGTGTTCCGGAAGATCAAACTCAGGTAGGTCATCAGACTTGCAAAGTCCTTGCAAGCACTTAACCAACTGATCTCCCAAACTAACTCATCATCAAGTACTTTTTAATGAAAGCTTAGTATCCAAGTTGAAATAATGTCTAGAGTTTGAAAATTAAGGCTAAAAAATAATAAAGTGTCCTATCAAAGACTTATAAATACTGATAAAATAGATAGTATTTTAGATATACCTACTAGTTCGCTAATTTTATTAATTT
This sequence comes from Eospalax fontanierii, assembly GCA_035773235.1. Taxonomy (NCBI): domain Eukaryota; kingdom Metazoa; phylum Chordata; class Mammalia; order Rodentia; family Spalacidae; genus Eospalax; species Eospalax fontanierii. The sequence goes on along the minus strand of CM069525.1, from coordinate 21,871,534 downwards.
CTGCTGGTTTTGGTTGGTTGGTTAGTTTTACCTTTGAAAATGACAATGAGAAAAATTTTGTATACGAGGCTCAAATTACATCCTTCTTTGTTCTGTGAAGAAAGATCTCCCTATTATCTAATCAGCCTACTACTGATGCTCCCACCTCAACCTCCCAAATACTGTGATTACAGGCATGTGCCACCACAGCAGCCTTCCCGGTGGATTTTCACAGTACTGTCTAGAGCTAAGGTACTCCACTGAAGTATCTCGTTCTCAGCTGTCTTGTAACAATGCCCCAGGGACTATACTGGATGCTCATTTGTGGGGCCATCTTCTGTCTAACCTAGTAGAGAATTCGTATAATCCTTTCACTGTCAATGCGCTCTGATAAAGCCCTGAAGATGTGGCCCTCATAAAACTAACTTTGTGGCCTAGGAGATGGCTCAGTGGGATAGGAGCTACCCACACATGCCTGACAATCCAAAGTTTAGCCACAGAATTCATATAAAAAGCCAGATGTGCTCGCCTACAACTGACTTACACAACTCTAAGTCTAGTATTCTGTATCATGAGATGGGAGGCAGAGGAGAATCACCCTGGAGCTCAACAGCCAGCTAAGCCTGCGCAGCACAGCAGAAGAATGGAGAGACCCTGTCTCAAGCAGGTAGAACGTTGGTCCTGAAAGTCATCATCTGATGTCTACATGCATACTAAATAAACAAAATTTGAATGATGAGTAAAAATTACTCACAGATTAGGATGAGACTCCAGCATCTCCAATACTAAAATAATTGAAATCACAAAATGTACCCTGGTAATACCCTCAAGAGGGAACATACGTCAAAGTAACAGCCAGGTGGGGATACTTCTGGGGAAATAAACATACCAATAGATAATTGGAAACAAGCTGAATTTATTTGTCTGCCTGAAAAGAAAGGGTACAAAACTCAAGCAAAATTCTGCCGGTCTCTCCCTGTGGAACCTGAAAGGCCCCGGTACAGAGTAAAGGGAGGAAAGACCAAATCCGGCAACGTTCTGGAGTCTGGTGGCTGCTTGACTCCGGAGGCTGAGCTGAAGTTCCTTCTGCTGCTCCCCGGGCTGGCTCACTTCTTCCACGTGCAGGCAGCACTCTCGACGACGTCCAGGATGGTCCAACCAGCTCACCGTCACTCAGATGGCGAGTCTGAGCAGTTTGCTGGAAGGAGTTCAAATCTGTCCTGGACAGCACGAGGAGGCCTTCAGCATAGGAGGTCTATGCCAGCCACAATCGAGGTTAACTCGCCCTTCACAGATCTCTTTACAAATGACAGACCAAGTTTCCATTTCTTGTTAAGGAAGATAAACATACATGCATGCTTTATAAAGACAAATTTTAGGCAACAGAACAAAATTTGAGGCACTGAAAGAAAACCCTGTACATGAATGATGACAGCACCACTCTCCACAACAGCGAAAAGGTGGAAACATCTGAGTGTTGAACAGTGGCTGTGTGGGTACAGAACAGGCCACACAGACAGTGGAGGATCACTGAGCCGAAGAGGAGGGAGGTGCCGGTACACAGTACAAAATGAATACACCTCAAAAACACGCCGGGCAGGAGAAGCCGGGCACAAAACAGCACACACCGCACAAGTCACTCACTAGGAAATAGTGAGAACACTTACATCCATGGGGACAGAAAGCAAATTGGTGGTTGCCAGCAGCTGGGGGCACAGGAGGAAGGCTGAGTGCTTAACAGGCTCGGGGATTTCGTCTGAAGTGCTGAGCGCATTGGGGAACAGACAGAAGAGCTGGCTGAGAAACACTGCCAGTGTAATCAGTGCTACAGACCTGCACCTCGGAATGGATGGATGGAATGGAAATGGATAACAAATGTCTGCTACATAATGAATTACTTCTCAATTTTCTAAAGGGGAAGAGCGGAGAAGGTCAGAAAGGTTCCGTCCTAGTGAAACAAGGAAGAGTAACAGAGGCGAGGCCATGGGCGGGGACTGCGGAACAGCTGGGGATGAGCAGAGGGAGGGAAAGGAAGGCGAGGACACTCGAGGTCCCACTAACAGCCTCAGAAGGCTGCGGGCATCGCAAAAGCAGAGAAGACAGTTTTCCAGTGCTGGATTACTCTGCAACATGTCAATGGCTCTAGAAAGGGCGGCCACAGCAAGCCATCCCAGAGTGGCTTTTCTAGGCCAGTGACAGGGCCTGAGGAGGACAGCTGGGGTCTGCCAGGGCAGCCTTGGCAGGGCTGGGGATGGTCACCAAGAAACCTGCCACTGACCGCGTCCACATGCGCAGGACTCGGGGCACGGAGCTTCAGCGTGACGACCGTCATTTGCTCTACCTGCTTTGGACTGAGGTCTTCCAAGTGTATTTACACGAACTGCATTTCAGACATTGTGTTCAAGTGTTTTGAACTCAATAAACAATACCAACTAACTTCTCCTGAAAGGCGTTTCTCCTGGTTCACAGGTCAATTTCTTACATACTAAACACGGGGAAAAGGTTTCTCAAAATCAATGACCCATGGCACAACATGCATGACCCTTGGGGACATCCATCATACCACGTGAAAAGGGGCAGCCTGAAAATAAAAGCACCCTATGCTTCCACTTCTGGGAGGTACCCAGACTCCTGGAGACAAAAAGCAGAAGGATGGGAGCCAGGGGCTGGGGGACAGTAAGTGGGGAGTGATGGTTAACAGGTGCATAGTTCCAGTTCTGCAAAGTGAAATGTTCTAGAACTCCACTGCACAATAATTCAATGTACTTACTAATACTGAGCTATAGTCTTAAAATTGTTAAGATAGTAAAAAGTGTTTGTTTTATCACCCTTTAAGGATTACAAGTAAGCATGTCTTGCCAAATTATTAACTCGAAGTGTATTATAATTTCAGTTATGTAAGAAAAAAGATTTATTTTTAACTATGTTTGCATGTATGTGTGCGTGCATGTGTGTGTGTTTGTGTGTGTGTGTGTTTGCACGCATGCATGTGGGTACCCAAGGAGGTTAGAAGAGGGCATCAGATCTTCTGGAGCTGGAGTTGTAGGTGTTGTGAGCCGCCCAACTTGGGTGCTGGGAACTTAACTCTGGTCTACTGAAAGAGTGGCAAGACCTCTTAAGTTCTGAGCCATCCATGCGGCCCTGTTACCGCAGTTTGAATGTTTTGAGTAATCATAATGTAGAAGAGACCAAAGTCAACCTAGTTTAGATGTAGATACACATCTGAACACTATAGAAAACGATTATATAAACAATAAAAAGAAGAACAAGTAAAACAATCTCAGTTTTTCAAATCCCTTCCCTTGTAAAACATGGGTATGGTACTTCTTTGGACATTGATCTGTATACTATTGGCACACTAAGAACACCAAAGATGAAGTGAAAACTGAGAAATGATTTGTCTCGATGCTGGTGCATTTTAGAGAGGGAAACTAAGGTAAGACTCAGGACTTTCGTTTGCTGGATGGGCTTCCCCTGTCCCTATCACTGGGTTGGCTGCCTGTGTGCCTGGGCTGATGGCACTGAGTAGACAGTGTGGTCGTAGGCACGGTATGACCCATTAATCTCAGCTGCACATTCTGGATTGGAGCCTGAGGCCGCTGAGTCAGGGAAGCAGAGCGTGACAAGCTCTGTGAAGGAAGGCCCTGCCCATGACTCTGCTGGGCAGAGTCCACCTGAGACAACACAGGTGCCTGGGACTGCTGAAGCTCCATGGCCACAGCAAGGTTAAGGAAACCAGTGTGCTGAGCTGGCAAGGCCCACTGTTGAATGTTAGACCCCTGGATGGGAGCTAATGGCATTGGTTGTGGAGGAAGAGAAGCTTTAGGTGGCTGATGCTGTTTGGGAATCATTACAAATAGTTCCTCTTGCTGCTGTGGCAGCCGCGGCTGTGACTGCAGGCGTGGGTGAGAAGCTGGGCATAAAAGAATAGATCCAGGTGTAATCTTTACAGTTACTGGATTTGATGTATTATTTACAATGAATTGCATAGATGCCTTCACAAGGCACTGTGCTGGCACAGGCTGGGCATCAGGGAGTTGATCTGGGCTTGGTAGAATCCTGCTGACAGGGATTGCCTCAGGGGCTAGGACACCAGTGGGACCTAGGACTTGGCTTGAACCACTCACTAAAGAAGAAGGTCTTGGCATAGCCTTTGCCTTACTGGTAACATTCAAATCAGTGGTGCTACTGGGGTCCTGGATCTTTGGCCTATTTTCTGGCAACCTAGCAGGGGGATGGCCAGCTGGAGGAAGGGGGCAAGACTTCCTCACTTTCACAAAGGGCTGAAGAGTCACACTGGCTGCCTTAGGATGGACTGTGAGGAGTGGGCACTTCCTGCCTCTAGCAGCCTGTAGTGAGGGATGATTGCTGGCTGAAACACCCTGTCCTGAGCTGGAGGGAACTGTGGCTGCTGGAGCTGGAGGTTTAGCTTCCATCTCCATGCCTGAGGGTGGCACTAAACTGCTCCTGGCCTTCTTCTCTGGGCAGGGCTGGCTGAGGCATTCTGGACCACTGGACCTCTGTGGCATCTTGCCTGGACATTCGGCCTCACTCTGGACAGACCCCTGGAATACATCCTCTACCTTCCCAAACTCAGTCTTTGTCCCACCCATGAAATCACCTGAACAGTCCCTCCGATACATCTGGCTATCTGTACACACACTCTCTGTAGGTAGCCCTACTTCAGCAGACAAAAGTGGATCATTAAGGGACTTCATGATACTCTGCCGTATTGCCCAAGACTGACAGCCAGATTTCCAGTCAAATAGACTATTACAGTTTACCTCAGCATCTGGCCAGAATGTTGGTTCTGACTCATCACAGGGAACAGACAGCTCCTCTTCAGAATTTTTCTGCACATCCACCTCTGACGGGACAGCCAGTTCACAGGATCTCTGCTTCCATGTGTCTACGCACTCTCCTGCTTCATCAGGCTTTGGGTCAAAGGGATCATCTGGTTTTATTTGTGCTTGGGTTTTGCCGGCAGTCATTCTTGTGAAGTCAGTGGGAGTTGGACACGGAGTCGGTAGGTTCAGTTGGTCCAGAGATGGGCATGTATGCTTCTTGAAGCCTTGTCTCAGGGACTCTTTTAGCATCTTCTTCTCATTATACAGCAGTCTGTTGGTCATGAAGGTGACCTGGACAGAGGGATCCAAGCACAGTGGTTCCGCTGTAGCCAGGATCAGTTGACTCTCAAGTTCAAGTTTTTCTTCCTGAGTCCAATGCCGGCCATCATTTGTCATGGTCTCCACATCACACACAAGAGTCTGCATCGTTGGACGTAAGAGAATATGCCGAGTTTGGTAACCGGGAGGCTCTGTTTTACTGCACTGCCTGTAGTCACGGATTTCTGCTATAACACACCCTTGTTGGAAAACATTCACAGGAGACTTTTCCAGGGCACTGAGCAGAAAAGGAGGTAATTCTTCAGCATCCAAGTAGTCAAGAAGTTTCTCTATTGTACAAGGCACTTTGAAGGTGTCTGAAAATGACCCATTTTTGTCTTTGAGCATCAGAGAATAATCCTGACTTTCTGGGAATAGGTTGACAACTAAACATGGCAAGGACTCTCTCTTAACAAGCTTCTCTAGCAAGTTGACGCTGCTTCTAAGTCCCTCCACCTCAGGCTCCTTTTCACATTCTTCAACATAAATATCATACAGTTTTTCATGAAGAGATTTTTCCTTATCAGCCGAGGGTCTCCCTGGAGGGGGTTGCTGTTGGACGCTTTCAATAATATCATCCACACGGTCCAAAGACTCCTCTAAATCTCGCTGCATTGTGACAGAAAATGCAGGCCCTGAAAGAAAAGAAAAATGTATTGCGTTACTGAAATGATACGGAAGTTGTGGCTATCTTAGGATTTCCCGTCCTGCAAAGCGTCTACAACTCCATGTTAGAGTATGTGATATATGGGCACTGAGGGGCTGGAGAGATGGATAGGGGGTAAGAATCTGCACTGCTGTTACAGGGAACCCTGGGTTCAGTTCCCAGCAGGCACAAGGCAGCTCACAACCTTCTGTAACTGCAGTTCTCGGGGGATCGTAGTCCCTCTTTTGGCTTCCACCAGCATTGAACACACTCAGTGCACTCACAAACACACAGGCAAAACACTCATACACATAGAATAAAAATAAATTGAAATAAAACTTTAAAAAACGGACACCTAGAAACCTGCCTCTCGCTCTCCCTTCCCTCACCAATCCCGTCTCCGTGTGATGGGGGTTTATGGTTCCCGCTCTGCATACTGGAGGCCTATGCGGGAGTATCGGAGCACAAGGTCAACTCAGGTTGCACGGGAAACCCTGCCTTCATAGCAACGATGTCAAGAAACCAAGAGCTACATCGACATTTTGCTTGTTTCTAAAAGTACTCATACCTGTTCACGCTGCCGCTTGCGCCTCGTCTTGGTGCAGTCTACGCTGGACGTGCACGTGAGGGGAGGAGGGGCAGCTGCGGCAAGCAAGCGCTTCCTCCTCAGTGCGGGGCGTGCGTGCATGCGTGCGTGCGCAGCCGCTTGGGGACCTCGTGTTCCTCCTGGGTAGGAGGGTCCTAACTCACACTTCCTTTCTCGAGGAGCTCCCCCACTTCCGCTGGAGAAGCAGGAAGGTTATGGGGCTTGGCCTCAGGTTTCCATCTCACTTTACCGTAAGACACACGAAAACTTAAGCAAGTAGCAACTTTTTGGTTACAATTTTTTGATAGCCGCCAGTTTATGCTGAATTGCAGTTGCCAGATCAACCACGGACGGTTCTGTTTTGGTGAGCCCTTCAAAAATCAATCTGTTTGGAATCTCTTGTCTTCGATATTTGGGCTGCCCCTGGTACCCATCACCAGTTCAGCACACTCGAGGAAGTCCAACATGGTAGCTCTTACACATGTGAGCATCACAGTACTTCATCCTATTTTCCTGTTCCCTCAGACAGTTGAACCCACAGCATGGTCTTCTTATTCATAACTACTTACCTTTTATTTCTCTGTGTTCAGGGTTTTCTTTTCTTCTTTTTAAATTTATTATTTTTATTTTATGTCTATGAGTGGTTTGTACGAATGCAAGTGCACAGTCTGTGTACAATGCCCCCAGAGGCCAGAAGATGGTGTTGGATGCCTGGAACGTCCAGGCTGGCCTTAGGTGCACCAGGAGCCATCTGCCTCTGCCTCTTGGATGCAGAGAAAGGCATGTGCCACCACACCTGCTTTTAAAAAATATTTATTTTTAATGATGTGTATATGTGTGTGTGGCAGGGGTATGTTTGTGAACTTGAGTGCAGTGCTGGCAGAGACATGAAGGGGGCATGGGATCCTCTGGAGGTGGAGTTACAGGTGGTTTGAGTCACCTGGTAGGGGTGTTGGGAACTGAACTCTAGCTCTCTGCGAGGGCAGCAAGTGCTCTTAACCTCTCAGCACCACTTCCTCCCCTCTTTTTGAGAATGGATTTCCAGTGGTTATTTGACTATTGTTTCTTGTTTTATAGTCCTTTTGTTGCCTTGAAATTTGCCAGTCGTTTTGGACAGGTGTTTAAGAGCCTCTAATGTTCAGATTTATGTACAGTAATGACATAATATTCACAGCAGATACCTCTAGTGACAAGAATCCAAGATAAGTTTGTAAAACTCTTAAAGCAAATGACTTTAAAATAAGTGCTTTAAAAATATCAGAAGCAATTGTGATTGTTTTATATTGTCAGAGTCATATTCTATTTGTCTGTGTTTCTTTGAAATAACTGGCATTCAGATAGAAATGGTTTAAACCTAGGGCTGGAGATACAATTCCCTTGTGGATAACTTGCCTAAGCATGGGCAAGGCCCCAGGTTCAATCCCTAGCACAGAAAAACAAAATCAAACAAAACAAAAACACAAGCAAAGAAACAGAAAAAAGAGAATGGTTTTTCAGGCATCCCAGTCGTCTTTGGGCAGTTGGACAGTTCTGGAGCATCTTAAGGGGCTTGAAAAACAATATCTTTTCTCAACACTTTTTTTAATTAAAAAAATTTTTTTTTCAGACAGGGTCTCACTATGTAGATCTAGAACTTGCTATGTAGACTAGCCTGGCCTCAAGTTCACAGAGATTCATCTGCTTCTGCCTCGTGCAGGCTGGAATTAAAGATGTGCTCCCCCATACCTGGCCTTAAATTTTTTTAAAATTATTTTTATTTTCATTTTATGTGTATGAGTGTTTAGCTTGTGTGCAATGCCTTGGAGACCAGAAGAAGCAGCTGGATCCCTTGGAACTGGAGTTACAGATGGTTGTTAGCTGTCATGTGGGTGCAGGGAACCAATCTGCAGTTGTCTGGAAGAGCAGTAAGTGCTCTCAATTGCTGATTCACCTCTCCAGCTCCTTTTAACATTTTATGTGGCTTTTTTTTGAGCTAGATCTTTCTGTAACCCCAGCTGGCCTGGAACTTGCTACGTAGACCAGGCTGGCATTCTGACATTGAACTCACTCAGAGCTCTGTCTACCTCTGCCTCCTGAGTGCTGGGATTAAAGGCATGCACCACCATGCCTGGCTTCCCTTTTTAATTTTAAAAAATATTTTATTTTTATTTTATATATATGAGTGTATTGTCTACATGTGTGTAAGTACACCCATGTTGTGCAGTGCCCACAGAGTTCAGAAGAAGGCATTGGATTCCCCTGGAACTGGAGTTAGGGATGATGGTTAGCAGCCATGTGGGTTCTGGGAACCAAACCCAGGTCTTCTGCAAGAGGAGCCAGTACTCATAACCACTGAGCAATCTCTTCAGTCCCCCTTTTTAATTAAAATATTTTATTTTAGCCCGGCGTGGTGGTACGTGCCTTTAGTCCCAGCACTCCGGAGTCAGAGGCAAGCAAATCTCTGTGAGGTTGAGGTCAGCCTGCTCTATATAGTGAGTTCCAGGCCAGCTGGAGCTACAGGGAGACACTGTTTCAAAAATACCAGAAGAATTTATTTTGGTTATTTCTTTTTGTGTATATATGCATGTGTATATAGTGTATGTGTATGCACTGCATATGTGTGTGTGCATGTGTATATTTCAGTGTGTTTGTGCATACACGACAAGGCCAGAGGTCAACATCAGGTGTCTTCCTGGCTCACTCTCCATCTTATCTTTTGAAAAACTTATTTATTTATTTTATTTTACATGTATGAGTGTTATGCCTGTATGTATGTATGTGCACCTGTGCCATGCAGTGCCCATGGAGGTCAGAAGAGGGCATAGATCTTCTGGAACTGTAGTCACAGACAGTTGTTAGCCACCATGTCAGTGCTGGGATTTGAACCTGGGAGTTCTGTAAGAACAGTCAGTGCTCTTAATTGATAAGCCATCTCTCCAGCCCCTCCGCCTTATCTTTTCAGACAGCATCTCTCAGTAAACTTCCGGCTCACTGATTGACTAAGATGGCTGGCCACTGAACTCCAGGGATCTGCCTGTCTTTGTTCTTTCTGAATTAGGACTACAGTTGTGGAAGGCCATGCCTAGCTTTTTTATGTGGGTGCTGGGGATCTGTGCTCATTTCCTCATGCTTGTGGGACAGGTGCTTTACTGACTGAACCATCTTCCCAGTTTTCTCTTTTATTTCCTTATCTTAATTTCTTCCTTGTTACTCTTTGTAAAATTTCCACATCTGAAATGAAACTAACTAAAGACTTGGATACTTAGCCATGCTTTGTTCTCCCTTAAATTTGTTGTCTTGATATTTCCCAGGGAGGAAGAGAAAGCCAGTTTACAGACTTCTTTGCTATCCACAGATGCTGCCTCATAGCTGTCATCCCAGGGCATGTCCTTTTTAGCACAGGAGGGTTATCTTCTAGTTTCATTTCTGTTTCTGTGAGAAAATAATGTAGCAAAAAGCAATTTAGAGGAGAAAGAAGTTTATTTGGCTTACAATTTCAGTTTACAGTCCATCACAGCAGAGAAGTCCAGCTGCTAATCACATCATATCCACAGTCAAGTGCAGAGAGAAATAAATGTGTGCAGGACTGCTTGGTTGCTTGCTTGCTTGTTTTCTCCTCGCTTACATTGTCAGGACCCTCTGCCTAGAGAATGGTGCCACCCACTGTGGACTGGATCTTCTCACATCAGTTAACAATCAACATAGTCCCTCACAGGTGAACCTGATCTAGACAGTTCCTTAATTAAGAATCTTTTCCCTTGGGGCTGAAGAGGTAATTCAGCAGTTAAGAGAGTGCACTGCTCTTGCAGAAGGCCTGAGTTTGGTGCCCTGCATCCACATTGGGTGGCCCACGATCACCTGTAACTTCAGTTTCAGAGGATGTGACATTTCTTCTGGCCTCCTCAGGCACCTGCATCCACGTGTGCATACCCACACATAGACACAAACGCACATATTTAAAAATAAAATAAATCTTGGAAAAAAGGAGACTCTCCTCTCAGGTGATTCTAGGTTGCAGCAAGTGGACTAGTTATAGATAGACTAGATCTTCAGTCGCTGCATTAACTGTGCTTTTCAGTGGGAGCATGAATATTATTATCAATTTTTTGCCACTCATCTGAAGAAGCCTTGGTGAGGGAAAGTAGAGCTAAGTCAGGGGCAGGGAAGAAGACAAGAAAAGGCCTGTGCATGTGTACAAGACAGCTATAGTCCACGCTGGGGGCCTGTGGAAGCAGTGCAGGACAAGTGTTAGTTGGTTTTACCCTAGAGGCAAGGAAGCTGGGACATTTATCTACCCTTCTCTCTCATTGGCTGGGGCAGTCCTGGAAGTTGTGGTTGCTCCATACAAGGGCCACCCATCTCAATGTGTCTTGAGGATGTTCTCAAACTGTGACTCCCATGGCCTTGCACTAAGACCCTGTCTGTGTGTGGAGACTGGCAATATCTTGGGATATGAGCAGGGCTCACACTACATTTCCTTTTTTTAAGACTGAAGCTAAGTGGGAGGAGTCAGCTGTTCATTGCCTTCATGATGTGGCTAGTGTGCTATGTAATGTATCAAGGAATGTCGATAAATGAGGTTGAGTCCCAGCTAAGTGAGGCAGGCAATTTCATGTTGGTAACACCAACAGGCCTTTAGAGGGTACTACTCTTTAAGTCCCACTGGGTATCTACCAAAGCAGTTTTGGCCACAGGTATCCTGAGGAGATACTGGACCTGTGTGTGTGTGTGTGTGTGTGTGTGTGTGTGTGTGTGTGTGCGCGCACGCTTGAGCTTCTGTGTGCACCAGTTTGCCTAGCGTTGCTTATTATTGCTCTCCCATTCCCTTCACTTGGGTTTCCTACTTGCCTGGCCTTTCCACTTGGTGAAGTTTGTTTTTAAATTACTCTGTGTGCAAACCATCCTTTGACACTTCCAAGCATGCTTATGAATGTGATGTTAAGAACTCCAACTGTAGTCCTTCTCACAGGCTAAGTTTATCTAAAGGAATTAAAGAATTCTTTTAATTGTAGGATAATCTAATTTCCAATTCTTAAACTGCTTTTGTTTATGCAAAATGAGGTCAAAGAATAAGTTTTTAAATTTTCAAAATGGATATATATATATAATATTTGTACAGTTGTATAGGGAGACACATTGTACAACCAGGTGACTATAGTTAAGAATGATGTATTTATTTTATCCTTGAGAAATACAGAAAGTTGCTGTGAACTGCTCTCATCACAAAATAACCATGTGGCTGTGAATGTAAGTCAGTGGTAGAATTCCTAGAATGTGCACGGCTTTGGGGTCAATCCCCAGCACTGAAATAAAATAACAACAATGTGTGGTGATGAGCTTTTTAAAAAATATTTTATTCTATTTTTTATGTGTATAAGTGTATTGCCTGCATGTGTGTAAGGGCACCAGTGTCATGCAATGCCCTCAGAAGTCAGAAGAGGGCACTGGATTCCCTGGAACTTGAGTTATGGACAGTTGTTAGCCACCATGTGTGTGACTGGAATCAAACCCCGGTCTTCTGCAAGATCAGGCAGTGAGTCACCTCTCTGGCCCCAAGTGATGAGCTTTTAAAAATGAAGCATAGATAGAATAACATATATCCTTTCCTGTGTACAGTCCCTTGAATGTTGCCAAATGAATACACTTGTGCAGCTCTATTTAATCCAGTTATAGAATTATTCCAGCATGAAAAAAAATTCATCATGTATCTCTGAAGACCTTTCCTTCCTATATCTAGAGTCCCTGTCAGCTACTGATCTATTTTCTATGCATGTAGAATTGCTGTTTCCGGAAAGGCATATAAATGTAGGTCATGGAATCATAAAGTTTCGCAACTGTCCACCTTCAGGTAGCTATGTTTAAGATAGCTACCTGAGAGCTAGAGAAAGAGCTTAGCCACTAAAGGCTAAGGCTAACAACCAAAATGTCAAGAGTCCCATTCACAACACCCACATTGTTAAAGCCCATCTCTCTCTTCAGTTTTCCTTGGGCTGATCTTGATGGCCCACACCTTTAATCCCAATACTTGGGAGGCAGAAGCAGGCATGTCTCTGTGAATTTGAGGCCAGCCTGGTCTACATACAAGTTCCAGACCAACCAGGGCTATATAATGAGACCCTGTCTCAAAAAACTAAAACCACTACAGAGAAGTGGGGGGGGGGGGTTTGTCCAAAACTGGGTGTGTTGATGTATGCCTATAATCCTAATATTTTTCATACTGAAACAAGAGGTTCAGGAGTTCAAGATCTGCCTGGGATATATAGTGAGTTCTACAATATGATCTGGGTCACGTAGTGAGACCCCTTCTCCAGAGAAAAAGAAAAAGATTTAAACATGCTGTTGCATTTATTAGTACTTTTTTTTTCTTTCTTTACTGAGTAGTATTCTTTTGTGTGAACAAACCTGAGTCACTGATCAGCTGAAGGACATCCAGATTCTCTTTGTTTTGGGGGCAATTATGAACAAAGTTTCTAGAATTATTCACAGACAAAATTTCCTGTGAACATAAATATTCATTTTACTTGGGTAAATTTCCAGGAAGGGCACAGTTGGGTTGCATAAGTTTATGTTTAACTTTATAAGCAACTGCCAGCCAGGCGTGGGGGTGCATGCCTTTACTCCCAGTACTGGGGAGGCAGAGACAGGAGGATCTCTATGAGATTGAGGCCAGGCTGCTCTGTATAGTGAGTTCAAGGTCAGCTGGAGCTACAGAGAGACCCTATAGAATGAAGGAAGTGCGAATGTGTTTTCTAAATTGTCCATAGCATTTTATAGTCAAACCAAAAAGAATGTTAAGAGTTCAAGTTGCTCCATATCCTTGTCAGCATTGGTACTGATGCACTCATTTGCTTTAAACAGTCCTGGGAGATGTCTAAAGTATCTCATTATGGTTTTAATTTGCATTTTTCTAATAATTAGTATACCGCACTGGTTATCTTTTGTGAGTTTCTTTTCTATCAATGTTTTGTGATGCATCCATTTAATATTTTGCCTCATGGGTAGGAGTTCATTTTTGTATAAAATGTGAGATGTAAGTCAAGGTTCATTTTTGTATTTGACATACAAATCCCTTGGTTTGATGACCAGGGCTGATTTTACGTGTGTGTGTGTGTGTATGTGTGTGTGTGTGTGTGTGTGTGTACGCACCTTGTCTTTCTACTGGGTTGTTTTTCCTTTTTTGGCATGTTTGAGTGTGTGTGTGTGTAATGTGTGAATGTGAAAGTGTGTCCATGTTCTTGTGTCTCAGTGAGGTCACACATGAGTCATGGCAGGATCTGTGGAAGTCAGAAGACAATCTTTGAATGTCAGTCCTGGTCTTTCTACCTTAAGACTGGATCTCTTGCTGTTGTATAATCCAGGCTCGCCAGGCTGTGAGCAGTCGTCAAATTCTCCTGTCTCAGCCTCCCATCTCCCAGCAGCGAGCACTAAGATTACAGATACTTGGGCTACTGGGTCCAGCTTTTATGTAGGTTCTAGGGATCCAAACTCAGGCCATGAGGGTTAGTGGCAAGTGTTTCTATTGACTGAGTCATCTCCCTGGCCCTATTGGGTTGTTTTCTTATCACTAGGTTTGAGAGTTATTTTAAAACATTTTTAAAATTTTATTTTATGTATATGAGTGTTATTCCAGTGCTATTAATGGCTGAGCCGTCAGTCGAGTGCCAAGAGTTCTTACATGCTATTCTCTAAGTTCTTCAGGAGTTATGTATTTTATAAATATTTTCTCTATCTTTATTTTTGTAACTTATATTTTCATTTTTAACAGTGTCTTTTAAGGAACAAATTTTCTTAATTCAAATAAATTCCAATTTATCAGGGCTTTCTGGATTTTGTTTCTTGTGTGAAATGTAAAAAAAAAGTCTTTGCCTAATGCAAGGTCACAAATTTTAATTTTCCCAAGTTTTTGCTAAGCAGTTTTGTAATTTTAAGCTTTCCATTGAGGTTTATGACCCACTTTGAATTCATTTTTGGATAAGATGTGAGATATAAGTTTCATTTGGTGCCTACAACTCTCAAAATGCTCTCATATCATTGGTTGAAAAGACTATCTTTTCTCCATTGAACTGTCTTTGCACTTTTGTAAAAAAATATCAATTGAGCATGTATGTGAGGCCTTATTTTTAGGCTCTATTTTATAGATCTATTTGCATATCTTTGTGTCAATGTCATTATGTCTTAATTATTATAGCTTTTGAATACATTTTGAAATCATGTAGTAACAGTCTTTCAACTTTGTTTTTATTTTGCAAAGTAGAGTGTTGGCTATTTACATGGGAGAGTAGATAGTTATTATAGTTTGAATCTGAACTGCCTCCCACAGGGTCATATTTTGAACAGTTGTTTCCAAGCTTGTAGCATTATTTTGAAGCTTTTAGGAGGTGGGAACTGGCTGGTGGCAATAAGTTACTAAAGGTAGGCCTTTGCTGGTTGCACTCACCCCTGGTTCCTGGTCTGCCATGATGTGAACAAGCCTCTACCTCCCATTCCTGCTGCTATATCTTCTCCATCATGATAGATGGAATATCTCTAAAAGTATGAGCCAAACAAGTCTTTCCTTCATAAACTTATTTCTGTCAAGTAGTTTTTGTCACAATGACACAAATATATTGGTACCAGGGACATGAGGTTATTGCCGTGATAAAACCTGACTATGCGGTTCCTAAGCTTTTGGAACTGGTTTACAGGAAGAATGTAGAATAGTTTAGAGCTGCATGCTAGAGAAACCCTACAATGCTGTAGGCTCTGCTTAATCTTGATTTTGATAGGAGTTTAGAAAGCCTGAATGTTGGTAGATATGTGGACAATAAAGATTGTGCTTGTGAAGTTTCAAATTGAAACGAGGACTATATTAGGAAAAAACAAAGAATCTGACTATGTTTTATCCATGTCCTGAAATTTTGAGTGATGTTGAATCCAAAAGTAATGAAAAAATTTATGTAGCAGAGGAAATTTCAAAACAATCTAACATTCAAGCTGTGGCATGATTATTTCTGGCTGCTTTTTGCCAGATTTATATGCGAATCAGGAGCAAAAAGCTAAGCAAAAAGGTATGAAAATTATGTAGTTTGGCAAGGAAAGGAGGATTCAAGTTGTGGGTGAAGCAGGTACAAAACAAGTACATGTAATGGTTAAAGACATTAGTTACATTAAAGAGAGGGTGTGCACTTTGCCCTAGGATAATAAGAAAGGCACCTTAGTAACTTGACGGCAAGACTCCACCCAGCAAAGTTTCAGGAAATAAAAATGAAAACACATTTGAAAGACTTTCCTTTAAAAAGAAAGGGCTAAAGGATGTTCTACTTGATCAGGCCCATTTAGGGAAGTATTTTTTCAAGTTCAGTCACCCGGGCACTCAGATGCCACTGTAGCCAGAATCCAAGAAGGCCTATCTTATTTCTTAAGCTGACAACAAGTTGGCATCATCTACATAGTGCTATTTTGGTAGCTTGTATAAATGCAAGGTTTATGTGTCATGAGGGCTTGAACCAAAGTTTCAGAGAAAAACATGTGAACCTAGGTAATGTATACCAAGGTCTGACTCTCCACATGGATCCTGGAGCATGAAACTATTAAAGTGAAGTCTAAGCTGCAGTGGAGACCCCGGAAAATTGGAGCTGTCAGGAATGTGGGATGTCTCCTGAGGAAAGGTACAGGAACCAAATCAAGCTGACCCAAAAGAGAAGTCATGTGTGTTGCAAATAAGAGGACCATAAGGGCAGAGCTGCCCAAGCCTGTGAGAGCTAACATCATGACACACTCTGTCCTGGGTGTTGCACATAGACCTACAAGATGAAATGTTCACCATGCTGGGTTACAGTCTTGCTTTGGTCTGGTCTTTCCTTGCTATCCTCCTCTCTCCGTTTGGAATGGGAATGTGTTCTAGCTAGTTTTAACTGTCAACTCAACACAGCCTAGAGTCACCTGAGAAGGGAGTCTCACTGGAGGGATTTTCCAGATGAGACTGGTCTCTGAGCAGATCTGTGAGGGGATTGTCTTACATGTTTTTTTAAAATTATGTGTGTGTATGTGTGTGCACGCATGCACATGGCACAGTGTATGTGCTGAAGTCAGAGGACAACTTGCAGAAAGTGGTTCTCTCCGTCCACCATGTGTGTCTTAGGGATCAAACTCAGGTCTTCAAGCTTGGTGGCAAGTGCATTTACCCACTGAACCATCTTGCTGGCCGTGTCTTAGTTGTTAATTGACAGCCCACTGTGGACAGTACCACTCCCTGGGTCGGTGATCCTGGTCTGTATAAGAAAGCTAGCTAAGCTTAAGCCTGTGAGTGAGTCAGCAAGCTGACATTCCTCCATGGTTTCTGCTTCAAGTTCCTGCTTGAGGTCTTGCCTTGACTTGCTTCAATGATGGACTGTGACCTGGAAGTGTAAGCCAAATCAACCTGTAACCTGGAGGTGTTACATCCCTAAGCTACTTTTGGTCATACTATTTTATCACAGCAACTCAAAGGAAACTGGAACAGAATGTTTACTCTGCAATCATATGTCAGTTATATGTAACTTTCTTTTTGATTTTATAGAAGCTCACAGCCAAGAGCTTGCCTTGAGTCTCAAGAGACAATTTTCATTTTGGAGTTTTAATTAGTGCTTGTTTCTTTGCCTTCTGTTGCTGTGATAAAACACTGAACAAAGCCAACTTTGGGAGGAATGGGTTTAATTCAGTCTTCAGTAGAGTCCTTCATTGAAGGAATCCGTGGCATGTGCTCAAGGAGGAACCTGGAGGCAGTAACTGAAGCAGAGACCATGGAGGAAGGTGCTGACTGGCTTGCCCCTCTGGCATGGTGTCCAGTCTTATACAGCCCAGGCCAATCTGCCTAAGGATGGTGCTGCGCACATTGGGCTGGGCTCTACTACATCAATCAGCAATCAAGAACATGACTCACAGATGCCCACAGGCCAGTCTGATGGAGTAAATGTTTCAACTGAGATTTACTCTTCCCCAAAGACTCTAGTCTGTGTCAAGCTGACAAAGACTAACCAGTACAGTGTTGAAGCTGTCAAGATTATGGGAAACTCTGACTAAATGCATTTTACATTATGAGGCAGCCATGAGCTTTTGGAGGACAAGGGGTGAAAAGTTAAGAGTTTGATATGAAATATACCCCACAGGCCCATGGTTTGAACACCAGCTCTCCAGCTTAGGGTATATTTTAAACGCTGTGGTACGTTTAGGAGATTGGGCTTTATAGAAGTAAGTCTCTAGGAACGAATTTTTGAAAGGTATACTCACTCTTGGTTCTGAATTGTTCTCTGTTTACTGGTCTGCTATGATGACAACAAACTGCTCCCTCCCAGTGTTGCCACCACAGAGCCACTCCTACTGCCATGCCTGCCCCACCATGATGAACTGAAATACCTCTTTCTGTCTAGTATTTTGGTCACAATGATGCAGAAGTAAGTAACAGAAGAACTAACGAACAGTGTGAGGTTTGAGAAGGAAAAGTAAGCTTTTGTAGCACGGGAACTGTCAGCATGGAGAGGATAGCGGAGTTAAGTGGAGTCAGGTCAGTGGCAGGAAACAGGTTAGGAAGTAAGCGCAACATCCTAGCAGCAGCTGAGGAGAGCAGCGTCAGTGAAGACGTTAAGGAAGGTCTTGAGTCTTACCTCAGGCTGATTGAACAGGGCTTGAAAACTGATTATCAGAGCTAAAAACAAGAAAAGAGCCAAATTTGACACAACGGGATAAAGTGGCTTCCTGTGTTGGTGTCACATACAATTCACAAATGTTTTTTGGAGAAGTCAAGATTGTGGGCTGTTAGGGCATAGTGACATTTTTAGACTTCCAGGAGAACAGGGACTGCTATTTTTGTTCACTACTACTTATCCAAAGCATAACACAATGACTTCCATATGAATAAAATTCTGTGATAGACAGAATAATGACCCTCCAAGACGTCCACCTCCAAATCCTCAAAAACCTATGAATGTATAATTTTCCAGTGCAAAGAGGCCTTCTTAGACACGAATAGAAGATGGGCCTTAAAATAAGGATATTACCCCTGATTTTCTGGATGGGCCCATGGACTAAAAGCGATCTTTATAAAGAAGGGAGGGAGGTGAGTGAGAATATGAAAAAAGCCTGAGTCCAGAAATGCAGATGTCCTCTAAATGCTGGCAAAGGAAAACAGAGTCTCTTCTAGCACATCCGGAATAGAATGAAGCCTTTGTCAACACCTTTGTGTTTTGCTGAGTGAGATTCAATCCGGACCCTAACCTCCATAACTGGAAATACTCAATGTGGTCTGCTCGAAGTCACCACATCTGTGGTGACTTGTTACAGAGCACCAGTGTCTCCGCCCATCCAGGCCACTCTAACAAAAATGCCTTAGACTGTGGTGTTCTATAAATGATGGAATCTTATTTCTCATGGTGCTGGAGTCTATTTACAGTTTAGCTGTCCCTTCACATGGTGGAAAGGACAAACACGCTCCCTCTGGTCTCTTTTCCAGGGCCAATAATCAGGTTCTTGAGAGTGGACTCCTGCAAATTTTGGAGGGAGAGGAACATTCAGACCACATCATCTGAAAAATAAATACACATTTTATGTGACAGGTGGAGCTGACAGCTAAGAGAAACCTGTATCCTACCCGCTTCCTTTCACTGGATCTACACTTGTAGAACTCTATATCTAGCTAGCCAGAAAGGACTACTTGGTTGTCTAATATAATTGAAACTGAAGGGGGAGGGATACAGCTAAGCTTTCCCAGAATATCTAATGCCATCTTCTTTAATTTGATTTGGTAAAATGCTTTGTTTCCAAGAACACAACTCTAAGAAGTAAATCAGTGAAAGGCACAATGTACTTAGGGGATGCGAAATAAACCCCAAAAGAATAATGTTGCGAGGCACTAGGGAGATGACTCAGCAGTTAAGAGCACCAGCTGCCCTTGCAGAGGATCAGGGGTTGGTTCCCAGCACCCACATGGCAGCTAAGAACCGTCCATGACTCCAGTTCTAGGGAATCTGACACCCTCTCATAGCCTCCAAGGGCACTGCACCACATAGGTGTACTTACACGTATTAAGGAAAAACACTCAAAACACATAAAAAACATAAAGAAGAAAATTTAAATTTTAAAAAGAACAATATTATGGCAGGAACTCTGGCTCTAGGACCAGACAGATGAGTTTCAAATTCCTGGATCTACTCTAGTTATGTGAGATTTGATGCACTTCACAACCACTTGGAGTCTCTATTTCCTCACCTGTAAAATGCAGACTATGATGCACTCTGAGGACTACGGCATGGAAGCAGCAGTATGTGGTAAGTACTCAGGCAATGTTAGCCATTGTCATCCTTCAAAGTCAAATGGAAGTCAAGAACAGGTCATCTCAGTTCATAGCAAAATCTCAGTTTACACAATCTCATTTTTCATTGTGGGAGTATATCTATGGTTTATACCCAGAGAAGGAAGACCAACAAGTTGAGTATCACATGTGACTTGAAGGCAGGGAGGAGTTGGCAGTGTATGTGCTGGGAAAGAGGCCAGGACAAAAGGTCAGAAGAAACAGGACCCCTAAAGTGGAAATACGCAGCTGGTTGCCTCTCCATCCAGTCAACAATGGCCTTAAAGGAGCAGACATGTAAATAGTCCGGCTGGCCAGAGATGCATCTTGGTATGAGGATTTCCTCCAGCAGATAGGCTTTGTCTTTCCCCTAAATTAAAATACTGTGGGACCAAAGAGGTGGCCAAGCAATTAAGAGCAGTTCAGAGCGGAGTTCAGTTCCCAGCACACAGCAGCTCACAACCTTCTTCTGTAACTCCAGTTTCAGGGAATCTGACATCCTCTTCTGGCTTCCTTGGGCACCAAGCACACATGTGATGCACACACATATATACAGGCAAAAAGTGTTCATATACATAAAATAAAAATAAATCTTTCTAAAATATTAAAATGATGCATAGAAGCTTTTGGACTTTTAGCCTTCCTAACATTGATATAAAAATGTAGGTATTCTAGCAAGGATATCAGAAATTGCAGCTGACCTTCCCATCAAACCCCAATTCCTAATTCTTCCCAAAGTGAAGTTCTTTACTCAAGTGAGTCTTCCAATCCATTCAAACTTCAATCAGCAGTCCCTTAAGGCACAGGAAAGAGGAAAATGAGCAGTTCCAAAGTGTTTTCCTTCACATCCATGAGATATAATGAAAATGGCATTTAGGATCAGGATCCAGAAGCAAACAAGCGAGGTCAGCATTGCCAGGACCTAACTGCCTCTGAAACTGCACGTGTCCTTCCGAAACACCTGTTGACATTCTCGCCCCCAGTGTGATGGTATCAGGAAGTGAACATCTGGGAGGTGGTTAGGCCCTGAGGGTGGGTTAGCGCCCTTATTGAAGAAGTCCTGAAGAGCCCCCTTCCCCTTCTGTCATGTGAGAACATAGGAAATGTTATCTACAAGCAAGGAAGGAGGCCTTCCTCAGACCTCTCTCTGCCAGTACCTGGTTCCTTAACTTCCTAGCCACCAGGACTCTTAGACATTTCTGTTTTTTATAAGCTACCCGGTCTCCAGTGATTGATTATAGTAGCCCAAATAGACTAAGATGAGCATAATCTCTTAAAGATAAAATTACAGATCCGGATGTGGTAGCATCTGCTATAATCTCAGTACTCTGGAGGCTGAGGCAAGAGTTCAAGGCCAGCTTGTGCTACAAAGTAAGATCATGTCTCAGAAAAAAAAAGAATAAAAATAATGAAGATTCAGTTACATCCACTTACTATTTACCATACAGGTACTGTTTACCATAACTGGTGAAGTGGGAAGGTGGACTCATGCTGCCACCATTTACAAAGGTTTCTAAGAACAATGGCTGAAACAAAAGCCTTTTCATTATCCACTAAGCTTTAATGCCCATATAGCAAATGTTTTCACAAGAACTATTCCATATAACTTGGAAAATTGAAATTATACTTAATGTTCAAAAAAATAAAATTGTATCTGTATATATTTTACTTTTGTATACAAACACTAAAATTATGTGTGATGATCTTAAATGATAAATATAAATATAGACATACAAATATAAAACATAAGGAAAGTAATGGTATTTATATAGATATAATTTAAGTATTTATTAAAATATGTATATTAAGCCAAGCATAGTGATGCACACCTTTAATCCCAGCACTCAGGAGGCAGAGGCAGGCGGATTTCTACGAGATTGAAGCCAGCCTGGTCTATATAGAGAGTTCCAGGCAAGCTGGGGCTACAGGGAGACTGTCTCAAAATGATCAAAAAATAAATAAATAAAATATGTATATTAAGACTTACTATTTTACCTTGGTCAAAAAAATTCCTGTAGACAAAGTATCTCCTATTTAGTTATTCTGCATTATTTTTAGTTTAGGGTTTTTTGTTTGTTTGTTTGTTTGTTTTTGGAGACAGAGTTTCTCTGTAGCCCCAGCTGGCCTGGAACTGCTATGTAGACCAGGCTGGCCTCAAACTCACAAGGATCCTCCTGCTTCTGCTTCCTGAGTGCTGGAACTAACAGCATGTGCCACCATGCCCCGCCAGCCTACATTTGGAAAAGAGTAAAAGTTTAAAAGAAAAATTGTGTCATCAAATCCATTTTAATAAGGTTGACTAATGTTACTAAGTATATCACACTGTCTAATACCAAATTACAGTCAAAATAAATTGCTAAGAAAAGATGATAACCCCAAGTATAATTTTAGTTTTGTCAGATATAAAAGCTGGATATGACTCCCAGCCTACATTTTTCTGCAAAGACTGTTCATTACCCATTCATCTGGCTCAGAGAGTCAATGCCTTGTGCCATCACCATTTTGATAACAATTTGGTCTTTACAAAGCCAAGGTATGAAGGTGTAGTCTCTTGTAAGAACCTCTTGTATCTGGTATGACATTTAAAATGTAAGTGGAACCCAAGCATTACTTTCTCCCTCCTCTTTTCACAGGTGACTTTTTCTATTATATGTACAGAAAAAGGGACTTGTCATCTGTCTGTTTCTGAGTCCTCCACGTGACACTTCCTTTTGTGCTTTGTGAGCTCCTGCTCTGGGCCATCATCTGAGGCTCTCTATGTCTGTGTGCTGGCATGGACAGAGGAGAGTGACACAGGGTATACTGCACTCCCTGCTAGGCCATGCTTTCAGCACCCCCACAAACACAACTGATAGTGCATTTAAGACTACTGGCCAGCTGGGGGCATCTCAATGGCATTATAAGGTAGGAAATTCTTTGTAAGCTAAATGCTAAATATGATTCCATAGTCCAAAGGAAAAGAGCAGAGAACACAAAACACTTCATTGATGAGGGTGGGGGTCCCTTTGAAGGCACACTCCAGTTCTCAGCCTCACTCCCTTGCTCTCGTCTCATCTTGTCTCTCCCTTCCAGAGAGAGAGAACCCCCTTCATCCAGCTTTCTCAGTACACATCTTTGGGAGGGGAAGTTGCTGACTTATTAAAGTTGATTTTTTTTCTAGAAAGGAGTTTATGTTATCTCCTGGGCTATCAAATTCGGTAAAGTTCCAAGCAGTTGGAAGACAAGGTAGGTCTGGAGTGATAGCGTCACAGTAAAGAATAGATGGAGTCTACTATATATCGTTGTCTCCTCCCTTAAGAGTTACTCCAGTTGGGGGCTGGAACGATGGCTCAGTGGATAAGAGCCTGTGCTGCTCTTCCCAAGGACCCAAGTTTCAGTTTCAGCACCCACATCTGGCAGCTCACAGCAGCCCGTAACTCCAGCACTGCACTAGCCTGCACAGGCCCACATACACATATACACATAATTAAATACAAATTTTTTAAAACTTTTAATCCATTTTGGCGGGTCAGTTGCCCAGCCAAGAGACCACCCCTCAGGAAGGTGGGTTCACCTTAAGTTATGCTAAACGTAAGAAGAATAACTATCTCCTTAATGAAGCAATGTGCCTTTCCTTTCTAGAATTCCCACCCTCTAGGGCAGTCCCTACAAGCTGCCATGAGGTTCTCTTGGGTCTGCCCGCCTTTCCAAGCCCTGACTTACAGAGACTTTTCCTTTTTCACCTGTTCTGGCTTTAATTTCAGATGCTGGCCATGGCTCAGGTACACTTTTTCTGGTACTTTGGCCTGCCTTCCTCTTTCTCTACAGTTCTCTTCTCACCATGTGGCTGTTTGTCTGCTATGTATGTGGCTGCCTTCCATGTCAGTTTAATTCATACAGCATGGCTTTCTCTCTTCCTCGTCTCCATTCTCCTCCCTTCTGGTGGCAACTGAGATTTCTAACTTGTCTGCCCTGGACCTTTTCTTTTAAACTTGAATAAAATTGAGTTTGAACTTCCTTTTGAATCTATTCTTTTTTTGGGGGGGGGCATCTTTCTGATACAGGGTTTCCCTGTAGCCCCAGCTGGCCTGGAACTCACCATGTAGACCAGGCTGGCCTTGAACTCAGAGATACACCTGCCTCTGCCTCCCGGGTGCTGGGATTAAAGGTGTGCACCAGCACCCCTGGCTTCAGTTCATTCTTAAATTATTCTATTGATGAAACTAAGAACCTCAAGAGGGAACTTGGATTTTTTTTCTCCACTAAAAAGTGTCAACTCTGATGGGACTTCCTCCAAATTTCCAGTAACAGTAGGAGATGAATTGTAAAGATAGACTTTGGGCAAAGCATAAAAAATCTGAAAAGGTGGAGCTGGGGTGGAATGGTCCATATCTTTGCCAAGAAAATGTATTAGAGATACAGAGATTGGGAATGCTAGTCAAGTTTTTTAAAAGGCTGTTTTAAGTTAAGGACCATTTATTTTAAATCACATTCCAGGAGTACAAACAGGTCACTAATTTATAAGCAGAAAAACTTAACATTTTTAGGCTTTAAGGAATGGATTCTTTTTTTTTTTTTCTTCAGATGTGGGAAAATACCTTTATAACTTTTTTGCAAAATTCTGGATTTTGTTTCTCTTTCCATTGCAATGTGTGTTTATCTTGGTTGTTTTCTTGATTTTTTTTTCTGGTCAGTGACATCTTCAAGATTCAGATCACCCCAAGTGCCCTAACTATTTGAGGTCACTACTCATACAGGAAACCTGAAGACTTGAGACACGGTGAATATTTGTGAAGGGAGTTAATGATAGACAAGATTAGGAAAAGCCTGTGGGATAGTTTTCAAACTGCCGAGTCATAATTCCCAGACCACTGAAGTACAGTTATCCCTTCCCTCAGTATCAAAAGGGGATTGGTTGCAGCATTTGTGGATGCCAACATCTGTGGGCACTCAAATCCCTCATATCAAATCACATAGTACTTGCACAGAACCTCCACACATCTTTCTATATACTTTAAATCATCTCTCCATTGTTTAGAATGCCTCACACAGTGTGACTGTTCTGTAAGTAGATGCCTCACTGGATTGTTTAAGGAATAATAACAAAGGGGAAAAGTATGCACACGTTCAATTTTTTCCAAATATTTTCTATCTGTGGTTGGTAGAATCTATCATTATGGAACCCACAAATCCAGATGGATGACTATATTAAAAAGCTCCTGGCATTTAAGGAATATACAAGGGAGAGCAGCCCCCTTTAGAGACTCTTTTGGACCAAAAGCAAAGGTAAAATTTATACAGGCAAAACTGGAAATTTTCTGAGTGATTGGTTAAATAAGGTCAAGCTCGTTAGTTCAAGATTGGTTCCTTGTAATGAAGCTGGGCATAGGCCATTAACCGAACTGCATTCCTGGTTGTGGTTTTTAGGAACCGTGTTGACCCATCAAGTCTGTTAGGCTGATGCCAGATATAAAAATTACAAGTAGCTATATTTCTATTAATAAGCCCTTTTTTAACCGATCTGGACCTGATTTCAAGTAAGTAGTTGTTTAGTTCCTTTTAGGGAATGCTATCTTGCAGATTCTACAAGTCTTCCATTATACAAAGGTTTGTCACTGTGATCAATACTAGTTCCATAATTAAAAGTTGATGGTTTGGGCCTGGAGAGATGGCTCAGCAGTTAAAAGCACTAGCTGATCTTACAGAGAACCTGGGTTCAGTTCCCAGCACTTACATGGTGGCTAACAACCATCTGTAACTCCAGTTCCAAGGGATCTGATACCCTATTCTGACCTCCATGGGCATTGCATGACATGGGTGCACTTACACACATGCAGACAATACACTCATATACACAAAATGATAATAATAAAAATAAATTTTTAAGTTGATGTTTTATGTCTCAAAAGAAGGAATATTAAGTGGACAAGGTGGAAAGTGCTGTTTTTCTCATCAGGTGGTCCATGGGAGCACCCCAGGTCTGGCGAGTAGTTAAGAGGACTCACAGGATTCAGCATACAGTCATACTCACAGCTATGGCTTATACAGCAGAAAGATATTAAGTACAACAAGCAAAGATAGAGAGAAGGAGAAAGATAGAGAGAAGGAGAAAGAAGTCAGAATCCAGCATGTTTCCAAAGACTGTCTGTCAGTAGAGTCACACAAGGCATGCTTAATCCTCCCACTAATGTGCTGTGACTACATGTGTGAAATGTTGCCAGCCAGGCAAACTCATTAGAGACCAGGACTCAGAGTTCTTACTATGGGGGTTGACCACATAGGCAGCCTCTATTTGCATATCCCCAAATTCCAGGCTCTCCAAAGGAAAGCAGAGGTTCAGCAAAAATCATATTGTTTGTATAGTTTAAGCATGGTGAGGCACTCTTAGTTAAGGTTGGAAACTTTCCCCAAATCTAAGTCCCCAGGCACCAATCAATGCCTAACCTTAAGCAGGCTTTTGAAAGGTAGAGAGTAGACATAGAATGTTAATTCTTGTCTACACATATCCCCATCAGAAAACATTTATGGTCATATTCTTCTTTATTTAGGATACCATGAAGACAACAGATATTTCTATAAAGGATTTACCACACAGGGCCTTTGCTCCTTAAATTAATTTTTGTCAGATCTTTTGGAAAAGAAGTTGTCAAGTTATGGCCTGTGGGTCTGCTTTTGTAAATAAAATTTTATTAGAACACATTAATAGCACATAAATAGTACATTCACTTTCAAATTGTTTATCAACTGTTTTCAATGTAAAGCATAGTCTTTTATTCTTTTCCTTTAAAAAAAACATTTTATTTCTTGAGGATTTTGTACATTTATACAATGTGCTTTAACCATATCCATCCATCATTATCTCCCTCCAACTTCCCCAAGTGCCCCCACCCTTTCTTTCTTCCAATTTTATATCCTCCTTCTATTATTTGGTTATTGGTATCTCCCTGAGTCTAATTAGTGGAAGCCACAGCTGGTCAAAATGTAGACAATAAGACTGCAGAGTACCCGTCCCTGGATAGGACTCCTATATTAAACCTCTGCCACCTAGAGGATCTGGGACCACTGCAGAAAAAGGGACTGAAAGAGTGTAAGAGCCAAGGCATGCAGATGGAGGAATCCAGTTAATTCAGGAGCTAATCAGCCAGAGAAGAGCGTGGAAGTTTTACTGAGTTTGCATGCCTACTGGGTCTCCCCTTCCTCAGTCTGGCTATCTGCCCATGTTATCCCATCATTCCTTCACAAACTTATCCTCTGTTTTAAGAAGTACAAACGCATCAAGCTTTGGTCATTTATTCAGATCCACTTTCTTGTGAAGATCCAACTATAACTACAGACAACCACATGGATAAATGTTGACCAAAGAGAAGCCAATCACAAGAGTACATTCCATGTGACCACACATTTATATAAAATTCAAAAATGAACAAAATAAAATCTTTGGTGTCAGAAACCAGGATAGTTGCTACTTTTGGTGAGAACTGATGGTGTCGTTACTGGAAAGAGACTTGAAGGGACCTTGAGAAGTAGGTAATACTTTGTGTGTGTGTGTGTCTGTGTGTCTGTGTGTCTGTGTGTCTGTGTGAGTATAGGCTGTGTGTATGGGTGCCTGTGGAGGCCAAAATAGGGCATCAATTCCCTTAGAGCTTGAGTTGTGAGCTGCCTGATGTGGGTGCTGGAAACTAAACTCAGGTCCTATGGAAGGGCAGCAAGAGCTCTTAACTGCTGAGCTGTCTCTCCAGCCTCCAGGGACAGGTAATAATAGTTAGTTGTGAAAATTCATTGAGTTGGATAGTTACATGAGCTTTTTCTATATGTAAAAGTTCCCTAAACATATAAGGGAAAAAAATCTAGGAACAAAGCTAAAACAAATCTATATAAATACAAGTTTCTGTAAAAATATGTTCTTTAAACTTTTTTAATGAAAAATTAGAGATAGTCCAAGTGTCTAATAAACAACCTTAGAAAAGATAATCATGGTGACTGTACATGGAAAAATTTACATAGGTAGTGAATTTGCTAACTGACCAAAACAATTCATAACATTTTGAACAAATTTTTTCTTTAATAATGAAAAATTATCACTAAAAGAAAAAAATTACTTCATTGGGTTGTTAGGAGATTCAAATAAGGTATCATATTTACAGCACACGGAGGGGCTGGAGAGATGACTCAGCAGTTCTGCAGACGACCTGGATTCAGTTCCCAGCACCCACATAGCAGCTAATAACTGTCTATAACTCCAGTTCCAGGGGATCTGATGCCCTCTTCTGGCCTCTGTGTGCACTGCATGCACGTATAAACATGTAGGCAAAACATTCATACACATAAACTGAAAATTAATCATTTCTTTAAAAAATTAAATGCATGGAAACATACTTAGTATGTGCTAAGTGATCAAAAGCATTAACTATTATTTTATCCAAACATATGTTTGCAGACTGTGAGAAGAAATACAATGAAAAATAAGGTCTAAGGTTACATTTCAAAAACAAAGGATCTTTATCAAAAAAGATGTCATGATGCTGATACAGAGCTCTAGTCACTCAAAGGCCTGACACTTATAGAGTCCAGAGCCACCAACCTTGATATAGACCACAAAGGAACACCCAAGCAGAAAGGGCCATAGACATTCATCAATAAAAACAATAATATACCACATGAGGACAGCTCAATATAGTTTAAAATGCATTTTCAGGGGTGGCTCACAAGATGGCTCAGTGGCTAAGAGCACTTACTGCTCTTGCAGAGAACCAGGGTTCAGTTGCCAACACCCACATAGAAGCTAGCAACCATCCATATCTCCAGTTCTAGGGGATCTGACACCCTCCTCTGGCCTCTGCAGACATTGCAAGCACATGGTGCACATACATCTATGCAGACAAAACACTCTATACATAAAACAAAATAATCTTTTTTTAAAAAAAAAAAGCATTTTCACACCAAAAGACTCATGTAATTGTAACAGTAAACCAGTGAAGTCTAAACACTCCCATTCTTCTGAACAAGTGACTGATAATGTAATGACTTCTTTCATCAAATACAAAAATGGGAAGGGCTTTGATTTGGCCTTCCAGTTGGCTGATTCATCTATCTATATGTCAAACCCCAAAATATAAGTTGTCTTCCATGCCTGAGAGCTTCCTCAGTCTGGGAAGCCATAAACAAACACAGAAGAAACTCAACCTTTCTTGTTCCTTGAAATCTGGGAAGGAAAGAGTTGGCAACAAGCTGCAACCTGATCTCTCCTAACGAACGATTCTCTAGGAGGGAAAGAAATTGGAGCCAGGCAAATCTTCTTGTGTACATGCTGATGACAGACCTCCTGCCAAATACACGAACAGTATTAACTGTTGGAGAGACCTTATCTATGGAATGCTTTTTATAGGATGTACCTGCCTTGGTTGACATGGGTATCATAAACCAACCTGGAACACTTAGAGTTGTGGTGCACAGCTCCCTGGAAAAAGTCACATAGGCTATGGAACCATCAGAGTATAAGTAATGACTACACACGTTGCTTAAAGACTTTATGTTATTTTATGTGTTAAATCTGGACTGATGTGCATCTTTAAAATTTTTCATTTATTTGTTTTTATTTTATGTGCTTGAGTGTTTTGCCTGCATTCATGTATGTTCACCTGTGTCATGCACTGCCTTCGGACACCAGAAGAGGACATCAGATCCACTGGAACTGGAGTTAAAGATGGTTGTTAGCTACCATGTGGGTGTTGGGAATCGAGTCCAGGTCCTCCACAAGAGCAGTGAGTGCTCTTACTGCTTAGCCCTGATGTTAATGGGGTAAAATAAAAGACCAGGAGAGTCACAATGGCACTGGACTGACTTCGCTCTGCTGCACCTAGTATCCTTAAAATTATTGGTAAAGGTGGATAGTATCCAAAGTCAAGATGTGGTAGGACTATGATCCTTATAAAATCTACAGGGAGATTCTTCTTGGCTCCTAATGTGTGCCCACAATCCTTGGTTCCTTGGCTTGTGTGGGCATTCCTTTAGTCACATGGCTATCTTCTTCCTATGTCTTTGTATTGTTTTCCTTGTATACTTTTTATGTTTCTGTGTCAGAGATTCCCCCTTCTGTTAAGGGCACCAGTCATGTGGAATATGGCTCACCTTAATAACTTTAACTTAATTACCTCTATCAAGATCTTATTTGGAAATAAGGTCAAATTCTGAGATGTAAAGGGACAGGATTTCAACATGCCTGTTTAATATATCTTCAACAACTTAACCCCTAACACATACCAGATCATTTTTATACTAGATGAATTATCAGATTATTTGCAATGAAAGTCACAATTCCTCCCACCCTTATATTCATGTCCTTTTGCAATATGGCTTTGCCATTCTTTCCATCAAAAACTGGAATCGACTTCTACCGCCTCGTGTGTCTTGCATTAATTAATAAAATATAGTAGAGGTAATATCCTACAACTGCTAAGTCTAGGTCTTGATCTGCCTTGCAATTTTCACTCTCCTTCTCTTACTATCTCCCAACCGTTTCACAAATAAATCTGAAAGAAGCTTCTGCAAAGACAAATGGATGCAGACTGGGCCCAGCAGCAGCTAGCGCCACTTTCTGAGCATATGAGTGAGGCTATCCAGACTGTGCGGTCACAGTGAGCCCTCTGCATGCTGGTATTGCAGCTGCATGCATAGCTGCAGAAAAGGCCAATAGAACTTTGCAATTGAGCCCAGCCAAAATTATGGCCTATAGCATCAAGAACAAATAAAATGGTTGCTTTAAATTACTAAATCTTGGAAGGATTTGTTAGCCCATAAGAAATGACTGGAATAGAAGATCTGGTATCAGAAGCCTGGGCCTTTTTGTAGTACCAGGGATTGAACCTAAGACTTTGTACATGCCAGGCAAAGGCTCTACCACTGAGCTACTTCCCCAGCCCTGACATTTGGGCCCTGTATTACTTACAATCAGCTGCCTCAACTAAATTACTTCATTCAAACAGCTTCTCCTTCCTTCTTTGCAAAATGTGTTTTACCTAATCTGTTACTACTGAGTCCAGATTTCACATTTTTATTTTCAATTAATAAATCTCCAACGTGAAGAATCATAAGCAATAAGAATTTATAAGCTCAAACCATTGAGAAGTTCATTCTGATTTTGTTCTCACAGCTAATAATTCAGTCACTCAAATGATGGTATCAGGCCAACAAACATTGGCCCCATTACTTCTTTTTGTTTCTCTCTGTGTCTTAGCTTCATCCTTAGGCAGGTTCTTCCCAGATGGGGCCTAGAAGGCTCAAGTTCATCTAGCCTAGTAAGACAACAAGGAAGTTTGACCCTCAGATAAACTAGAAATATGACCTGTCAGGTGAGTGAGGATGCTCAACCCTAACTCTAACCCTAACCCTAACCCTAACCCTTTAACCCTAACCCTAACCCTCAAGGCTGGGTGTATGTCCATGTGAGCTGGTAAGGTAGAGAAGTGGAGGGTGCGGGTGAAAGGAGGATAGGCTTAGACTCACCTAGAGAGATTCATACAAAGAAAAAGTGAAGTTCTGTGATTTGAATAAGCGGAACCTATATTGGCTGCCTTTGAATCACTGACAATATCCTTGACATAAGCAAATTCAGAGAAGAAAGCTTTACTTTGGCTCATGGTTTCAGAGGATTTTGGTCCATCCTGGCAAGGAAGGAACAGTAGAAGAACTTAATTCATGGTGGTGGCAGCATGTAGCTGAGTCTGCCAATGTCATGGCATACCAAGAAGCAGAGCGCTAAGCCAGAACCACAGGACAGGTATAACTCTCAAAGGCTATAGTTCCCTACTGCTGTACTTCTGCCAGCTACAGCCCACATCCTTAAGGTACCATGGCCTTCCAATATAACGCCACCAGCTAGAAACCAAGCATTCAAAGCATGTGCATGTGGCTGATTCAAAGCACAGCAGAAGCCAACCAACTAGAAAGTAATAGATGTAAATAGAGGTAAAATTTCTGGGTTTTTTAAAGACTAATTTGCCAACTTGATCCCTATGTCAACTCAGAAATGATGGGTGTAATAAGTACAGCTGCAATGGCTGAGTCTCTAAAGAGTACATGGAATGGAAAAACATCTCCAGCTTGCAGCCCTCAGGGCTTGAACAGTATCAAGAATGCTCTAAAGATCTGAGTAGCACACGCTGAAATAGATTCAAGTGGGTTAGTTTCTAAAAGGGAGATGATTCCATTGAGAGATATTTGGGTCTTTCTAGATAGTTAGAGGTTCTTGAATCAGGACCTTAGCTCTAGAAGACAACAGAATTTTTTTTTTGACTACTACTCATATCAAAACTCTTACATGCAAGTTTGTTGGTGGTATGTTATTTTAACTGAAGACCATTTGATAAAAAAAAAAAAAGAAAGGATGGGGATGGAGAGATAGCTCAGCTGTTAAGAACACTGGCTGCTCTTACAGAGGACCTGGGTTTGATTCCCAACACCCACAGGGCAGCTAACAACTCCACTTCCAGGGGACCCATGCCCTCTTCTGACCTCCTTGGGCATTGCATGACACAGGTACACTTACATACATGCAGACAGAACACTCATGCACATAAAATAAAAAATAATAAATAAAATATTTTTTAAAAAGAAAAATGAAAGGAGAAATCTTTCAGGTTTTCTACTCACAACTCACCTCTTTTGCCAGTGTTTCTGACTGGCCTGGTTGTATCCAGTTACTCTAATCCATTACTGGTCCTTAGGAAGACAGACCCCAGACACTATTTACATTTTTTCCTTTGCCATAATAAGTACAAGTATTGTTCACAAGCATGGACCCAGGACTATCTTGTGCATAAATACTTAAAATAGCAGGCAGATGTAGAACGTTCCATTAGTTACCCACAAGATTCTCTTACTAATGCAGGGAAAGCAGACCCACAGGAACTCATCCCATCATCCCAATAGGCTCATGACGGCTCAGAATCAGGTACAAGTGCACCTCCTTCCTCTTCCCTCCAGTAAACAAATAAAAAATATCTTTTGGTGACTTTACAGAGTAGAATCTGTAGACACATCCTGAAATTTCCAATAGGAACATGCCATCTCCTTATATGCAATCCACATCAAGCTCTGCTTGAAAATTAGGTCGCTACTATCGACTCCAAGTTGTGATATAAAAGGTAGATCATCTGACTTTATCATCTCAGTATGTTTCACAGCAGGGTAAGTCTGGCTAAAACTAATCTGAAGAAGCTGAGAAACAAAATTATCTAAATGGTTTTTAGTGATTATGCTTTTAGTCATATAGCCTTAATAAGATATTTATCTGGTCAATATGTAGAGCATGCTGTGTTCTGTCTTGCTTGTTCAAATAGTTTCTACTTGGCTAATGGGCACAGGGGCCTGAAGTAACCAATTAGATGGAGTTTACAGGCATTTAAAAATACCTCACTTAAAAATTCTCATAAACACCAACAACAGGCTAACCTCAGAAAAACTGAGAGGTAAAGTGTGCCTTTAGATGGACTATTATTTTCTTTCTCTCCCAGGAAAAAGTCTTTCCCCTCAAATAAAAATATCCATTCATAGCAAGCCTGGTGGCACACGCCTTTAATACCAGCACTCAGGAGGCAGAGACAAGTGGATCTCTCTGAGATCCAGGCCAGCCTGGTCTACATAGTGAATTCCAGGTCAGCTAGAACTACCAGGAGACCCTGTCTCAAAAACACAACAAAAAAGTATCCATTCTAGTCTCTGAATGTTATAGTTCCTAGTCCACATTAAAAAACAAAAAACCCTTTGCTGTAACCTGAAGTTTTCTATTAGGTAACAACAACTCTGAAAATGTAATCACCCACTTCGTTCACTCATTTATTCATTAAACATTATTGGACACTGTTTTTTGTCAAGAATATAAATAATTGGATACATGAAGATGTACAAGAAAATGTCTTCCCTTCCTTCATCCATTTCCATTTATCTGATCATCACAAAGTCCTGTTTCTTTGTTAAAAATCTCTCGTGGAACTGAGCGTGGTGGTGCGAGCCTTTAGTCTCAACATTCAAAAGGCAGAGGCAAGTGGGATCTCTGTGAGGCCAGCCTTGTCCACATAGAGAGTTCTAGGCCAGCTGGGGCTACAGAGAGGCTCTGTCTCAAACAAAACACAACAAAAACGATCTCTTGTGGAGTCGTAGGGACAAACAACAAAAATTAGTTTTCTTTTTTAAAAATGTTGTAATGGGTTTAGAAAGAGTTCCGCAATTAAGAGTACCTCCTGTTACTTATGTTGGAGTTTAGTTACCAGCACCCAGGTCAGGTGGCTCAAAACCACCTGTAACTCCAGCTCCAGGGTTCTAATGCTTTCTTTTGGCCTCTATAGACATTTGCACACTTATGACATACACTTACACACACACACACACACACACACACACACACACATGAATAAAAATAAATGTCTTTAAATGCCATAGCCAAGCCTAATTCTTTTTTCTTCTTTAAAAATATTTTCATTGAATTCTTGGATGTATGGGTTATTTATTCATTTTTTATGTATATGGATGTTTTGCCTGCATCACGTGTGCAATGCCTGAGAAGGCCAGAAGAGGGTATCAGATCCCCTAGAAATGGAATTAAAGATAGTTGTTAGTCACCGCCATGTGGGTGCTAGGAACCAAACCCGGCTCCTCTGAAAGAGCAGCCAGTGCTCTTAACCAGTGAGTCATCTCTCCAGCCCCTACTGCTGAAACGCTGAAACCTTAACTATTTCTCCTTTTCCCCTCTTGTTCCTTCAAACCTATTTTCCGTATATGGATTGCTATTTCTAAACCACTATTGCTACTCCTCACTTCCCTCATGTCCTCCGAGGCTGGACTCCTACCCAACCTCCCAGACATCTCCACTCTTATTTCATAATAGTTACATCTATTTGCTTATCTTCTTGGGGCATACTATGCTTCTGTGCCTCTGACTCAGTGTCTTGCCATATGTGCCATTTTTCTAGCGGCTTTTATTAAAATATAATTTACATATCATTCAATTCACTTAAGGTATATGCTTGTCAGTGAGTATGCCCTTTAACTCATAGACTATACACTAGTTAATGCCACATCTATACTAGTTAATGCCAAAATTGTATTGGAGTATGTCAGTTGGTGTCTCTTAAAATGAAGAGAGATTGTGGGGCTACAGAGATGACTCAGTGGTTAAGAACACTGGCTGTTTTTACAGAAGACATGGGTTCGAATCCCAGCACCCACGTGATGACTAACAACCACCCATAATTCCAGTTCTAGGGGATCCAACACCCTCTTCTGTCCTCTGCCGGCACTGCAAGACACAGGTGCACTTACACACATGCAGGCATGACACTCAAACACATAATAAATAAATAAAAATTTAAAATGAAGAGAGACTGAAAAATCAAGAGAATGAAAAACAGCACCAGAAATTAAAAATAAAGACGGGCAGAGGAGTTTCTGGCAGAGACATAAACATCAGGCCCAGTCTTTACCCTTTGAAAGTAAGAAAGAGGCCACAGGAGACTTCTTGGACCTAGTCTATTGTCCCAGAATTCTATGATAAGAAATCCCTTTAATCTCAGGTCCTATCCTGATACCGTTCTTCTCGCCAGCTATATCCTTAAAAGCCTGATATAATTTGGTGCAGAATCAGGTAGGAGGCCTAATTTTTTTTAGGACTGGAAAAATGGCTCAGTCAGTAAAGCATTTGCTGTACAAGAATGAGTTCAGATCCCTAGCACCTACATTTTTAAAAAGTCAAACAAAGCGGCACACACCTGTAGTCCCAGCTCTGGGAAAGTGAAGACAGGAGGATCTCAGGGCTTATTGACCAGCCAGCCTCCCCCAGTCAGCAAGCTCTAGGTTCAATGAGAGACTCTGTCTCAAAAAATAAGATGAATCCAGCACCTAGAAGGCAGAGGCAGGTAGATCTGGTATACATAATGGGCTCCAGGCCAGCCAGGGCTATATAGTGAGACTGTCTCAAAACAACAACAAAAATGTGTAGAGTAATACAAGACACCCCATGCTAACCTCTGGCCTCTACATGTGCACACACACACAAACATGTACGCATGCATACCACAGAGAGAAAGAGCATGGTAGGAAGAATGGGATAGAGACACAAAGACACAGAGAGAAATACTTGGGGCTGGGAGATGGTTCAGTTAATAAAGTGCTTGCCACACAAGCACAAAAGTCTGAATTTGAATCCTAAGAACCCATTTAAAAAGCCAGACTTGGTGATGCATTCCTGTAATCCCAACCCTGGGAAGCAGAGACCAGAGGATCTCAGGGGCTCATTGGTCATCCAGTCAGGCCACTTAGTGAGCTCCAAGTTTAGTGAGAGACCTTGTCTCAAGAAGTAGAGTGGATCGTGGTAGAAGAAAACACCTGACACCACTGACCTCTGATCATCATGGGTACACACACTGGCCCATGTACTCACATACACATATGTATAACACACACACACACACACACACACACACACATACACACACACTTTTAAAGGGAAATATTTTAGAAAATGAAATGTTTAAGCCAAGTGTGGGGGCTTAAGTATGTACTCATTGCATCTCAAAGGTTGAGGCAAGAGATTTGCTGAAATTCAAAGCAAGACTGGGCTACATAATGAACTCTGGACCAGCTTTACAGAATGCCACCCTGTCTCGAAAGAAAAAAAAGAGAGAAAGATAGAGGAATGTTTAATAAATTGAATCCTGATTGTCAGATAAAAAGATGAAGACATTTTTTCCCATTTTTATCACTGGATAATTTTCTTCTAGTGTTGGCAAATACAGACTAGTCTGTTTTAAAACCGTAAAGACTGGAAACTATCTTAAGACTTTTGGCTAGCACAGGGTTTTCAGACTTCAGCATTACTGACAGTTTGGACTGATAAACCTCTGCTGTTGGACTGTGCTGTGCACTGTAGGATGCTTAGCAGCATCCCTGCCCGCCACCCACTAGATGTCAGTAGCGCCACCCACGCTCCTACAGTTCCGGCAACTGAAATGCCTCCCGACATCTATGATAGAGATTTGTACCTAAGAGGTTTAATAAGAAAATGGTGACTCAAGAGAAAGCAATTTTTCTCCAGAGAATATGCCCTCACACACAACAAAACCAAAATCTGGCCTTAAAAGCTAGTAATGTCAAGGTTGAAAAACTTGCTATGAAGGAACAAGACTTGTGGTAAAGATAGGAGAGATAAGACTATGTGTTTTTATTACCAAATGATATGCACGTTTAACCTTTGAAATCATTTTGCCTGCTTAATTGGCTATGCTGCTGGTATCACTCTGTTTCCCTTCTACTCTCTCAGGGA
The DNA here is from genome assembly GCA_035773235.1 of Eospalax fontanierii. NCBI lineage: Eukaryota > Metazoa > Chordata > Mammalia > Rodentia > Spalacidae > Eospalax > Eospalax fontanierii. The sequence continues at coordinate 21,834,583 of CM069525.1, read as the reverse complement.
CGTAGCATTTGAAGAAAGCTATTTAGTGCATTTCATATCTTCATATCTCCCCCACCCTCTGCAATGAGTCGTCAGAGGCTTGCATGTTATATGATCCAAGCCAGTCAAAGAGAATGTCAGGACTTTTGCTAGAAAATCAGCCAATATGCATATTCACTGCTCGTGGGAGCATAAATCGGTGCAGCCACTATGGAAATCGGTACAAAGGTTTCTTTAAAAAAAAAACTGACTAGAACTAGAACTCTCCAGATTTTTAACTTCAGTCCGTCAGAAACTGGGGCGTCTGTTTTGGCTTCCTCTCCCCTAAAGTGCATGCTGCAAACTTGACCCATGCATTCAGCTACTGCAATCCAGAAGTCATCTTGTCTCTTTCCTTTCTCTTAGGGGACCTGTCCTGGACTCCTACTGCCCAGTGTCTGAGAACCGTAATTTCAAATATTATCTGGCTCTTTAGTGGTTTACAGTAGGAGGTTTTATCTCGTACTGGCTGGAGCAATACTTTTGTTTAATCTATTATCTCTATTTCAGTTTTATCACTTGACTTGATATTCTTTATGGTATTTTTACTTCCTCTTTAGTGTCGAGTCTAGGTTCATGTATTGTAAGAACTATTATGTGTTTTTAATCTGGAACATTTCCACAGCCTTTGTCTTTAATGAAAATGACATTTAGGAAGAATGATGATTCTCTCCCTTTACTTTGTTTTGAGTCTATCTGATGTTTCTTCATTATTAGATTCAGTCAGAAACCTGTAGAAGTGACATGGCATCCTTTTCTGGTATCCTGACTGGAGCCACAGGATGTCTATCTCACATTCACTGCTAATGATAATTTTGGTCACCTGGTCATGGTAGTGTTTGATGTCTCCATGGTTTAAGTAATGCCTGCAACTAACCAACAACCTGAGGGGAAACACTTAAAGATCAAGGAAATACCCTGCTGGTGATCAAAACCTCCCTTACAGTTTGTATTTATTGACGATTCTTGTCTGATCAGGCTTTGCCGTGATGGTTACAATAGTTTTCGAACTGTAGTTCCACATTTGCAATCTTCTACTTTAACTACTTAGCCTTGGTGTTCTGTTGAAAGCAAGGGCCCCCTCTTCTCCCATTTATCTACTTGTAGTCCAGCTAACCAGAATGGACTTGTACATTCCTGCTTTCCCCTGGCTTTAGAACTCATTACTGAGCTTCACTAGTTTGGTGCTCACAATAGATAGTGAGATTTGCTTACTGGGACCTTTTTCAAGTTGTTTCCTCTGTCCTTGCAGCCTGTCCCCATCTTCTTCCCAATCTCTTCCTTGCTCAGCTCATGCTCATCTCATAGCTCCCTTGATCCAACCCAGAAATCAGCCAGAGAATCTTCCTCAGTTCAGTTTTATAACTGTAAAATGAACCTCTGATAGACACAGTGGATTTTATTCAAGACCAGCCTTCTATCAATTCTGTGTGTACATGCATATGTGGATGGGTGCATATGTACAAATGCATGTCTATGTCTGTGCACACTTGTAGAGGTCGACAGTAAGTGTCTTTCTATATTGCTCTCTACTTTATTTTTTGAGACAAGGTCTCTTGTGAACCTGTAGCTCATCTGTTAGCTGAAAGGGCTGGTCACAGTCACCCTCAGTGGTGTTTGAAGACACAACCATTTTGGTGACACCCACCCTGTAGCTGCCAACCAACTCAAGGTGCTATCTTGATAATATTTTTAAATTTATTTTTGTTTTATGCGTATCATTGTTTTGCCTGCCACGTGTGTACAGTGCCTGCGGAGAATGTTATATGAGTGCAATAAGCTCGCAATTCAAACAGAACCAGGCAGAACGAGGTACTCCGACAAGTTTAAGGTTTATTGGGGTCAGCCTGGGCTGGAGCTCAGAATGGGAAAAGAGCAACCAGCAGCAAAATGGAGTTGATGGGGAGTTTATAAAGGGCTTTCAGGTGGCGGGAAAACTTCGGGCAGGAGATTTTGCAGGTGGGGTCTACCTAGGGACAGGAAAGAAGGGGAAAGGGGGCTGGAAGAAGGAAGAGTATCCATTGTGCAATGACTGGTGTCATGGGACCTGGGCACAGGCAGTGGACTTCCTGTTGTTCTTGAGACCTAGGCTTTGCCCGGGGGTACAGATGGTCTTTTACCATGCCCTGACATTCCAGCCTTTTTGTTGTTCTGTGGTAAGGGGTGTCGCTCTCCTCTAGCTGCTTCCTGCTGACTGGGGTCAGTGGAGGGAGGGCCGGAGAGTTAGAGCATGGAGGCCTTGGTACTGCCAGAGTCTGTTGGTTCTCAGCATGTATCTGGGTCCATAGTAGCCAGACGTTGGTACAAGATGGTGGCATCTGAGACGGATAGAAGGAGTTTGTTAAACTGTATTTGGGTTAAATTGTGGGGTTGGTTTTGTGCATAGTGGAGTAGGCAAGGTGCTAAGTAGCAAGGTCAGGACCAGTCTAATTATGACCAGCAGGCCCAGCAGCGGAAATAGCCATGGAAGTACTCCACTCCAGAGGCCCTGGGTGTGCTCATGTGGGTGGACAAGTTTGTGGCTGTCTTTGGCCAGATTTTTTTTAGTTTAGAGATAGCTTGTTTAATTTTTCCTGACTGGTTAAGATAGTAGCAACATTCCTTGCCCAGAAATATACAGGTTTCTCCCTTCTCTGCAGTTAGATCTAATGCCCGTCTGTTTTGAAGGGTTATGTTAGCCAAGGAGGACAGTTCTTGTTGAAGTATTTGAATGGTCTGGGCAGTGGTTTCCACAGCTGTTGTAAGCTGTGTGCTGAGGTCCTGAATTTCATTAGACAAGTGTTGAACAGACACCAGGGAATGCCCCAGACTGCCAAAGCTGGTCTGGCCGAAGCCATGAAGGCCTCTAACCCAACACTGACAAGAACCGCCACAGTAGCTCCTCTTTTTGACTGATGGGGTATTAGAGATATGAGGGTTTCGGCCTTGGTAGGTGTATACAGTGACAGGTTGGAGATTAGGACTACTGGGAAACAAGGCCCTGGAGCAGATGGGGTTATGAGGAGCAGAGAAACAGTGCACCTATAGGGAGGGTGAAGTATGCCATTAGGGAGATACTGTGGACAGACCATGGGGGACCGTTAGGTTCTGTGTAAAGCATTCCATTTGGTTAAAGAATGAGGGAAACAGGTCTGGAATGGTTGTAACCGGTGAGTTTCTTGGGCATGGGATGGAGGACTTAGCAGCTGAGACACTGGTTATGGGCAGAGGGACAAGAGCCAGGTCCTTAAGGGAAGCCCAGAGGAAACATGTGGAGGAGGCATTTAGACTGGAGAAAGTTTTTCATAGATGGATAGAGAGAGAATCTTGTCCCAAGAGTGTTGGAAAGTGGAACTGAGTTGTAGGAGATTTGACCAGGTTTTGTTCTTAGAGGTCTGGAGTTCCTGTAAAGCATGTTGGGCCTCAAAATGAATTATTGTTTTTGTTATTTTGATTCTACCCCTGCTGCCATATGAGGAGACACAAGACCCCACTGCAGCCATGTGATCACCTGGCCAGTTGTTAAGAGTTTTTTTATAGTAAAGGAGATGTAGGGGCTCCGAGAGTGTGGGGAGGTTAAAAGGTTTCCTGGTTCCCCATAGTCATCATTGTTTCTCAACCATCAGTGATATTTGCAGGACCAAGAGGGGCATCCCTCTCATCCCCCTGGGTCCTTACAGAAGGGGGAGGTCTGCTCATCTGCAAAGCAAAGGAATCTGGGGGTGGTAAAGTCTGAGCAACAGTAGGAACAGGCTCTATTGACCCTAAAAGTGATAGTTACTTGGTTACAGTGATTGAACGGTCAGGTGGTTGAGTTGAGGAAGGTGGTCTGTTATCTTGTAATTTCCAGGCTTCAAAGCGGAAGTAACAACGGGGTTTAGTGTACAGGGAAACAGACAGCGTGGTAGAGTGAGAAGGGGAAGGAGACAAATTTGAAGAGACGTGAAGAGAGGGACATTCATTCTCCGATTGTGGAAGGAGTTGGGAGCTTAGAGAGCTTCAGTTTTAGGGACCCTGTCTGGGTGATGGAATACTCAGCACGGTGTTGAGCTGGCTTGAGTTTGGACAGGTGAATCTGCCCGGTTGTCTAAGAAGCTTGACTACCCTGGGTGTAGATAGGATCACCGGATAGGGTCCAAGCCACTGAGGCTGCAGGGCTGATCCAGAGGTTTTGTTATTGGCAGAGAAGCATAGGAATGTGTAATCCCCCAGCTGCAGGGTGTGGGGGACCGGGTCTGTAGAGGCCTGCGGGATGGCTTTATCATCATGTTCTCTTGGAAGTTGTCTTAGAAGGGTAAAGGCAGGTAAGTAGTCATGGAGGGGAGAAGGGTGTTGCGTAGGAAGGCTATTTATAACAAAGGGCCTTCTGTACATGAGCCCAAAGGGGCTCAGAAAGGAGGGGGCCCTGGGGACAGTGGTTAGGGCCAGTGGTAGGAGGGAGACCCAAGACTGGTGGAGTTTTAGGGAGAGCTTGGTTAGGTGATCCTTGAGAAGAGTTAGCCTGCTCCACTTTGTCTGAGGACTCAGGGTGGCATGGGATGTGTAACTTCCAAGTGATACCAAGAGACTGGGAAACTGACTGAATGACCTTAGAGATGAAGGTCAGTCTATTATGTGACTGGAGGGTAAGTGGAAGACTGAATCTGGGAAGAATATTATCTGTGAGGCAAGTGACCACTATGTCAGCCATTTCTCCCTTTGTAGGGAAGGCCTCCACCCAGCCTGAGAAGTTATAGACCATGACTAGAAGATATTTGTTTCCTTTGCAAGGAGGCATGTGGCTGAAGTTCAACTGCCAGTCGACTCCCAGGAGGACCCCTCTATGTTAATGAGGTTTAAAAGGGAGGGAGGTGGGCGGCCACCCCCTTGTGGAGAAACAGCACAGGTGGAGCATGACTGCATAATCTCAGAGGGGAGTGGGAAAAGTCTGGGACAGTACATAAAGGATTCCGAGAATTTGCAGAGAGAGCAAGTCCCAATACGATAAACGTTATGTAGGTGGGTGAAAATAAGTAAGGCCTGTCCCTCGGGCAAACAGTATTTGTCTCTTAAAAGTAGCCAGACCTCTGGTCTAGAGACAGCCCCAGAGTCTAAAAGGGTCTCGTATTGTTTGGAAGAGTACGAGGGGGGGCATTCCAGCAGGGGATAAAAAGGAAATAGTAGAGGCCTGAAAAGGGACTAGACTGGCTTCTTTGGCAGCCTGGTCTGCCAGGTTGTTGCCTCTGGATGTTGGGTCACTGAGAGCCTGATGCCCCTGCAGTGTACTACTGCCACCTTGGGTAGGAGATAGGAGTCTTCAAGAAGTTTGAGGATTAAGGGACTGCTAGTAATAGGTGTTCCTGTGGTTGTAAGAAGTCCCCATTCCTTCTAAACAGCTGCATGGTGGTAGAGAATTTGATAGGCATATTTGGAATTGGTGAATATGTTAGCCCGTTTTCCCTGGGCCAGGGTTAAAGCTCTAGCAAGTACCACTAATTCTGCCTTTTGGGGGGTAGTTCCAGGTGGCAGTGGCCCACTCTCAATGATACTGATGAGGGACAGTATGGCATAGTCCACCTTGTGAGAGCCCAACTGAATTGCCACCCACAAACCAGGTTACTTCGGGGTTTGTTAATGGGTTGGGGGAGACTGGGAGGTCTCGGTAAGAGAGTTTCCATAGGATCTCTCTGCAGGAATGGGTGAGCGGGTCCATCAGAGGAAGTTGAGTAGCAGGGTTAAGAGAGGAGTAGGAATCTAGAGTGAGAGAGGAATTTTTCTAGAAAAGTGGTGTAGAAAAGTTGAAGCATGGTGGGTGCCAAAGCAGCCAAGGAAGAGTGGGTGAGTGAGTCGTGGAGGCAGTAAGGGGAAAGGACAGAGATTGGCTGGCACAGACTTAGGTTAAGTCTCTCCTGGGCCAAGAGGGCTGCTGCTGCCAAGGCTCGAAGGCAGGGCTGCCATCCTCGGACAGTGGTGTCTAATTGTTTGGATAGGTAGGCCACTGGAGCGAAGGAGGGTCCCTTCATCTGACCCAGGACCCCCAGCGCCAATCCCTTGTTTTTAGTTGCATGAAGGAGGAAAGGATCCAAGTAGGGGAGAGCCATAGTTGGGGCCTTTAGAAGGACCTCCTGGATAAAAGCAACCTGCTGCCCTGACTGGACCCCAGGGACTCCACCGGCTCAGATAAGTCTCCTTTTGAGGCCTCATGGAGTGCCTCGGCAAGGACAACAAAGTTAGGAATCAACGCATGAAGGTATTCCACTATACCCAAGAAAGACAGGACCTCCTCTTTACTTATGGGAGGTTTTAAGGACTTAAGGTGGTTTTTCTATCTATAGTCAGGAGGCCAGAGTTGGGCTAAGGAGGAAGCCTAGGTACTTGACCTGATGGAGAGAAAGTTGAGCCTTGTCTGGAGACACCCGATATCCCTTATTTGCCAAGAAGTTAAGGAGTTTGTTGGTATGGGTCTGGTAAAGAGGAAGAGAGGGAGAGCATAGGAGAAGATTGTTCATGTACTGTAAAATGGAGGATAGGCTGAAATCCAGGGTAGACAGATCTTGGTCCAGAGCCTATCCACATGGGGGCTATCCTGAACCCTTGAGGGAGGACTGTCCACATTATCTGAGTGGCCATCCCTGTATCAGGATCCTCTCAAGTGAAGGCAAAGATGTCATATAAGTCAGAGTGTAAGCGGATAGAGAAAAAGTATTCTTGAGATTGAGGACCGTGAAGTGGGTAGTAGAGGAAGGGATGTGTGACAACAGTGTAAGGGTTAGGGACAACTGGGTGAATGGGGACAACAGCAGTGTTGACAAGGCAGAGGTACTGAACTAGGCAATTGGTCCCATCCGGCTTGATAATGGGAGGATAGGAGTGTTATAGGGGAAGCGAGTTGGGATGATAAGTCAAGCCCCCATGAGTCTTTGGATGATGGGCTTTAGACCTTGTTGATATTTAAGGGCGGTGGGATATTGAGCCCTGCAAGGAAAACCAGAGGGATCCTTAACAGTAATGTACACAGGACTGTGGAGATGCTAGTCCCAGTGCCAAGGTATCCCAGACTATGGGATTGACCTGGGAGGATGGGAGCGGCCAGTTGTTAGACCTAGGGGGGAAGGGGCTGTGAGACAGCAGAAGAAGTGTAGACAAGAGAGGAAGAAATAGGGTGAAGGAGAGTCCTGGCATGAGGTCTCTACCAAGGACGGGTGCAGAGCAGGATGGGATGATAAAGAATGAGTGAGTGAGAGGAATTTTTCAAAAGACACAGGGGACAGGCCCCATCGTCTTAAGGACGGGGCTCTTTCCTTCCACCCCAACCACGGAGACCTATGAGGGGAAAGTCTTATCAGAGTAGGAAGGGAGGACCAACCACGTAGCACCCGTGTTGATAACAAAAGAGAAGGTCTTACCCACCACAGTTGCCATCACCCTGGGCTCCTCCATGGTGATGTTCAAGGAGGCCTTCTGGGGTAGGGGTCCAGGGTCTCATCAGTCTTTGGCCACCAGGCCCAATAAATAGTGAACTGCAGGTTGTTGAACCAAAGTAGGAGGGGAAAGGGCTCAGGCCTACCTTGGTGTGGCAAGGAAGGTCAGTCACTCTTCCAGTGGCCCCAAAGACCAAACACTGGGCATTGGAGCTCAAGGGGAAGGACAGGATCATGCCCAATGACCCTTTTGGCCGCACTTGAAGCAGGGTCCTGGCAGTGTGCCATTTCTCGTTCCTTGTGGTGGAGGTCCAGCACCGGATGTCCTCGAGGAGGGAGCCTGGAATGTGGCAGCCAACAGATGGTGGGTTTGGCTGAGTTGGGCCCAAGATTCAACCCAATCCAATTCCTCTCTGCCATTATATACTTTGAATGCCATTGCACCTGTGGTGTTTCAGAACCTCTTTCTAGGCATTTAACATTTCTCCTAATATCTGAGGCTGACTGGGAGATGAAATGATGATTAAGCATAAGAACCCCCTTACGAGACTCAGGGTTCCAATTGATGTAACAAACAAGAGCCTGAGTTAGTCTGGAAAGGAACTGGCAAGGGGAAGGGGGAGTGGGGTCTTGGCTCAAAGGGGAGCTGGACTCAGAAACTGAATGGCCAGAGACAGGAGGAGGATTACGGATGGGGTAGCAGAAGGCTGGGTAGGGTTGTGATGGTTGGGGTTTCTAGGGGAAAGAGAGAGATTAGTAACGTCAGCGTCAAAAGTTGACTTGGAGGCTGAGTCAGAGTCAGAGGAGTAGGGTGATGTGTCTAAAGGAGGCTCGGGAGAATTGGAAGATTTGGGAGTAGGAGATCTGGGAGTATGGGCCAGGAGAACCTGATGAGAGTAACAGGATGCACAAAGCTAAGGGTGAGATTGAAGCACAAAGAAAGCCTAGACATATTGACATTCAGATCATTTGCAAGTACATTGGCAGAAGTCTTTTAACGCCTTAAGAATGGAAGAATCTAGGGTACACATTTCCAGCCAGACAACATTATTGTCTACTTGGTATTGAGGTCACACAGGTACAGAGCTGTTTAAAGCATTTAGGATCAATATCCTTGTGGAGGCAGAGGTCTTTGAGGGAGTTTAGAAGGCAGGAGAGAGGGGTGAGGCCCTCCTTAGACTGGAAGGTGCCCATTGAGGAGAAAAAGGAGTTGGTAGATGGGAAATAAGAGGAGAGGGATCAAGAAGAGGAAGTAGGTAGCGGTAAGCATAAGTCTCTCAGAGATGGATAGGGATGGGAGAGAGGCGTGGAGACCCACAAGGAGAGCAAATGGGAGAAGACAGAAGAGGGTGGCAAAACTAGAGGCAAAAACGAAAGCAGAGGGAAGGAACATGGAACAGAGGGGTCTCTGTCCCTCCACAGTAGGGGCATGAACAAAGAACAGAGGGTATCCCACCCTAATTTATGGCCTGCAGTGGCCAGATCCCAAGTCCACAGAGACAGCATCCCACCTTTTGGAGGGGACAAACAGAACTGGCCCAACAACTATCAGCTGGCATCCCAGTGGCAGGAGGAGGGCAGGCCCAAGGCCAGGGGACAGGACCCAGGCAACCAGGTAATCCTGGGTGTCCTAATTAGAGAAAGGAGGGAGAGAGCGAGAGAAGGATCAAAGGCGGGAGCTAGAGAGGGAGGGAGGGAAGAAGGGAGGAAGAGAGGGAGAGAGAGAGAGAGAGAGAGAGAGAGAGAGAGAGAGGAGAAGAGAAGAATGGTACCTGAAGCTGAATCAGGGGTGGGCTCACAGCTGGTAGCTGGCAGCCATCAGTTGGAGGCCTCACCAGCTGCCCCAGGGGCCACAGAGCTGCTGCTCCCAGGTTTCGGCACCAGAATGTTATGTGAGTGCACATAAGATCACAACCCAAACAGAACCAGGTGAAACGAGACACTCTGATGAGTCTAAGGTTTATTGGGGTCCACCAGTACTGGAGCTCAGAACTGAAAAAGAGCAACCAGCAGCAAAATGGAGTTGGCAGGAAGTTTATAGAGGGTTTCAGGTGGGAGACTTTGCTGGTGGGCCTGCCAAAGGACAGGAAAGAAAGGAAGGGAAGGGGACTGGGAGGAGGAAGAGTATCCGTTGTTCAATGACTGGCATCATGGGACCCGGGCACCAGCAGCAGGCTTCCTGTTGTTTTTGAAACCTGGGCTTGGCCTGGTGGGTACAGGTGGCCCTTTACCACGCCCTAACAGAGGCCAGAACAGGGCATCAGATTCCCTGGAACTGGAGTTATGGACAACTGTTAGCAGCTATGTGGGTGATGAGAAGTGAATTCAGGTATTCAGCAAGAGCAGCCAGTGCTCTGAACTGCTAAGCTCTCTCCAGCGCCTTGATAGTAATTTTTTAAATTATTTTTTGGATTCAAGAATTTCATACAATGTACTTTGATCATAGTCAAACACCCTCCCTCTCTCCATTCCCCCTGACTACTCCTCCCAGACTTCATAACTTCATCATTATTATTATCTTTTCTTAAGATCTACGGAAACTAATCTATGTTTCTTAAGTGCTCTTAGGTGTGGTCTATCTCTTGGAGTCTGGTCAACCTACCAGGTATCATAGCAGTAAGGAAAACTGACTCTCCCTGTCCCAGTATCTATCAATTGCCAATAAATCCTCTGCTAGGGCCGAGGCTTCCTCCCCACCTTCCATCCCCGGAGCACTTAGAACAGCAAGCACAACAGCAAGTCAAACCAGACAGGCTCCCAGCATTGATAACAACTGTTTAAAAGAAAAAACTCTCATTAGCAAGGTAGAATGAATACCATTGTCCCACTGCACAGCTGCAGAAGTGAGACTCAGAAGTCAAATGATTTTGACCATAGTCATACAGCAAATGAATGAAAGAGTAAGCTTTCAAACCTGAGGTTTGCAGGTTCCATGCAAGGCTCTTTCCACTGCATCTCTGAGTAAAGTTGCCTTGGTTATCTAAGTCTTTCACTCTTTCCATCTGGAAACAACCAGACCTGAGGTACAGAGCAGAATGGCCATAAGCTAGGCTGCATGTCACTGTTTTAGGTCACAGAAGTGGCTGATCCATTCTCCATTACAGAAACTGTAACTGTTTGAGTTGAATGCACAGCATTACAAAATTAAAAATATGCCCATGTATCTATGTTTTGTTTGGGTTAAGGACCACCTGCTTCATTTTAAAACAATAATAACCAAACAAAATAAGTACATGATTGTAATTCAGGCCAAAGTTCAATAAAGTATGGTCGGCATTGTTTTTTATTGTTGTCTGTCCCTCAGGAGAACAACTTTAAAAAGAAATATAAGTTCTCCTTTGTGCTGCCACTAAAGAACTTATATTTCCTTTAACTTACGAGATATCAACAATCATTTTAGTTCAGAATTAGAAAATTAGCCAAGTGTGGGAGTGCACACCTTTAATCACAGTACTCCAAAGAGGCAGACAGATCTCTGTGAGACAGAGGCCAGCCTGGTCTACATCGTGAGTTCCAGGCCACCCAGGGCTACATAAAGGACCTGTCTCAAAAAAAAAAAACCAATTACAAAATTGTCCAGATTATATTACTCAATGAAATATTTATTAAATTACAAATTCCCAGTTCCTACACTGACTTCTTCAATAACAATGTCTCAGAGAGGAGTCTAGGAATTTTAACAATCAGATTGATTCATATGCTCAGCCAAGTTTGCAATTAACTGATGCAGAAGTTTAAATAAAAAAGGAACATGTATGAGTAAGCTTTGCAACACAACAAAATGCCTAATCCACGCTACCTATGAAGTAAAGAGAGTTTTTATGCTAGTTCATGGTTCAAGTTCAAGAATGGACAATGCCATCAGATGGCAGTGACACAAGTACAGAGCAGATAAAGAGTGGTCACACCATGATCCAGGAAGCAGAGGGCATGAGAGATTCCAGACTCACAACTCCCTTCAAAGGTATGCTCTTGGTAACCCATCTCATACCCTTATAAAACAAAGCAATTAAAACCCCAAGATCTTCCTGACATGGTGTCATATGCCTTTAATCTTAGCACTTGGGAGGCAGAGGCAGGGGGATCTCTATGAGTTCAAGGTCAGACTGGTCTACCTAGTAAGCTCCAGGCCAACCAGAGCTACATAGTGAGACCCTGTCTCAAAACAAAACAAAACCCCAAGATCTCAGAAAAGACCTTCTGGAATGTGTTTGTGGACCCCCTAGTTTAAAACCTCTATTCTGAGTCTTATCTTCAGATATCAAACCAGGACAGAGATGCTTTTGGAGCAAGGCCTCTGGAATCAGGTGAGATGCTACATAATTGACCTGTTGACTGAAGTCTACATTCAGGCTGTCCTGTGCATGTGCTGTTTCATTCTTTGTAATTCGAATCCTTCCTCCTAAGGTGTCCACATGCCCCCCTTAGACATGTTAAGCATCAACATTCCCACTGGGCTGTCCAACAAATGAGGTACCAACAATGTCCTCATGCTCTCCTCTGGAGAGCTGACTGTTTTGCTAATATGACAAGAAGGCACAACTATTGAGCTAAGACAGTCGTAAGGGCTTAGCTACTAAGTCTGAGTTAGCTCCCCTGCTGCTGGCCTTCTGCTCTGATACCAGAATCCTCCTGGTCCTGCTCGGTGATTTTAAGGTATGGTAAACAAAGGCTGGGAAGTGCAAAGCAGGCTGGGAACTTGCAGTACTTACATGACTAAATGTTAAATGCACAAGAGTATTCCTGTACACTTCCCTCAAATACCTCTTCAAGTCTGGAAAAGCATGTTAAGCTGTGTACTCACATGTCTGGGTAACTCTAGGCTACTCTATTTCTTCTTTGTTAAACTCCATGCCCTCCAATACCCACAGAGTCAGTCCTCGATTCCCCCATTTTCCCATAAGTCCAAGGAAGTTGGGCACCTATCCATCTCCATATATTTTTCTCATTTATACCCTTATATTTTATGGTTATGAGCAAAACAGTAATTCTCCAATATTCTCATGTACTTGTTTTTTAGTCAAGCACAAAACATTTACAAGAGAAATGAATATTTTTGATCTTAGCAACCACCAGGAAACACAGAGATTCAAATCTTTCAAGAAGTCTTGAAAGAAAAAATCAGCCATGGTTATCTTTTCACTAAACTAAGAATGGCTTGATTGAGGAGCAAATCCCACCCAAAGTCCAACTTCACAACTTCATTTGGCTACTTCATCATGGAAAGGGCTTCTACCATTTTCCCTCCATTCCCATTACTACAGATGTGGGTCCTACAGGTGACCTGTCAGGAATTGTTGGAATTAGCTAGTAGTGAACATTGAAGACCTCACAAATTCAAGGGTGCCTTTATATGGAATTCACAGATGAGATCCCTAAACTATGTCTTAAATGATTCTTTTCTTTTTATACAGGAAAAGCCAGCTAAGGCTATGAGCTTAACTTTGGATTTTGGACTGTAGAAAGTTTCACAGCAGGAAACATATACTTCTGGTCAAGATTAAGGTCAACAGGTTTTGTAGAACTGATTTCCTTTGGGCCCATCTTCCTTTTCCAGGAAAGAGAATGACTAAATGATTTATGAAGATGTCAAATATCTTCTTTCATGAAGAGTTATTAGATGAATGTGTCTTGTCATGAGACAAGAAATTCATTTTCTTCTACATGTTCTGCTTTTATGACCTAAACATTTCTAGTACCCCATCAAATTAAAGGATCTTAGATGGAACCAGAGAACAAAAACTTAGTAACAGTGTTAGTGGTCAGTGAGAACTGCATTGCCTTGAGAAAATCACCTTAAGAAAAAAATCAATTTTCCTCTGCCATTAGAGATATCTAGAAATGACATGAATTTGCTTAAGTTTTTTCAGGGTATTCTTTTTGTTTATAGTTGTAGGAAGAAAGTGTCTTTGATATTAGCTGATTTAACTATAAGTTAGTCATCTGCCAGAATTAAAAATCATATTTGGCCAACTTGGTTACCTTCATAGTTGGAAAGGCACTATCTAAATAAGATATTTTATTTTCAGTTAATGTTTAGACTATCTAATGCAATGCATATAAAATACCAAACATATAATACCCCAAATATACAATGACTAATAAAATTCAACAATAATACAATGAGCAGTCAGACTTTTAAAAAGGGCAAAATTCGTGAACAGATACTTTACTAATAAGATTCCTAGCTTTTTGGCCTTAGAAATTAACAGGGTGGAGTTATTTCCTAATATGAGGAGATTGCTCATATTGAGGAGTTGATATGTTTTCACTGTGTCAACTGAGGTAAGAGGCAAATAAGTCCATGAAAAGATGTTTGACATTGTAAGTCAACAGGAAATTATAAAACAGGGAAGACATTCCCATACACCCATTAGAATGGTCAAACTCCAAAACACTGACACGACTGAATGTTGATGAGGCTGTGGAACAACAGGAACTCTCATTCATTATGAGAGTGCACGTCCTTGATTGACATTTTGACTGACGGTTTCTTACAAAACTAGACATATTTATAACATACTACCCAGAAAATGAACTCCTTGGTAGTTACCCAAGTGAGCTGAAAACTTAAGTCCATGCCAAATCCTGTACAGGGATGTTTCTAGCACCTTAGTTCATAATGCAAGGACCTGGACACATTTGAGATCTCCTTCAGTAAAGGAATATCATTCGACCCTAAAAAGAAATGAGCTATCAAGCCATGAAGACACAGAAAACCTTAAGCGCATATTCCTGACTGGAGACGTCAGTCTGAAAAGGTGGCATACAGTATGATTCCGATCACATGACGTTCTAGAAAAAGCAAGACTATGATACAGTAAAAAAAAAAGTCAATATTGTTCAGGGTAAAGAGGGGTGAAGAGATAAATAAAGAATAGAGGATTTTTGGAACAGTGAAACTATTCTCTATGATGCTATCAATTGTGGATAGAAGTCTTCATACGCTTGTGAAAACTGGTAGAAAGCAGAACATTAATAGTGAACTGTATGTTTTTGTATGTATGTTTTTGTCTAATTGAGTTTGCATGGGTCTTGTGCATGCTGTCACCATTGCTATAAGTTCATATGACCAAGTTCCCAAAAGCCTAGAACACTCTGTTTCCTTGTGGTCATGCACCATCCCTGGCTCTTACAATCTTTCTGCCCCTTCTTCTGCAATGGTCCAGAGTCCTGGGTGGGTAAGGATTGACATGGAAGTCCTATCTGGGCATACCCCCAGTGTAGTCTCTTATTTTCTATGTATAGAACTGGAGAAATAGGTAAGAAGCCCCAGCCTTAGCAGAGGAACTATTGGCAGCTTATCACTGCTGGGTGAGGGAGAGTTGGTCTTCTTTAAGGGAGTGATGTTACATAGGCTAACCAGGCTCCAGTGGATGAACTCACACTGAGGGACATCTGGAGACACAAACTTGACTTGATAGACCTTAACATATATGATAGAATGCATGAAATTCAGTGGAGGGATATGGAAGGGTACAGATACAGGAGGGGGTCTAAATATGATTAAGATCTTGTAGATATATATTTCTCTCTGAATTTTTACTATTGGTTCAATCAGTGGCAAGTCCAGCCCTCTGACCAATAAGGGGGCAGGAAAGTGGGGAGACAGGGGAAAAAATATGGCAGCTAGTTGGGCGAGGGGCACTGAATGGCAGGCAGAGATTACTCAAAGCCACATGGGAGGAAAGTGCCATGGCCCCAGGCGCTTGGAGAGCCAGTGACTCAGATGACACCATTCCAGGTCCCCACAGCCCCAGAATAGTGTGAGTGGAAACAGAACTCATGCCAGGAATGGGACAGGAGCCGTGCACCATGGTACTGAGCCTGGACTCTAGCCATGGCAGGTGGTTGCGGGCAGTATGTTCGAACAATAACTTTGTGAGTCACCTTAAATTAATTAATCTCTCTAAATGGAAGACCAGTTTCCATTTTATTATGCCAGATTGACCAGACCCCACCTGCCAAGGCATGGAAAATAAATTTAATAAGGCAATGGCACTGTGAGCTGGATCCGGCTGACAAAAATGGAAAAATAGCTCAGGGTTAAGAGCACTAGCTGCTCTTGCAGCAGACCCAAGAAAAGGAATGCAGAAAAATGGAATTCTGGCATGGCTCATCCAGTGGATCCTCAAGTGGCTAATTAACATAATGTCACCAAAGCCAGAAATGTCTGGGGGAGAAATCCCAGGATGGGAGCCCACTTATGGCTGGTATGGGGTGGCCCATTTACTGAATCCACTGGGCACCGCCACAAGATTATGGTGATACCCTGAAAACAGCGGAGGATCTGAGGCAGACTTTAAAAACTCTGCTGGATAGGAACAAGCCAAGACTCCAGCAGGCGATGGCTGAGGCAGCATGGCCTCTGCTATGTGTGATTAAAAAAAAAAAAAACTTATCCCAAACAGAGATTATAGCCTAGAGAGATACTGAAGAGTTAAGAGAGAGATTAAAACAAGAGAGGGAAATAAGACTGGCTTTTACTGCATCAGCCACTGACCTCACTGATAAATTAAATAAAAAAGAAAAGAAAGCCCAGAGTATATCAGCTGAGAACCCACAAGAGAAAACAGACGATGAACAGGAAGGAAACAACACAGAAGAAGCTAAAAATGCCTCTCAGGTTCTACCTACAATACAAAAATTTTTTAAAAATCCAGATATCAGCTTGCTGATAGAGGCCTTAATGAGCATGAGGATTTAGTGAATAAAAGGATTTCAGCCCTAGAGCTGCTAGAAATAGGGAGGACATTCAAACAAGCTGCAAAAGAGCCTGTCATTGCCTGGCTCCTGAGAATAAGAGACAGAGGAGCAGATAATATTAACTTGAATGCTATAGAGGCAGGACAGCTGAGCAACATAACCACTCATCCCTCCTTGAGATTTAGGCTGCATAATCTGGGGCAGTACAAGGGAAAGCAGTCTCTGATGGACTGGCTTGTACACGCCACTGGAGACAATTAGTTATCACCAGCAGAGATTCCCATGGATTTCAGGAGCTGGAGCACGACACGAGAAGGACAGGTGCTGTTAAGAGAACTGGGTATGGGGAAAGCAATATACGGCAACCCGTTCACTGGACCAGATAGGACTGTGTTCACTAGAGATTTAACGAGGGACTTCATTAAACAGGAACCTCATAGATTTAACATCTGTACTGAGTCCTCTAGTGTGACAAGATCTTTAAAAGGTAGGAGAGGCCTTGACAAATTTAAGCAACCTAGACCAACAGGCAGAATATGTTTGTAACAGAATAGAACAACATAAAAGAATGTTCAAAAGAGACAAACCAAAAAAGGAGGTCTACTTGGGTTACTCATAGGCAAATGTGGAGAGACTTGAGTTTAGGCCAAGTTCCTAAAGAGAGGATTGATAAAGATCCAAATTCTGTGCTAAAGCATCTCTGGGAGGTCTCAAGCCCTAAGAAACAGTTCACAAAGGGTACACAGAGGACAAAAAGTATCCTGGGGTGGATAAAAGCTCTCTCAAAGTGAACAGGGTACACTTCTCCCCTGTGAATGGCTATTCGAGGGATGGAGGCAGTTTGCCTGGCAGGGCCTCTCCCAACAGACTGGTGTGGTCAATAGAGACACCACAGATGTGGCTAGAGCCAGGAGTTGGACCCAGAGTCTGCCCGGCCCTGGGAAACAACAGGTACAACTGGGGCAAGAGGAGCCTTATTCCTCTTTGGCCCTGTGTAGGACCAAGCAGTTTGGGCCAGCCCCAATGAAGTTATCCAGGAAGGATAAAGGGATGCACAGCGGCTCCATGTGAGAACTCCAGGACACTAAATGGATTCCAGACAATAACTAAAGATAGTAAAAGACTGACTAATTTACATGTCATTGTACCCAACATGGACCTGTTGAAAAAACAGCTAATGCAAATGAAAAGGAATTTTCCATGCTATGTTAGACCTTTTATGTGTACATAATGTTAATTTCTAAGTGTTTTACAGATGTGAAACCCAATTGAGAGTCATCAAGTACACTTGAAGAAACAAGAATGGAATGTAACTCGTACAGGGTACAAGGGTAAAGTATAGCTGTGAAATTCTGGGAGCTCTATGGGCCTAGGTCTATAGATGCCAAAGAGTAAAAGGATACTTTTTATAATTGTTAACTAGCAATTCCAGTACCAGGTGTGGGTTGACCTTCCCATGAGTTGTTGGCCTAGGGGGTCTTCGTAGCCCCCTTCTACAAAAAAAAAGGCAATTGCCACATTATAATTCTGGTTGCATACTGGAAGTGGATGGTTTAAGGCCCAATTACTGAAGATGTGACATAGTTCAAGCATGGAAAGAGAGATCTAGCTGGGACCGAGCAGAAAACTCCCCACAAATGGATGGCTGGCATTCAGAGTGCTAGAGGGCACTATGTAGGCCACTATGGGAGGATGGTCTGTAAATCTCAGCTTAATGATAGATCTTGCGTGCTTCACTATCAGATGTCTCTACAGGTGTGACAGAAGCTTGTCTAGAATATGCACCCTCAGCATATTTATAATTGGATTTAGGGCCCACTCTTCAGGGAGGGAACACGCATCTGATATCAGGAAAAAAATATCAACGCCCAGTGGTGATAGGAGGGTTATAAGCCTCAGTAGAGACACTACTGTGATTGTGAGGTGAAATATGATACATTTACTTATGTACTGTCTAAACACTTGCGTTTACGATGGTTTATGTGGATGTTACTGCTTTCCTTTGTGGCTGTTGTTATGGTGTTATGTTTTGTTTGTTTTCCAGAGAGAAAGGGGTCAAGTGTAAATATATATTTCTTTCTGAATTTTTACTATTGGTTCATTCAGTGGCAAGTCCAGCCCTCTGACCAATAAGGGGGCAGGAAGGCAGGGAGATAGGGAAAAAAAAAAAACATAGCAGCTAGCACAGCAAGGGGCACTGAATGGCAGGCAGAGATTTCTCAAAGCCAGGCAGGAGGAAAGTGCTATGGCCCCAGGTGCTTGGAGAACCAGTGACTCAGACAGCAGCATTCTAGGTCCCCATGGCCCCAGAATGGCATGAGTGGAAACGGAACTCGGGAACAGGGCGGGAGCTGTGCACTGTGGCTCTGAGCCCGGACACTAGCCATGGCAGACGGTTGGTCATGGGCAGTATGTTCGAACAATAACTTTGTGAGTCACCTTAAATAAATTAATCTCTCTAAACAGAAGACCAGTTTCTGTTTTATTCTGCCAGACTGGCCAGACCCTGCCCATCAAGGCATGGAAAATAAATTTAATAAGACAGATGTATGAAATGAGAAAAAATTCAATAAAAATATATATTGAAAAAAAAAGTGAACACTAATACTATGTTACAGGTGGTCTTTGGTCTCTCTTGCTTCATGCCCTACTTTTCCTTCAGATTGCCTGTACTGATAACCCTCAGTGGAATCAGATCCACTCTCTAAGACAGAAGTAACAGACTCCAGTAAATTCCTTTTGTGATCCCTGATTAATAATGACTTTGCTTTGATTCTCCAGCTGTCCTCTCCCACACCTCACTTCCCTATGTTCTTCCATGGTTGTGGAGTCTGAGTCCTATAAATAAATATGGTAGTTATTCCACAACATATATAGTCATTCCAATTCCTTGTTAATAAACCACTAATACACTGCCAAAGGACAAGTTGTAGTCACAAGTTCAGTTTAGATATGTTAAATTTAAATTTTCTATTCAGCACCCAGGTGAAGATTTTGAATAGGAGGCTTGATACTATGAGTTTGTGGTCCAGGGGGCAGATCCAGGTTACAGATAGAAATTGAGACTCAATCATCATACAGGTACTTCTAAAGTCAAGAGACTGGTGATGTGAGCAAAGTTATCAGGATGTAGATAATCATCAATGTGTAGGTAGTCTTAGAGGCATGAGACTAGATGAGGTCAGTGAAACATTAAGGGCCAGCAGAGAAAGTCAGTAAAAATACTGGGTAAGGAGTGATCTAAAACTTTAAAAATAAAGTGCCAGTTGTGTGGCTTACGGCTTGTGATCCCAGCACTTAGAGGCTGAGGCTGGAGTTCAAGGCCAGAGAGGGTTACGCAGTGAGTTTCGGGCAAATCTGGGATTTAGTGTGAGACTGTCTCTCAAACAACCAGAAAAAAAGAAGAAGAAAGGGAGGGAAGGAGGGAGGGAGGGACAGAGAGAGAGAGAGAGAGAGAGAGAGAGAGAGAGAGAGAATATATGAGAATACAGCCAGGTGTGACAGTAATGCCAATAATCCCAGTACTCTGAAAGCTAGACAGGAGGATTACAAGTTCCAGACTGGGCTAACTACACCCTGCTGCATAAAAAAATTCATCTCATAGTAGTAAGTCATCAATTTAAAACTGGCTGAATAATGGAGGAGGAAGGGGCTTATGAGCCCCCACCTATAGCTGAGGAACTAGTAATAGCTGATGGCTGCTAAGGGGAGAGTCAGTTTTCTTTAAGGGTGTGGTCCTGATAGGCTAACCACCCTTCAATGGGTAGCCCCACAGCAATGCCCATATAGGCAGCACAAATCATTAAAACACAAATTATTAAAAACACATGAAGGGTCTGGACAGGTGACTCAGCAGTTAAAAGCACTGGCTGCTCTTGCAGAGGACTCAGGTTTGGTTCCCAGCACCCACATGGTGGATAACAACTTCCATAACTCCAGTTACGGAACCTCCACAGGTATTGTACGACATGGGTGCACTCACACACATGCAGGAAATACACTCATACACATAAAATAAAAAATAATAGATTAAATATTTCTTAAATTAAAAAGACATGAAGTTGGGAGGAATGGGGATCAAAATATATTGTATGAAATTCTCAAAGAATTAATAAAAATATTATATTTTTAAAAACTCGATGAATAAATAAATTTGAAAACCACTGAAAAAAAGCAGAAGACTTAAAAAGAAAGTACAAGGGAATACACAGTAAAGAAAAATATGACACAAAGAAAGAGTTTCTGTTGCTACATAAACCGGAAAATTCGGTAATGACTGTAGAGTGTTTGAAAAGCAAATAAAAAATATTTTGCTAGTTTATTTTTTAATGTACTATCTAAAGATTTGGTGATGCAAACAAAAGCATCTGGCCAAAGACTCTATTAAGAAAAATGGCAAGTTCACAGCATTAGCAAGAACAATTGTACTAAAAATAAAACAGAAAAATACATCTATCATTCGAAGTATGCTAGATGGGTAAAGGGTTCTGTGGTTTGGCGACTGCTCTCTCTGTTTTCCAAACCTAGATTTGAGACACTATAGGAGTGTGAAATTCACAGTCCGAGATGATTTTTGTCCCCCAGGAACATTTGGAAACGTTTAGAAACATTTTTGGCTGTCATGAAATGCAGAAGGCTGTTACTGGCATCCAGTGAGTTTAGACTAGAGATGCTTGTAAACATCCACAAAGCATAGGCTGGCCCCCATGAGGAGTGGAAATTCATGTGGAGGTGAGAAGCTCTGACTTTGCATATGGCTATTTATCTCAAGAAATAGAGGAAAAATCTTTTAAAATTTTTTAAAGTTTTCTTTATGTGTATATGTGTGTGAATTTATACTTGCAAACACGCATGCAGGTACCTACAGAGACCCTAAGAAGGCGCCACATCCCCCCTGGAACTGGAGTTACATATAGTTGGGAGTCTCCATATGTGGGTGCTGGGAATGGAATTCCAGTCCCCTCCAAGAGCACTAAATGCTCTTAATTGATGAACCATCTCTCTCCAGCCCTAAAAATCTTAATAAAATAAGAACAAAGTCCGATTTTAGTTTTTTTCAGTGAAATGGTCAAATCAGTGGACAAACGGGGGAAAAGGAAAAGGAGACAAAAATGAGGGAAAAGGAAAAAAATAGAAAAAGAAGAAGAGGCCATTGTATGGATAATGGAAATACGGTACATATCTAAACCAGAATTTTATTCAGCTGTAAAGATAACTGAAATAATGAAATTTGCAGGAAAATGGGTGCATCTGGAGTTTGTAATATTAAATGAAGTGATTCAAACTCAGAGGATAAAAATTGCATGTTCTCCCTCTTGTGCAGTTTCTGGCCTGTAATGTGCACATACGTACATATAAACAGACATAATGGTGACTAAAGCCTAAGAAACTAGAAAGGACAGTAAGAGAGTAATAATAGGTGATGAAGAAGGATGAAAGGCAGGCAAAAGGACACATGAGACATGAAAAAAGGAAAAGAGATTGGGAAAGCTACAGGTAGCAGGGGAGAGATGTAGGGATGGGAGAATCACTAAAACACACTTTGCTCAAAAATATTACAATGACATTTAATAGCTGATATGTTGTTTTTTAAAAGATTTATTTTATTTTTATCTAATAGGTATAGATATTTTGCCCACATGTGTGTAAATGAAGCACATTCCAGCCTGGGAGAGACCAGAAGAGGGCACTGGATTCCCTAGAA
Organism: Eospalax fontanierii; assembly: GCA_035773235.1. NCBI lineage: Eukaryota > Metazoa > Chordata > Mammalia > Rodentia > Spalacidae > Eospalax > Eospalax fontanierii. The sequence goes on along the minus strand of CM069525.1, from coordinate 21,812,776 downwards.
CTGCAGTTAAGGATAGGTGTTAGCCACCATGTAGGTGCTGGGAATTGAACCTAGGTCCTCTGCAAGAGCAGGAAGTGCTCTAATCCATTTTTCTAGACCTATATGCTATTTTAAAGAGTTTATTCATCTTTATTTTACATATATATGTATATGTGTGTGTGTGTGTGTGTGTGTGTGACTATTTTGCCTGCATGTATGTAAGTGCACCAAATGCCAAATGCTTACAATGCCCGTGGAGGCCAGAAGTTGCTCGGGAACTGAAGTTAACAGATACTGGTGAACTGCCTGATAGGGGTGCTGGAACCTGAACCTGGATCCTCCACAAGAGCAGTAAGCTCTCTTAACCACTGAGTCATTTCTACAGTCCCTTATATGTTATTTTTTTTAAAAGCATGAATGTAGGAAAGGGACTGTAGGGAGGAGGTGGCAGGTAATAGGGATGGAAGGGAGATAAGAGAAGATGAAGGTACCAGTAATCACAAGACAATATATGTACATATGTATATATACACGTATACATATGTATATATATATATGAAATTGCCAAAGAACAAATTTAATAAAAAGATTATTTTCAAAAGAAAAGAAATATGATTAATATATGATGCAAGGTATATGGGCCCTGAACTCTTAGCTCCAATAAAGAGTATGGAGCAGATGTGGAAGGAAGCACTGAGAGAAGTCACAGGCTCTAGGAAGTGATATTCACTTGCTTCGTCTTATAGAGCTACAGGATTCCTTGAGGTTTGCTTTACTGTATGTAGCTGAGGGCTGATCATGGCAGAAATGCATTGAGTCTCAGGGCAAGTGATGGAGTGTTATCCGAAAATAAGACTTACAGGCGAGGCATCTTCCACGTTCCCAGTCTGGGCACCAAATATCTCCAAGATCTCTGTTGTTCCCTCTAACTAACTGCAGCATGGAAGAGTGGCAGAGACCTGGGTCTAGGAATCAATGGAGAAAGGTAAATGTAGTTTACTAATTCTAAACTAGGTCAATTATCTTGCAATTAGATGAAAGCTCTCATCCTTCTAAATAAGTCTCAGTCTGACCATGAGTTTTCTCAGTTTGTGCTATTGTTGGGGAGAACTACCGATAAAGTTCTTAAAACAAGCCAGTGTGCTCATTAACACGCTTAGAAGTTTCAAAGGATGTTGTATGTACAGTGTCATTTTAAAAACCACAAAACCTTCATCTTATAGAAATACCAGGCAATTAGGCAGCTCAGTTGAAGGGACGAGAGAATGATAAATAGTGTGAACTGATGCATACACAAACAAACACACACACACACACACACACACACACACACAGGTCCAGCATCTCCTCAGGATACCTGTGGCCAAAACTGCTTTGGTAGATACCCAGTGGGACTTAAAGAGTAGTACCCTCTAAAGGCCTGTTGGTGTTACCAACATGAAATTGCCTGCCTCACTTAGCTGGGACTCAACCTCATTTATCGACATTCCTTGATACATTACATAGCACACTAGCCACATCATGAAGGCAATGAACAGCTGACTCCTCCCACTTAGCTTCAGTCTTAAAAAAAGGAAATGTAGTGTGAGCCCTGCTCATATCCCAAGATATTGCCAGTCTCCACACACAGACAGGGTCTTAGTGCAAGGCCATGGGAGTCACAGTTTGAGAACATCCTCAAGACACATTGAGATGGGTGGCCCTTGTATGGAGCAACCACAACTTCCAGGACTGCCCCAGCCAATGAGAGAGAAGGGTAGATAAATGTCCCAGCTTCCTTGCCTCTAGGGTAAAACCAACTAACACTTGTCCTGCACTGCTTCCACAGGCCCCCAGCGTGGACTATAGCTGTCTTGTACACATGCACAGGCCTTTTCTTGTCTTCTTCCCTGCCCCTGACTTAGCTCTACTTTCCCTCACCAAGGCTTCTTCAGATGAGTGGCAAAAAATTGATAATAATATTCATGCTCCCACTGAAAAGCACAGTTAATGCAGCGACTGAAGATCTAGTCTATCTATAACTAGTCCACTTGCTGCAACCTAGAATCACCTGAGAGGAGAGTCTCCTTTTTTCCAAGATTTATTTTATTTTTAAATATGTGCGTTTGTGTCTATGTGTGGGTATGCACACGTGGATGCAGGTGCCTGAGGAGGCCAGAAGAAATGTCACATCCTCTGAAACTGAAGTTACAGGTGATCGTGGGCCACCCAATGTGGATGCAGGGCACCAAACTCAGGCCTTCTGCAAGAGCAGTGCACTCTCTTAACTGCTGAATTACCTCTTCAGCCCCAAGGGAAAAGATTCTTAATTAAGGAACTGTCTAGATCAGGTTCACCTGTGAGGGACTATGTTGATTGTTAACTGATGTGAGAAGATCCAGTCCACAGTGGGTGGCACCATTCTCTAGGCAGAGGGTCCTGACAATGTAAGCGAGGAGAAAACAAGCAAGCAAGCAAGCAAGCAGTCCTGCACACATTTATTTCTCTCTGCACTTGACTGTGGATATGATGTGATTAGCAGCTGGACTTCTCTGCTGTGATGGACTGTAAACTGAAATTGTAAGCCAAATAAACTTCTTTCTCCTCTAAATTGCTTTTTGCTACATTATTTTCTCACAGAAACAGAAATGAAACTAGAAGATAACCCTCCTGTGCTAAAAAGGACATGCCCTGGGATGACAGCTATGAGGCAGCATCTGTGGATAGCAAAGAAGTCTGTAAACTGGCTTTCTCTTCCTCCCTGGGAAATATCAAGACAACAAATTTAAGGGAGAACAAAGCATGGCTAAGTATCCAAGTCTTTAGTTAGTTTCATTTCAGATGTGGAAATTTTACAAAGAGTAACAAGGAAGAAATTAAGATAAGGAAATAAAAGAGAAAACTGGGAAGATGGTTCAGTCAGTAAAGCACCTGTCCCACAAGCATGAGGAAATGAGCACAGATCCCCAGCACCCACATAAAAAAGCTAGGCATGGCCTTCCACAACTGTAGTCCTAATTCAGAAAGAACAAAGACAGGCAGATCCCTGGAGTTCAGTGGCCAGCCATCTTAGTCAATCAGTGAGCCGGAAGTTTACTGAGAGATGCTGTCTGAAAAGATAAGGCGGAGGGGCTGGAGAGATGGCTTATCAATTAAGAGCACTGACTGTTCTTACAGAACTCCCAGGTTCAAATCCCAGCACTGACATGGTGGCTAACAACTGTCTGTGACTACAGTTCCAGAAGATCTATGCCCTCTTCTGACCTCCATGGGCACTGCATGGCACAGGTGCACATACATACATACAGGCATAACACTCATACATGTAAAATAAAATAAATAAATAAGTTTTTCAAAAGATAAGATGGAGAGTGAGCCAGGAAGACACCTGATGTTGACCTCTGGCCTTGTCGTGTATGCACAAACACACTGAAATATACACATGCACACACACATATGCAGTGCATACACATACACTATATACACATGCATATATACACAAAAAGAAATAACCAAAATAAATTCTTCTGGTATTTTTGAAACAGTGTCTCCCTGTAGCTCCAGCTGGCCTGGAACTCACTATATAGAGCAGGCTGACCTCAACCTCACAGAGATTTGCTTGCCTCTGACTCCGGAGTGCTGGGACTAAAGGCACGTACCACCACGCCGGGCTAAAATAAAATATTTTAATTAAAAAGGGGGACTGAAGAGATTGCTCAGTGGTTATGAGTACTGGCTCCTCTTGCAGAAGACCTGGGTTTGGTTCCCAGAACCCACATGGCAGCTAACCATCATCCCTAACTCCAGTTCCAGGGGAATCCAATGCCTTCTTCTGAACTCTGTGGGCACTGCACAACATGGGTGTACTTACACACATGTAGACAATACACTCATATATATAAAATAAAAATAAAATATTTTTTAAAATTAAAAAGGGAAGCCAGGCATGGTGGTGCATGCCTTTAATCCCAGCACTCAGGAGGCAGAGGTAGACAGAGCTCTGAGTGAGTTCAATGTCAGAATGCCAGCCTGGTCTACGTAGCAAGTTCCAGGCCAGCTGGGGTTACAGAAAGATCTAGCTCAAAAAAAAGCCACATAAAATGTTAAAAGGAGCTGGAGAGGTGAATCAGCAATTGAGAGCACTTACTGCTCTTCCAGACAACTGCAGATTGGTTCCCTGCACCCACATGACAGCTAACAACCATCTGTAACTCCAGTTCCAAGGGATCCAGCTGCTTCTTCTGGTCTCCAAGGCATTGCACACAAGCTAAACACTCATACACATAAAATGAAAATAAAAATAATTTTAAAAAAATTTAAGGCCAGGTATGGGGGAGCACATCTTTAATTCCAGCCTGCACGAGGCAGAAGCAGATGAATCTCTGTGAACTTGAGGCCAGGCTAGTAGTCTACATAGCAAGTTCTAGATCTACATAGTGAGACCCTGTCTGAAAAAAAATTTTTTTAATTAAAAAAAGTGTTGAGAAAACATATTGTTTTTCAAGCCCCTTAAGATGCTCCAGAACTGTCCAACTGCCCAAAGACGACTGGGATGCCTGAAAAACCATTCTCTTTTTTCTGTTTCTTTGCTTGTGTTTTTGTTTTGTTTGATTTTGTTTTTCTGTGCTAGGGATTGAACCTGGGGCCTTGCCCATGCTTAGGCAAGTTATCCACAAGGGAATTGTATCTCCAGCCCTAGGTTTAAACCATTTCTATCTGAATGCCAGTCATTTCAAAGAAACACAGGCAAATAGAATATGACTCTGACAATATAAAACAATCACAATTGCTTCTGATATTTTTAAAGCACTTATTTTAAAGTCATTTGCTTTAAGAGTTTTACAAACTTATCTTGGATTCTTGTCACTAGAGGTATCTGCTGTGAATATTATGTCATTACTGTACATAAATCTGAACATTAGAGGCTCTTAAACACCTGTCCAAAACGACTGGCAAATTTCAAGGCAACAAAAGGACTATAAAACAAGAAACAATAGTCAAATAACCACTGGAAATCCATTCTCAAAAAGAGGGGAGGAAGTGGTGCTGAGAGGTTAAGAGCACTTGCTGCCCTCGCAGAGAGCTAGAGTTCAGTTCCCAACACCCCTACCAGGTGACTCAAACCACCTGTAACTCCACCTCCAGAGGATCCCATGCCCCCTTCATGTCTCTGCCAGCACTGCACTCAAGTTCACAAACATACCCCTGCCACACACACATATACACATCATTAAAAATAAATATTTTTTAAAAGCAGGTGTGGTGGCACATGCCTTTCTCTGCATCCAAGAGGCAGAGGCAGATGGCTCCTGGTGCACCTAAGGCCAGCCTGGACGTTCCAGGCATCCAACACCATCTTCTGGCCTCTGGGGGCATTGTACACAGACTGTGCACTTGCATTCGTACAAACCACTCATAGACATAAAATAAAAATAATAAATTTAAAAAGAAGAAAAGAAAACCCTGAACACAGAGAAATAAAAGGTAAGTAGTTATGAATAAGAAGACCATGCTGTGGGTTCAACTGTCTGAGGGAACAGGAAAATAGGATGAAGTACTGTGATGCTCACATGTGTAAGAGCTACCATGTTGGACTTCCTCGAGTGTGCTGAACTGGTGATGGGTACCAGGGGCAGCCCAAATATCGAAGACAAGAGATTCCAAACAGATTGATTTTTGAAGGGCTCACCAAAACAGAACCGTCCGTGGTTGATCTGGCAACTGCAATTCAGCATAAACTGGCGGCTATCAAAAAATTGTAACCAAAAAGTTGCTACTTGCTTAAGTTTTCGTGTGTCTTACGGTAAAGTGAGATGGAAACCTGAGGCCAAGCCCCATAACCTTCCTGCTTCTCCAGCGGAAGTGGGGGAGCTCCTCGAGAAAGGAAGTGTGAGTTAGGACCCTCCTACCCAGGAGGAACACGAGGTCCCCAAGCGGCTGCGCACGCACGCATGCACGCACGCCCCGCACTGAGGAGGAAGCGCTTGCTTGCCGCAGCTGCCCCTCCTCCCCTCACGTGCACGTCCAGCGTAGACTGCACCAAGACGAGGCGCAAGCGGCAGCGTGAACAGGTATGAGTACTTTTAGAAACAAGCAAAATGTCGATGTAGCTCTTGGTTTCTTGACATCGTTGCTATGAAGGCAGGGTTTCCCGTGCAACCTGAGTTGACCTTGTGCTCCGATACTCCCGCATAGGCCTCCAGTATGCAGAGCCGGAACCATAAACCCCCATCACACGGAGACGGGATTGGTGAGGGAAGGGAGAGCGAGAGGCAGGTTTCTAGGTGTCCGTTTTTTAAAGTTTTATTTCAATTTATTTTTATTCTATGTGTATGAGTGTTTTGCCTGTGTGTTTGTGAGTGCACTGAGTGTGTTCAATGCTGGTGGAAGCCAAAAGAGGGACTACGATCCCCCGAGAACTGCAGTTACAGAAGGTTGTGAGCTGCCTTGTGCCTGCTGGGAACTGAACCCAGGGTTCCCTGTAACAGCAGTGCAGATTCTTACCCCCTATCCATCTCTCCAGCCCCTCAGTGCCCATATATCACATACTCTAACATGGAGTTGTAGACGCTTTGCAGGACGGGAAATCCTAAGATAGCCACAACTTCCGTATCATTTCAGTAACGCAATACATTTTTCTTTTCTTTCAGGGCCTGCATTTTCTGTCACAATGCAGCGAGATTTAGAGGAGTCTTTGGACCGTGTGGATGATATTATTGAAAGCGTCCAACAGCAACCCCCTCCAGGGAGACCCTCGGCTGATAAGGAAAAATCTCTTCATGAAAAACTGTATGATATTTATGTTGAAGAATGTGAAAAGGAGCCTGAGGTGGAGGGACTTAGAAGCAGCGTCAACTTGCTAGAGAAGCTTGTTAAGAGAGAGTCCTTGCCATGTTTAGTTGTCAACCTATTCCCAGAAAGTCAGGATTATTCTCTGATGCTCAAAGACAAAAATGGGTCATTTTCAGACACCTTCAAAGTGCCTTGTACAATAGAGAAACTTCTTGACTACTTGGATGCTGAAGAATTACCTCCTTTTCTGCTCAGTGCCCTGGAAAAGTCTCCTGTGAATGTTTTCCAACAAGGGTGTGTTATAGCAGAAATCCGTGACTACAGGCAGTGCAGTAAAACAGAGCCTCCCGGTTACCAAACTCGGCATATTCTCTTACGTCCAACGATGCAGACTCTTGTGTGTGATGTGGAGACCATGACAAATGATGGCCGGCATTGGACTCAGGAAGAAAAACTTGAACTTGAGAGTCAACTGATCCTGGCTACAGCGGAACCACTGTGCTTGGATCCCTCTGTCCAGGTCACCTTCATGACCAACAGACTGCTGTATAATGAGAAGAAGATGCTAAAAGAGTCCCTGAGACAAGGCTTCAAGAAGCATACATGCCCATCTCTGGACCAACTGAACCTACCGACTCCGTGTCCAACTCCCACTGACTTCACAAGAATGACTGCCGGCAAAACCCAAGCACAAATAAAACCAGATGATCCCTTTGACCCAAAGCCTGATGAAGCAGGAGAGTGCGTAGACACATGGAAGCAGAGATCCTGTGAACTGGCTGTCCCGTCAGAGGTGGATGTGCAGAAAAATTCTGAAGAGGAGCTGTCTGTTCCCTGTGATGAGTCAGAACCAACATTCTGGCCAGATGCTGAGGTAAACTGTAATAGTCTATTTGACTGGAAATCTGGCTGTCAGTCTTGGGCAATACGGCAGAGTATCATGAAGTCCCTTAATGATCCACTTTTGTCTGCTGAAGTAGGGCTACCTACAGAGAGTGTGTGTACAGATAGCCAGATGTATCGGAGGGACTGTTCAGGTGATTTCATGGGTGGGACAAAGACTGAGTTTGGGAAGGTAGAGGATGTATTCCAGGGGTCTGTCCAGAGTGAGGCCGAATGTCCAGGCAAGATGCCACAGAGGTCCAGTGGTCCAGAATGCCTCAGCCAGCCCTGCCCAGAGAAGAAGGCCAGGAGCAGTTTAGTGCCACCCTCAGGCATGGAGATGGAAGCTAAACCTCCAGCTCCAGCAGCCACAGTTCCCTCCAGCTCAGGACAGGGTGTTTCAGCCAGCAATCATCCCTCACTACAGGCTGCTAGAGGCAGGAAGTGCCCACTCCTCACAGTCCATCCTAAGGCAGCCAGTGTGACTCTTCAGCCCTTTGTGAAAGTGAGGAAGTCTTGCCCCCTTCCTCCAGCTGGCCATCCCCCTGCTAGGTTGCCAGAAAATAGGCCAAAGATCCAGGACCCCAGTAGCACCACTGATTTGAATGTTACCAGTAAGGCAAAGGCTATGCCAAGACCTTCTTCTTTAGTGAGTGGTTCAAGCCAAGTCCTAGGTCCCACTGGTGTCCTAGCCCCTGAGGCAATCCCTGTCAGCAGGATTCTACCAAGCCCAGATCAACTCCCTGATGCCCAGCCTGTGCCAGCACAGTGCCTTGTGAAGGCATCTATGCAATTCATTGTAAATAATACATCAAATCCAGTAACTGTAAAGATTACACCTGGATCTATTCTTTTATGCCCAGCTTCTCACCCACGCCTGCAGTCACAGCCGCGGCTGCCACAGCAGCAAGAGGAACTATTTGTAATGATTCCCAAACAGCATCAGCCACCTAAAGCTTCTCTTCCTCCACAACCAATGCCATTAGCTCCCATCCAGGGGTCTAACATTCAACAGTGGGCCTTGCCAGCTCAGCACACTGGTTTCCTTAACCTTGCTGTGGCCATGGAGCTTCAGCAGTCCCAGGCACCTGTGTTGTCTCAGGTGGACTCTGCCCAGCAGAGTCATGGGCAGGGCCTTCCTTCACAGAGCTTGTCACGCTCTGCTTCCCTGACTCAGCGGCCTCAGGCTCCAATCCAGAATGTGCAGCTGAGATTAATGGGTCAAACCGTGCCTACGACCACACTGTCTACTCAGTGCCATCAGCCCAGGCACACAGGCAGCCAACCCAGTGATAGGGACAGGGGAAGCCCATCCAGCAAACGAAAGTCCTGAGTCTTACCTTAGTTTCCCTCTCTAAAATGCACCAGCATCGAGACAAATCATTTCTCAGTTTTCACTTCATCTTTGGTGTTCTTAGTGTGCCAATAGTATACAGATCAATGTCCAAAGAAGTACCATACCCATGTTTTACAAGGGAAGGGATTTGAAAAACTGAGATTGTTTTACTTGTTCTTCTTTTTATTGTTTATATAATCGTTTTCTATAGTGTTCAGATGTGTATCTACATCTAAACTAGGTTGACTTTGGTCTCTTCTACATTATGATTACTCAAAACATTCAAACTGCGGTAACAGGGCCGCATGGATGGCTCAGAACTTAAGAGGTCTTGCCACTCTTTCAGTAGACCAGAGTTAAGTTCCCAGCACCCAAGTTGGGCGGCTCACAACACCTACAACTCCAGCTCCAGAAGATCTGATGCCCTCTTCTAACCTCCTTGGGTACCCACATGCATGCGTGCAAACACACACACACAAACACACACACATGCACGCACACATACATGCAAACATAGTTAAAAATAAATCTTTTTTCTTACATAACTGAAATTATAATACACTTCGAGTTAATAATTTGGCAAGACATGCTTACTTGTAATCCTTAAAGGGTGATAAAACAAACACTTTTTACTATCTTAACAATTTTAAGACTATAGCTCAGTATTAGTAAGTACATTGAATTATTGTGCAGTGGAGTTCTAGAACGTTTCACTTTGCAGAACTGGAACTATGCACCTGTTAACCATCACTCCCCACTTACTGTCCCCCAGCCCCTGGCTCCCATCCTTCTGCTTTTTGTCTCCAGGAGTCTGGGTACCTCCCAGAAGTGGAAGCATAGGGTGCTTTTATTTTCAGGCTGCCCCTTTTCACGTGGTATGATGGATGTCCCCAAGGGTCATGCATGTTGTGCCATGGGTCATTGATTTTGAGAAACCTTTTCCCCGTGTTTAGTATGTAAGAAATTGACCTGTGAACCAGGAGAAACGCCTTTCAGGAGAAGTTAGTTGGTATTGTTTATTGAGTTCAAAACACTTGAACACAATGTCTGAAATGCAGTTCGTGTAAATACACTTGGAAGACCTCAGTCCAAAGCAGGTAGAGCAAATGACGGTCGTCACGCTGAAGCTCCGTGCCCCGAGTCCTGCGCATGTGGACGCGGTCAGTGGCAGGTTTCTTGGTGACCATCCCCAGCCCTGCCAAGGCTGCCCTGGCAGACCCCAGCTGTCCTCCTCAGGCCCTGTCACTGGCCTAGAAAAGCCACTCTGGGATGGCTTGCTGTGGCCGCCCTTTCTAGAGCCATTGACATGTTGCAGAGTAATCCAGCACTGGAAAACTGTCTTCTCTGCTTTTGCGATGCCCGCAGCCTTCTGAGGCTGTTAGTGGGACCTCGAGTGTCCTCGCCTTCCTTTCCCTCCCTCTGCTCATCCCCAGCTGTTCCGCAGTCCCCGCCCATGGCCTCGCCTCTGTTACTCTTCCTTGTTTCACTAGGACGGAACCTTTCTGACCTTCTCCGCTCTTCCCCTTTAGAAAATTGAGAAGTAATTCATTATGTAGCAGACATTTGTTATCCATTTCCATTCCATCCATCCATTCCGAGGTGCAGGTCTGTAGCACTGATTACACTGGCAGTGTTTCTCAGCCAGCTCTTCTGTCTGTTCCCCAATGCGCTCAGCACTTCAGACGAAATCCCCGAGCCTGTTAAGCACTCAGCCTTCCTCCTGTGCCCCCAGCTGCTGGCAACCACCAATTTGCTTTCTGTCCCCATGGATGTAAGTGTTCTCACTATTTCCTAGTGAGTGACTTGTGCGGTGTGTGCTGTTTTGTGCCCGGCTTCTCCTGCCCGGCGTGTTTTTGAGGTGTATTCATTTTGTACTGTGTACCGGCACCTCCCTCCTCTTCGGCTCAGTGATCCTCCACTGTCTGTGTGGCCTGTTCTGTACCCACACAGCCACTGTTCAACACTCAGATGTTTCCACCTTTTCGCTGTTGTGGAGAGTGGTGCTGTCATCATTCATGTACAGGGTTTTCTTTCAGTGCCTCAAATTTTGTTCTGTTGCCTAAAATTTGTCTTTATAAAGCATGCATGTATGTTTATCTTCCTTAACAAGAAATGGAAACTTGGTCTGTCATTTGTAAAGAGATCTGTGAAGGGCGAGTTAACCTCGATTGTGGCTGGCATAGACCTCCTATGCTGAAGGCCTCCTCGTGCTGTCCAGGACAGATTTGAACTCCTTCCAGCAAACTGCTCAGACTCGCCATCTGAGTGACGGTGAGCTGGTTGGACCATCCTGGACGTCGTCGAGAGTGCTGCCTGCACGTGGAAGAAGTGAGCCAGCCCGGGGAGCAGCAGAAGGAACTTCAGCTCAGCCTCCGGAGTCAAGCAGCCACCAGACTCCAGAACGTTGCCGGATTTGGTCTTTCCTCCCTTTACTCTGTACCGGGGCCTTTCAGGTTCCACAGGGAGAGACCGGCAGAATTTTTGCTTGAGTAATGTACTGTTCCTTTTCAATTCATCTTTGTTTCCGGTTACTGTCTGATAACGTCTGTTTATTTCCTTCCAGTGATCCCCACTAGGGTGACAATTTGATGTAACTACCATAGTGGTGAAGAATAAAGTGTACCAGCCTTGTTCTGTTTTACAACCTATGTAAGAATGATTTTCTACATAGCACATTCTAGTACATGCCTAGATGGCCTGGGACTAATGCTGATAACAGAGAAAAGCAGATGAGCCAGGGAGATGGCTCCATGGATAAAAAATGCCTTCCTTGAAAACATGAAGACCCAAGTTTGGATCCCTGGCACCCAGATACTAGCCAGGTGTGATCCCACACATCTGTAACCCTAGTCCTAGTGGTTGGGGGTGGAGACAGGCATATCTCTGGAGCTCTGGAGACTAACTCTCTAGAGTTAGTCTACCCAGTTGGTGAGCTCTGATTTCAGTAAGGACTTTGTCTTAAAAGATAAGGTGAGCCTGGCACTCTGGAACACACCTTTAATCCCAGTACTCAGGAGGCAGAGGCAGGTGGATGTCTCTGAGATCCAGGCTAGCCAAGTCTACATAGCAAGTTCAAGGCCAATTGGGGCTACAGGTAGACCTTGTCTTAGAAAAACCAATAAACAAGCAAACAAAAAAGATAATGTTGAAATTAATATTGGAAAAATCTCATGTTGACCTCTGGCCTCCACACACATATGTACTCCAGTACACATACACTACACACACACAAAAGAAACATACAAGTGCTACTTCAGGATATGGAGAAACCCACTTTAAATTTTTTATCTGTTTTCATTTTATGTGCATGAATATTTTGCCTGCATGTGCATGTAATGCCTGGTGAGGCCAGAAGAGGCTATCAGATCCCTTGGAACTACCAAAGCTACTGTGTGGATGCTGGGAAACAAACCAGGGTCCTGTAGCCAGTGTCTTAACCCTGAGCTAGCTCTCCAGCCTCAGAGCAAACCATTTTTACTGTGAACCTTTCTACCTCAATTAACCTAATCAACATAATCCCGCACAGACATGTCCAAAGGCTAAATAAGCCCTCACAGATGTGCCTGGAAGCTTGTCTCCTAGATGATTTAGATCTTGTGCAGCTGACCATTAACACTAACCAGCACAACATTTATGATAAATAATAGATATGCTTGACTATTGATTCAGTAAAATATGTCAATGTAACTAATATTTAGCCTAAATTTGAGCTACCAATGAACAGAAATATTTAGGGATACCTGAAAAAGTGAAATGTCATGAAAACATCTGATTTCTGGGGATGGAGAGATGGCACCAACTGCTCTTGCAGAGAACCCAGGTTCAGTTCCCAGTACCCACACAGTGACTAACAACTGTCTATAATTCCAGTTTCAGGGGTTCCAGTGCCCTCTCCTGGCCTCCACAGGCATTGCATGACACAGATGCAATTACATACATGTAGGCAATACACTCATACACGTAAAAAATAATACATAATTTTTTTTAAAGTCCAATTTCTAGTCAGTAAAAATTGATAAACTTTGCTAATTCTATAGTGTTTTGATGTCTACATTTATACATTTAGGAAATGGTACATTTCATTTATAAGTCAAAAAATGATGATGTAAGATCTCTTTTCCTCATTAAGTTCTTGGATCTTAAAAGTATCCCCCCACCCCACTGAAAATAGAAAAGCAAGGAAGGGAATAAGCCTCCTTTGCAACAGTGTGTGCTACATGAGCAACATCACAGATAATAAGTGTGCTTACTTCATATGTAGAAATCAAATTATTAAATCAATTGTTGAATAGTTATCACAGTACCTTGGGAAGGAATTGCTTACAAGGCATGACTTAAGTCATTTAGTGCTCAGAACAGCCCTATTGGTGGTTGTGCTTAACTCCAACACCAAATGAAGAACAGAGAGGTTAGTATAACTTGTGCAAGGTAATACATCTGGTTAATAGGAGACCAAGGATTTTTGTTTTTTGTGTTTCTTTCTTGAAAGAATTTATTTTTATTTTATGTGTATGAGTGTTTTGCCTTCATGTATGTAAGTGCACCACACTCTTGCCTGATGTCTGAAGAGGCCAGAAGAGAACATCAGATCCCCTGGAACTGGAATTAAGGACAGGTGTTAGCCACCTTGTGAGTGCTGGGAATCAAACCCATGTCCTCTGCAGGACCAGCCAGGGTTCTTAACCACTGAGCCATCTTTGCAGCCCTGGAGGGCAAGATTTGAATATGGGGGCCTGACTCAGCAAATTAATTGCAGAGGCCCTAGGTTTGGTTCCCAGCACCCATATGGCAGCTAACAAATGTCCTTAAATCCAGTTCCAGGGAATCTGGTGCCCTCTCCTGGCCTCCACAGGCTCCAGCACATATGTGGTGCACTTACATACATGAAGGCAAAACACTCATACACATAAAAAATAATAAATAAAAATTATAAGATTTGAATATAGTCTGGCTCCAGAATCCATTGTCTTAAGCAGTAAACTGAAGCTGTGTAATAAGTATTAAAGGGATAGTCTGGGAAGAACTAGGGCTAAGAATACCATTTATATAGTTATTTCCATAGGAAAATATAGACAAATAAATACTTGGGACATGTCCATAGATTCATATTCCCTCAGTATAGGTACCTAAGATTATCAAACACTCTGGTATATCCACGATAGTGAAATAAGCAGAATTATCTCAAAGAATCCCAAAGAGTTATCTGGACCACACATAGGAAAGAGCTGGAGCAGTGTGTGAAAGGCTTTCACTGAACTCAGCTTCCTCTAGAACCAATGGCCTCCCTCCCTGACTTCGAATGGGTTCTCTCAGGAGCTGTGCAGGACCAAACAGAGTGGCTCATACTTATAATCTCAGCACTTAGGCTGAGGCACAAGGATTGCCTAGAGTTGGAGGCCAGCCTGGACCACAGAGTGTAACCCAATCACAATGCCACCCTCTCCCCCAAATAGAACTATGAGGAGTCTGAAGTTTGAGGGTTTTTAAATTTGTTTATTATTTTTATGTTATGTGCATGACTATTCTGCCTGCATGTATGTAAGTGCAATACCCTCGGAGGTCACAAGAGGGCATCAGATCCACTGGAACTGGAGTTATGGACAGTTGTTAGCTGTCACGTGGGTGCTGGGAATCGAACCTGGGCCCACTGCAAGAGCAGTCAGTGCTCTTAACCACTGAGCCATTTCTCCAGCCTCAAGTCTGAGGTTTTTAATCATGCTTACAAGACAAGTTAACCTGCTACCATTTCAAGACACAAGAATGTCCAGTCAAAGACAAAGGACTCTATTACTTACAGCAGGAAGCATGAGATCCACGTGTATATTGGTTTTTTTGTCCCTTAAGTCCCAAGAGGACAACAGGGATGTGGATCCAGGTGAATGCTGCACAAACTGTGGATGTGTGTCACAGCCGAGGAAGCCAAGCTTAGGAAATAGCAATTTTGTTGTTTTGAAAGAAGGTCTCACTATGTAGCCCTGCCTGGCCCGGAACTTGCTGTGTAGACCAGGCTGGTCTTGAACTCACAGACACCCACCTACCTATGCCTCCCTAGGTGCTAGGATTAAAGGCGTGCACCACTACATCCGGCCTAAAATTAATTTACTTGATTTTTACTTTTTATTTATGTATGTATGTCTGAATGCTGATGTGTGTATTACATGTGTGTTCAGGTACCCATGAAGGCCAGATGGATCCCTTGGGGCTGGCATTCCAGGTGGTTGTGAGCTACCTGATGTGGGTGCTAGGAACTGAACTTGGGTCCTCTGGAAGAGCAGCAGGCTCTCAACCACAGAGCCACATCTCCAGCCCTGAGAACGGCAATATTTTAAAGAATGCTGCCAGAAAACCTGTCCAGCTGTGCTCTTGGAGGGGGGCAGCATTTTTTGCCCTTAATCCATAGGGACATAGTATCTCTTATCTTCTAAGGCTATCCACTATAGAAACTTCCTGGAAAAGTGGGTCCAGAATTAAAGCTGCCACTTCCTTTGCTCATAAGACATGCAGAAGCATGAGAAACCTATGGAGAAAGTGCCTGCCAGAAGATTGCAGGGACTGGCAGCTGGAATTCCTCAACCACTCCTTTGAAGAGTCAACATCTGACTCCAGACTGCCTGATAGATAAGAAGCATGCCCATCCCTACACTGATCAGATGGTTTTCTCATGTCCACCTTGTAAAGGAGAGCCTATCTGTGGAACATGGGTCCACAGTACACAGTCAGGAAGGTGCGGTAGCACCTTCTCTAATGTGTGATGAGAAGGAAGGGGACCTGTGCCTTCTCTTTTCTGACTACCTCAGCCTTCTAAGTTTTCCTTCTCCCTGATAAGGCCTGTGACTTAATTTATTCCATGCCCTGCAACATAGCAGGTGAGTCCCATGTGATCTCAGTACCATAAATGAAGAAAAATAATCAATCTCTAAGAAATCCCAGCAGTCAAGAGGAAAAACAGGCACCTAGAAAACAGAATTGCTAAAAGAGACAACAAACTTAAAAAAAATAAAACCACCATAAATGGTGGCACATGCCTTTAAACCCAGCATTTGGGAGGCAGAGGTAGGTAGATCTCAAGGTGAGATAGAGGCCAGCCTGGTCTACCTAGCAAGTTCCAAGCTAGCCAGGGCCACAGAGAAACACTTTATCAGAAAAATAAAATAAAACCAAGACTTAAAGTCATCAAATATGGCATTGCTTAGGACTAAAACCACCCTTGCACACAAGTTTTCTGTAACCAGATGTCATAATTTCAAATTTTCAAATACAGGAATTGAGCTAAAGAAGAGAAGAGCTTCCGTGGCATCCCAGAGTCAGTACCCATAGCGAAGAGATAGAAACAACTCAAAACATGGTATCTCAAAATACAGAAAGGTGAAATTATGAAAAAAATAAGACACTTGGAGAAATATAGAAATAGACGATATTGGGGCTGGAGAGATGCTTAGTGGTTAAGAGAACTGGCTGCTCTTGCAGAGGACCTGAGTTCAATTCCCAGCACCCACATGATGGCTAACAACCATCCATCACTCAGTTCCAGGGGATCCAACACCCTCTTCTGAGCTCCTTGGGCACTATATGACATGAGTGCACTTACATACATGCAGGCAATGCACTCATAAAGTAAAAATAATAAATAAAATAAAATAATAAAAAATAAATAGGTGATATAATAAGCAAGAATATATCAAGGAAGGAGGAAAGAACTGATGGGGCATAAGCATGATTAAGTAAGAAAATAAAATTTCTTTGAACAACAAAAACAACTCAAGAGTATAAATTGAAATGGTGCACTGAGCCAAACACAGTTGGACCTATGTGTAATCCCAACACTAGTGAGATGGAGGCAGGAGGATCAGGAACTCAAGGCCAGCCTCAGCTACATAGTGAGGTGTTTGTTTTTTTTTTTTTAAATGAATGTTTTCCCTACATGTAAGTGTACCATGTGCATGCAGTAACCTGGGAGGCCAAAAGAGGTCATCAGATCCCCTGGAACTGGAGTTACCAATGGTTGTTAGCCGCCATGTGGATTCTGGGAATCAAACCCAGGTCCCCTGGAAGAACAGCCAGTACTCTAAATCATGAGCCATCTCTCCAGCCCACCCACCTGCATTAGTCCTTTTTGTTCCCCTAGATAATTTGACTTCTACTTTCCTGTCATATCTTCATACATGATTTTAGTCCTAAATATAAAATTTAAAAACCGTAAATGAGAGAAGACATGTGCTATTTGGCTTTCTGAAACTGGCTTAATTTGTTTAATGTGATTATCTCCAGTTGCTTCTATTTTTCACAAGAACGTATTTGAATTATGTCTGTGTAACTGGGCCCCTGTGCTTCAGCTTTCTACCATGAGAAAAATGGACTATGGGAGATTCTTGATCCAAGGGGAAAGAAAATAACATCAATAAGACATGGGCTGACCATATAACTTAGAGTTAAGCCCCATCTCAATTTATAGATGTGTGAGTGATCAGTAAATGCCATTGTTAAATGCCATTGTTTAATGCCACTGAGATTTTTAAAAATTTTGTTACATTTAGTGTGTGTGTGTGTGTGTGTGTGTGTGTGTGTGTGTGTATGTGGGTATGCATGTGATATGGTGTCTGTATGTGCAGGTTAGACGACAGTTTGCTGGAGTCCATTTTCTCCTTCTATCATGTGGGTCCCAGAAATCAAACTCAGGTCATCAGGCTTGGTCGCAAGTGCCTTCACTTGGCTGAGTCATCTCACCAGTCCACCATAAACTCACACAGGGTTCGAGAGATAACTCAGCAGATAGGAGCACTGGTTGCTCTTGCAGAGGAACTGGGTTGGATTCCCAGCACCCACATGGCAGCTAACAACTGACCATAACTCCAATTCCAGGAGATCTGACACCCTCTTTTGGCCTTTGCACAACACAGGTGCACATACATACATGCAAACAAAACATTCATACACACCAAATAAAAATAATTTTAAAAATAAAAAAATAGAAACATCACTATTACTATCATGAAAGGAGGCGCAAAGGTGAAATAACTTACAGAGACTGAGAAGAAACATTAAGAATGGGAGGAGGAAGGGCTGAGAACAAATCCCTACCAAGCACTTGTCTAGCATGTCTGAGGTCTTAGGTTCAATCCCCAGAACTGAAATAAAACCAAACAAAATGACGGAATGAAGGACGGGGGAGATAGCTCACCTAGCAAAGTGCTTGCCTTGCAAGCATGAGGGCCTGAATTCAATCTCCAGAACCCAGACTTGTAACCGCAGCACTGGACAGGTAGAGACAGGTGAATTCCTGGGACTCCCTGGCCAGACAGCCTAGCCTGCTCAGCAAGCTCTGGGCTACTGAGAGATCCTGTCAAAAAGTAAGATGGTTGGCTCTTGAAGGATGACGTCAAAGCTATCCTGTGACCTCCACATATATGTTTACTCATGTGAATACACTGCACACACATGAATGCACATGCATACACACAAAGAAAAAGAAAAAGAAAACACAGGCATGGTGGCACAGCCATGTAATCCCAGCATTTGAAAGCAGGAGGATCAGGAATTCAAGGCTAGTCTTGGCTACATAATGAATCTGAAGCCAGTATGGGCTACATACAATTTTACCTTTAAAAAGACAATAGAAGAGTACCTGTCCAGCATGCATGAAGCCCTGGGTTCAATTCCCCAATAGTTTTTAAAAAACAAAAACAAAAAAACCTTTAACCCCAGCACTGTGGAATCAGAGGCAGTTCAAGCCTGGTCTACATAGTGAATTCCAGGCTAGCCAGCACTACATAGTGAGACCCTGTCTCAAAACAAAACAAAACAAAAGGCCCAAACAAGGACAAATGAACAGTTTAAAGAAAGAAGCAATTCTGTCATAAATATGTATGTCTTAAACAGCACAGCAACTGTTAAAGAATGTAAAGAGGCCTGGAAAGATGGCTCAGCAGCTAAGAGCCCTGGTTGCTCTTGTAGAGGACCCAGCTTCAGTCCCCAGCACACACACGGCGATTAACAACCATGTGTAACTCCACTTCGAGGGGATCTGACACCCTCTTTTCACCTATTCAGGCACTGCACACACATGCACTTACATGCAGGCAAAACAGTCAAAACCCTGCACCTGGAGTTACAGACGTTGTTAGCCATATGTAGGTGCTGGGAAGCAAACCCTGGTCCTCTGAAAAAACAGATTGCTGAGCAAATTAAATCTCCAGTTCCCAAAATACAGATATATTTTTATTTATTATTTTTATTTTGTGTGTGTATGAATGCATTGCTTGCATGTAAGTGCACCCAAGTCGTGCAATGACTGTGGAGGTCAGAAGAGGGCGGAAGATCCCTTGGAACTGGAGTTAGGACGGTTGTTAGCTGCCATGTGGGTGCTATCAAAACCAAGTCCTCCACAAGAGCAGCTAATGCTCTTAACCACCGAGCCATCTCTTCAGCCCCAATATATATATTTTTTTTAAAGAACGTAAAAAGGAAATCTAGGATCAAGTCTTGCAGAATGCCCACATTTAAAGATTGGGAAAGAAGACAGAAAAAAGTGACAAGAAATAGAGAGAGGGGCTTGGGACCTGGTTCAGTGGTTAAAGCTTTGCAAAGCCTGACGACTGGAGTTGTGATCCCAAGAACCCACATAATTACCAGGTGGGCGTGGTAGCCTGCCTGTGATTCCAGCCTTGGAAGGTAGAGACAAGAGAACCTAGAGAGAGCAGCCCTATTATAAGGCTCTGGATTTGATTGAGAGCCCCTGCCTCAAAGAATGAAGTGGAAAAGTGATCGAGAATGAGTCCCAACATCAACCCTGGGCTTCCACATGCATGTGCCCATGTGTGCTGGTGAACCGCCCCACACACACATGAAAAATGGGGAAAGAAAAAAAAAAAAACAAGAAGGTGAGAAATAGTAATAAGACTCCTGTATCTTGAGAGTCCCCCAATCGATAGGTAAAAAATGAACAGAGCACAAGAGTTCACACTGGCTTCCTACTGGTTGCCAGCTCTGGCTAGAAAACACAGATCTTGAGTGATGACTTGCCTGCCTGTGTGGAAGTTTTGGAGCCACAGGATTTTGCACACAGCCCTCTATTCTTCCACATCTGCAATTTGTAGCAGATTATAATTGAGATGCACAGTGCTGAATGGAGTTCTTTTATCTAAATGGGAGTTTTGTAGGCTTGGAGGGTTGTTAAGAAAGGAACAGCTGCCCACTGTATGGATGACATTGTGGAACACATCAGCATGTGAAAATAAAAAGAGCGCCCATTATTTCCCATTAAAAGATCCATTTAACACTCTCAGACTTAAGAAGTCAGCCTATGTTAAGACAATGAAATGTTTCCTACCCCATAAAAGTTCCCCTTTCTCTTCTATGGACTAAATCAAGAGTCTATACTTATCATAGAGTTTTAGTGATAATTTTAGATAATTTTTCTATTATCTATAGGAATTACAATTGTTTAATATTGGAAAATGCAGCTCCTGCCTCTGTTCTGTGCCTTAAAATGTGCAGAGCTTTCTTTTTTCAGTCACACTGATCTATCACAGTGAGTGTATCACTTTGCATATTGACTGTCACCTCACCCCCAACACACACACGTGCGTGCGTGCACACACACACACACAGGCACATTCTGTTTTTTCTGAAACAGGCATAAACTGTGAAAGAAAAATAACACATTGAAGAAAATACTTCGTGATCAAGGTGTTGTTTATCTTGGGTTTTTATCCCTCTGTATTCAAGGTTCTGCTGGTATTCCTTTTAAAGATTTTTTTTTTACATGTATAAGTGTTTTGACTGCATGTATGTAAATGAACCACATGTGTGCCTGGTGCCCAGGAAGGCCAGGAGACGGTGTCAGATTCCCTGGAATTGGAGTTAGAGATGGTTGTGAGCTGCCATGTGGGTCGGGGGAATTGAACCCCAGGTCCTCTGGAAGAGTAGCCAGTGCTGTTAACCACAGAGCCATCTCGCCAGTCCTTGCTGGTAATTTTAATTCGAAGATATGAGAGGAATTGGGGCTGGAGGGTAGCTGGCCTCATTTGAGGTCAAGCAAGAGGAAAGTTAAAGGGTAGTTGATGTCCTAGCCACCTCTTCCCTGACTGTACTTATTTACTCAAGTAAAATATTTTAAAATAGCCAATAGCATTCATTCAGGAATTTTCCTGACCAAAAAAGAAAAATGAATACCACCCAAATCTAGCACCATGAGACCCAGTGGACCTCAGAATCAACTGCATTGCCATCCCTAGGAGCCTGTTAACAACGCAGACTCTCCAGCTGGGGATGTAGCTCAGTTGGTAGAGTGCTTGCCTAGCATGCAGGAAGCCCTGGGTTCTATCGCCGGCACCTCATTAACAGGGCATGATAGTATGTGCCTGTAATCCCAGCATTTGAGGGGTGGAAGCAGGAGCATCAGAAACTCCAAGTCATTCTCTGCTACACAGTCAATTCAAGACCATTATGGGATACATGAGACCCATGTCTAAGAAAAGGCGGGGGGGGGGGTCGGCAGAAACAGAGATGGAGACACAGAGAAAATGAACACGGAATGCAAACTCTCAAGTCATACCCCAGGCCTTCCTTCTGCGTCAGCATGAATAATTTGGCAATTTCTGAGAAGTCTGAGAAATACTGCTATGGGAAATATGGCAGGTTAATAATTTAATAAAGAACATAGAATCCCATCCCTGCTGAAGTCGGATACAGCCTGAACCTGTGTAGCTTTACCAAGTTCTTCCAGAGAATTGGCCCAGTCATTTAGCCACTGCGGCACTGGAGCTGCACTGTTCCACAGGACAGCCAGTATCTAAATTACTTAGGGGCAGAGGATGTAACTCAATAGTAGAGAACTTGCTTAGCCATACACAAGACCCTGGGTTCATGTGTTCAGAAATGGATGTTACAGCTTGTATCTCTTTCTCTTCAACTAGCCTTTGCTGTGTCCCATCTGTATATGTGGGTGACCTCTCCTAAAGAATATTGACACAGATTTGCAATATCTGGAACGTCAATTCCTCGATACCCAAAAAAAGTTTTGCAATTACTTAAATTAAAAATCCTGTCACACTAGCCACATGCCAGTGCTCATGAGCCACACACTGCGAGTGGCTACTCTGTTTAATGGCACAGATATAGAATGTCTCTATCAACACAGAGAGTTCTATTTGACCCCCTGATCTCATGAGTTCTTAGTCTGGGCTACAGATTGGAATCAACCAGCCAATGTTTGTTGTAAATTTTAATACTGAACACTTTCTATTTTAGGTTTCATCATGTAGATGTTTTATCCTCCTAGAAACTTGGCCCAGTGTTTCTAAGAAGAACACCATTAAAAATAAAAATGATGATTAAAAAAGAAAAGAGAAGGAAACATAAGATCTTGCTGGAGAGATGATTCAGAAGTTGAGAGCAGTTGCAGCTCTTCCGGAGGACCTGGATTCTGTTCCCAGCACCACATGACAACTAACAACTATCTATAACTCCAGTTCTAGGGGACCCAACACCCTCTTCTGGCCTTCACAGGAACTGCACGTAAATGATGCACTTGCATACATGCAGGCAAAAGACACATACACATAAAAAATAAATAAATACTTTAAAGCTGGGTGTTGTGACCCATGTCTTTAATCTCAGTACTCAGAAGGCAGAGGCAAGTGAATCTCTGAGATTGAGGCCAGCCTGGTCTATACAGAGAGTCCAAGCCAGCTGGGCTACAGGGAGACCCTGTCTCAAAAAGACAAAACCAAACCAAAACAAAAAACAAGATCCTGACTTTTGTTTACTTATTTGTTATTTATTGTAATGCTAAGGACTGAACCACCCAGAGTCAGAGCGTCACATATGCTAGACAAGCACTCTACCACTGAACAATACCCCTAGTCCGAGTTTATTTGTGTGTTTTGATTCCTTTATTTTTATTTTTATGTGTATGCATGTTTCACCTGCATATGTATAAGTGCACGTCTGCATGTGATGCCTGCAGGGGCCAGAAAGGGGTGTCAGATCCCCTGGAACTGGAGTTTAGATGGTTGTTAGCTGCCATGTGGGTGCTGGGAACAGAACCCAGGTCATCTGGAAGAGGAATCAGTGGTCTTAACTGCTGAGCCATCTTTCCAGCCTCTGTTTTGTTTTATTTGAGACAAGGTCTCACTATATAGCCCAAGCTGGCCTTGAACTCTGGATCACTGAGCTTCAACCCCCCAAGTACCAGGATTACTGGTGTGCATGTTACCATGCTCAACTCCCAGTCCAGATCTTGATCCTGATAAAGCCTCCCATATTTTAGGTTCAGTTGACCATGTGAGATGTTGTCAGGTGTGATTAAATAAGTTTGTGGTTGCACGTTCTACAAAAGGCAGCCTCATGGAGGTGATGCCTTCATTTTCCCTTTTGCTAGTAAAAACAGTGCTATATAGTGAGACCCTGTCTCAAAACACAAAATTCACAGAAGAACATTGGAAAAGCTGTGGATATAACTCAGTGATAGAGCTGCTCCACACAGGCCGCCTAGCTCTTCAGTAGGCTTACAACTATCACAAAACTGCATCTCTCCCCAACAAAATATACACAAATATAATTTCCACATGCCTGTACTCTGGCTTCTTGGGAGCGGGGTCTGTTTTGTCACACATGCATTTTACATTCATGTAACTCACCTTCTTTAGCCTTGGCTCCTCGCATGGCAGCGGTGCCCCAGGTACCTACGGTGTAATAGTGATGTCCTTTGCTGTTTCTGACTCAGAGACATCCCTCTGTTTCTTACTCAAAGAGTTCGAAAGAGTCACCCATCTAGATTACTTTCATAGAACAGCTGTTTAGGGAGAGTAACATGGTTGGGCATCATCACCTGCCCTATCTCCTTGTTCCAGACCCAAGCCCTTGAAAAATCGACTTAACACTGAACCACACATCACACAAGCAGTCTTCCCTCCAGTCAGCCATTCCCTAGCCAAAGGTGTGCACTTTAATTTCTTCTCCATTTGGGATTACTAATTTCCGGTGAGGCTCAGACCTACAAAGAGAGAGAAAAATTAGTCATATTCAACAGGCCATTGTCCTTGTCAGTGTTGGGGTAAGGCAGGTGAGTTACTCTGGAGGTTATGTAAGTGCAGACTTGAATCTTTTCATAAATTTCTTTATTATTGGGCTGGAGGGATGGCTCAGAGATTAAGAGCACTGGCTGCTCTTGCAAAGGACCTGGGTTTGGTTCCCACGACTCACATGGTGATTAACAACCATCCATAACGCCAGTTCTAGTGGATCCAATGCCCTCTTCTGACCTCTATGGGCATTGCATGATATAGGCGCACCTACCTACATGCAGGCAATACACTTGTACACATAATTTTTTTGTTATTATTATCGTTATTGGGTTTTACAAGGCAGAGCCTCACTATATAGCCCAGGCTAGTCTTGAACTATCGATCCTCCTGACTGCCTCATAAGTGCTAGAATTACCATGCTCAGCTTTATATTGATTTTTTAAAATTTGCATTCATCACAGATTTTTTTTTAAGTTGGGGGGGCCTGAACATTGTTTTTCAGAAATTGCATTTAAGCTAGCTCAGTGGTTGGGATCACTGGTTGCTCTTGCAAAGGACACATGTTCAGTTCCCAGCACCCACACGGTGGCCAACAACTATCTGTGGCTCCAGCTCCAGGGGATCTGATGCCCTCTTCTGGCCTCCACGAGCATTGCACAACATGGGTACACTTACTTCCTGCAGGCAAACACTCATAGACATAAAAATAAACAAATACTTTTTTAAAAAAAGAAATTGCATTAAAATATTTTTAACTTGATTACTGGGGATTTTTTTGACGTTAAGTGTTTTCTTTTAAATTTTTTTGCACTACTGCCTAACTCTGTCTCATCTCAGATCAAAGCCCTAGTCCTGTCAATCAAGTTCTAACTCCCATTCATTCATCAAGCCATATTTGTTATAAATCCCTACATTCTGGGGGCTAGAGAGATGGCTCAGTGGTTAAGAGCACTGACTTCTCTTGGAGAAGACCTGGGTTCAGTTCTCAGCACCCACATGGCGGCTAACAACCATTTATGGCCCCAGTTCCCAGGGGATCTAACACCTTCTTCTGGCCTCATTGGGCCCTGCATGTAGGTGGTACATAGACATACATACATGCAGGCAAAACATTCACACATACAAATAAAATACATTTTAAAAATAAATCCCTAGGTTCCAATGATTACTACCTAGTTACGGCCACACTTCTCAACACCATTTTGTGTTCTGTTTAAATTTTCATAACCAATAGCTTCCTAAAGAATTTCTCCTGAAATAGTGGACATTTTTTTAAAAAGGATGTACAATACTGAATTACGAGGAGACAGGAGAGGGAAAAGAAGAAACTGCCAAGGTTCGAAAATGGTGTGTATTCACTTTTCTGTAGCATTTCTTCAAATACTCACCAGCTGGCAATGGAGAGGCCTGTGTCGAAAACTCACCAGGACATACCTGTAGACCACAACAAATTGGCTTTCAGTAGCGTGCAGCAGCCAGGAAGACATGGCCCCATGGGTCCAGCTAGACATTTCCTCCAACATAAGAGGGAATGGCTGGAGAGATTCCTGCTGGATTTAGGCAGGCGTTAAGGGATTCTGGGGAAAGTTTAAGGAAGCAGGATCAAGTTCTGAGTTCCATATGGTCAAGACACAGAGGCAACACAATAATTGGTGAGCTCGAATTGTCACTGGTAAAGGAACATTAGTGAGGTTTGGAGGAGTGGCTAATCATTTACCTGGTTAAAGAGTGGTCTTTTCTCTGTCCAGTTCCAATCTTGCTCTTCCCCAGAGAACACTGATTTCCCATGAGTGCTCTTTATGTATAACTGAGAGCCTCATGGCCTCTCTGTTAACAGGACTGTTTTTCTTTTCCTTAGACACTCCTTTGGACAAAGACAGTCAAGCTGCACCTGAAGTACATTAATCTGAGGGGTCCAGGTCACTTGAGTCAGGGCACTCTGCCCTTGAACAGCTGTATAGGCCACCAAGGGAATCATTTTGGTTGTTCACGGGTAAGTGCATCAGCAGATCCTCGGAGTTTATTCTGTCATGTTTGGGACATGTTGTTTCTGCTTTGTGTCAGTCGGTGTCCTTTGATAGCACCTGCATTTCAGTTATGCCTTTTCTGCCTCCCAGAAGAGATGTGAATGCTCGCTCAATCTTAGCATCATTCTTTCTAAATGCAGATCTTGAGGTGGCAGCTTGTATACAGGTAGTTAGTTCACTGTAGGGCATGGCCATTATAGCTAATGTGGTTCAACTATGCTGGGACCCACCTGAAGGTCTTAGAAAAATCAACCTGGACCCAGAAGAGAGAATCCTTCTCCACCAGCCCATATTCATGATCTCCAAGAGCATTAACTGCTCCACCCTTCCAGGAACAGACTGCCACAATGGCTCGATGGTCTCATTAGTTGTACCTTACCTTGTAGATATGAAACATCTCAGCAGTATTTGAGAATGAATGGGCAAAGATGTTACAGCCTTCTTCCCCTGAGAGTTTTCAGTGACTTCTCTGACTAACTCATTAGCCAGACTGAATCACAAAGATACTAGCTTGAATGGATATAATAAAGATCTTAGATTCTTTTTTTTTATTTTTAGCTTCCCAGACTATGATTTTATCTCTAAAAGTTCAGTTGGGTGTTTTACAGTTTCTGTCGGCCACGGTGAAGGTATACTAGGCATGCAGAAGAGTGATAGAAAAATGATGGAAAACCCTCTTGATGCCTGGGAATGGGAACAATGCAATATCAAGGCCTGGCTGCCTAGGACCATGTGTGGAGGCAGTATCATAGCTGGCTATCGAGGGGGGTGGAAATTCCATTCTTGAAAATCAGTCCTCCCAAGACTAGAATCTGCAAAAGACAGAAACTTCCCCTATTCCCAGCATAAGTCCAACACAGAGATAAAGCCAATACCATACACAATCTGAGACCTCGGCAGAGGGAGTTACAGGGAATGCAGTCAGTCAGAGAAGCCGGAAACTACGGTCCAACATCAGGAAGTCCTCCGTTCTCCAATCTACTCCACCACCAGCCCACCACCGGAGGAATGTGAAACCATGGCTCATGGTTAGGGAGCACAGCTTCAGCTCACACTAAGGGACACGGTTCCAGGTTCACAGGAGGGGACCACAGCTCCATGTGCATGTGGGAGGGGACCACAGCTTCAGGTTCTCAGGAGGCAACAATCGTTCCAGACACATGGGAGGGGTCGTAATTTCCATTATGCTGGTTCCTACTATTTTCCTGTCTCCATTGCACTGTCCACTCTGTTTAAGAAAGAGCATTTTGGCTTCAGTGCAGCAGAGTCAACCTACTGGAGGAACGTCAGTATTGGAGTATTTTCAAAAAATGATTTGTTCCCTTTTTCCCACTGTTTTCACATCTTCTTCCAGGGACAGAGGGAACAAGTGATGAAACATCTTACTGGACTCACGTTTTAAGTCCTCCACAGCCCGTCACACCAGCTCCTCTCCACGTCGTGATCTGCCGCCTCCATCTTTTCTCTAGTGCCCACGGCTGTGCCACCTCCATCTTGCCTCCCAGGTCATATTCTTTCTTACTTGCCAAGTCCTGAGTTCAGAATCTTGAGGTCAATATAGAAGCACCTACATGTGGTTAAGTTTTCTCACATGGTCCAGCACATGCACTCAAGCTTTTGGAGCCAGCACACTCCAAGCCCCGAGGCCAGCTACCGGGAGGATGCCTCAGTCTGGTACTTTCTCTCCAAGAAAGAGCCAAAACCCCTCGGATTTGACCTGACCTGTGCAAGTTTCCATAGGCAATTCCTTTAGAATGCCTGTGAGTTGTTAGCTAAGCTCTGTCTGCCTCTCTAGGGCTGTAGAACCTGAAACCTTTTCTGTCCTTACAGGGAAAGGCCCTCAGTAATGTATCACCACCTGAGCAGAGCTACTGACAGCCCTATAATAAAGAGATTGAAGAGAAATAAACCATAAAGAGCCCCTGCCCGATGCTATGCTAAGCAAAAGAAGTCAGTCGTGGGAGGGTAAACACTGTATGAGAGAGTCCTCTGGTATGAAATATCTAAGGCCATCAAAATCATGGAAACAGAGTCGGGTATGGTGACACATGTCTTTAATCCCAACACTCAGGAGGCAGAGGCAGGTGGATCTCTGTGAGTTTGAAGCCAGCCTAGTCTATATAACGAATTCCCAGTCAGCCAGAGCTGCATAGTGAGACCCTGTCTACAAAAGAAAGTTAATTAGGGCTGGAGAGATAGCTTAGTGGTTAAGAGCACTGTCTGCCCTTGCAGAAGACCCAGGTTTGGTTCCCAGCACCCACATGGCAACTAACAACCATCTGTAACTCCAGTTCCAAGAGATCGGATGCCCTCTTCTGGCATTACACATGCATTGCACGACATGGGTGTACTTATATAATGCAGGCAATACACTCATATACATTAAATTAAAATTTCTTTAATTTTTAAAAATTTTAAGTTACTTAAAATGGGAACAGTGAGATGACTCACCAGGTAAAGTACTTGCCACACAAGCCTGATAGATGACCTGAGTTCATTCCCCAGAACACACATAAAAATGAAAGGAGAGAATTGACTCCACAAAGTTATTCTTTGACATCCACATACCTGCCATAGCACATGCAGGCCCACAGACATATCATATGTACACACATGCACACACACACACCACAGTAATAATATTTTTTTTAAATCCTTGCTGGTCTGCCATGCCTGGGTCCTGGGTATTTTTCAATTGTCAAGATGGTAAATGAAAAGGAAGTAAAGATAGCTTTGCCCTGCCCCAGTGCCATTGGGCAGTCTACTCTTTCGGGAGCTCTAGCTGGACAAAGTCCCTTTATTTTAGCAGCAAAAACTCTGAATAGTAAAACTAAAATATTCAAGCAGCCAGTCTGAGCATGTTGGCTGACAACTTTAATCCCAGCAATGACCAAGCTGAGTTCAGGAGGATCAAACTTTCCTGGCCAACCTGGGCTACGTTGTGAGACTCTGAATAAAAAAAAATCTTTAAAAAAAGAACTTGTGCTGGAGAGCTTAGTTGTCAACTTAACACACCTGGGAAGTGAAATCTCAGGTGGGGAGTTGCCTCTATTGGACTGGCCTGTGGCCATGTCTGTGAGGCATTTTCTTGATTGTTGTGTAGGCGGTGCCAGGCCTGGGCAGGTAGTCCTAGGTTATATAAGAAATCAGGCTGGGCACAGGCCATAGGAGCAAGAGTAAACAGTGTCCCTCTGTGGTCTTTGCTCCAGCTTCTGTCTCTAGGTTCTTTCCCTGAGTTCTGTCCTGACTCCCCTCAATGACGAACTGTGGTCTGAGAGATGTAAGATAAAATAAAACCCTTTCCTTGACAGGTTGGTTTTGGTCAGTGTTTTATCATAGCAATAGAAAGTAACTAGGACAGAGCCCAAAGTGCAATGATTGAAACTAGTAATGTACATAAATAGCTGTACCCGTTTTTTTTTCTTGTTCAAAATTCTATTCTATTTGGGAGCAATTTTCTCCCACTTCAAGCTCCCTCATTATATACCATTTCATTCAAAATGTTAATTCTTCTTCCTCTTGTAATTTAACCATCCGCTAATCATTTCTGGGATGGAAACACATATTCCTAAGTGAAACTCTTTTGAAGAGCTGAATTAAGCAGTGGGTTTGTTTGTCCAATTTCTCATCTAATGGTTAATAGAATTGCCAACAAAGAAGTTTTTCAAAGTCTTAAAAACTATCTGTGGTAATGTTTTTGTGCAAGCTAAATTTTTTTGGCCAGACAGAGGCTTAAATATCAATAACCCAAAAAGAAGAAAAAAATACGTTGCTCCCAAACAATATTTGCAAAAATGACTTTTTAAAACTTATGTATATGCATGTATGTGTGACTATGTGCCATGTTTGTGGGGTGTCTGAGGAAGCACAAAGAGGACTTTGTCCCCTGGAGCTGAAGTTACAAGTGGTTATGAGTCACCCAGCATGAGTGTTTGGAACTGAACTCAGGTCTTCTGGAAGAGTAATAAGTATTCTTAACTGCTGAACCATCTCTCCAGCCTTCAAAAATGACTTTAAAATTTTTTATTTATTTTTATTTTACGTGTATGAGTGTTTGGCCTGCGTGTCTATAAATGCACCACATGCACACAATAATCACAGAGGCCAGAAGAGGGCATTGGATTCCTAGAAACTGGAGTTAAGGATGGTTATTAGGTGCCATGTGGTGCTAGGAATTGAACCAGGATCCTCTGCAAGGACTGTCAATGCCCTTAACCGCTGAGCCACCTCTCCAGCCCCATAAAATGACTTCGTAATCTCTAAAAATGCAACTCTTTTAAGTACAAGGGAAATTCTGGACTCTAGTCTTTGGTCTGGTCGTCTAAGTATTACTTGAAGAACCTTGGGCAAGCCACTGAGTACAAAACCTGCATCATCTGCCAAACTGGAGTTTGTTTAGAACAGAAATGATGGAAATCAGACCAAGATAGAAAAAGATAAGAGCGAGGAAGTTTTATCTGAAGAAGTGAATAGCAATGTGATAAGATACAGAAGTCAGACTACTGTCTCTGGCTAGCTTTGGCTGTCATCCTAACTGCCATCCCTGCAGTTCAGAGGGCTATCTCAGCACTGTAATTTATGGACTCCTAAGCAAAACAACCCTTTTAATGATGTCATCAGTGTGCAAGATCAACTAAGATTTTCCAGGGTTTGAAGTTGAGAGATAAGACAGCAATCAACTACAAATCAGGTCTCATTTATAAATGTAAGATAGAATGACAACACATGTCAACTGTTCTTGCCAAACCCAATGGCCTCCTTTATTTCTCAAGAAGAAACTTGGAAGATGGGATTGTTTCATCGCACTTCCTCCTGTCCTCAGAAAATACATGCTCTTCTGGCCTTCAGACTACAGTGTATTGTGTACTAAATTATATCCAAGGCCCAGTTTTACACCACTCACCATGTCCATAACCTCCGCGCAAATGCATAGTGATCTGTCCCTGATGCAGTGCATTCCTGTGTGAAGCCAGCTATGTGCTTTTTTGAGCTTAGTACAAAGGAAAAATGTGGAAAACGTGTTGCCTTTATAGCATTTAAATTTTTATTTTTTAATTTAATTTATTTATTTCATGTGTGTGTGTGTTTTGCCTGAATGTATGTAGGTCCTCCCTGTGCATGCAGTGCCCACAGAGGCCGGAAGGGGACACTGATCCCCTGAAACTGGAGTTACAGATAGTTGTTGCTTCCCTGTGGGTGCTGGGAACCAAACCTGCGTCCTATGTAAAAACAGCATGAGCTTTTAACCACTAAGCCACCTCTCCAGTCCCAAACTTTATTTTAGTTTTAAATTAACATGAAAAGTGATGGGTGTTCTGATGATGCTCTCATACGTGCTTAGTTTGGGTTGGTTTTTGTCCCCGCCCACTCCTCCTCTGCATCCCGGCCTCTCCTGTGTCCACGTCGGTGGTTCCACGCCCATCTTCCCCTCTCCACTTTCCTATCGCATGTGTTTGAATTCCCTTCCCATCACCTCTCCTAGAGCCTCCTTTTGTCCCCCATATCCTAGGCCTCACTCTGACTTCCTGGCCTCTAACTCACTCCCTTATAAATACCCATATACACGTTAGCAGCTAGGATCCATATGCACCTCAAATGTTGAACTGCTCTGTTCTAAGTTGTATCTTGTAGAAGACTGTTATGTCTGTTCTTTTTTCTATAACTAATGCATATTTTCTCTGCTGCTCTTCAGACCTCTAACCCATATGCTTTCCATCTCATTGTCTCATTCTTCCTTTACCCCGTCTGTCCCCTTCCCCATTCTCCCGACACTTCATTACATAAATATTTATACCCTTAGCTCTAAATAATAAAAATCAATTACATGTCCCCAACCAGTACTCAAAGTATGCCTATCTCCAAGCCTTCATAACTACTAACCTATTAACATATAAAACTTTGTCTTCTAAAGTCTCTCTCTCTCTCTGTGCGTGTGTGTGTGTGGTTTTCTTGTTGTTCCTCATTTGTTTGTTTGATTGCTTTGGAATTTGTCTTTCTTCCTTTTTCCTTTTATTTTTATTTATTTATTTATTTTTGAGACAGGGTCACATACATTGCGGGCTAACCTAAAACTCTCTATGTAGCCTAGGCTGGTCTTAAACTCCAGATCCTCCTACCTCTGAGTACTGGGACTACAGGCCTGTGTCACCAAGTCTGGCACCTTTCGGTATTTTTTATTTGATCTTTCATGTCATTTTAAGAGGAGAAAAAACCTAAATATTAGAAGGAATTTTTACGGTTCATCTTTATGTTTTACAAAAACAACAACTAAGGGTGTGACACCTGTACAGAGATTAATATGCTTCTGTCTCACCTGAGACAAGGATTCTGAAAGAATGAAAGCAGCAGCACCTTTGTCTTTGAATAGCCAGTTGTTAGACTTGGTGCCTCAGACTTAGAAGGTCCAAATATATGCCTGGGGGTGCAAGGAAGGTGGGAAAGAAGAAAGTGAGTTTTTAAATCAGTTCTTTTTTCTTCTGTGAGAATGTGGAAAGATTGGCACATTCATGCTGTGTCGGTGTAAAATAGAACCAGGGCTTTGGAAAACACTTTGACAGACAGAAAGTTAAATAGGGCAAAGGGGGTCACTAGGCATAGAGCATTTACCCAGCTTGTGCAAAGCTCTGGGTTCAATCCCTAGCACTGAAAAAACAGTTAAAACTTAGAGCTAGCGTATGACCCAGCAATTCCATGCTCAGGTACACCCCCAAGAAGACTAAAAACATGTTCACACAAAAGCTTGTGTATAAGTATTCATAGCAACCTTATTCATGACAGTCCAAAACTGAAAGCAACACAAATGTCCATAAACCAATGAATGGATTTTTTAAAGTACTATATCCATACAGTGGGACATGATTCTCCCATTTAAAAACGAACCCCACCCCATGTTTCGGTGTTATTATTGCTCATTTTTTCGGTCGGATGGTTTAGAGTCTGTCTTTTTCCCATTTTTAGGTTCTGGTTTGTGTTTTGGCATGGAAAATCTCTTGAAAATACCATGCTAAGTGGGCATGGTGACTTAAACCTATAATCTCAGCACTTGAAGGGCTGAAGCAGGGAATTCCCACAGACAAATTTGAAGCCAGCCTGGACTTCCTATTGAAGGGAGAGAGAGAGAGAGGGCGGGGGGAGGGGGAGAGAGAGAGAGAGAACTCAAGACAAAGCAAGACTCTGCTAGGAGAAAGAAGAAAGAAGTCAGGTATAGAAGGCCCCTGTGATAGTTAGTTTTTTGTCATCTTGGCACAAAATAGTCTCCTGAGGGAAGACGGAACCTCATCTGAAGAACTGATCAGGGGCTGGAGAGATGGCTCAGCAGTTAAGAATACTGGCTATTCTTACAGAGGACCCAGGTTTGATTCCTAGCACCCACATGGTGGCTAACAGCCATTTGTATCGCCAGTTTCAGGGGATCTGAACCCTCTTGTGACCTCCATGGACACTGAACGACACAGGTGCACTCACATACATGCAAGCAAGGCACTCAGACACATAAAATAAAAAAATAAAATATTTTCAATTGATCAGATCAGACTGGCCTATGCTCATGTCTGTGAGGCATTTTCTTAATTGCTAGTTGTTGTGGAAAGGTTCAGCCCACTGTGGGTGGTGCAATCCCTAGGCTGGTCAGCCTGGGCTATATAAGAAAAGTATCTGAGCAAGTCAGGAGAAACAAGCCAGCAAGCAACATTGCTCAGCGGTCTCTGCTTTAGTTTCCTGCCTCCAGATTCCTGCCTTGCCTTCCCTCAAAGATGTAAGCTGTAAGCTGAAATAAACCCTTTCCTCGCCAGGCTTTTGGTCATGGTGTTTATCACAGACACAGAAAGCAAACTAGGACAACTCTGTATTACGTGATTCTGTTTCCATGAAATGTCCAGAATAGGCAAATCCATAGGAATGGAAAGTTGTGGCCAAGGGCTGAGCGGAGGGAGGAGTGGGGAATCACTTCTAATGAATACAGAGTTTCTTTTTAGCATGAAGAACATGTGTTGGAATTGGAGCTGGTGAGATGACTCAGTGGTTAAAAGCACTTCTGCTCTTGAAGAAGATCTGGGTTCAGCTCCCAGCACCCACATTGTGGCTAACAACCATCTGTAACTCCAGTTCTAGGGAATCTGACCCCCTTTTCTGACCCCCACTGGCATTTTACGACGTGGGTGCACTTACATACATGTAAGCAAAACACTCGTATGCTTAAAATAAAAAGAAATAAAATAGGCTTATAAAACCAACAGTGGTTGAGATTTACACACAGACTTATGCAGCTCCCAGCCAAGGAATTCCAAGGGTCGCCACCAGAAGCTAGGGAAGAGACAGGACACTCATTTTGTGTCAGAACGGTCTTGCTGGCACCTTCATTTTGGACTTCTGGTATCCAGAAATATGACAGAATAAATCCTCTGTTGTTTCAAGCCACTCCATTTGTTGTCAATTGTTAGAGAAGCCCCAGAGAGCCAATGCACCAACTTGTATGAAAAGAACAAGATATCAGGCAGAGACAGGGAGATGTCACAAGAGCGCTGTGAGCAGGCACTCTGGCAGTTCTCTCAGAGTAGAGATGACAAAGTTGGTATAGAGTGGGAGGATCTGGGGATTGAGGGAAACAGTCCCTACAGCCAATGGTATAGTTTCATTTCTACTGCATGTATAAACTCTGCAGATCTGCCATACAGCACAGTGCCTGCGCTCAGCAATGTGGCATCATACACTCGAAAATCTGTTAACAGTGGATTCCATGGTAAGTGTTCTCACCAAAAAACAAGGCAGACCAAAACAAAAGGGCACGAAGAAACTTTGAGAGGTGCTGAATATATTTATTACCTTGACCATGGTGATGGTACCAAATGTGTTTGCATCTGTACAGACTCATGAATTGTATGCATCCAATAAATGCAGTTCTGTGTCAACTAAATCTCAATAGAGCTATTAAAATAGTTTAGTACTACTGGAGAGATGGCTCAGGAGTTAAAAGCACTGGCTATTTGGTTCCCAGCATGTGGGGAAAAAGGTCTCTCAACACAACCCCCCTCTGTTACTGAGCAGGAACTTGTTTCGTGAACATCCTGTTTTGTTCACCTCAGCTCCCAGAGTTGTTTACCAGACTGAGCCCAGGAAGTTCCGCCTCACAGGCTGAGAATGTCCTGACCCTATCTTGAACCCCAGACCTCATCCTTGAGTTCCTTCCTGCCAACTTCCTCCCTCTTATGCTAGGGGGTATATAAGGGGGAGAGAGAAAAGGAATAAAGAGTCTTTTACCATCCAGATCAAGAGTGTGCTGTGTCTTCTTTAATCCCGACGTCCCTCGCAGACTCGGATCCAGGGCCATGCAGGCGCGGCACCAGCACCCAACTAGTGGCTCACAACTACTTGTAGCTCCAGTTCCAGGGGCTCAAATGCCATCTTCTGGCCTCCTTGGGCATTGCATGACACAGGTGCCTTACATGCATGCAGATAAAACACTCATACATATAAAATAAAAATAAATCCAAGGCTGGACACACCTTAATCCCAGCACTCAGGAGGCAGAGGCAGGCAGATCTCTGTGAGTTCAAGGCCAGCCTGGTCTATATAGCAAGTTCCAGGCTAGTTGGGGCTACAGAGAGACCCTGTCTCAAAAAGACCTAAATAAATAAATAAATAAATTCAAATTTTGAAAAACTGTTTAGTGATGGGGCTGGAGAGATGGTTCGGTGATTAAGAACACTTGCTACTCTTCCAGAGGACCTGGGTTTGATTCTTGACACCCACATCAGGTGGCTCATGCCTACCTGTAACTCTGACATCCTTCTCTGGCATCAGGCACCCCACACATCCGGCAGACAGACACACACATGCACGTAAGTATAAATAAAATAAATCTTTAAAAAAGGTGTTTAGTGAGCCAGGCAAAGTGGTATATGCCTATTAGCCCAGAACTTGGGAGGCTGAGGCAGGATGATCACAAGTCTAAGGCCAGCCTGTACTGTATAGCAACTACATGGCAAGACTGTCTTAAAAAAAAAAAAAAAAAAAGAATAAATTCAGTTAGGATGGTTGACACAGTTAAGGAGTGTTTTGTGTTTCCAGCAGAGGGCGCTGTCTCCCTCCTTGGTACCCAGACCAATGTTCTATTTGAAATATATGAGGAAGTAAATGGAACCGTGTGACCAATTTATTACACCACTGTTTTGGATCCAAGAGTACCTTTCCAGTGTTAGGGCTAACACTGCAGCCAGCCCTGTGCTAGGCAGGCACTATTTGTACTACATCCCCACCACCACGTCTGAATTTTCAAAAATATTTTTTTCCTTGCCCCCAATACAAAACTTTCTCTGACTTGCTTCCTCTTCTGCTTCATTTCCTGTTCTGACCTGTCAAAGCCCTGAAGGCCCTGAGGAAAAAATTGGCGTCATGTCTTTCTCCTGGCTGCTGGTGGTAGCTGACAGCTTGGCACCCCTTGGACAATTTCTCCATTGTCACCTTTGCTCTGTGTCTTCTCCTTTTTCATCTCTTACAAGGACAGTTTCATCTGATTTACAACCCACCCTAAATCCAAATGATCTTATCCTAACATCTTTAATTTAATGACATCTACAAAGGGCATATTTCCCAATTAGGTCACATCCATAGGTATCAGGAAGTAGGTCTTGGATATATCTTGGGTTTTTAGGTAAGGTGAGGTTAGGACATGATTCAACCCACTATCATTATCATTAGACTGAGCTCCCTGACAGTAAGACATGTTTTGTCCATATTTATTTATCCCCAAGTCCCTAGAATTGTGATTTGAACATAGAAAGTGCTCAGTGGGCTTGCTTTAATGGGCGGGTGGACTGTTGGTGGCTGCTAGGATAGAAGGACATTGTCTAATCTGGTAGGTGGACACCCAATGCACTCAGAATTAGGAAGCATGCATTACAGATTCATAGACCCTGTAGGAATTTGACTATCATTCCAAGTAGGACTCTAAAACTGCAGTGCACAGCCCTCAACAAAAACTAATGCATAAGCCAGGTGCAGTACTGTGCAACTGTTCTCCTAGCACTTGGAAGACTAAGGCAGGAAGTTGGTCAGCAGTTCAGAACTAGACTAGGCTATGTAGAGAAATGCTATCTCAAAGAAAGAGTTTGGGGGCATCATTGCATGACCTCACAGCCATTAGTTTAAATGGAAAGCTCATGAATCTTTGCAAATATATCCCAGATGAAGCTTCTCTGGCCTTCAGAGATTTAGGTAAATTTGGCCAAAACCCCAAGTGTCACAATGAGGATCCCCAGCCCTCCTTCCAATTTCTACAAATTACCAACCCTGCTTCATGATCCTAATTTGTCATTTTCCATGTGTTCTTGATTTCTTCCCTCTCCAAAGATCAGGCCCTTTTCCCGCTGTTGCGCAAGATCCCCCAACCGTCTTCCCACGGCGAGCACACTGTGTTTAGTATTTTGCTGAAGTTCAGGGGTTTATATAGTATACCTACATTCTTCCAACGTACTCATTTTCTTCCCCATTTTACTTTCCCTTTCCTCTCTGGTTTAAAATAAGAATCCTGTCTTTGTCTCATGCTAGGAAGTCTGTTCACATTTAGGCCCTGCTGACTATCTCAACTGCTACTCCAAACAGAATTGTTTGTGCAAGCTTAGGGCAGGAAGGAAAGAGATGGGAAGGGAGGGGTGGAAAGAGAAAGGAAAGGAGAAGAGAAAGGGAGAAGAAAAAAAGGAAAGGCAGAAGGGAGAGGGAAGGGCAGGGAAGGGGGGAGGGGAGAAGGGACACGACAGGACAAGAGAGGCAGGAGAAAAACAGGAAGGAAGAAGAGGAGGCCAGGGGAAGAGGATAGAAAAAATTAGGAACTTCTAGGAGCAAAGATCATACCACTTATCAAAATGATAGGTTTTTATTTTCCTGTATTCCATACATATTAACAATAAGCTGAAGTCTGAAGTGCTCTGGGTAGGGAGAGGACTTTAGTTACAGCCTTTGGGCCACTTGCTATAGACTTCCCTTGGCTTTCTTACTAGAGTGAAGCAATTCCCTTCTCAAGTTGCATTTAATTCAAATTGCAACCGTCTCGATGATTAAGCCTCCCCGTTTGCTATTGTCTTTTCTTGGCGTTCTTTCTTTGGCTCTGCTTGTCTGCTGTAGACCGTGTGCGAATCACAGAGATGCCTGTGCTTTTTAACTGTGGTGAAACCATACACAGCTTTTGTGTTTATTCCCAGAATCAGTTCCAAAACAGCTGTTAAATGTTCGTCTTTGGATCTGTCATCTTATTTCAGGGAACTGGAACAGCAGCATCTTCTGTTTTTCATTTTCTTAAAGAAAGGAGAAGAAAGAAAAAAAGAAAACAAACTTCCCCAAGGCCAGGCGCTGTATGTAGGTGCTGGTTAATGACTTACTTCCTCCCTTTTCCTTAATCAGGAAATTTTATACTTCAGCCGCTACATGTTCCCCTTAATGAGCTTCTGATCTAAGCCAAACTGTGTGCTGGAAACAGCTGGTTTCACAAACCACAGAGGATTCCAGATGAGCCAGCCCAGGAGCTGCCATTTGACACAGTGGTAAGAAGAGCAAGGGTACTTTTCATAGACTCTGACGGTCCCAGCTCCAGTAGACTCTGCCTGTTGAAAAGTCATACATTAAGTCATCAACCAAGTGGGTAGTTTGGCTAAGAACTGGCTGGTGAGTTTTGCTTTAGGGAGATTTCCTTGTGAAAACATGGTATTGAATGATGGACACATTTATTACCTTGTGGTATGAAAAAGCACTCAAGGAAATCAAGACAAATTGTGCCTTTTCTTCATGCAAGCTATTGCTTGGTGTAGAACCATTGCTTCAAAGCTAACGGCTGATCAAAACGGTCATTATTAAACGTCATGAGCTGTGTTTAAATTGCTTTTTACCAATAGTTTTCACACCATAGCTCTCTATGGAGATAATTGGAACAGAGCTTTGGAGAGGATGGGAGGAGGAGACCACTGGTAACTGGACTCTAGTGCCAAACACTTTGGTTCATAGGTCCAAGTAACCCTGGGAAGGGTTTTTCAGTTTTCAATGTGCAGCCGGGGTTAGAGTCACAGCTTTCTGAAAATCACAGCCACAGACAACCCTTGAAATTGACATGTGATGTGTGGGATATGCACAGTGCTGTGTGCACCCTGCTGTAAGTCGACTCATTTTGTAATTGCCTGCCTTTTAAGTAGAGCTTGAGCTCCTTCTATCAGAGATAATTAGCCCAAGACAAATAATCTCTGGCAAGCTTCACGCTTTGTACACTGAGTCAGTCTCTCTCTCTCTGTCTCTCTCTCTCCCCCTCTCTCTCCTTCTCCCTCTCTCCCTGTCTCTCTCCTCAACTCTTTTCTCCTCTTCTCTCTCACCCTCTCCCCAGCTGCCCCCTGGACATGCAAATCTCATTTTCAGCCCAAACCATCGCTTAGAGACCAAAGCCCACCCAAGTCAGTTCAGACTGCCCTGATGCAATGACTTCCAAAGCAAATGTATCTTCGCCTGTCTGAAGGCCTCTCTCTTCACTCCATGTCAAGGGGAAATCAGAAAAATATGAGTCTTATACCGAAACTCCCAATATTTCAATTTCAAAGCTGGCCCCCAAATCTACCCTCCAGCTAAGTTAATAGGGGCCACACCCTTGATTCATTCCTTCCCCATCCCTCTCATAGAGTTTTTTGCCTTCTCCATACTGTTTGTCAACTCGATCTGTAACCCATAGCTTGCATGCACGTCCCCTCGGGGCCACCTGCCTGCTCTATGCTCGGCCACCTACCACCTACATTGGCCTCATTCCTCCTGTTC
Source organism: Eospalax fontanierii (assembly GCA_035773235.1). Classification (NCBI taxonomy): domain Eukaryota; kingdom Metazoa; phylum Chordata; class Mammalia; order Rodentia; family Spalacidae; genus Eospalax; species Eospalax fontanierii. Next base: position 21,772,973 of record CM069525.1, on the reverse strand, counting down.
TTTCTGCATTCAGGCCAGTCCACACCCTGAAGCTGGAGTGATCTTTTTATTTTTGCTTTGCTCAAGACAGGGTGTCACTATGTAGCCCAATCTGACCTCAAACTCACTATCCTCCTTGCCTCCACATCACTAAAACTAAATTTCCAAGTATGCACCATCACACTAGCTGGAGGGATCGTTACATAAGGTGCTTTGTGGACCAGTTTGCTTCTAAAAGCCTTTCAGTAGTTTCTCATTTGAAGTGTAGTAAAACCGCAACTCTGCACCACGACCTAGAAGGCCCTTCTTGGCTGTTGTGGCTTGTGATGGAAGCATGCATGGTTCCTTTTCCTCTTCCTGCCTCTCCCTCGGGGACTGACTGCCCCTGCCTGGAGCGAGCTGTTCAGGCTGCACTTGCAGCCTGTAATACCCTCCGTCTGGCATCTTGCATGGCCAGCTTCCCCTGCCAGTGTCCACTTGAGGGCCATTCCTCCAAGTCCTTCCCCGACTTCCTTCACCTTGGCCTTGGCATATTATCTGTTTCCTGTACAGTCAGCTACTTTGTTTACCTATTTATATTCTTCTCCCTCTAATGGAGTTGAAACTCCACAGAGACAAGAACTTTCCTCTGTTCGCAGTTGTGTCCCCAGCCACTGACCACATACCTGACACACACTGTAGCAATGCACCAAATATTTATATCAATAAATAAAGAACTGGGAATGGAGCAAGTGGATGAACTTGACCAGGCCATTTTGGAGGCAGCCTCTCTCTGAATGACCAGCTTTCCCTTACACGTCCACCGTGTCCATAAGCTATTGGTGACACATTTCATCACTTTCAGAATGTGTGCCTATCAGGACTCTGGTCACAAATGCAGGAATCAGAAATCAACTTCAGCTAAGTTACCCAAAATAACAATTCATTGCTATACAGAGGAGACTATGAAAGATCCTAAACTTGAACTTGTTGAAAAGCTAAAGCGCTCTCTCACCCTCAGTTTTGCTCTTTCTGTTCAGTTCTTTTCCTTCTCTGCAGACCAGCTTTCTGCACATCTGTCCCCTCCCCTACACACACTAATTTCTTAGCAGTTACGTCTCTGTTGTCCTAGGCCTCAGATGGAGCTTACATCTCACAGAATTGAATCTCCACATTTTCTAAGAAAGATTCTGATTGCTGTTGAATGCCCAACACTGGACAGCTTTCTGTAGCCAATGAGATGGGAAGGCACGTCCAAACATCCCCTCTGAGAGATGTCATCTTGAAAAGTGAGTGCATGGGTAAAGGTGTTTGGAAAGACACTTCCTAGGAGCAAAGAGGGATCATTAGCTTTCGTGGCTACATATATAGCCCCAAACACCTCTGTTAGGGAAGTCAAGTTATCTACTGTGGCTGTTCCAATTACAGGCCCTCCTGAATTCCTGGAGAATGTCAGGTGTTAAACTGGGCCTATGGGAGAAAAAGAAGAGAATAAAAATTACTTCATGCTGCAAAGAATTTGATAAGGAAAAGACTAGATTTTTTTAAATATTGTATTTATTTATTTATATATGAGTGTATTGCCTGCATGTGTGTAAGTGCTCCCATGTTGTGAAATGCCTGCTGAGGTCAGAAAGGGCATCAGATCCCCTGAAACTGAAGTTAAGGACAGTTGTTAGCCGCCATGTGGGTGTTGGGAACTGAACCTGAATCTTCTGTAAGAGCAGCCAGTACTCCTAACTGCTGAGCCATCTCTCCAGCCCCAGAATAGATATATTTTAAGCATCAAAGCATGCTACAATATTTCTAAAAGGAGAATTGCATTAAGAATAAACATATATTGCTGGGTGTTGTGGTGCATGCTTTAATCCCCGTACTCAGGAGGCAGAGGCAGGTGGACCTCTGTGAGATCAAAGCCAGTCTGGTCCACATAGGGAGTTCCAGGTGAGTTGGAGCTACAGGGAGACCCTCTCTCAAAAAAAAAGAATAAGTATATATTAAGTGTGAAAGCCTTTCCAGATCAAACAACTCAGCTACCAAGAGGTTCTTTTGTTACCTGATCAATCTTATTTATTGCTAACACGGCAAGCTCAGATGATGATTTTTCTGATTAAATGTTCCATTGATGAGCAGCCTGTTTCCCCATCCTTATGCTCAATGGTTTGAAATATCATCTGCTAACACTGGTGCTTGCATCTATAGAAACACATCAAACACATATGTTTGAATAGAAATGTGAATGGCTGAATTTGGATATAAAATTTTACAGTTTTGTGGGATGATGTCATGCAAGACAAAACAATAGACATGTTCAGGAGAAAAACAAGACAGGGAAAAGCATTATGTAGAGTGGTTAATATTCTGTCTTGGAAGCCAAAAACAGCTGCTGCGGCCTCAGCCCTCATGGTCATAGTCCTAACAGGAAAGAGAAAGAAGATTAATGAGTGAATCAGGAATGCAAGCACTCTCCCAGGCATTTAAGTGAGGGTAGGTTAAGTGCTGTATGTAGCAAAGAAGCCCCATTCAACAATGAGTTGACAAAATAAAATTTTTTTCTCTTGCTTTTAAAATATCTTATTTATTATTTTTATTTTATATGTAGGAGCATGTTTATTGCTTGCATGTAAGTAAGTGCACCCTTGTCCTGCATTGCACTCAGAGGTCAGAAGGGAGCATTGGATCCCCTGGAACTGGAGTTACAAATGATTGTTAGCCACCAGTAGGTGCTAGGAATTGAACCCAGGTCTTCTGCAAGAGCAGCCAGTGCTTCTAATGGCCGAGCCCTTTAAAAAATTTATATGTATGAGTATTTCGCCTACATGTATGTAAGTGCACCACATGCACATATTGCCTGCAGAAGTCAGAAGAGGGCATTGAATCCCCTGAAACTGAAACTAAGGACAGTTGTTAGCTGCCATGTGGGTGCTAGGAACCAAACCTGGGCCATTGGCAAGAACAACCAGTGCTCTTAATTGCTAAGCCACCTGTCCAGCCCTGAGTTCTACATTTTAAATGGATAAGTTTTATGATAAATGAATGATATCTCATGAAGGTGTTATTTTTTAAAAAACCCGATGGGATGTGATGGTTCATATTCTTAATCCCAATATTCCAGAGGCAGAGGTAGGTAGGTCTCTATGACATCAAGGCTAGCTTGATTTACATAGCCAGTTCCAGGCCAACCTGGCTACAGGGAGACCCTGTCTCAAAAAAAGGAGAGGAAAAGGAGAAAGGAAGGAAGAAAGGAAGGGAGGGATGGAAGGAGGGAGGGAGGAAGGGAGGAAGGAAGTCTCATGATCCAGCAGAAATGAGCTATATCAACATTTTCTAAAACCTCAAGACAGAGAGCCAGAATCTGAACCCATCTGTGACCCCCATCTTCAGGTAGGCATTCCACAAGGTCCTGCCCAGAAGTGCCATTTGGCACCCACCCTGGTTGTCTATTAACTGGCAGTTGTCCGTGTGCCAAGTACTACAATGGCCACTGGGAAATGCTAGCCTTAAAAAGGAAGGAAATTCTGACACATGCCACAATATATGTGAATTTGATGATACACAAAATAAATACATATGACTCCTTATGTGAGGGCTCTAGAGTAGTCAGACTCATCGACATAGAAAGTTATCAAAGTGCAGGGCCCACAAGGTGGATTGGCAGGTAAAGTTGCTTGCTGCCTTAAGCCTGATGACCTGAGTTCAATTCCTGTGTCCCACATGGTGGAAGGAGAGAACTGTTTCCCACAAGTTGTCTGTTTACCTCCACACGAGCTCCATGGCAATAATAAATAACTGTTTAAGAAAGTAGAAGGGCATTCGCCAGGGTTGGCGGGGTGGGCAATTGTTGTTCAAAGGATACAGCGTGGCATTTTCACAAGATGAAGAATTCAGGCGATGGATGATGGTGATAACAGACAATAATGCAAATATATTTAAAGACACTAGACATGTAAAATGACTACGCAATAAATTTGGTGTTACATGTATTTTTATAGCAATAAAAACTATCAGGGGAGAAGCTCCTGAAATTTCGGACACTGCAAAACAGAAGCCATCAGGCTTTTTTGTTCATTTGGTTTTGTTTTGTTTTGTTTTGTTTTGTTGGAGAATATCTCACTGGATATCCCAAACTGGCCTTAAGCTCAACATCCTCCTGCCTCAGCCTCCTGAGTCCTGGGACTATAGTCAGGCATCACCACATCTAGCTTAAATTTACCCTTTTAAATTCATGTAATAGATTTTAATTGAATCTATTAAGCTTGTAAACATAACAAGGGGAATACAATTTAATTCCAAACCACAAAAGTGAAACTTTCATCAAATTACTTCTTTCCAGTCAGGTGTGGTGGCACAAGCCTTTAATTCCAATACTCAGGAAGCAAAGACTGATGGATCTCTGCAAGATCGAGGCCAGCCTGGTATACATAGGGAGTTCCAGGCCAGGTGTAGGTGCCTAAAAAGTCAATTTTCATTTTGCCAGCTTGCTCTTCAATTTCCTCAGTGCTTGGGCAAAGGCACTTTGGAATCATCTACAGGGGACAAGAGAAAGCCTTATGCTCCAAAGTAAACTTAATTCTGTGTTTATGTGCCGGGCAACATGGACAAGTAGCTCAGAAATGGCTTCTAACCTAACAGGTCTTCTTGTTAGGTGCAGCCCATGCCACACCGAGAGAAGTACACACCGGGTGTGCAGGCACATTCCTGTCATTCTAGTACTCTGAAAATCGAGGCAGGAGGACCTCGAGTTGCAGGCCAGACTAGGTTGGTTAGAGTGAGACATTGTCTCAAGAACTGGAAGAAGGGAAAAAGGAAGGGAAGGAGGGAGGGAATATAGGAAAGGAGAGAATAAGGAAGGGAGAGAAGGGGAAGAGGAAAGGAGAAAGAGGGAAAAGGAAGGATGGAAGGGAAGGCAAGAAAAATTATATAGTCCCAGGCTGGAAATGCAGTTCATTGACAGAGTGTTTGCCTAGCATGCAGAAGGCCCTGAGTTCCATCCCCAGTATTAGAAAAGAATGTAGAGAAAGGGGAGGAGGAGGAGGAGGAGGAGGGGGGGGGGGAGGGGGAGGAGGAGGAGGAGGAGGAGGAGGAAGAGGAGGAGGAGGAGGAGGAGGAGGAGGAGGAGGAGGAGGCTATGCATACATAGAAGCCACAATTTGGAGAACTTCAGTGACAAGCTAAGATTAACGACGGCTGGTAGCAACCATTGGCTAGGGAACGGTGAGCAAAGCATCTCTTTTAAAGCCTCTGGCCCTGCCACCACCTTACCTCCACACCTCAAATGCAACACAACAGATACCAGTTGTTTGAAGGTAAACAGCAAAAGCAAAGGCAAAACCTGCCCTGTGTCCTTTGAACGCACTACTCCATATGCTCTGTGTTTTTATTGACTCCTCCACTTCCCACACACCTCATTCCAGAGAAACTTTCTGTGGGCCTCGCATCTCCCCTCCACCTCCACCTTTTAAGAAATAACGATTCTTTTTGAGGTGGCCTTTTCCTGACCCCCATCAGCCTGAAAATCAGCAGGCCATTTTTTTTTTGTTGTTTCTGTTTCCAGCTGCCCTAGGGTTAAATACAAATGTCTGTTATATTAACAGAAAAGAAGAGAATAGAGCTGCAAGAAAGTTTGCCTAATTTGTAAAATAAAATGAGTTTTCGATCCTGGCAGGTTATGTATTATTCTTGCGAGGACCAAGTGTTCATCGATCATCTTTTTACCTGGCAGTCAAGTGTGGAATCTGGTGGAGTGAGAAATGTAATTGTGTAGACATAAAAAATTGCATCTCGATGCCCATCATCAGGACACTTTCCTCAAGATGCTATCTCGATGTCCTTCAGAGCAATAACGATACCAATTGAGGATGTAACAGGAGCAACTTAAGTGTTATGCCTCGTTTACTTCTGGCAAGCCTAATGTGCTTCAAAGCAGGACTATTGCTCATGACATAAGGTTCTGTCAGAGAGCCTGGAAACACTTCAAGACCATTAAAATAAAATGCCAGCCATTCCTGCTGTTCAAATATTCTTCAACTTCTAATTTAAGGCACCAACACCTAAGAATGTAATTGTGTTATTCTCTCTGATAGCTGGAATCTATCTAAGCCAAATGCCTGGGAATTATGGACTATTGGGGCTACAGGAGTCCAGAAGACAAATGAGGTGGATAAAACGTGTTATTTTGTACTAGCTTGTTCAACGTTTGCGCTCTGGTACCATTTATGTGTTAAAATGCATTCGAAGACTAAAGTTCCTGAAGTGTCTTTCCTAAGCTGAAATGAAGAAGAGGTAGGGGAAATGCATAAACCACCTCTAGATAGAAACTGAAGAGAAAGACAGAGAGACAGAGACAGAGAGACGGAGACAGAGAGATGGAGACTCAGAATTATTTTTCACACTGAAATTCCTCTAGAGTTGATTGTCTTTTTTATTTATTTATTTTTAACCAGGAAGCTATCGTGTCGATAAAGCAGTCCCTCCTGGAATTTATACTTTCCTCCTCCTGATTAGCAGTGAGATCCCAGGCGGAAGAAGGTGCACTGGATGAGAAAAAGGCAATTTTCAAAGCAAATGCTGGAAAGTGATTCCCCCATCATATGGGAAAACGATTTCTGTTTAATGCCGGCCTCAGGAGGGGCACACTTTAGGTTCAGGGACCCCACGGGCACATCAGGGCTTTGACTGGGACACGGTGCCAATTCAAACTGTCACACAGTACGAGAAGGGGAAAAAAATCCCAAATCAATTTCTATTCTTTAATAGAAAGCAATACTGTAGTTTAAATTAGCCAGGCGCTGCTGAACCACTATTTAAAATGTGTTTGCACTGACATCCCAAGAAAGGAGTTTTTTTCTTTTGTTTAATTGCACTGTCAGTGTGGAACGCTTTCACTTAAAACCATTCTGAGGTAGACCTTTTAATAGAAAGTGACAATTTAAATTGCCGTGATAGCAGCATAAATGGTGCTTAAAGTCATTACTAAACTGATGTCGCAGTTGGCTCCAGACCAGTTTGTTAAAGCTGAAGAAAAGGTGTTGGGGGAAGGTAAGGAAGTAACTACATGGTGAATCATTAATTCCTTTTGTATTCATTATAATAACATTATCTGTGATGAAGTCATCAGGCTCCTAGTGGATGAAATGTACATTTCTATTGAATTCCACATTATTTCATGCTAACTGTTTCCTGATTAATGCCGTTGACTGGGGAATGGCTCCAGTCACAGGCACTTAGTTCTCTGCAGTGACTTTGTTTTCTTGCCTTCAGTCCCAGGCTCTGAAGAAAGGAACCTCAGCTTCCATTTGCTGTTTGGAGTTCCAAAGTGCCTTTCTCTGCTCTTCTCAGACTAAGGTAGCATCTCTGGGCAGCCCTTGCATATAACTCTTACTATCTTTCCAGGGGTGCTACCATTGCTAAGGCCAAGGGCACCTGAGGGAGGCCGTGAATCAAACCCAGTGGGATAACCCAACCAATTGATCTGACACACCAGTGTGGAGGCATGTGGGGGCCCAGTGGGCGAGGCACCCTAAAATCTCTGTCAGCAATGCATCTGTGAGTACCAAGCCAGTGAGATACTCTGTCTTGAAGGAGGTATGGTGTTCCTATAGATCACACACACACACACACACACACACGCATGCACACACCATACACATTTTAAAAATTTATACTGAGGCTGGAGAGATGGTTCATTGGTTTAAGAACACTTGCTGTTCTTGCTGAGGACCCAGTGTGGGTTCTCAGCACCCACACGGTGGCTAACAACTATCTTCATCTCCAGTTCCAGAGGATCTGATGCCCTCTTCTGGCCTCCATGGGCAGTGCACATGGGTGCACTTGTACATGCAGGCAAAATACTCATACACACAAAATAGAAATTGTTTTAATATATTCTGCAGCTGGGCATGGGAGTATATGGCTATGATCCAGCACTCAGGGCCTGAGATAGCAGTGCTGCAAGTTTGAGGCCAGATCAAGCTACACCGTGAGCTCCAAGCCCCCCTGATCCACACAGTCAGCTCCTATTTCAAAAGGAAAGAAAAACATAAATATACACTACACACATTTTTATTTTGTAAAAATTGCCTCCAAGAGTCAACAGTTGTAATTGAATTTACTGTAGGGTAACATATTTTGCACTTTAAATTTAAAATGTTACAGTTCCAGGCTTGTGTGATGGCTCAGTGGGTAAAGGCACTTGTCAAGCAAACCTGGTGTCCTGAGTTCAATCCCTGGAATCCGTGTAAAGGTAGAAGGAGAGAAATAACTCCATAAAGTTGTCCACTGACCTCCACACACACAAAATAACAATAATAAGCTTTTTTAAAGTAAAATATTACACTTAGAGCAGAGTTTTGGAATAGTTGCTCAAGGTCATCTAACTGAAGGGCTCTGGGAATGACTAGCCACCCTTCAAATTCCCTTTGACAATTTGTGAACTTCCCACTATTAAAAGGCAGAGGCAGCCATGGTAGCCATCTGGGGAAGGACATTAGAGTCTTCTTAGGGACCTGAGGATGGGTCACAGAGACACCAAGACGACCTCACACAGTTGTCCTTTTCAGTTTGGCTTTGGTTGAATATTCTGCCTTGCTTGTTCGCCTGTTTCCGTTCTTCCTCTTCCACTCCCCTCCTCCTCCTCTTCCTCCTCCTCCTCCTCCTCCTCCTCCTCCTCCTCCTCCTCCTCCTCCTCCTCCTCCTCTTCCTCCTCCTGCTTCTGCTCTCCTCCTGCTCCCCTCCTCCTCCTCCTCCTTTTTTGTAGTTCTACAGATAGAACTCAGGGCATTGCATGTGCTAGGCACCCTTCTTTTTTCCTTTTTTGCTTTTGTTTTTTGGGATTTTTGGTGTGTGTGGTCATATGTGTGTAGGTGTTTGTGTATGTATTTGCAAGTGTATGTGGGAACACAGGTCAACCTTGGGTGCAGTTCCTCAGAAATCACCCACCTGTGTTATGAGACAGGACCTCTCATTGGAACTTACCAAGTACGCTAGGCTGAATGGCCAGTGAGCCCCAAGAATCCTCCTGTGTCCATCTCCCCATCCTGGGATTACAAACACACTCCACCCCCTCTGGCTTTTTATGTGAGTGCTGGGGACCAAACTTATGCGTATGCAGCAAGCACTTTATCAACCAAGCTATCTCACCAACCCTCGTTTTTTTGTATTTTTTTTTGGTTTTGTTTTGAGACAGGGCCTTTCTATGTAGGCCTGGATGGTCTGGAACTTGCTATGTAGATCAGGCTGGCCTCCAACTCACAGAGACCCTTCTTTTGCCTCCTCGGTGCTGGGATTAAAGGCATGTGCCACCATGCCTAGCTTGCTTTGTTTTTGAGACAGTATCTCATGTAACTCAGACTGGCTTCACATTTGATATGTAGTAGATAGCGAACTTGAACTTCTGATCCTCCTGCTTCAGCCTCCAGAGTGCTGAGATAGCAGGTAATTGTCACCATACTCAGCTTCATGTATAGATTTTTGTGTGGTTGTGTCAGCATGCAATTTTAAGAAGAGAGAGTTGATTTCTCCCATCAGATTTACAAAGAGTTTGCAAATCCAAAATAGCTAAGAACTATCCATTCTTACTTTACTAAAAACTAAAAGAAGCCCAAAGATATGACTCACTTATGTACATCAAGCTGATACTACCAACCAGCCTATAGAATCTTGTTCTCTTGATTCCTAAATCCAAATTGCCTTAAAAAATTTTTTTTATTAGACTGGAGCACATCTCAGTGGTTAAGAGCACTAACTGCTCTTGCAGAGGAGCTGGGTTCAATTCCCAGCACCGACATGGTGGCTAACAACCTTTCATAACTCCAGATCCAGAGGCTCTGACACCTTCTCCCGACCTCCGATGGCATTGCATGACAGAAGTGCACCTACCTACATTCGGGCATTATACACATACAGAAAATAAAAATAATAAACAAAATATTTCAAATTTTTTATGAGCTACTTTGCTGCTGCTGTGACAAAATACCATGAGCAAAAGCAATTTGGAGAAGAGTTTATTTTGGCTTACAGTTCCAGAAGGATAAGCACCCATAATGGTGAGGGAGGCATCACAGCAGTAGCAAGAAGCAGGCTCATCACATTATCATCCACACAGGAAGCGGGGAGAGAGGAGGAAGTGAGGAGAGGTTCCAAGCCCACCCCCACCCATCAAAGCTCCACCTCCTAAAGGTTTCATAACCTCCCCAATCACCATTACTAACTAAGGACCAAGTGTTCAAATACATGACCCCATAGGGAACATTTGTCATCCAAACAACCACCTATTTTATTATTTTTATTGGGTGGGGCACATGTGACTGGAGGTCAGAGGACAATTTGCAGAAACCAGTTCTCTCTTTCCATCATGTGAGTCCTGGGGCTCAAACTCAGTTTGTCATCAGGGTCAAGAGTAAGTGCCTTTACCCCCTGAGCCATCTTACTAGCCCTAAACTACCTTGTTAATATTTATAATTCTTGCTTTTGACAAACAGCAGGCAGCGCAGCATGGATGTTCTATTGAAAGCAACTGTCCTGAGAACCTCCACTATCTAGGGCACAACTCCCTCCAGCACAGGCAGAGTCCCTAGAGCCACTGACATCACCTGCATGAGACTCGTGTGCTTAAGTCTACAAAAGAAGCCCCTAGAGATTATTGAACACACCCTTCCTTTACTCACAACTATTTAGTTGCTGAACTAAACACTCGCCAATCAATACTTGATGTTCATTCTGACAGATATTGTCCCCTCTCACTAAAAATAATAATGAGTTTGATGGGAGAGGATTGCACAAGACTGAGCTGTTGACTCAGAATTGCTAGATGCATATTTGCTTATGGCCTGACAGCAATGAGACATCATGACCATTGTATTGTCATACAGAGCTGACTCTGAGTCAGGAAGTGAGCAGCATGTAACTTCTCCCATAGTCTGTGAACACAGACCAGAGCTCTTTATTTAAAGAACTGAAATATATGTCCTGACATGGAAACCTAGGTTCACACAAAAACTTATTTACAAATAAAAGCTCAAAGAACTCTATTTTGTTAGCAAAAAAGGTGAAAACCTAATAGATGAATGAAACCAATGAAACAAATTGTGGTATATCCTTAGAGTGGAATACTATTTGACTATAATAATGTGGATGAACCTTGAAAACAGTATGCTAAGTGAAAGAGGCCAGACTCAAAAGACCATATAGTGCATGGAATGTCATTCACAATAGGCAAATCTACACAGACAGAAAATAGATTAGGAGTTGCTGGGGGCTGGGAAGGATGGGGTGGAGTAGCTCAGCAGGCAATAATTGAAGGATAAGCAGTTTCTTTACAAAATGATTGAACTGTTCTAAAAAAATAGGCCATTCACACATATCCGTGAATATAAAAAACCACCACATTGGATTGTACTCTTCAAATGAGTGAACTGTATGTTGTATTAATTGTGTCTCTTTTGTGTGTTAATTTTTCTGGTTTTCCTATTGTGCTGGAGAGTAAACCTACAGTCTCGCACAGCACTCTAGCACTGAGCTGCATCCTAGGCCCCTTAACTAAATCTGAATAAGCATTATTTTGAAAATGTATACCATATAAATTTGAAGCCTAAGCTTTAGTCTTAGAGAAAATTTATTGTTTTCTCTTTGGAACCAAATTCTTAAACATCTTGAAGAAAGGTTAGCACATGAGTCCAAACCAGAAAAGGCTCTTTCTACTGTATTTATTTATTTGTTTGTTCATGTTTATTTATTTATTTATGGGGTGGGGGACACCCACACATGCCACAGCACATATGTGAAGGTCAGAGGACAACTTGCTGGAGTTGGTTCTCTCCTTTCACCACATGGGTCCTCTGGGTGGAACTCAGGTTGTCATGTTTAGCCACAAGCACCTTTACCTGCTGAACCATCTCTATGTCCTCCACAATGGACTCTTAGTAAGTGATGTCTGCTTTGTTGTGACCAGAAAGACTGACAGAAAGCCATGGAAGAATGGAGAATGCCAGGGAAAGCATCAAGGGAGGGAGAGAGTAGAGCTATGAAAAATCTATATGTGCATGTCTATATGCAGCACAGGGTCCTGTCAAAGGAAAACTATGAGTTTAGACTGTTATCAGTTACCTTAGCCACATCATGAAAGATAATTCCAGAAAAAAAGACAGAGAAAGGTGTGAGACATAAATAAGCCTGCAATGTTTTGAAAGGCTGTCTTTTTGTGAGACAAGATCTTGGTGTACAGGCTGGCCTTGAAGCCACCATTATCCTTCTGCTTCAGTCTCCCAAGTCTTGTTGAACAATATCTTAAAAATGGAGCAGGCAGTCTTATGTCCAAGGGTCAGAGAAGACAGTTGTCTGGTAGGTTGGGGAGATGACAATCTAAAAGTCTTAAAAGAAGGTATGGGTGGTACTTATGACAGTATGCATAAGACCTGTGCAAACCTAAGCCACGCAGAGGCCCAGCACGTAAGGGGGTGGGCAGGAAGCCCCAGCCTTAGCAGATAATCGATGAGCAACTGATAGATGCTGAGGGAGGGAGAGTCACTTCTACTTACTGGTGGGACACCTGGTAGGTTGAGCAGACTCCAAGGGATAGACCCACACTCAAGGGCATTTAGGAAACACGGATTAGACTGGATAGGCCTTAAAAAAAGACAAATAATAGCAGAGGACGCGAATTTGGGGGAGGTAGCAAGGGGGTGGGAAGGGGGTCTAAACATGATTGTATGAAATTCTCAAATCACTAAAATGAATAATAAATGAATAAATGAATAATATATAATGAATAAATATAATATAATATAACGAAGGTGTGGAGGGTAAGACCCCCTCCGTTGTCTTTAGAGGCTATGATATCACACCCTTGAAAATGTTGAGTCCCCAGGACTGAAAAGGGATAGTAGATAGGCCACAAAGTACAGGTATCAACCTGGGCCTAGTGCTCCCAAACTTTATTCCTAAATAAATGGCTTCAATTTGCTGCCAGCAGTTTCTTGGCATTAGTACCAAGTACTCACTGGAAGCAAACCTCCCTGCCCACAGGTGGACTCTCCAGCCACTCTGAATAAGGTGGGCCTGGACTGCATCTTTACACAAGCTGGCACCTACATACTAGAGATACTAGTGAGTCTCTGGCTCTCTGGAGGGAGGTTTGAGGGGAAAGGGAGTTGTTTATCTTTCTTTCTATCTTCCTGTGGGTGTGGTATATGCATGTATATGTATGCATGCTTGCATGTGTATGGGCACGTGCATGTGAGTGTGAGTGCACATGGGTGTGGAGGCCCAAGGTTGATGGTGGAAATCCTCTTTGATCACTCTTCCACTTTATTCATTGAGTCAGGCTCTCCCAATCAGACCCAGAGCTCACTGATAATGGCTAGTCTTACCAGGCAGCTTGCTCTGAGGATACCCTGTCTAATTCTGCTGAGGCTGGAACTATATAGAATGACAAAGAGGCCACCATACCCATCCAGGTTTGCATGGTTTCTGGGGATCCAAACTGCTGTTCTCAGGGTTGTACTGCAAGGGCTTTAACCAGTGAGCCATCTTCCCAACTCTTTTCTGGGTCTTTACTAGAGATTTTGTCTTCCTAACTATAGTGGGAGCTCAATGCGGCCAGCGTTGGTCTCACACCTTTAATTTCTGAGGTTATCAACTGCAAAGGAAGAAGTCAATGAAACACTTTAAAATTTGTTTTCTGCCGCGCACATACTAAGTATTGCAACTGTAGAGCAACTGGTCAGAAAGCCAAATCTGCTTTAATCAGAGTTCTTCGGGGAGACAGGATCGATAAAGAGGGAGAGGAAAGGAGAGCGTGAGAGAGGGGATAGACAGGAGAGAGGAGTCCAGGGCTAGGAGCCCAGGGGGCAGCGGCGGAAGGGAGCACGGGGAGGGATGGGTAACGGCTCACGTGACCTCGGGACTGACTGGCAAGTCTGAAACCAGCAGGGTGGGCAGGCAGGACGGCTTTGAGCTGAAGCCCTCTGCAGAAGAATCCGTTCTTCAGGGCATCTCAGTCTTTTTGTCCCCAAGACCTTTGAGTAAGTGATTGAGCTCAGTCAACTGAGAAGCTAGTGTTGGAGAAAGCCATTCTCAGAAAGTGAGAGTGAGCCACAGAAACAAGATATCTAAGAAACAGAGATCCAGGCACAGAGCAGCCAGTGCAAAGTCCTTGAGTGGAAAGTGTACCAGGCACCTCACTAAAAAGAGCAAATTCTGGGGGGAGGAGGACAGAGCATGGAGGGCTTTGTAGGTCTCCGTTTCATTCTCTCTCTGTGTGTGTATGTGTGTTTTCTAGTGCTGAGGTAAAACTTGGGGCCTCACCCATACTGAGCAAGCACCTTACCGCTGAACTACAGGCCTTGAGGGTCATTCTTTTTATTCTTATTTTATTTTATTTTCAGAGAAGGTCTCTGTATAGCCTAAGGTCAAGCTGCTTGAAATTCAGGATCCTGTAACCGAATCCCAGGTGCTGATGTTAAGGACTTGGATGTTATTCTGAATGATTCTGAACCAATGGGGAGGAGAGTTTGAGTAAAGGAATGACATAATTTGACTTAGATTTTTACAAGATTATTGGCCATTATATTGAGAAGGGACTGTAAGGACCGTGGAGATGGCTGAGCAAGTAAAGGCTCTTGCCACCAAGCCTGATGACCTGAGTTCAATATCTGGGACCCACATGGTGAAAGGAGAGAACCTATTACCAAAAGTTGTCCTCTGACCTCCACACATGCACCATGGTGTGCACACACCTACACACCTACACACACACACACACACACACACACACACACAAATAAATGTAAAAAAAAAAAGAGAGAGAGAAAGGAGTAGGGCTAGAGGGATGGCTCAGTGGTTAAGATTACTGGCTGTTCTTACATAGGACCCAGGTTATGTTCCCAACACCCATGTAGTAGCTAACAGCCATCAACTATAACTACTGCAGTACCAGGAATCTGATGCCCTCTTCTGTCCTGTGTGGGCATTTCACACACTGGTGCACTTAGATACACACAGGCAAAACACTCATACACTTAATACATTTAAAAAATTAGAAAGAAAGGAGTGCAGGCAGGCAAGGACAAAAACAAAGAGAATTTGGGGGAAGGGGAGGCGAATTTCAACGATCCGGGTGGGAGGTAATGGCGGCTGGGATCTGCACAGGGTAGCGGTCCAGGCAGAGTAGAATATCAAAGCAAGTGACTGGATGCTGTTCATAGCTTGAAGATGGAACCAAGATTTGCTGACAGCTGATACTGACTATGAGAGAAATGAGGTAGTCTTCTGTGACATAGGGCAGTTTTGACAGAGCAATGGGGCCAGAATCTGATTGGGACAGTTCATGGGAGAACAGAAGCAGGAAAATTGGAGATCATGAACAGAAGTGAAGATTATATGTATTAAATATAGAAGCAAGAGCAGCACATGTGTGTGCTGATGGAAACGGTCCAGTAAACAGGAGGAGACTGGTGATGCAGTAGAAAGGGGAGGATTACCAGAGCCATGGCCGCGAGAGGGGATGGAATTCAGCACACAGGCACGGGCACTGTTCTTGGCCAGGAGCATAAACAAGTCATTCATCTCTTGAAGTAGGAAGCAAGGTCAGGCTCAACTGAAGAATGCAGATATCAGAGGAGAGGTAGAAAGTTTGAGGAGGGAGTTATAAGAAACTCCAGGACTGAAGTTTGCCTGAATTTCTGTGAGTTGCGAGCAAGCTCTTTATCAAGTAGTGATAGTATAAAACATACAAAGCCAAGAAGTGAGCTAAAACAATAAAATCCGTGCTCTCAAAAAGATGGGAAAGTCGGACTGGACCCTCAATATTCTTGCAAGACAAGAGGTACTCCAAAGCAGACAAAGAGTGCACCAGGTTGGGACGAAGGATACAAGAAATTGGCCTTATTGTCCAGGAATAGGACCCATTTTGAGGTCTGCCTCCAGAATGTTTCTTCCATCTTGCTCCTTTCTCTCTTCAAATGCGAAGTCGGATATACAGGGTCAAGTTGACCGGAAGAAGAGGGGTTTTTTGTTTGCAGAGTGTCTGTGTTAGTTACTTTTGCATTCCTGTGATCAAAAATACCCAAGAGAAAAAAGGGTGGAAAGGTTTACTTGGGCTCACGATTTCCAAGAGATTTCAGTCCCTGGTGGGGAAGACATGGTACAAAAGCCTGTGGCAGAGGCTCTCCACACAGCCAGGGCCAGAAAGCAGAACTCACAGGACAGAACCAGGGCTTGAGTAAAACTTTCAGAGTCCTGCCTCAAAACAGACCCTGCCAGCAGAGTCCCATGGCCGAAGGCTTCACAGCTTCCTAAAACAGCACTGTTAGCTGCGGAATAAGGCTTTGAAACATGAGGCTCTGGGGGACACCTTAGATTCAAATCATAACAGTGCCCCGTCTCTGAATAGCTGGCCCAGCTCCTCTATTAACAAAGGGTAAACCTTGGCATTATGGTGGGCCAGGGGATTACAATGAGGAAGGAAAGAAGTCTTTATCCCTACATGGAGTTCTTGGTGAGAAGACTGTGGCAGCATCAGTGTCACCTGGGAAACTGGCCCCACACAAAACCTACTGCTATGGTTAGAATTTTGCTTCCTCCAAAATTCTTATCAAGGCCAGATGTGGTGATACCTGACCATAAACCCAGCACTTCGGAGACTGAGACAGAAAGATCACAAGTTCAAGACCCTATTTCAAAAAGGGAACAGGGGAGAGATGGCTCAGCAGGTAAAGATGCTTGTCACCCAAGACTGGTGACCTGAGTTCCATCCCTAGAATGCACATAAAAGTGGAAGAAGAGAACTGACCCCACAGACTTGTCCTCTGACCTCCATACACATAACATATGTGTGAATATACACACACAGTAATAAACTTTTTAAGAAAAAGAAAGGAAAAATAAAAAGAAAGAAGCCCAGTAGGAGGATTTAAACTAACCTGGGCTACATAGCAAGACCCTATCTCAAGAAAAAAAAAACATGCTCAAGCAATACCCATTGTGGTGGTATTAAGACATGAGACCTAGGGGACTGGACAGATAGATGGCTCAGCGGTTAAGAGCACTGGCTGCTCTTACAGAGGACCTGGGTTTGGTTCCCAGCAACCACATGGCAAGTAACAACCTTCCATAACTCTACTTCCAGGAGATCTAACTCCCTCTTTTGGCATCTGCAGGCGTTTCACACACAGGTGCTCTTACATACATTCAGGCAAAGCACTCATATACATAAAATAAAAATAAATCTAAAAAAAGAGATGCGACGTCTAAGTGGTGCTAACGATTATGTGATTAGACCTCCTAAATTACAGACAGGAAATAGCTCAGATGCTTCTGCCCCTCTGTCTTCTGCAACGTGGGCAGGCTACTTCACGAAAATGTCCTGAATGGAGCAGGCCCCTACAAGACAGACTTCTTGATCTTGGATCAGCCTGGTTTCCCAAACTACAAGAAACAAATTTCTCTTCTTTATAAATTACTTCGTGTCAGGTATTTTGTTATAGTAGCACTAACAGACTAAGATACTTAATAACCCTGAAATTCTGAATATAGGTTCCAGCAAGCTTATTTTAGGTAGATCATCGTAATGCCTACCAACATTTGAAAAACACTGTTTGAAGTTTCCATCTGCTCTTATCTAGTACTGCCACCTATTGGGCAAGCTCTTCATACACTGTGAGGTAAATAGAAACCTATTAAAAAGAAAAAGGAATTAATTTCCTTGTATTTTTCTGTTCTTCACAACTTACCAACCAACAGTAAAAAGAAACCTCCTTAACACCCTACGTGTTAAGCACATATTAATTTTACACAGTTGTAATCAATACATTTTGGGTTTTTTAACACTAACTAACTTTGTGTGTTTATGTGTGTATGTGTGCACGTATGTGGGGTCAGGGGACAGCTTGCTGAAGTCAGTTCTCTCCTTCCATCACATAGGTTTATGTTTTATTTTTTATTATTTTTATTATAATATTCCATCATAATAAAATTAAGTCAACACAGTGACTCCATTTTTCAAGGCAAACTGGACAACTGGTCTTGCCAAGCAGAAACAGATGAAGACACAGTCAATATTTTGAATGAACACTATCCCAGGAAATCTCAAAAGTTTGTTATCATATCGCAAATTAGTCATTCATTGTTTTCAACGTTTGAACTAGTTGCAGTTTCCAATAGTTATCACTCATAAAGCAGTAAATATTTGTATGATAGAGTGAAGGTAGATATTTCTTTGGGAATACAATCTCCAAACTAAAATTTTTTAATTTTAATTTTTTTTTTGGTTTTTGTTTTCTCAACTGTGTATCCTTAGCTGGCCTGGAACTTGATATGTAGACCATGCTGGCCTTGAAAATTCACTGAGATCTACCTTCAGCTCCCTTTCTAGTGCTGGAGTTAAAGATGTGTGACTTGGGCAGGGGGACTTCCATATATAATGTTAAAAACAGGAAGCTAATCAGTGGCAATAGAAATCAGAAGACATGGCTGCTTGTAAATGGGAGGAGGAAATGAATCCTGACAGAAAAGAGGCATAAAGAACTTCTGAACGGTTAGGAATAATCTATATCTGATCTAGAAGGTAAATAAACAAGTTAATGTGTATAATGTAGTGGTACCCTTAAGTATTAAATCCCATTCCTCAAAAATAAATAGAAATGAAAGTTTTTTTGTTGTTTAAAGTAACCGAGGGGTTCGGTCAGATACAACTAAGGAAGATGGTGGTCCTCTGCAGCAGAGGACCCCAGCTTACACTGTATCCATAGTGGTCCCATGTGACCAATTCCTCCGCCAGTTAGGCACACTGGAAACCCATCACCACTCAGCTTGTTCCCAAGAGAGTTTTCCTGAGGGAGATAAATATACAATCAAGCATTGTAAGCATAAAGTGTTTTTTTTTAATTAGAAGCCAAAAAAGTATAAATGAATAGCAGATTATAACAGCTGGACAGTACATTTGATAGCTAAGAGGCTACTTTGAAAGATGTTTCCAGAACACAGTACAAAGAAATAAAGGGATGAGAAGAATAAAGAAAATTGTAGACACTCAGAGAAAAGAGTCAGTCATTACAAGATTCCTCCAAAAAGAATTCCAGACGGATGTAGTAGAAGGAACATTCAATAATAATAATAAAAGGAACATTCAAAAATAATTATAAATCAGGCATGATGGTATATATCTTTAATCCCAGCACTCAGGAGGCAGAAGCAGGTGATCTTTGCGAGATCAAGGCCAACCTGGTGTGTGTAGGAGTTCTAGTTGTATTATATATACATGTATATAATTATATATTATATTATATATTGTATATAATATATATTACATATGCGAGTACATTAAATTAGGGGGGGCAGCGGGAGGAGATCTCAATACCATCAAACTGTACTGTGTGAAAATCGCAAAGATTCGATTTTGAAAATCAACAACAAAGACAAGGAAAAAAAATCCAGGAGTAGAAACTGAGAGGAAATTCATAATTGTAGTTGGAGACTTAACAAATAAAACCATAGAGCCCAGGACCCACCACAAATTTTAAAGTAGAGAATTTCGGACAAAAACCCCAGTGGAAGAATTAAGAGCATGCACCCCATTCACAGTGGGAAGCCGAGGCACTGAGCTTATGTTCTAACAGTTGTGTGTGAAGCCTGAGAGGTTCCTCTTTCTCTGCTTGGGAATGCTGCTAGAAACTTCTCGCCTGTGCAAAAGGGGAAATGCAAAAATGTTTGCACAGCAAACATGTGCGTCCCTTGTTTGGAACAGTGATTTTTCCCTGAGCCATGGATTTTGTCCTTGACATAGTAGGATGAAGCAATCACATGACCATTTTCCTTGGGAGAAGAAGGGAGGAAGGGAGTAGGGGAGAAAAGTTAGGAATAGACTGGGGGACAGAGACAGGTTTCTATATAAGATGAACACTCAACAGTAACAGTTACAAAGGCCTCAATGAAACTGAACACACTAAAATGAAGACCACAAACCAGTATATATGAGGATTTATATAAAAGAAACTAGGAATCATAGAGCAATCTGGAAGAGATTTTAAAATAAGTGCATTTAAAATCAACAAACCAAAGCAGGTGGTTATGAATCAAGAACAGATGAAATGCTTGGAAATTTTTGTAAAGCCACTGAGATCGTTTTTAGAGGCTGAATCAGTCATGAAAAGAAACATCTCTCTAGAAATTTCCAACAAGGGCAAATTTAGATAAGGGATTTATTACACAGGTGATAGAGAAACTGAAATGCCAAGAGAAGATGGCGAGGCATCCTAGAAATGAAACACAGTGGGAAGCTGCTGCTGTTCTTATGGCCAAAAGGAAAAAAAGAAGGAAACTGTATTACCAAAACCCAGCACTTAAAGCCATTTGATCAGAGCAGTAACCGGGCTGGAGAGATGGCCCAGTGATTAAGAGCACTGACTACTCTTACAGAGGACCTGGGTTCAATGCCCAGCACCCACATGGTGGCTAACAACTGTCTGTAACTCCAGTTCCTGGGAATCTGACATCCCCTTGTGACCTCCGTAGGCATTGCACAACATGGGTACACTTACACACATGCAGGCAATACACTCATACACATAAAATTAGAATAATAAATAAAATAAAAAAGAGCAGTAACCAACTGTATGTTGAAGATAGTTTTTCTCAAAATGTGTGTCTCTACTAAATATGCATAAGTTTTTCCTTCTTATCATTAGTCCCAAAGCAATATAACATAACAGTGATTTACATGGCATTTACATTATATTAAGTATTCTAAGTCATACAGAGATAACTTAAAAGTGCACGGGAGGGAGTGGAGAACGCAGCTTAGTTGATAGGGTGTTTGTCTAGCATGACAAAACTCTGGGTTCAGTCCCCAGCACTTCATTTTACTGATCTATAATCCCAGCACTCAGGAGGTAGAGGGCGAGAAGATCAGAAGTTCAAGGCTACACAGAGAGTTCTAGGCCAGCCTAGGATTGAGGCCCTGTCGCTGAAATAGCTAGATAGATGATAGATAGATAGATGATAGATAGACAGACAGATAGAGACAGAGATAATGAAGTGTACAGGAAAATGTGAATAGGGTCTATGTAAACACTGTGCCATTTTCCATATGGGACTCACGCATCCATGGATTTGAGTATCTGAGGAGGTCCTGAACCAATTCCCCTATGGATACTAAGGGACCACTGTTCTAACACAATAATGTCTTATGAGGTTTAATGCACACGGATACAGAGGCATATAGACCAGGAAGGGGTATAAGTGAAATGTTGCGGGGTCCTTGAATTGTCTGGGAAGTAGGCAAAAACACCAGTTAACATTAGACTTTTATAAATCAAAGACTCCTGTTATAATCTCTAGTACAACTACAATCCAGCAATTTTACTCCTGGGTATAAGCCTAAAACAGATATAGATGTTTGAAGGTACACATGAAAAGAGAATGCAAGAACACTCCCAGCAGCCACAGTGAAGACAGCCCCAGATGTTAATAAATAAAAATAATTCACAATGCGCTTGCACAATGGAACAAAACAACCAGGGAGCTCCACAGCATCTCTGCAGCTGGCTGGGCTTGACGATTTTTTCCCAGCACTGCCTCTGGAATAGATAGACTTGTTTCACTCCCTTTAGGATTAAAGGATTAAAAGTTCCAGAAGACTGAGTCACCCTTACATACTTCAGGCAACATGCTGGCACCTTGGCTCTATTGTAAAGATTAGAGGAAGAATCTGCCAGATGGCGCCTTCGGGGGCCTCTTGGGTTTCCACAGTGAGGGTGCTGCCAGATTCTTGATTTATCATTCCACCGTGGTTGCACACACCTTGAGAACTGCCCAGAAGCCATCGTGCCCGTTCTTAGGAAGGATGAACGGACGTTGAATGGTCACCCCACCCCGCTTCTCCCACGGAGCTCCATCTCCTTTCACCCATCTTCTCATATACGTACTTCCAAGAATTCTGTTAACATCATGTTACTTTTCCCCTTCAAAGCATAAAATATGCTCATGTTTCCCAAAGTCTCCCCAGTTTTCACATCTAACTCCAAGATAAAGATCTGTTTGGAGCAGATCTGTGCTCCTAATTCCATCTTGATGCTGTAACCTATGGTCCACATAGCAAGTTTAATCCATCTTTATCTATATCGAGGAGACGGGGCCAAAGAGATGAGAATTTTTTAAAAACACAAACATTCATATTTGGCAAAAAACAAAATTGAGGCTCAGCTAGAATCTTTATTTTTGCAGCTTGTTATCCATGATCCAAATCTAAATTCTGCTATCTTGCAAATATGAGGTATTTCAAACCTTAGTTTCTGAGGGCCTTGATGGTCCTGCCTAGCCAAGCATCGGGTAGTTTTCCATTATCTTTCACCCAGGGGGACCCTGTTTGTTCCAGTCCTATCCTCAATATATCTTGCATTGACCAGAGACAAATTAGTCAAGGTAGGTCCTAGCCCCTTCGTTTGGCCTGCACGCTGCAGTATTGTTAGTGTACTGGCTAAATCCAACAATTCCCGCTGGATTAATGTCCTTGCTGAAACCAGTGGCTTTCCATTACCCAGAGGGAGAGAGAGGCTGCATTCGAGCTCAACTTCTCACAGGCTGTCCTGGTGCTATCAACACTAGACAGCTGATATTTCAGAACCGGTGTGAGTAGTAGGCACCAAGGTCGCAATCCACTCCCTGCCTGCCTACCCCCATACAGGCACACAAAACTCCTCTCACCGAAGCCCTGTAGAGAGAGGACCTGCCAACAGATAAATAAAAAGATTTGCAAGACCAGGGGATGCAAGCTAAAACAACAAAAGGTCATTTTTCACCTACTAGCCTGGAAAATATGGCATCCCAGCAAGGTTTAGCGCTAACAGGCACTTTCCTTAACTTCAGGGAGTATAAACTGGCACAGCCATTTTGGTGAGCAGCTTGGCAGTGTTTCTGAGACTTCAAACTGTACATATAATATGACCTGGCATTTTCTCTTGTAGGCATCTGCCCTAGAAAAAATACTCTGCCACAGTTAGGTGATATATGTTCAACCACAGTATTGGAGAAATAATAAAAACCTAGAAACACCCTACAGGCCATCAGTAGGAGAACAGCACAATGCAGTGTTTTCACCTGATACCCATGACTGAACTAGAACCCTGCATTACAAGTCCCTGTTTTTGTAACCTAATTTCAGAAGGGACATCTTGTGGTTTTTGTCGTGTTCAGCTCAAAAACTAGATGAGTAAGTGGCCAAAAATAAATAAATAAATAAATAAGTGAAAGAAGTGAATGTTATGGCAAGAGGGTATCATATTTGCAAAAATAAACACATCCATTTGCTTCGGGTGTGGAAAGATTGACTGCAAATTCATAATAGAAGACAAGAGATGTAGGGACAAGAGGGACTTAGATCAGGTTACAGTCAAAAAGGGGTCTATTTATAGCATACTTATTTCATAAGGAGAATGTGTTTATGTTATATTCTTACAACTAAAAATTAATGCTAAAAATAATGTGTACTACTCTGGAAAGCATGTTTAACAGTAAAATGTTCATTCAAATGATGTATGATAACTCGCCTTTTGTTTTGTGTTGTGCTCTGACAAACTGTTGTTATGTAGCTCAGGTTGGCCTGCTCCTCACTAATGTAGCTCAAGCTGATCTCCAACTCCAATCATCCCAACTTGGCCTCCCAAGTACTGGGATTTCAGGTGTGTGCCGTCACACTCAGCTAGACCTGCTTTTTATGATAGCCTCTTCAGTGGAAGACTATGAATGACTCCAGAAGCTTCTTCTGGAAAGGCAAAGTCTAATAAACTAAACAAGCAAACAGTGGAAAATCTTGATTGAAGCTTATGAAGTCAAATTCAAACAGGAAACTTGTAGAGCTTTTGAAAAATTCTGTCATACTAAGTGAGTGGGCATTGGCCCCCAGATTAGCTATTTATATTAACTGCACAAGAAAGAATTCTAAGATGTAATGAATCAGATAAACACAATTTTCTCAGTTTCTGTGGCTCAAGAGTCAAGGTCTTCTCACTGTGGGACTGCTACTAGCGTATTCGCAGGGGTTACAGTCTCCCCTGAAGGCACCATGGACAAAAGATCTGCTTCCAAGTTCACTCACATACTTGTTGGCAGGATACTGTTTCTCAGAGGCCATTGAACTGAGGGCCTTCATTCCCTCCCAAGAACCTCAGTTTCTCATGGGTTAATAATGGGCACAGCTGGCTGCTCTCAGTTCCTTACCATATGGGCCTCTCTGTGCAGGTAAAAGGCAGGTGGCCCCATTCAGAGCAAGCACGCAACAGACAACTCTGTTCATGAGCATGACAGAAGTCCCTGCTTTTTAAGAATTTATTTATTTACTTATTTTATGTGTATGAGTGTTTTGCCAGCATGTATATAAATGTACCACATACACGCAAGACTTTCAGAGGCTAGAAGAGGGCATTATATCCCCTGGAACTGGCATTTACAGATGGTTGTTAGCCACCATGTGAGTGCTGGAAATCAAACCCAGGTCCTCTACAAGAGCAGCCAGTTCTCTTAACTGCTGAGCCATCTCTCAGCCCCAGTTCCTGCGTGTGTGTGTGTGTGTGTGTGATGTGTGTGTGTGTGTGTGTGTGTGTGATGTAATCTCAGAAAAAATGTCTTATGACTTTTATCATGTTCATTTCACTGGAGGTAAGTCATTAGTGTAGCCCACACCCAAGGGGATACAGAGATCATTGGAATCAAGTTCAGAAACTTGCTGTCACAATCCCTGAGAATTCTGCCTTCTGTTTACATTGTATTAAAATGGAGCCTGTAGGATGGGAGAAAGAGAATGCCTTATGAATAGGGGAAATATTAGTGCCCAAAAGCATCTGAAAGAGAATTCCTGGTGTTTCTAAAGAGAATGCTACTAAATTCTCTAGGCAGTATTCTCATTGTGAGCTGATACCTACACCTTCAGAAACAACAGACCCTGGGAATCAAAACATTTAGATGCCCAAACATTCTAGTCAATGGGGAATTACCAGATACCATGGTGATGATTAATTTTCACAAAAAAGAATACAATTTTACTACCATTCTGAATGATTGCTGTGATTTTCTTTTGTAAATTGTCACAGATTTGGACATGGTGACAATCATACTATAACAACATGTACAGATTTTGCATGTGAGTCACAGTCTGAGAGCAGTTATTTTAAATGACAAGCCTTTCCAGGCAGCATTACGACTGATAAGTCAAAAAGCATGAAACTATTGATGCCTAATAAAATACGATACTTCCCCTAAATGGGTACACAATTCCCAGTGCATTAATTGCCAACTTTTAAACCTCTTTCCTGTTGTAATTAAAATATCTGAGCTGTTTTAAGTATTAAGCATCATCCGGAGCTGGAGAGATGGTTCAATGGTTAAGAGCACTGGTTGCTCTTGAGAAAGACCAGGTATGGTTCCCAGCACCCACATGGCAGCTAACAACTATCCATAACTCCAGTTCCAGGGAATCCAGTGCCCTTTTCTGGCCTGTGAGGGCACTGCACGCACATGGTACACTTATATACATGCAGATGAAACACTTGTGCACATCAAATTTAAATAAATGAAAATATTTTTGAGAACTTGTTATTCTCCCTCTCTTCTGTCCTCAAGCCCCTGATAGCCTCCTTTATGTTGTTTTTTGGGGGGCAGGCTATTGTTGTGGGGCTTTTATGTGACAGAGTCTTACATTGTACTGTAGAACTGGCTTGGAATTTACTGTGTAGCCCAAGCTGGCCTTGAACTCACAGTAATGCTCTTATCTCAGCCTCCAAGTGTTGGGATTATAGATGTACACCATGACTGGCCCCTGGGAACCTCTAATCTACTTGCTATCTCTACGGATTTGCCTATTCTAGATAGTTCACATAAGCAGAATAATACTATCATCTGTCTGTTGTCATATCTGGCTTATTTTACTTTGCAGGATGTTTTCAAAGTTAATTCACTTAGGAAATTGTATCTGAGTTTCATTATTAACAATATCCCACCATATGGAAAATTCCATTTTCCATCCATTCATTTGTCCATTATCATTTGAACTGTTCATATTTTTCACCAATTGTGGGTAATGCTGCCATCAATATTGATAATACAAATATCTGTTTCAACTCCTGCTTTCATTCTTTGGGGTGTAACCCTACCAGTGGAATCACTGGCTCATATGGCAATTCTATGTTTAACTTTTTGAGAGCCACTGAACTGTTCTCCACAGCAGCTGCATCATTTTACATTCCTACCAGCCGTGCTTGAGTGTTCCAATTTCTCTATGTCCTTCCAAACACTTGTCACCTTCCATGCTTTTGGATGACAGTCATCATGATGAGTATTAAGTGGCTCTCATTGTGGTTTTGATTTGCATTTTCTTTTTTTAAATGTATTTATTTTTATTTTATATGTATGAGTATTTTGCCTGCATATACACCCTTATTGTGCAATGCCCACAGAGGCCAGATGAGGGTGTCAGATCCCCTGGAACTGGATTACAAACGGTTGTTAGTCACCATGCAGATGCTGGGAACTGAACCCGGATGCTGGGAACTAAACCCAGGTTCTCTGCACGAGCAGTCAGTGCTCTTAACCGCTGAGCCATTTCTCCAGCCCCAGTTTGAGTTTTCTTAATGACTAATGATGTTGAGCATTTTTCCATATGTCTGCTAGCCATTTCTATATCTTCTTCAGAAAATAACTGTCTTTGCCTTTTAAAAAAATGGTTGTTTGCTTGCTTATGGTTGAGTTATGAGGTCTTTCTATATTTTGGATGTTAACTCTCATCAGAACTATGGCTCGCAAATGTTTTTCTCATTTTATGGAGTTCTCTCTCTCTCTCCCTGTCTCTCTGTCTCTCTGTCTCTCTCTGTCTCTCTGTCTCTCTGTCTCTCTGTCTCTCTCTCTCTCTCTCTCTCTCTCTCTCTCTCTGATAGGACCAGTTTGATTTGAAACGTGCTTTGTAACAGGATGACCTTGAACTTTTGATCCTCCTGCCTATACCTCCGAAGTTCTGAACTACAACCCCAGTCCTTTAGTCTCTTGATGGTGTCCTTTGTCACAAAAAAAATTAATTTCTATGCAATTCAGTTCACCTTTTTTCTTTTCTTTCCTGTGCTTTTGGTGTCATATTTAGGTAAATACATGCCTTATGAAATACAATAGAAAATTCACAGTTGATGACACAAGATAAACATTAAGGGAACTCTTGTTTCAGTTCTACACATGTGATACTTCCATCATGAAATACCCTTTCATGTGAAATATAGTTGTTTGAACAGGTCACAGTCAAAGAGTTTTGAAGTCAATTGATACAGAGCAGTTCCCTACCACAAACTTGAATATTCTCCATCTTCCCTCTACTTTAGCATAAAAGCGTGTATTGTCAGGGAGCTCATTTCCTTTCAAGGCCATCTCCTGGCATTTCGATAAAAATTGCAAATTGATGATAAGCACCTAAATTTCTTCCAAATGCCTGAAATAATGGGAAAAAAATAATTATTTATATACACCACCACTAGAAAGTCAAACATTGCAAACCAGACATTTTGAAGCACTCTTAAAGGGAAAATTACAAGGCAAGATCAAATTTGTGACCCAAATGCAAGAACACAAGAGAAGAAGAAAGGGGTTAGAAAAGCCTGAGAGTAATGAATAGAAAGAACACAATGGAATCACAAGCAGTCTTTCAGGTGGTTAATTTGAAGACTACATGTAGATCTCTCTCCCTCCCTCCCTCCCCTCCTCAATAGCCAAGTGCAAGAATTACTCTCGACCTAAAACTTCCCCAGTAACAGACAGTCCACAAGGAGTCAACATCCTCTACTCCAGATCCATAATCCTCAAAACATGCTCTCCTCCCCCAGCGGTCACCCAGAGCCACACAAGCAGGAGCTCTCAAATACCAACAGGAGCACGCAGATGAGAATGAAGGAACATCTGAGGGCACCCGTGGCCATCAGACAGGCACCAACCTCAGTCAACCCAGTAATACCAGCATTAAGCAGGAATAGCATTGTGTTTCCTCCTTCCTCTGCAGTCCACTGTGAGGAACCTGCCCCAGATCAAGACTCATATAATCAGAAAGGCTTTTTAGAAAAAATGATGTTGAGCCCTGAATTTGATTCCCCAGCACTAAAAAGCAAGCAAACAACAACAATAAAGAAAAAACAAAGTCAAAATAAATTGTGGCACACATGTGTGATCCCAGTATTTGGAGGCTGAGGCAGGAGGACTGAGAGTTTAAGAACAGCATGGGCTACATAGTGAGTTCCCAGGTCACCTTGGTCTCCAGAGTGAGACTCTGTCTCAAAGGCAACAACGCAACACAATGTGATTAAGAGATGAAAAGAAGAAAGACATGAACTCTTTCGACATAACTAGGCTCCAACAGCAAGTTCTCGCCTAAACCTTTTGTCCTTCACTTCCATCCATGAGGGGAACTGAATGCATCTGGTAAAACTGGCAGCCTGTGACAAACGATGCAACAGAAATAGTGAAGAGCAGAGAAGGGATGCAGAGAAAGGGCAAAGATGCAAGGAACTGGAGCACGAAGGTGGCCCTGAGCTGGGCGTGGTGGCTCACACATGTAATCACAACAGTTGAGGGGCTAAGGCAGGAGCATTGCCATGAATTCAAGGCCAGCCAGTCAAGATGAGAACCTGACTCAGAAAAGGAGGACGACGCGGAGGAGAAGGAGTGCTGTGTGCTAGCTGAAGGACTAGATAGAGGTGTTCAGATAAGTTAAATGGATGATGGACAATCTCCCAAGTTCTTTGGGTTCCAAGTGGAAGGGATCGTGAAGAACCAACTTTGCCAGCTAGGGGTGTAGCTGAGTGGGAGAGTACTTGTCTACATGTACGAGTCCCTAGGCTTAATACACACACACACACACACACACACACACACACACACACACACCACTACATAGAGAGACAGAGAGAGATGGGAGGTGCTACTGACTGCCTTGTCTTTTCCTCAAAAAGGCAAAGGGTGTTGAACCTGCACTACATTTGAGGTTCTGTAAGCCACATATGACTGACCTTCAGATTAAAGCTTTCTTATTAAATCTGAACCAGAAAACATTTTCACTAGGAACATCAGACTATGAGAATGATGGCGTTAAAGAACAGAAGTTGCCCACACTCAAATCATGACAGCTCTGACATTAACCCAAATAGCACAAGACATCGTGAAGTCCTAGGTCAAAGTGGTAAAGTTGGGGAGAGTTTGTTGTTTTGGGGTTTGCTTGGTTTTGTTTTGCTTTTGTTTTGTACTTTTGTTGCTGTTGTTTTGTTTTTGTTGTGTTTTTTTTTACAGGGTCTCCCTAGTCCCAGTCTGCCTGGAATTCATTACTGTAGACCAGGCCTCAATCTGGCCTCAATCTCACAGATCTGACTGCCTCTGCCTCCCGAGGGCTGGGATTAAAGGTGTGTACCACCAAGCCCGACAGGGAAAGTATACTGTTACAATTGTATACACCAGACAGAAAACCAAAAATATGCATTATGTAAGTGCAAAATTGAGAAAATGTAAAGTTGTAAGTCAGATGTCCTTTAAAACCTAGTCTCCAGGTTGGGGAGATAGTTCAGCAGGTAAGAACATTTGCTTTACAAGCAAGAGGACCTGAGTTCAGATCTCCAGCACTCACATTAAAAAGTCAGGTGTGGCTTTGTATGTCAGTATCCCTAGCATTAAGGGGTGAAGACAGGTGGATCATGGGAGTTCACCTGTCAGCCAGCCTGTCTCAAATAGCAAGCTTCCAGTTCACTGAGAGACCCTGTTTCAATATGGTAGAGCAGAGAGTGATAAAGAACATATCCCATATCCTTCTCTGGCCTCTACATGCATGCAGAGGGGTGCACACACATACCTATACTCACATACATGCAACACGCACACACACGCACACACACACACACACTCACGCACGCACACACTCCTCACAGAAAAAAAGACAAAAAACAGCCAGGTGGCGCACACCTTGAACGTCAGCACTTGGGAAGCAGAGGCAGGCAGGCCTCTGTGAGATCAAAACCAGTCTAGCCTTCATGGCGAGCTCCAGGCCACCCGTGGCTCCTGGGGAAAGCTTGTCTCAAAAAAAGAAAACACCTCAACTTCCACCCTACCAATGTCCAGTTTCTTAATAAACTAAACTTGTCACTGAGTGGAGACAGGAAATCTATGACTAAAATGTTTGCTCAAGGCCCTCTAAGGCTCTGACACCCAACAGCACCATGAGTTACCCAGCCTCTACGAGGCTTTGTAACAATATGGGCTTAATAAGAAACATATCGAAAATAGCTCTTAAGGTACCAGATCAGAAGACTTCATTCTGTGACTAGAGATGCTAAAGAAATGGTACAGGATGGAAGGTCCAAGAACTGGGCATCCATTAACTGACTCTCCTGGAAGAATTGCTCACAGGTCCTTACATCACCAAAATCAGTTTTTGCTTTTTTAAGATTTTATGCATATGAATGTTTTGTCTGTATGTACATAAGTGCACCATATGCTTTGCATGCCTGCTGCCTATGAAGGCCAGAGCACAGCATTGGATCCCTAGGAACTGGAGTTACAGACAGTTATTAGTCGCCATGTGGGTGCTGGAACCAAACCTGGGTCCTCCGCAAGAGCAATCAGTGCTGTTAACCACCGAGCAATCTCTCTAGCCTGTTTTTGCTTTTGAAAAGATTTATTTTTATGTGTATGACTATTTGCCTGTGCACCTCATACATGCCTGCTGCCCCACAGTCCAGGAGAGAATGTCCGATCCCGTGGAACTGGAGTTACAGTCCATTGTGTTACCATGTGGGTGCCGGGAACCAGACTGAGGTCCTCTGCAAGAGCAGCAAATACTCTTAACCACTGAGCCTCTTGCTTTTGTTTTTGAGGCTTGCCTCAAGCTGCTAGAGAAATAGCAGCATGGATAATTGCTGCAATCTGCAATCCCAATTTATCATTAGGTGTCAGTGAAGCAACACCTCTCAGCAAGCATCTACTGGGAAGAAGACCACAAGGTGCATGAGAAAGGTAGGATGCACCTAACAGGAAACAGTCTATCTATCTATCTATCATCTATCTATCTATCTATCTATCTATCTATCTGTCTGTCTGTCTGTTTGTCTATCTATCTATCTATCTATCATCTATCTATCTCTCTCTCTATCTCTCTATTGCTCTGTATCTCTATATATCTCTCTGGTCTTACAAGACCACACTCACTAGGGTATACACTTGGGTATACACTCAGCCAGCTGGGCAGCTTCATGAAAATGCTAACGCCCACCCGAGTCTGTCCCCCCAACAGTCATGTTCTGGTG
Source organism: Eospalax fontanierii (assembly GCA_035773235.1). Classification (NCBI taxonomy): domain Eukaryota; kingdom Metazoa; phylum Chordata; class Mammalia; order Rodentia; family Spalacidae; genus Eospalax; species Eospalax fontanierii. The sequence continues at coordinate 21,741,714 of CM069525.1, read as the reverse complement.
GCCTGAACTCACTCCTGCACAGAGAGACTTTTTAAATGACCCCAGGGGAGACTGATACCAGAGTTGAGAAGCTCCTCCATGGATTAAGAACCTGTAACCCTATTTTGTAGTCAAGATATGGTATTCAGTCATCTTATACTCCATCTGGATTTTCACACTTCCCTTGTTGCTGCAGTTGGTCTGCAGTTTCCAAGTCCTCTGTTTTCTCCAAAAGCAAGATAAAATACTAAATTCTCAGATACATATATATATATATATATATATATATATATATATATATATATATATATAGTAGAGCAGTGGTTCAAAATACAAATTGGAGCCAGGCATAACGATAGTGCATGCCTGTAATCCCAGTATCTAGGATGCTGAGGCAGGAAGATGGAGACTAGCCTGGACAACAAAATGAGACCCTATCTCAAAAACAAAAATACAGGGGCTGGAGAGATGGCTTAGTAATTAAGACCACGTACTGCTCTTGCAGAGGACCAGAATTTAATTCCCTAGCTGCAACTCCAGCTCCATGGAGATGCACACTCACACATACACACACATACATAATTCAAAATAATCTTGGGGCTGGAGAGATGGACCAGCAGTTAAGAGCACTGGCTGCTCTTGCGGAGGACCTGGGTTCAGTTCCCAACACCCACATAGCAGCTAACAATCATCCATAACTCCAGTTCCAGGGGATCCGACACCCTCTTCTGGCTTTTGCGGGTGCTACAGGCACATGGTGCACTTACATACATGGAGACAAAAGTAATACACATGAAATAGAAAAATAAATCAAAATTAAAAAAAATAAATCTTTTAAACAATGCAAATTGAACCAACGATGAGATGAGCAGTGTTCCAATGGTTTGGATAAACAGTAGCCTACATCCATGCCTTCTTTCCCAGAGCACATTCGGAAGACTGCACCCTCTAATTTGCTTCAGCTGAATGGATGACTTAAAAAGCTCTCAGGAAACCCAGACAAATGTAAGATGAAACCTAAAATGCTGCTTCCAAGCACTAAGAGGTTCTCTGAGTCCTGGGTTTGCTTTAAAAAAGGGTCACTGGGGCTGGAGAGATGGCTCAATGGTTAAGAACATGTACTGCCCTTCCAGAGGACCTGAGCTCCATTCCCAGCACCCATGCCAGGCAGCTAACAACCAACTGTAACTCCAGCTCCAGAGACTCCAACACCTCTGGCTTTTGTGGGCTCCAGTACTTGTGCACGTACACAGACACATGTACATACATATGTACATGATGAAAAATAAAATAAATCTTAAAAGAAAAAGACACTGGAGCAGGGCATGATGGCCCATGCTTGTAATTCCAGCACTCCAGGAGGTAGAGGTAGGAAGGCTGTGAATTTGTTACCAGACTGGGCTATGTAGTGAACCATAGGCCAGCCTGGGATACATGATGAGATCCTATGTCAAAGTTGGGGGTAGATGGGTAAGGTGGGGGTGGAGAAGGATGAGGGGGTATGAATGTGACCAAAATAGATTATATGAAGTTATAAGATCAATAAAAAATTTAAAAACTGACAATGCATAAAGTTCAATAATTACCTTGTGGGGAAAAAAAGACAAGGACCTACCTGGGAGATGGCTCAGCAGGTTAAAGTATTTGCCAAGCCCATGTAGAAGGAGAGAACCAACTCCCAAAAGTTGTCTGCTGACCCCCACATGCACACCGAAGCACACACACACACACACACACACACACACACACACACACCCTACTAATAATAAATAAAATAAAATTTCAAAGCAAAACCAAGAGGTTGAGGCTGGAGAGATGGCTCAGTGGTTGAGAGCACTGGCTGCTCTTGCAGAGGACCCAAGTTTGATTCCCAGCACCCACATAGTGACTAACAACTGTCTGTAACTCCCAGGAGATCTGATGCTGTCTTCTGACCTCCTCCAGCATTGCACAACACAGGTGTACTTGCATGCATGTAATACACTCATGACATAAAATAAAAATAATAAAATAAGATACCCTGCAAGCATGAAAATTTGATAGGCAGAATAGAAAGTGTGGAATGTCTGCTACTTCCTGGATCCAGAGTTTGTGGCTCCGAATCACAGTAAATTCAATCAGGCTCAGCAGGGACTCCAGGATACAAAAATAAGTAAATACATTAGTAAATAAATAAATGTTTAAGTTCACCCCAAAGGAAGCAAGACGAAGGCTAAACCAGAAGAGTTGTTTTCAAGGACCACTACCAAATACTCGAACCATAGTTGGAGAGGCTTCCAAATGCTTCTTTGAGAAAAGTGTAACAGACACAAAAATATTATAATATGAATATTCACTGTCTTCTACAGGAGATTTTCATGTTACAAATCCTGGGTTTCCTCTGTTTTAGAGAAGCTGCAGGAAAACCCTTAAATCTCAATAGGAAGAAAACGAAGCAGCACAGGATGGATGTCTGAGGGCCTGAGGGGAGGACTGGACAGTGGTCGTGGGGGAGATTTTCAGAGGTGGGTTTGCCAGTGGTGGGAGATGTTTGAGAGAAGTAGCAATGCAGGAAAGGAGTTTTGAGAAGAGAGATGGGAATTCCGAATGCATTTCTTCTTTGGCTCTTCTCAGGAGATTAAAGCTACAAAGGACCTGTTAAGAATTTTAGCTGCTGACCTAGATTTCTTTGGATGGATGCCTTACAATAAATGAATCCCATAAGGCCCTGACTTATATGAACATTGTAAAGGGTAGATGTGGAAAGAAAAGATGATTTAGAATTCACTATAACTAAGATCTGAAGAACTAAGATTAGAGAGGCAATCACGTTCATAACCTAAGAACTAGCTGTTGGGGACAAACCCATTAAAGATAGAAAAATACAATTTTGAATATCAAAAACTCTAGCTGGAGAATCCGTTTTTCTGAGTCACTTTCTTGGAACACCATGCAAACAGGAAACAAAAGGGATGAAGGCGTGAGAGAAAAGTTAAGCGAACAAGAACAGATCAAGAAGCATCAGCTAATCTAATGGAAGTTCCAGGGGAGCTAAAGAAAACAAAAGGGAGAAAAATTTTAAATAAGATGAAAATTCCTGGAGAGATGAAGAAACTAATACCATTTTTTGTATCTAAGTGTCACTTTCGGATATGTTGGCACACGCCTTTAATCCTAGCACTCAGGAGACACAGGCGGTAGATATCTGTGAGGTCAAGGCCACCCTGGTCAACATAGCAAGTTCCAAACCAGCTGAGGCTACAGGGAGACCCTCTCTCAAAAAATAAATAAATAAATAAAATAGTCTCTCAAGGGAGCTGGAGAGATAGCTCAGCAGTTAAGAGTGTCCACAGTTCTAAAGACCCCAGTTTGGTTCCCAGCACCAATGTCAGGTAGTTCACAACCACCTGTAACTCCAGGTAAAACCACACACACACACACATACACACACACTCACACACACATTTAAAAATAAAATAAATCTTTAAAAAGAGTCATTCAAATCCAAAGAGGATAACAAATTTTAAAATATATGGCCAGCAACATGGCTTAGTGGGTAAAATGCTTGCAGCACAATCCTGGTGACCTGAGTTCAGTTCCCGAGAACCCACTTAAAGGTTGAAGGAAGAAAACTGACTCCATAGAGTTGTCCTCACACCTCCACATATAAAAATATGAGCTGCAGAGATGGCTCAGCAGTTAAGAGTACTTGCTACACAATCTTGAGGACTAGAGTTCAGACCAGCACCTCTATAACAAATCAAATGTCCAGTGCACACTTGTAACCCCAGCCCCAAGGTGAGCAGACACAGAAAGATTGTTGGGGCTCGCTGGTTTCCAATTTAATCAAGAAAATGCATACAGAGACCCTGCCTCTAAAAGGAATGGAGGAGAATGATAGAGGAAGGTACTCACCAGTCTCTCCTAGCCTCTTCATGAATGCACAGGTATGACCGCAACACACATGCTGATACAGTCATACATACAGACACATGTACACATACACAAATAAATAAATCTTTTTAAAAAGATTTAAGAAATTGTCTTTGGAGCCAGAAAGATGGTTCAGTGTGGAATAGCACTGGCTGTTCTTGCAGAAGACCTGGGTTTGGTTCCCAGTATCTAAGTGGCAACTAACAACCATCCATGACTCCAGTTCCAGGGGATCGAATGCCCTTCTCTGGCCTCTTCAGGCATTGCACACATGTGGTACACTTACATACATGCAGGCAAAACACTCATACACACACACACACACACACACACAAATATATATATATATATATATATATATATATATATATCCTTAGATCTACCATAGCAAAATATAAGAATGGTAAAATTACTTAAAGTTTTCAAAAAAGAAAAACACTGTTTCAAAAGAAGTAGAATATGATTATCCTGCAAATTCTCATCAGTACTTCTAAATGCTGTAAGAAATGAGATAATGCAACTTCAACTGTCAAGAATGAGAACAGTGTGAAGACATATTTAGACATGCAAGGACTTAAGGTTTATCTCCCCAAACCCTTTTCAGGAATTTAAAGGATCTGTTCCAGCAAGTGAGAGGACTGTGTAACCTAGAAAGAGAAAAGGTATAACAGTAAAGAAACAGTGTATGTAGCCAGGAAGTAAGAATTCCCGGACAGCAGCTGCAGAAACGGACTTGGAAAGAAACCAAGCCAGTTGGAACAGGAGAAAGAGGAACCTAGGGGGAAAACATTTTTGTGACTAAAATCCACCCAACCAAATGCTCAGTCGAAATAAAGAGTTCAAAAAAAAAAAAACAAAAAAAACCCAAAACCAAAAAACAAAATAGGACACTGCAATAATGGGAGGTGACCATTTCACATCTGAATAAGTTTAGAATCACACTGTACGACTATGGAACAGAATGCAAATTTCAAACACTCAGATGAAGTAAAAGAAACAAGGAAAAAAAAAAAAAAAAAAAAAAAAAAAACGAAACGCCAGTTTTTGCCTTTGCAGCAAGCATGGACCAAGTTCTTGCGTGCCAACTGTCCTTCTAGGCACAACCAGAACAAATAGGCAAAAGATGGTTCAAAATCTCTTGGAAAGCATCAGGCAGCTACCAGTGTACAAAGATTTGAGAGCAAAGAAGGGACCAAAATCCACCGCTGCTTTTCTCTTGGAAGCATTTACTGATCTTTAAAGCCACAACCGAAGCAAAGCTGTGAGGCGCTTAGCAGAAAGTGATGACTCACAGGCAGGAACTGTGCAGCCTTTGCAATGGTCTCAAAGGGACTGGGAGGTGCTGCGGTCTGAATGTTCCCTCCAAAACTCATGTTGAATCGAATTGCTTTTGTAAGCATACTAGGGGTAGGGCTTTGAGAACTGGTTGCATTATGAGGGCTCTGCCCCAACGAATACCCCAGTATCCACAAAAAAACCCTGTTACCAACAAGAGTGGGTTACTTCCTGAGTTTGACAGTCTTCATTCTCCCTCTTCCCTCCCTGCCTCCCTTCCTCTCTCTTCTTTGTTTTCTCTCCCCCTCCCCTCCCTCCCTTTCTCTCCTCTTTTCCTCTTCCTCCCCCTCTCCCTCTGCCTCCCTTCCCCCACTCCTCTCTTTCCTGTTACACTCCCCACACTATTATACCAGATGTGATCCCTTGGATCTTGTACTTCCCAGCCTCCAGAATCAGGAGCCAAACAAACTTCTACTGTTTACAAATTACCTACTCCATGTTGTTCTTTTATAGCAGTGAAAAATAGACTAAGACAGAAAATTGGTACCAAGAAGTGGGCCTGTTGCTATACCAAATATTTTCTACTTTTACCCCCAAATTAAAAGCTCATCAGGAGGCAGGAGAATCATGTGTGAGTCTGAGACCATTTATGCTACATAGTGAGATCGTACCAGAAAAGAATCAAATAAAACTTAAAGCCTGTTGTGGTAGCACATGCCTGTAGTTTCAGTACTTGGGAGGTAGAAGCAGGAGGAGCAGGAGTTCAAAGCCATCCTCTACTACATGGTGAGTTTGAGGACAGCCTGGGCTACATGAGACCCTGTCTCAAAAAAGAAAAGAAAAGAAGCAAAGTGTCAAAAATAGCAAGATTTGAATAATATAATCAACAGGCTCAACTTTATCCATGTTTATAACTATAAATGGGAAAATGCAATTATGCTAATAATATGCCTGTGTTGCCTTTCCAAACAACCATTTATTATCCCTCGCCCCCAAAGAACACTTCAGAAATTCAAAAATTGTAGAGACTGTACAGGCCACACTTTGAACTCAAAGCAAAGAATTAGAGATCAACATTAAAGAGGTTAATAAAAAGTTTTATTACTTGGAATGTAATACTCTTGTAAAGAAGAAATCAAAGCTAGTGTGCACAACTATCTAAAGTTATGAAAAAGAGGAATTCTTATGTATCCCAGAGAAAATGCACAGTTTTCAAAGATCTCCTTTAAAAACAAATAGAAATAAATGAAGTATGAAACATAAGAACTTCTCTTTTCTTCTGAGACAGGACCTGAACGTGTAGCCCTGTCTGGCCTTGAACTCATTATGTAGAGGAGGCTGGCCTCAAACTTACAGAGATCTGCCTGCCTCTGCCTCCTGAGTATGAGATTAAAGGCATGCACCACCATGCCCAGCTAGAAGAATAAGAAATTTTAATTAGAAAATAAACCAAAAGAAAACAGAAAAAGAAATTTTTTAACAGTGAAACAAAAGGGCTGAGATAGCTCACCAGATAAGTATTTGCCTTCCAAGTTTGAAGACCTAAGTTTGACTCCAGAACTCACATTTAAAAAGCCAGGGGTAACCCAACATAGAAGTGGAGAAATAGGGAGGGGACTACAACCTTAGTGAGGAACTATTGGCAGCTGATTACTACTGGGTGAGGGAGAGTTGGTCTCTCTAAGGCAGTGACGCTACACAAGCTGACCAGACTCCAGTGGATGAACTCACACTGAGGGACATGTGAGTGCCCAAACTTGACTCGATAGGAAAGGATGCATGAAATCTGGTGGGAAGCTATTGGGGGTGCAGATGGGGTAGGAGGACTGAATATAATTGGGATGTGTTGTATGAAATGCAGAGAGATTCAATAAAAAAATACACATTGAGAAAAAAAAAGCCAGAGTTTGTGGCATGCGGGTGGGTCTCCATCTCCAGCAAGGCTGTTGTGCTCCAGCTGTCCCAGAGAATGGAGGACAATCGAACAGGTCCTCAGGTATTTCGGAGTGGGGCTGGAGAGATTCCCGGGAGACTGTGTCGAGTGGGCAGTTCAGTTATTGAAACCAAGGCAGGGATTTATATAGGGAGGCCTTTCTGGCCATTACAGAAGGCGGGAAAGTTAAAGGTGGGGTCTTTAGGAAAAGGCAGGAAGGTTGTAGGGCTGACATGGAAATTAGGAATGAGGAAATGAAACCCCAAAACCTGGTTCTGGTCTGAGGTGATCTTTGTGGGGGAAAAGATGAAGCAACTGCTGAGGCCTGCAGTAGCTTCCTGGGACCTAGGTTATTGCATCAGGCAGAGCAGGCCAGACTCCTAACGTCCCTTCAGGGTATCTGGGTTTGCTTGGCTTGCTCAATACCTTTTATGATAGACCCAGACCCCACAGTGGCACACATTTGTAATCCCAGCATTGGGGGCGGGGGGGGGGGCAGAAACAGGAGGCTCCCTGGGGCTCACTGGCCAGCCAACCTAGTCTACTTGGTGAGCGTCAGGCCAGTGAGAGACCCTGTCTCCAAACAAAAAGGAGGAACAACACCTAAAGTTGCCCTCTGCCCTCCACATGCACACATACACAGGTGCATGTGGACCCTCAGCATGCCCACAGACACCCACAACACACGTATGGACACCGCCCCCTACCCCCACATACACACAGAAAAGAAAAAAGAAAGAGGAAAGAAAATACCTACAGAGTAGTTCAAACGCTGAAAGTGTGTTTAAAGAAATAGGAGAAAAAACAAAATATGCAACACCTAACATGAGAAAAGAGATACAACTATGCATACAAAAGACCAAAATAGGAAAAGAATAAATGATAAGGGAATATCATGTGCGTTCTATGGCAATAAACTGAAAATCTAGAAGAGTACTTCTTAACCTTGGCTACAGTTTGCAATCAATTGAAGAGCTTGGAAAAATCACTGATGCTTGAGTCCAAGTGCCAGAGATTATAATTTAATTGACCTGATGTGTGACCCCAGCACTGGGAAGTTCAAAGTTTGCCCTCAGGAATTCTGGTGTTCACTGATATTGAGAATCAGAGGGACTGGACCATGTAGTCCTTTGATCAGCAGTATCAGCAAAAATAGAGAGAACCCCCCAAAAAATACACAGTCACTAGTGATGTAGCTCAGTGGTCCAGTACTTGCCTAGCATGCCTGAAGTCCTGGGTTCAATGCCTGGTAAAGAAAAAAAGAACTACAGAATCACCTTTTTTTTCATTTCTACAACTAGAGATCATACTATGTAAAATAAACCACATTCAAAAAAATAAATCTCACATATTTTCTCTCACAGATCTTAGATATTTCGTAGATGCATAAAGCTATTTATACGGGGGGCTGGAGAGATGGCTCAGTGGTTAAGAACGCTGTTCTTGCAGAGGACCAGGGTCTGATTCTAGCACCCACTTGGTGGCTAACAACCATCTGTGTTGCAGGGGAATCCAATGCTAGTTTATACATAATGTAAAAGTAAAAAGGAGACAGGGGAAGAAAAGAGACTAGTGTGAGGAGAAAGGGGAGAGGGCAAAAGAGGAGAGGAAGCGTGGTGAATACGGTCAAAATATAGGATACACTTGAAAGAAATTGTCTTTATGGAGGGTTAGAGAGATGGCTCAGCAGTTAAGAGTACTTGCTATACAGTCTTGAGACCAGAGTTTGTATGTCAGCTCCAAGGGGAACAGACACAGAAGGATTGCTGGGGCTTGCTAACTTTCAGTCTGGTCAAGAAAACCCCCAGAGAGGGACCCTGCCTCAAAAGAAAATAAGGGTAGAGGAAGGTACTCAACAGCCTTTTCTGGCCTCTGTGTGCATGCACAGGCATGTGCACAGTACACATGCTCATACACTCATACATATAGACACATATGCAAATAAATAAATCCTTTTAAAAAGATAGAAGAAAGTATCTTTGAGGCCAGAGACATGGTTCAGTGGTTAAGAGGACTGGCTGCTCTTATAGAGAACTCCGGTTTGGTTCCCAGCATCCACATTGTAGGCTCTGGCCCCTCTGCAGCCCTTCTCTCTTAGTGCTAGGCTCTCCACCAAGAGCTAGCAGGATCTTGTCAGTTACAAAGCTCAAGTAAACATCTTGACCTTTAAGCTAGCAGGATGTTGTCAGTTGCAGTTCGGAAGTAAACAACTTGACCTTTACAGACTTCCTCAGTTTACATCAGGTGTGTGTCATGTGGCTAGATGTCTCCTGAGAACCTGAACTTTTAACCTCCTGTAAAGCCCCGCCCTCAGGGTATATAAGGCTTGATGCCCCTCAATAAAGTCAGTCATTCTCCTTTCCTCCTACCTAGTGTGTAGTGTCTGTGTGTCTCTGTCTTATATGTGTGCGTCATTCAATCCGCAGCCCTCCGCCGATCGGGACTCGGACAAGTAGACCAGGACTCTACACCACATGGCAGCTAACAACCATCCAAAACTCCAGTTTCAGGGGATCCAATGCCCTCTTCTGGCCTCTGAAGGCATTTCAGAAACATGGTACACTTACATACATGCAGGCAAATCACTCATGCACATAAAACAAAAATAATTATTTAAGGAAAAGAAATGTTGAGCATGTTGAACAATGCCTGAGGAGATCAGAAGGTGTCTGATTGCCCTGGAACTGGAGTTACAGATAGTTGTTAGCCACCATGTAGGTGCTGGGAATCGAAACCAGGTCCTCTGTTAGAGCAGCCAGTGCTTTTAGCTGCTGAGCCATCTCTCCAGCTCCTCTACCTTGCTTTGCAAGACAGGGTTGCACACTGAATCTGTAGCTCACCAATACAAGCTATACTGGCTACTGAGTGAACCCCAGGATTCTCCTATCTCCAAGCCACCCCCCCATGCTCGAGTTACAGATGTGAACTGATTGATGTGTCTGGCTTTTATGTGGGTTCTGGGAATATGAACTCAGGTTTTCACGTTTGTGCCACAGTGTACCCACTGAGCCATCTCCCCAACCCTGCCTAATTTTTTTATTAAGACAGGTCTCATGTAGCGCTAGCTGGCCTTGAACTCCTGATCCTCTCAAGTGTTAGATTTGCAGATTCTTGCCACCATATACAGAAGGAATCATGTTTACAGACTCTGCTATCCTCCATAGCCACTGCTGCCAGCCATGGTCAGCCCCACCATGCTCTTCAACATCACTATCAATGGGAAGCAGCTCTGGAGCCATGTCTTCTTTAAGCTGTTTGAAGACAACATGCCAAAGAAAGAAGAAAACTTTCATGCCCTGAGCACTAGAGAGAAAGGATTTGGCTGTAAAATATCCTTCTCCCATGGAATTATTCCAGGAGTCACATGCCAGGGTGGTGACTTCATTCACCATAATGGCTGACACTGGCCATAAGTCTATAAGGGGAGAAATTTGATAGTGAAAATTTCATCCTGGAGCATATAGGTCTTGGCATCTTGTCCACAGCAAATGCTGAACCAAGCACAAATGCTTCCCAGTCTGTCATCTGCACTGCCAGGACGGAGTGGTTGGATGGTAGGCATGTGGTCTTCAGGAAGATGAAAGTTGGCAGGAGCATCATGGGAGCCATGAGCGATGTGAGTCAAGGAACGGCATGAAGAGGGCCATGGCTGATGCAGATAACTCTAGTAGATTCAACTATGTGAATCTTCACCACCATATAAAACTCCTTCTGCAGCTCAGGAGAGTGCCCTCCTCCTCATCTGCTCTCAACATCCCGTAATCTTTGTCCCTTCACTGCAGTTCTTCGGGTTTCATATTTTCCTTATTCCCTTTCAAGGCTAGCTAGATTGCAGGGTTAAGTTTATGACCCTGAAGAAAAAGTAAATAATTTAAAAAGTGATGCAGAATCATAGGCCCCGTTCCAGATCCACTGCTGTACTAAGTGGAAAGAACTGAGGTCCCCAGTACGGTGCTATATTGGGAGGTGCTGAACCTTTAAGATGTGGGGTCTAGTGGGAGGTCTTAAGGTCATTGAGGGCACACCCTTGAAGGAGATGATGGGACCTCAGTCCTTTTTCTGTCTTTTGCTTTCTGGCCATTATACAAGCAGTTTTGCTCCACTGTGGAATCCCACCATGATGTGCTGCCTTGTAACGGGTCTAAAAACAACAGGGCCAACAGATCATAGACTGGACTTCCAGATCTCTGTTTTAAAATGAACCTACTTACTTTTAAAGTTTATTTATGTCAGCTATTTGTTATAGCATCAGAAAGATGACTAACATACTCATTGAATCAAAATGAGCATATTTTACAATGTCTCCCAAATGAGGCATATACACACTACTATATGAGAAGTCCTAACCTAGAGAAGATGGGCAATTTCCAACAGAAATCTAGATATTAAAACTTAAGAAGAAGCCAGGCATGGTGGCACATGCCTTTAATCCCAGCACTTGAGAGGCAGAGGCAGAGGCAGGGGGATCTCAGTGAGATCAAGACCAGTCTGGTCTTCACAGCGAAAGACCAAAAAACAAACAAAAAACAAGAAGGAAAGCTGATGGACTAATATATAAGAGATCAAGAAAGTAAAGATCTGTTATAAAGAGGCATCAGACTCAAATGCTTTCACAATTGAGTTCTGCCTAATCTTTAAAAATCATGACAGGCACAGGAGCATACAGCTGTAATCCCAAAACTGGGGAGGTGGAAGTAGGCCAAGCTCTGTGAGTTCAAAAGTTCAAGACCAGCCTGATCTACATAACAAGTTTGAGGCCAGTCAGGACTTCATAGTGAGAACCTGTCTCAAAAATAAACAATAAATAAATATTTTTTAAAATCAGGGGTTGGGGAGATGGCTCAGCAGTTAAGAGCACTTGCTGCTCTTGCAGGAAACCAGGGTTCAGTTCTCTCCCAGCACCCACCTGGTGGCTAACAACCACCTGTAACTTCAGTTCCAGGAAATATGATGTCCTCTTCTGGCCCTGAATGCCTGTGGTGCACTTACATACATACAAGAAAAATGTAGAGCCCTGTCTGCTTTCATTGGCCGAGTCCTGATCAGTGGAGGGCTGTGGATTGAATTATGCACACATATAAGACAGAGAGACAGACACACACTAGGTGGGAGGAAAGGAGAATGACTGACTTTATTCAGAGGCAGCAAGCCTTATATACCCTGAGGGTGGGGCTTTACAGGAGGTTAAAAGTTCAGGTTCTCAGGAGACATCTAGCCACATGACACACACCTGATGTAAACTGAGGAAGTCTGTAAAGGTCAAGTTATTTACTTCCTAACTGCAACTGACAACATCCTGCTAGCTTAAAGGTCAAGTTGTTTACTTGAGCTTTGTAACTAACAAGATCCTGCTAGCTCTTGGCCGATAGCCTAGCACTAAGAGAGAAGGGCTGCAGGGGGGCCAGACCCTACAGAAAAACACATAAAATTAAAAAAATAAATATAGTTTTAAATCAGGTAATGTCTCTCAGTTTGCTTGGTTGGTTTGGGGGTGGTTTTTTTTGAGGTTTTTATATGAGTGTTTCCCTACATGCATATAAGTGCACACACGGAATCCAGAAGAGGGCATCAGATCCCCTGGAACTAGAGTTATGGACAGTTTTTAGTCCCGATGTGCGTGCTGGGAACTGAAACTGGGTCCTCTGTAAGAGCAGCCAGTGCTGAGCTCTCAGTCTAGCCCCATGTCTCTGGTTTTTAAACTATCCCAGATTACAGAAAAGTTTCCAGGTTTATCCAATAGAGCTAGCTAAAGTTAATATTCAAACATAACAATAGTAGAAAAGTGAGAAAAACATCAGAATTATATAGGTGCAAAGTTCTAAATAAAATGCCAAATTAAGCAACTGTATATTTAAAGAACAATAAAAATTTCCTAAGTAAGGGACTTTAATCCTAGAAATACATGGTTTAACTTTAGAAAAAGCTGGCCATGTAGGGGCTGGGGATGTAGTTCAGTTGGTAAAGTACTTGTCTAGCATGCATGAAGTCCTGAGTTTGAACCCCAGCACTGAATAAAGCAAGTGTAGTGAAGCCTTCCTGTGATCCTAGCACTCCAGATGTAAAGGCAGGAGGATCAGAAGTTCAAGGGCATCCTCAACTACATAATGAGTTTGAAGCCATCCTGGACTACATGAGACCCTATCTGAGAGAGAGAGAGAGAGAAAGAGAGAGAGAGAGAGAGAGAGGAGAAAATATATACCCATGTAATTCAACATGTTTAATATATCAATAAACAAAACCAGAAAACTAAGCAATTATAACAAGAGGTAGTTAATAGGTACTTGATAACGTTAGTCATTCCTAATAAAAACTTCAAATAAAATAATAATGGAAAGTGCCAGGCATGGTGGCTGTTTGTGCCTTTAATCCTAGCATTTGGCTGGGGCACGGAGGTATTATAAGTTTGAGGTCAGGCTAGTCAACATAGTGAGTTCCAGAATACCCTGAACTACATTATGAGACCCTATCTGAAAGAACAAAACAATAATAACAGTAACAAATAATAATGATGGAAAGAAATAATTTAACTTCAGTAAATGCTATTTTGCAACAGCAAAATTGAGTGGTTAAACACGGAAGATCAAGAGTAACACAGAAGTGCTTTGCTATCATATATATTAGTACTGTCTTAGGAGTTCTAGGTGATACAGGATTCAAAAAGGAAATAATTTGACATCTTTTTAAGATTTATTTTTATTATTTTTAATAATGCGTGAGTATACGCACGTAAGTACAGGAACTAGAGAAAACCAGTCATCCAATGATCCCTGGAGCTGGAGTTACAGGTGGTTGTGAGATTCCTGAAGTGGATGGCCCTTAACTGATATCTTTTTTCTGATATGACTACATATAAATTCAGAAGGCTTCTGAAGCATAGTTAGAATTGGGAAGATAATATGGTACATTAACTGGGTACATAAAAATAGATATAAATCAGGGTTGGTGAGACGGCTCAGAGGGTAAATGTGCTTGCCACCAAGCCTGACGACCTGAGTTTGATCCCTGAGACCCACATGATAGAAAGAGAACCAACTCCCACAAATTGTCCTCTGATCTCCAACACACACACACATACACACACACACACACTAAATAAATGTAAAAGGCTTTAAATATATGTAAATCAGTTTTTCTCTGTACTTTAGCAGCATTTAGGTAGCTCCAAAAATAATTATCATGTGCTTATGAAAAGGACATGAGCTATATGATGAAAGCAGTAATATTTTATAAACAAATATAAAACAAAACTAAAACAAATGATGAAATAGAGGGAGGGTGATATAATGACTATGTCAAGCTCAATTTAATAATAAAAACGAATGCAATTTGAATAAAAGTTCCCGATGAGTCTTTTAAGGGAATTGGTTAAAATATTTTAATTCCTTTGGAAGGATAAATGTTAAGAAAATGAAGAAAAAGAATAGAGCTGAACGTGGATTTGTCCTGTAGATACTAAAATTCACCATAAAGTACTGTAACTAAAACAATATTGCATCAACACAGAAATTTCAATCATCAAAACTGGATGTCAGAGACAAATTCAGGGTTATATGTACACTTAGGACAAGAAGAGTCATTTCAACTTTCGGGTAAAGGATGACTTATTTTTTTAAATGACATTTTAATAATCTATTCCATAGACAAGAGAAAAGGAGAGACAAGACCCCCACCACCAAAAAACATATATCAAATCATTTTAATTGTTAAAAAATCCAAATAAATGGGGCTGGAGAGATGGTGCAGTGGTTAAGAACAAGTAAAGCGCTTCCAGAGATCTGAGTTGAGTTTCCAACACCCACATTGGGCTGATCACAATCACCTCTAACTCCAGGCCAAGGGGATCCAATGCCCTTTTCTGTCCTCCTCAGGTACCATTACTCACATGCACACAAAATTAAAAAATAAAAATAAATATTTAAAATTCTTTGTTTCTTTTATGTGTTTGAGTGTTTTGCCTGCATGTATGTAAGTGCATCCACCACGTGTGCAATGCCCTTAGAGGCCAAAAGAGGGCATCAGATCCCCTGGAACTGGACTTACAGATGGCTGTTAGCCATTAGGTGAGTGCTGGACATGAACCTGGATCCTCTACAAGAAGAATCAGTGCTCTAAACCATTGAGACATCTCTCCATCCCAAAGTAATCTTTTTAAAACCACAAATAAAGGGATAAAGAAATGGCTCAGTGGTTAAAAACAAGTACAGCTCGTGTAGAGGACTAGGGTTCGGTTCCTAGCACCCACATGGCAACTAACAACCACCCATAACTCCAGTTTCAGGGGACTTGATGCCCTCTTCTGGCCTCTGTGGGCATTGCATGTATGAGTGGACATACACACATGCAGGCAAGGCACTCATATACATAAAAAAATAAATTCAAATACAGTTAAAATGATAAAATATCAGAAACCAGGTATAATGACAGACACCTATAATATCCCAGCACTTAAAAGGTGAAGACAAAATTATCAGAAATTCAAGATCATCCTAAGCTACATAGGGAGTTTGAGGCCAGCCTAGACTACATAAGACCCTCTTTCAAAAAAACTAAAAAAAAAAAAATATCAGAAGAAAACCTAGGCATATATTTGTAGAACTTGGGGGACAGAAAAGAATCTTTTAAAGTAGGACAAGATCCCTAGAAATGATAAAAATAAACATATTTGAACATGGAAATATTAGATTTTTATATAAATATTAAATAAACAACAATAAAGTAAAAAATGTGTGGTAATGGGAGCTAGGAGAGATGCTTAGGAGGAAAGATGCTTACCACCAAGCCTGATGGTCTGAGTGTGAGTCCCAGGATCCACTTGGTGGAAGGAGAGAACCAACTTCTCCCAGTTGTCCTCTGACCTACACACACAAAATAGATTAATAAATAAATATAATTTAAATTTTTAATGTGCAACAAATGTATTAATAGGCCTTGCAAAGGATGCAAAAGTTTACGAATAGAAAACAGGATACAGAATCTGAACAGGTGGTTTATCAGAGAGAGAACACAAAAGGCTATATTCAATATGAAAGAGTATTGGACTCCAGAGCCCCATCCAAGCAAATGGAAACAGTGTGAACACAGATTGCTTGTTTAATGTGTGAGACTGGCTATAGCACTCTGTAAGAGCAAAGGAAACAGACCCTCCTGTAGACTGTTATGAGGGGATGAACTGCTCTATGCCTGGAAACTTCATTCAACACATTTCTTCAACATCTACTCCACATTCATTCTAGTCTACGTGAAGAGCAACAATCATGACAGCAAGAATCTCTGCATTCCTGAAATGTACATTCTAGCAGAAGGTAGTCTGTCAGTGTCTGGTGGCACTTTTAGCCATTTATTTGGCAGTCACATCTTCGGAAGAACCACAAATACGCACGGCTTGCATTACGAGGATGGTTGTTCCATCATCCTTTCATTTTCTAGTGTGTGTGCAGGTGTATGCATGTGAAGCAGGGGAGGACGTCAGCTGTCTTCCTCTGTCAAACTCTACCTCATTTTTTTCAATATTGTAATATTTTTATTTTATGTGTATGAGTGTATGTCCTGCATGTGTGTAAGTACACCCATGTTATCGAATGCCTGCAAAGGTCTAAAGAGGGTGTCGGACTCCCCTAGAACTGGAGTTACAGATGGTTGTTAGCCACCATGTGGGTGCTGGGAATCAAACCCAAGTCCTCTGCAAGAGCAGCCAGTACTCTTAACCGCTGAGCCATCTCTCTAGTTCCTGTACCTTGTTTTTATCAAGGTAGGGTCTCTCGCTGAACCTGAAGGGTACCACTTTGGCTAAGCTAACTGGCCAGCAAGCTCTCAGGATCCGCTTATCTCTGCCTCCCCAGAGCTGCGATTACAGACGCATGTGGCTTTAAGTGGGTGCTGAGGACTTGAACTCATGACCTTTTGCTTTTACAGCAAATGTTGCTACTGACTGAGCCATCCCCCGAGCTCATGCCAGCATTCTTGAAGTGGCAAAAATAAAAAACAATCCTAAAAACAAATGTCTATCAAAAGAGAACTTTGAGCTGGGCATGGGGGTGCACACCTTTAATCCCAGCACTTGGGATGCAGAGGCAAGTGGATCTCTGTGAGTTCAAGGCCAGCTTGGTTTACATAGTGAGTTCCAGGCTAGCAAGGGCTACATAGTGAGGCCTTGTCTCACTATGTATATAAGTGTACCACATGCGGGCAATGCCCATAGAGGCTAGAAGGCAGTACTGGAGTCCTTGGAACTGGAGCTACAGATGATTGTTAGCTGCCATGTGGGTGCTGGGAACTGAACCTGGGTCTTCTGAAAGAGAAGTCAGTGCTCTTAACTGCTGAGCCATCTCTCCAATCCCCCAATAACTTTTTTAGAGGAGGTCTCATGCAATTCAGGCTGTCCTCAAACTCCTTATGTAGCTGAGGATGACCTTAAACTCCTGATCCTCTTGCCTCCGCCTCCCCAGTGCTTGCATTTCAGGTGTGTCCCACCACATCCAAGTTTACATGCAGTTTGTGACTGAAAAAAAAAAATCTAATAAAACGTTAAACATTTTAAAATTATTATGTATGTGTATGGTGTGTGTGTGTGTGTGTGTGTGTGTGTGTGTGTGTGTGTCCCACACTTGCCATGGCAAGCATTTGCAGGTCAGAGGACATTGTGGAAGTTGGCTCTCCCCTTCCACCTTACTGAGGTAGGGTCTCTCATTGTGTCTGCTGGGCTGCATAGCCCAGTTTAGTTGGCCCATGACCTGTCTCCACCTCCTATTTTGCTGGAGGAGTGCTGGGATTACAGATGTGCACCATGGCATCCCGCTTTTTCACATGGGTTCCAGAGATCAAGTTCAAGTTATCAGGCTTGCATGGCAAGTGATTTTACCCACCGAGTCATCTCCCTGAACAAATAGATCGTTTTTAAAGGATAATCATGGGGCTAGACAGATGGCTCAACCGTTAATAGCACATACTGCTCTTGCAATGGACCTGAGTTCTATTCCCAGCACCCAAGTTGGGCAGTTCACAATCACTTATATAACTTCAGCTTCTGGGGTATCCTATGCCTCTAGCCTCTGAGGGTACCTGCACATACCCACACACAGGTACACATACACATATACATAATTTTAAAAAATAAAAATAGATGATCATACTCTAGATAATTAGGCTGAGGAGGCAAAGTTTTTTTTTTATCATTTTGAATTTCCCACATTTTCTAAAAAAAAAAAAAGTGCATTTTAAATGTGTCTAAAGGCAATGAACAAATTCAGAAATAGGCTTGATATTTGAAAAACAAAATCCCCATCAACCAGACATGGTGATATACATCTGTAATCCCAACATTTGGGCGGCTGAGGCAAGAAGATTGAGAGCTTGAGGCCTGCCTGAGCTACAGTGATTTCAAGGCCAGCCTTGATTACACAGTGAGACTGTCCGGTTGTGGTTCAGTGGTGTAGTAGTCAGTGAGCACGGACGAACTCAAGCCAGATGTGGTGACCCAGCACTGGGGAAGTAGAGGCAGGAGTTTGTAATCATAGTCGGCTACACTGAGAGTTCAAGGCCAGCCTGGGCTACATGAGATCCTGAGTCACACAAAAAAGGAAAGGAAAGACCTTCAGTTTGAGGCCTTAAGTTTGATCTCCAGCACTTCAACAAACAAACAAATCTAGAATAGAATCAATGTTGTGGTTATAAACAGGATATTTACGTGCACAGATGACGATCAGAAGAGAACAGTCTCTCTAAGGAAGGTGGTGGGGCTGAAAATGTAGCTCACTTAATAACAGTGTTTACCTAGCATATATGAAGCCCTGGGTTCAAACCCCAGTGCTGCATAAAAGTAGGAGTGTGATCCATGCCTATAATTTCAACACTTAAGAGGGACAGGCAGGAGGACCAGAAGTTCATGGTCATCCTTAACTACATAATGAATGAGTTCCAGCATAGTAATGAGAGATGAGGAGGGAGAAAAGAGGGAGATACTGGCTAAGTAGATCAGGCTGGCCTTGAATCCTCCTGCCTCAGCTTCCCAAGTGTTTGGATGAAAGGTGTCTACCACCATGCCCAGTTTATTTTTCCAATGCTATAGGTTGAAGTCAGGACCTCATCCACACTAGCCCAAGGCTCTACCATTAGGCTATACACTGAGCCCTAAATTTGCCCTCTATAACTATTTTTCTGTCAGGCATAGTGATGCATGCCTTTAATCCCACACCCAGGAGGCAGAGGTTGCCCATGTTCTTAAATTTGAGGTCAATCTTGAACCAGAGAAATGGCTTAGCAGGTAAAGGTGCTTGCTTCTAAACCTGATGACATGAGTTTGATCTGCAGGACCCACAGGGCAGGAAAAAACCCACTCCCAAGTTGTCCTCTGACCTCCACACTGGTGTTGTTGCAAACACATCCACACAGACACACATACAAATGTAATAAAATTAGATCTAAGTTAAAGCTAACCTAGGCTACGGATTATAACAGTAAGGTCCTCTCTCAAAAACACAAGTTTCTTAGTATGCTGCTTGAGAGAAATCAAAACTAAATCCTCTATTATGTCACCGCCCCACCAGGAAGCAGTAAAAATCAAGAGAAAAAGTGGACACAAGTGTAAAAGGAGGAGGGGGATACCTTGCTCTGGTCCATGTGCCAATGCCAGAAGGCAGCCTAGAATTGGCTTAACAGGCTAGTATAAGGAAACCCTTTATCTTTCCATGCTCCAGCCAGAGTGCCTAGAGCACGCTACTTCTCTAGCAGGAGACTAGGCAGTGTTTGTGGGTGAGAGCAGAAGGGCTCCAAGTCTTCAAATGACTGGCTCCATCAGTCAGGGCCTCCACTGGGCAGAATCTGAGGTAGCCACATTTCAGCTTTTGTGTCTCACAATTCAGTATCACGACTAAAACACTCAACTTGTGGTTTCTTTTTTTTTTTATGGAGACAGGGTCTTCCTGTAGCCCCAGCCTGTGGACCAGGCTGTCCTTGAACTCACAGAGATCAGACTGCCTCTCCCTCCCGAGTACTGGGATT
The DNA here is from genome assembly GCA_035773235.1 of Eospalax fontanierii. Classification (NCBI taxonomy): domain Eukaryota; kingdom Metazoa; phylum Chordata; class Mammalia; order Rodentia; family Spalacidae; genus Eospalax; species Eospalax fontanierii. Next base: position 21,721,619 of record CM069525.1, on the reverse strand, counting down.
AACAGTATGCGTGACCACACCCAGTTCAACCTGTGGTTTCTTACATGTATTCCCAACATGATGAGAACACAAGATGTGATTAGAATCTCCAAAAACCTCTGCAGAAAATTTTGGATTGCCTGTGCTTATTTCCAAGAATCTCAAGCATTCTTCTTAGAAAAACTTTTTAATTGTATGTGTGTGTGTGTGTGTGTGTGATTCTGTGCACATTTGAGTGCAGATGCTCACAGAGGCCAGAAGAGAGTGTCAGATCCCTCTGAAGCTGAAGTTACAGATGGTTGTGAGCTGCCCAATGTGGGTGCTGGGAACCAAACTCTGGTCCTTTGGAAGAACAGTGTGGCTCTTAATCACTGAGCCACCATCTCTCTCTTCTGGGTTCTCCCTTTCAAGTCAAACACAGGCATAAAGCTGCCAGAAAATGGCTTCTCCCAGAAAGCAAAGTAATTCACACAGGTTCACTTCACTGTTATGTAATCTTAGCTACAGTAATTCAGATATTTCTGTGATAATTCACAAAGCTATGTCAGCTAGAATTTGTATGCTGGTTTCTGGCAGCAAGGTAGCCCAGCACCCTTACAAAATCAGTAGGTACTAGTGGCAAATCCTTTGTGTCCCCAATACCAGCAAGTAACAGGGAGATAACTGAATAGGAAAAAATTAAGGAAAATAATCCTTGATTCTGACCTCAAACTTGATCAAATATTTCTATCAAAGGTCAGAAAACAATTTTAAAATCCAAGTAGGGCTGGGGAGCTGGCTTGGTCAGTAAAATGCTGGCTGAGCAAGCAAGAGGACCTAAGTTCGATCCCCAGAAGCATGTAAAAGTCAGGCAGAGCTGCATGTCTGTAATCTTACTGCTGAGGAGGCAGAGTGAGGAGGATCCCTGAGGCTTGCTGGCCAGTCAGCGTAGCCAAATAAAACACAAGTAGAAACAGTACTTTCAAGCATCAGTGGTTTCTTTCGTGTTAAGGGCTGAACTGAAGGGGGTCACAAAACGGGGGCTTGTAACAAGATGAGGATTTACTGTGTGATACAAGTGTCATTTCAGCGTGCATGTGTGTATACTTGAGCACATCTGTGCACAAGTGTACATGTATGCCTTGTCTATAGCCAACACTCCACTAGGGTAACTTAAAACAAAATAGGAATTTATTTACAATAGCAAAGATGTCAAAAATAACAGGAACAATATATAACAAATCCAAGAATTATTTTATGAAAAAGGCAAACAATATATACATGAAACAAAAGATAAAACAAAATCCATAGGGCAAACTTAATTTTAACCATCTCTAAAAAGCTGTAGAATGCAGCCAAATGTCTTTTTAATATGAATTACTTTAGTAACTCTGGGCCAATTAAACACACACATACATACAATTCTCAGTCCGTTTTACCTGCCAAATCTTCCTCTGATCTCTATTCACCTTTGAGGAAAGCAACATTGGGAGACTATATATAAGATTTAGGAGGTGCAAGCTATTTAGATGTGCACTGAAGGATACACTAATTGACTGACAGGCTCAAATTTTATAAAAAGGATAAACCAAAATTTCAAACTCTGGATTCTATGTGATTCTCACTGTGCCGTTTCTGGTTGCTTTTGTGTGTGATTTTCTTGTCTACTACATAAAAAGTTATACCAAGTAATCTTTTAGGTTTTTCAAGTGCTCTACAAAAGTTCTCTCTCAACAGAATCACCTGGGGCTCATGCCATCTCCCAATTCTCAGGACCTGGAGGAAGGCTGAGAATCTGTATCATTAACAAAGTCCCAGGAGATTACCATGCTACCAGGCCTTACTTTGAAAATCACTGCTCTGAAAGATTGGCTCTTAAGATTTTGACTAATCACGCTTTTCCTCATACCAATCTAAGATTCTGCCAGAAGGAACTAAAGGAAACTCATGCCAAGATCCCCAGCAACACAGAGCGGCAGATTTTATCTCAATGGGTAGGTTCACAACATGTTTCAGCATGTTATGGTTTTGTCAGATTTATGGCACTGACAGTGATGCCCACTACATTCTCTTGGACATTTACCTAAAGTTTTGGTTATTTACTATGGCCAACACTTGCTCCTACACTGCAGAATCTCATTTTAAAAATCAAAAGTGCTGCAAATCTCTCTTTTGAATCCTGACCACCTTTTCCCAACTTGCAATTCTCACTGTACAATGACCATCTTCCAATATGTCAGGGCCTACCAACTAAAGCCCTCCAAACTGGGCACAAACAAGTAACTCAAAGGTAGGGCTTCTGCAAAGGAAGTAGTGACAGTCTCCAAGGACTAAATGTGTTGTGAATTGATAATGAAATGTATTTTAAGTGCTCTCAAAACCCACTTTATGTATGGGTAGTTTATCTTGGGAATTGGAGATGCTAATAAAACAAATCCTTTCCAAAGATAAAAGAAAAAGGAATTTCAAGGACATGCTCATCAAAGGACTCACCAATCACCTCTTAACTTCTTGTAATGTTACTTGCAAATTCACAGGATTGAAATACTATCAGTATTTGCATCCAAGTCACAAAATTCAAAGCAATCAAGCATTTTGCATTCCACTGCTGCATAAAAGGAATTAAGAAATAGGGGATGAAAATAATCCACTGCTTTTGATGTTTATTAGGTTTACAAAAACTGTACATTTTTTCTTAAGAAAATGCATTAACTTAGTACTGGTATCAAATAGACTAAACATTCGTTAACAGGAAAATATTCTGATTTTTATTTTTGCACGTTATTCTCAAGTACACAATTACAATAATGTCACACATCCCTATATGATTTCCTTTTTATGTATTTTACTTTTTTTACAAAGTATACAGAGGGAGGGACATACAATATTTAATAGGATATTTCTACAGAACAATAACTTATATTATGTCCTTGTAAAAATCTGTACCTCTTTAAAACATTTAACTGAAACATCCATTTTTTTTAGCTTTGCTAATCAAAATTGTTTTAAGATTTAAAACTAGGTTGTAACTAATGTCAGTACATAACAGTGACTACAATTTCATTTTCTCTTTATACAGACACACATATTTTATATTCACTTGACCAAACCCTTAAATACCTTTTAAAGGCTTTAATATTGTGCTTTAAAAAGAAAAGAACTGTGTATGGTTCCAGATTACGAAAAGAGAAATATAAAGTGTGTAAAGTGTTGTGTTCTTTATCTTTCAGTTTATTTAAAAAAATAGAATTTAATAGTCCAATCATTTATATTTTCTGTACTGATTGTAGAGGATTTTTAAATTTTACAAATTTCAAGTTTAAGTGTTTTACATTATTTCTGGGGAAAATAATAAAGGTTTAAAAAGTTCTCACAAAAAAACAGACAGAGCTTTCAGGAATAGCAGGGCAATAAATCAAATCATAGTTGTGATGGTTTTTAAAGCACATTGAGGAGGCTACAAGGACAAAAGAATTCCCTATTAGATAGGCTAGGGAATCTACACCTTGCTTTTGACTGGCATTTAGGATGGAGTTCACACCAGCCTAAAGTTCTTGATTTAGAACTAGACTAAATCAACCTAGCACTTCAGAGGTTTGCCAAACACCAAATATTAAGATATCTAAACCCCAAAAATATAACTCTTGAATACAAATATTGATGGCAAAGAGAAAGATGAAAGGTAAAAACCTAACGGCACGAAAGGGATGGAGCACCATAATGAGGTGGCAAGGCAGCTATCGAGTGGGAAGAAAACTTCTAAATCTCCCATGATGTGCCAGATCCATGTGCCAACAGACAATAGCAGAGACTCCAGAAACTATTTTTTCCAAGAGTCCTCTTAAAACAAAATCCTAATTATGCGATTTCTTTTTACAAACTCATCACTGATCAGATCTGTATGCTACAAATTGCCAACTCTCAAAAACAAAACTGTGAATGACTTGGTGAAGTTCCAAACAAGGCCAGAGCCTTTCCTTACACACTTGGAACACACCTTTGTCTTCTAATCCAAGACAACTTGAGCGTTAAGTTTTCAAAGTTTGTTGTTAACTGTCTAAAAAATAACAGAACGGACTGAATTTGAAGTCTAAGTCACAATTAGCACTCGTTCTCTGGCCCACGGCGCCAGCACTTCCTTTCCGTCCCCCTCGCTTGGTCAGACAAGAGTTCTCTCTCGGACTTCTCAGAGAGAGCTGAGGGATTCACATATGAATACCTGTCCGCTTGTCAGAAAAATATAAAGGCATGGAATTGAAACTGTATGAAAACATTGTATCTATAAACATCTTAACTTCTATTCTTCCATTATTTTTCCATTACCAAAGATATTTAAAAGAAAATACCTTTACTCTTTAAAAATACTAGTGTCCTTATCTTCCTTCTAATTCTTCACCTGAGTAGTCTCTCTGAAGAGCAAGACTTATAAAATGCTCTCTCTTGCATCCCTGGATCTTTCATGTTACTGTAAATTTAATACTTTTCATTACAGATTTTAAACAACTACTACTGGAGTTTGTGTGTATAAATATGTAAAATAAGCAATACACACAGATACATGTTACATATATATGTGTATATATATATTTATATATAATTCAGGGTACATTTACATATATAAAGTTGCAAAAAGATCTTATGAGCCACAAGTTCCCCCTAGGAGACTCCAAAATGCAGTCCTCAGTTAGGTTTCATTTGTAGCACACAACCATTCCGAGAAAAAGCAGCACAGATAGAATAATCAAAATACAATAGGATCAAGCCAAAAATTCCAACAAGGTTTTCTAAGTCTGCTACACTGAAAAAAATTGTATAGTCTAAAGAAAACCAAAAGAAGTATATTTTGTCTGCTAAAAAAGAGAGAAAGAGAGAAAGCAAACACAAACCCAGCCACTGTTCTTTACTCAGTGGAACCAGGGACACGAAAGCTCCAATGGAAACTCTCACTGCCGTACAAGACGAGTGAATGATTTCCATGTTACGATCACTAGACCTCACTGTAAAAATCTCCCATTCACATTAGATGTCTCTGACGATTTTGTTGTGAGAAATTTGTGAGAAAAAAAATAAGTCAACATGAATACTTTCAGAGTTACCAATGTAGTTACCTTAAGTTAAATGGTCTTAGAAGAGTACCATCAAGGTAAGCAAGGTAAATATTTAAATAAATATAAAACTTCTAAGATAGAAAACTTCAGTATAGAATCAGGGATTACTTTTATTAAAAGCAACTAGCTTGTTGCTGCTTTTCCCCATTTATTAAACAAACTGAATAGAATTCAGAACACACTATTGAACAAAATGTAAAAAAAAGTCAACTAGAAGCAATAATCCTATTTGTACACAGCATAAATCAATATACAGTATTGTATGTGAACAAGACTGATTGGCTTTTAAATGAATTTTCTGTCTCAAGGCCAGTTTCTCTACAAATATCTGTAAGAGGATTGTTAGGGCAGGCCAACTTCTTTATGATGTCGCATTATGTGCTGGTTCTTCTCCGAGGGTCTCCGGAACCCCTTCTTGCAGTACTCACAGCGGTGAGGATAGTCTTTCGTATGAATCGAGATAACGTGCCGCTTAAAGCCTGAGGCGTCTGTAGTGCTATATTCACAGTACTCACACTGATACACCTTCCGGCCACTGTGTGTCTTCATATGCTTTTTAAGCTCACTCTGTTGTCGAAATCCCTTCCTACATCTCTTGCACCTAAACGGAAGGTCCTTTGTGTGAACTGAGAGGATATGGCGACTTAGCACAAAGGGATCTGCAATCTTAAAGTCACAATGTCTACACTGGTGCATTTTTTTACCCTTGTGGGCAGCCACATGTTTCTTGAGTTCTGATGGCCTATGAAAGCCTTTATCGCACATGTCACACTTATGAGGATAGTCCTTTGTGTGAACTGAAATTATGTGTCGCTTCAAATCACTTGAGTTCGAGCTCTTGTGGTCGCAATGCAAACACTGGTGTGTTTTGCTTTCCTGGTGGATAAGAGCATGTTGCTGCACCTCTTTGGTATCTGAGAAAGTCAGAAGACAAATGTCACACTTGAATGGCATCTCTTTACTATGCTTAGTCTTTACATGTGTTTTCAAGTTAGAAGAGTCTGCAGACCTGTATTCGCAGTACTGGCATTCATACGGCTTCTCCCCGGTGTGGATTCGCATGTGCTTTTTGAGCTCCGATGGGTGACGGAAACCTTTACCGCACTCCACACAAATGTGAGGGAAGTTCTTGCTGTGCACCGCCAAAAGGTGGCGATTCAATAAGCCTTGCTCAGCTGTTTCGTATTCACAGAATTTACACTTGTGCATTTTGTTGACTCCTTTTTCCTTGTGCACCATTTTGTGAGTAAACAAAGCCCCAGCATGAGAGAAATGCTTCCCACACTCATCGCACTCAATGGCTTTCTCTGCTTTGCTAGTCAGCTTGTGGCTCTCCAGGTGATTGTGTAAACTTATCTTCTTGTTGGTAGTGTAATCACAGTCAGTACAGCGGTACTTCTTCTTGGCAAGGTGCTCAGGATGGTTTTTCATGTGCCTTTTCAAGAAACCTCTGGATTTAAACTTCTTCCCGCAAATCATGCAAGGGTAGACAGTCAGGGGATGTCCATCAGGGCCAATAATTATTGCTAAGAAAGGAAAAGGAAAGAGCTTAAGTGACCAAAACATGCTGTTTTGGTTTCTTCAAAAGTTCAGTGTGTTCTGATCACTATTGGCCAGGGTCCTAATTTAATCTATATGCTATACAACATTTCTTTTATCATTTTCAATAGAAGACATACTGCAGCCTGGTCATAAGGACATGATCTGTACCAATCTCTTCCATTTTAACAAAATTAATAAATAAGCATGTAACTTCTAGCAAAAAGTGACTAAAGACACATCACTTTAGAAATCTATGAGGAATGATTCATAAAAGTAAAGTTTTATAATTAAAATTCCTGCTTTATTCAAAATTCCCATTCATTAGATGTTAATTTACACTCAGGCTTAAATATGCCCATACAAATTTTCCATATGCAAATTGGTATATAATAGATAGGGCATATCACACAAATGGAAGCACTTATCCTGCTGCTCTGTGAATTACGCCTGCTCTATGTTGATATAATCAGATTCTTCAAATATATTAATTTTCTTTAAGTTAGTGCTTGCAACATGGTTGAGGGATCCTTTTCAATTTCACATACTTATTCAAGTTTTAAAACTTTTTCATCTTTGCCTGATCCATTTCCTGTTCATTTTTATCCAAGAAAATCATTCATGAATATCAATGAATTCTGAAAATTATATTTTCAAATTCAATACACACAAAAGCTACACGTGTTCTAGCTGCTAAATTAATGCCATCACGATACCCCTGTGGATACACACTAGCACTTCCTGAGAGCTTGCGGAGCACGCTGCGCCGTGGAACTCGCGCGCCCTCACCTGTTTGGTACTGCCTGGAATCAGGTCTTCTCCTTTTCTTTGGTTTTTGTTTAGCCAGTCTGCCGAGGCCAGCAGACTCATCTATGTGCAAGAGGGCACTTGCAGTGCCATTCCGGTTTTCAATTCCATCAGAATTATTACCTAACAATGCGCATTAAAAAACAAAATTATACAGTATTATAAATTATAAAGAATTAGGAATTCTTTGTTAACTACAACAATGAAAAGCCATGATACTCATGAATGACAGAAGTACCCCATTCTAGGTAATGGGGTTCTATGAGCACAGTCATTATAGCAAGACCACTGCAAATGCCGAGCTTCCAAAGTAGAAACATGTCAGCATTTTCCCCATGGGTTCTCTCGTTGTCTCCCCAAACCCTAAAGTCCCAGGTCAGATACAGTCAAAATGAGAAGTTTCAGCCTGAAAGCCTGTATACTTCCTGCAGCAGAATATGCACACAAAGGAAATTCCCATTAAAAGAACAAAAAGTAGACTTCATAACCTTCCTCTATTATTGTTTAAATAAAACAATCCTTATAGGGTACTAGCATTTCAGATTTCTGAAACCTAAGACCAGAGAAGAAGTCATTTTTCAATCGTGAACGTATGTCCAAAGAGCCTCTCTGTGACTCACCATAGGCGGCTGCCCATGCGATCGGCATGAAGGTCTTCATCTCACTGTCATCCATTTGCTGTTCATGCACAGCGGCAGCGGCAGCAGCTGCAGCATCCTCCTCCCCGACGATCACTTCCATATAAACTTCGTCAGCGATTTCAGCAACATCTAAGTAGAAAATCATATCAACTTTTCAGACTAGGCTTACAGAGACCACACGAAAGATACTTTTATTTGAATTCAGTTCAGTAAATGGAAAGAAGTACAAACACGGCATACCTAAAACAGAGCTTTCATATAGTAAGTGCTCAACAGATATCTGCTGAAAAGAATCATTTATTTCTTGGTTTTCATCACCATATAGTTTTAGAGTAACAAATATTTTAAGCATATGAGTCACTAATGTCTCCCACAGAGCAATTTCTAAAATGCTACTCGTTTCACTCAAATATTGACCACTTACAGAAAAGGAAAAGAGAAAACACTATAGAAACATCCATTTTCCTCCCACAAAAAGCCACCTACTTACTTAAATCTTCATCTTCTTGCTGAGAGTCATTGACAGTCATATAAACCATCTTTTCCCTGGGCACACGAATACTGTTGTTCTGATCAAGCAGTTCGACTCCATGGTCATTCTCGGGCTCACTCTCCACAATGTCTACAGTTCCACCTATCAGTGAAAACAACAGCCTCAAGAATTTATTCTAAAATTTCATTTCTACTTCTTCCTTTTTCAAACATATTTTTCTAATATTACATTAAGTTTCAAAGTTACCTTCAGAAAAGACTTCAAATTTTCTCAATCTAAAATAACTCAGAAACATCAAGCTGAATCATTAGATCAGGATGCTGAATATGCTAAGGATTCCTCTCACCTAAGTCATCTTCTCCAGGGTCAGCTTTAAAGATGTACACCTTGATGACTTCGGGGCAAGTGCCATCCACTTTACAAGGATCAATTTCTGACTCTGTGTCCATGGTCATTCCAGATGAACCGTCATGTTCTATTTTGCCAGCATCATCCACTAAATAAGCGGGAAAATACATCACAAATAATAATAGGAAACAAATAGGTTACTGTTTTAAAAGTGCTTTTCACAAACATTTTCTTTAATCTGATGCACATAATATGGAATGATTTTACTTAAACAACAAGTAGAAGAGCCAATAAATACTTTTTTTTTTTTGTCTTTTTTGACACAGCGATTCCCTGTAGCCCCAGCTGGCCTGGAACTTGCTATGTAGACCAGGCTGGTCTCAACTTCAAAGTGCTGGGATTAAGGGCATCTGCCATCATGCCTGGTTCCAATAATTACATTTCTAAAGACTTCTAAAACTGAGATCACATATTAAAGCAAAAACACTACTCCATACAGAGACAAACACCTGGTAGTCTAGAAAAGTATTAAAAGTATGTATTTATCCTCTGCTAAACCACAGGGAAAACAAGCACCCTTCTACTTTAAAGATAATGTTTTAATATTTAAGGTGAAGACCCTTAAATAATGTCCTAAGTAGTAAAATGAAAAAAATAATTTTCATATAAATATTTTATAAGTACTACTTCAAGGTTACTATTCTTGAATATCATTTGGTCTGATCTATTTTCATCAGAACAATACATTTAAAAATAAAACATGATTGCCAGAAAATTATACCTCAATGAGATGGCAATATTCTAATTCAATCTGCTTACAAAAGTTACAAGACATACACACATATAATACACACTTATATACATGCAGCACATACTTTAACTTATGACAGTTAAGTCAAGGTCCTTAATAGCAAATGTAGCAATATGTAAATCTGAACAAATTGCGATATACTCATTGTCTTTAATACTTGTGTCATATTAAAGAAGAAACATGAGGGGAAAGGAAAAAGAGGGCAGAAGTAGGAGATCAGCGTATTTAGCCAGCAGTACATTTTCTAAAGCTTCATATAAAAGTTCCCAAAGAAATAGGTGATATGGATAAGATGTGGAAAATAAAACAAGAAAAATCTTGTCAAAACACTGGATTTGAATAAAGATCCAAAATATAACTGCCATTTAACGGAACCTTACGCTATATACCACTTATGGGCATCTCCAGCAATACCAAGTGTGGCAAAGGTTAATGAGAACTCAGTACCTAGGACAGTTTATCATAAAAGTTAGATTCATCAATGTTAAGTCATTAAAGAAACAAGGAAGGAACGTTTCCTACACTTAGGCCCAGCTGGCCTACGTGGTCCACATGCCACCAAGTTGCATGGAGCAGGACCAAGGCCCAGAAAAGAAGCCTCAATGCCCAACAGGCCTTTTCATTTCCGCTTTTTCTTTTCAGTTCTCTTTCTGGTACTCTCCAGCTAGATATGTTTGTTTCCCTTCTGACTGGATCTCTATGTTTTATTCAATCTGGCAAATGGTAAATTGCAACTGCATTATTATTAGACTTTAGGTTAGGTACTGGAAGATACCATATGAAATGGACTCCAAAAGTTTATAGTCCAGTGGGAAAGCAGGCAAGTAGACATGATTATTTTTAATATAATAATACAGCTAAGTAAGGGACTAAAAGCTATTCAATATTGACAACAACCCTGTGAAGGAAGCAGCACCATATTATTCACATTTACATTAGAGCAAATAGAAGTCTCAAGAGGTTAACTATCTGGAGGGACATAGATTCAAATGGTAAGTCACATGAGTCCCAATCTGAGTTTGCTAACTTCTGGCCTTTGGAGAATGAAATGGATATTGACAAAGACACCTGTGTTAACTGAAAAATCAGTTAAGTAGGATATATCTAAAGATGCTTTTTTCAATGGAAATGAGATAACATATATTCATGACTCTGTAAGCAGAGTTAGTATTGCAAGCAAGGCTAGGTGGTGGTGGTTTTGACCATTTTAAATTCAGAACTGTCTCTTGTACAGTTTACAATCATTATTAAACCAAGAGAGAACACAGATTGTGTGACAGCCTCAAAAATGATACTTCTACAAAGTCTTGCCATGCTCTCCGTCAGGTCTAAAAACTGCATTTATCTAAGCAAAATTCTTATACAGAACAGAAACATGAATCAGTATTTCAAAACCAACATCAAAAAGCAAGAATAGGGCTAGCAAGTTGGCTCAGCAGGGAAAGGTGCTTACCACCAAGCTCAATAATCTGAATTCAATCCCCAGAACCCACATGGGAAAAGGAAAGAAAAGGCTAAGACTCCAGCAAGTTGTCCTCTGATGTCCACACATGTGCCATGGCACACATGCTCCCAAACACACACATACACACACACACATACAGAGAGAGCGAGAACAATTTTTAAGAAAAACTAAGAATATATTAAGAATTTGTCAACTTGACTTCTGACTTATTGAGAACTAAGACCATTCACATCCTAAATAAATCACTGCAAAAGAACTTTTGTTTGGCTAGTGTGGGGGAAACTGAACCCAGGTCTTTGTGCATGTTGGACATGTAGTCTACTACATGTTCTCAACCCATTCTGATATATTTCTGATACTGAGGACTTCATTAAATACAAATTATATTTTAGTAAACACTCAATTTCAAACATATCACTCAAAAATATATTTGTTCAGAGTTGGACATACGCCTGTAATTCTAGCACTCATGAGGAAGAGGCAAGAGGGTTTAAGTTCAAGGTCAGCCTGGGCTGTAAGTGAGACTCTTTCTCAAAAACAACTAAAGCATATATGTATATGTATATATATTTATTTGTTGACAAATTATTTTACTTTTCCTTACATAAAGTAATTGAAAACGAAATCTTCTTACAGAGAAAAAGCAAATGCTTGTTTACTCACATTACAAAGTATGAAAACTGAACTGTAGTATAATCAATCTTTAATAATAAATTGATACAGAACATGAAAGAAGATTAGAGTCAGAAATGATTGGCCAATGTCTACTGTACACTATCAATGTCACTGTACACTGATAACTGCCAAAGAAAGCATCCCTCAGCTGAGAGAAAGAGAAAGGCACTCATTTCAGGTAAAGGACAAAGAGCTGACATAGGTACAGAGACAAGAAATGGCATGAAAAGATTTTGGCTAAAGAACGTTATATAACACAGTGAGAAATGTAGCCAATTGCTAAGCTGAAGTCAGGTCACAGAGGGCCTCCTGCACCTGGCAGAGAGGCTCTGACTTGATCCTGGAAAGCTTGAGGTTTCTCAACTGGATCAGGCATCAAAATCTCTTAGGAAACTTGAAAAACAAAAAAGGCTCTAGTCCAGCAATGCCAGAAAATCAGAATGTGTGTGTGTGTGTGTGTATGACAGAGAGATAGAGAGTAACAGAGACAGTTTTAGAGACACCCTTCCCTTAGGGTTTTTATCAGAGCCTTCAGAGTATCTGCTGCAGTTGATGGGAGACCTTTAAGCAATGATGAGATGCTCATCTTTGCTATACCATCCTATTGGTCTTGAAAAGATGAATACATCCGAAGAGTAAAGGTGTTTGCCACCAAGCCTGATGACCTGAATTTAATCGCTGGGCCCCATATGGTTTAAGAATAGAACTGGTTCCCACAAGTTGTCCTTACATGTTGTGGTACATGCACACATGTGTGGGTACACTCACACAGCTGAATTTAATAAATAAATTAAAGCATGAACCAACACACCCAGCAGTGAATGCTTAATCCTTTTAAGATCACAAGGGTTTAGAGGCTGAAGACATGATTCAGAGGTTAAGAGCACTGGCTGCTCTTTCAGGGGACCCAGGTTCAGTTCCCAGCACCCACATGGCAGCTAACAACCATCTCTAACTCCAGTTCCAGGGGACCTGATGCCCTCCTCTGACCTCCATGGACTTTGCATGCAGAGATGCACTTACATAAAATAAAAAATACAATTTTTCAATTAGAAAAAAAGAGATCACAGGGTTTAAGTATTCACATACCCAGCTAATTAGATCAAAGTCATTTTTAAATTTCAAACAGAGGGTAGTATCAGAAGAATGAAAATCTCACAGAAGAGAAAGGCCCAGAATACATGGGGCTCACCATCAAAACACTCATCTTTGAACAGTCTGAGATTGATGAAACTGGCCTAAACTTTTAGCAAAGTTTGGGAAACTGATCCTAAGAGAGACACAATGACACGCACTTATAATCCCAGCAGTCAGGAAGCTGAACCAGGGCTTCAAGCTTCTGCAAGCTTGAAGTCAGCCTGGGCTACAAAATGAAACCCTATCGGGAAAAAAACAAACAAACAGAAAACAGGAACTGGAGAAAGACATTGGCCAGCAGTCAAGAACACTAGCTGCTCATCCTGCTGATCCTTTGGCTCCTACCACCCACAATGGGCAGCTCACAACTGCTGTAACTCCAACTACAGGGGATCTGACTCCTTCTGACCTCTACAAGTACATGTATCACACATATCACATACATAAAATAATGAAATTAAATCTTTTTTAAAAAGAAAAAAAATCTGATTCAAACAGGTATTAGAAAATCAAATAGCCCTCTGTTCCCAAAGAGCAAGACCAGGCTTGCTGTTTTTACAAAAGTTAGTTTGTTGGTGCCTTTATAAAACCTTTAATGACTGGAAAATTGAATCATCTTACCACATGCAAAATGTCGTGCACTTACCTGTAATGAGGATTTAAAAACCTGTTTGTCTTCATAAATAAATGGGAAAACACATTTCAAATATACAGGAGCTTACCTGGTAACAAAGCTATTCTATTATTAAACAAAAGTAGGATTCACCTTCAGATTTTCACCTTGAGAATTTGCCCCATCTACCTATGAAATTATTTTGAATATGAAATATTAGAAGTGATTTTTTAAAAAAGAATACCTTGATGGTCCTGTTAAGTACTCAGAATTTCATTATAATTTTAAAGCTACTATTAAAAATGAATTTCTAAAAACAGACCAAAAAAAACTACGATAAAATTGAGTCATCTACCGCATGTATGACTTCTGCCTAAGTGCCTTCTTCTAATGCAGTCATGAAGAACTAGAGCTTTAGAATAAAAATCTCTCCAAAATAGAAGAGCATAATTTTGGAAATTAAAACTACTTCTAATAATAACTACCATTTGCATGGCATTCTGCAATTTCTTAAGTGTTTCCTTGTAAGTTTTTTGCTTCATTTTCCAGATAAAGAAATGAAGACTCTGAGACAGTGTATGACTTGGCCAAAGTCAGTTAGCCAATGAGGAGAGAACAAGGACATGCCTGTCTTTAGAATCTGGATCTTTATTTTCATCTTCTGATTTTCACAGAAATGTGTGTTTACTATATAAAACAGTATTTTAAAAACTTCCTAATAATTCCCAACTCACTCATTTAGTAAACATTGTATAAAATAGTATTTTAGAAACTTATCAATAATCCCAAGCTACCCATTTTAGTAAATTTCTTTCCTACTTTCTTCTATTCTAAAAAGTGAATCCGGCAACTGTTTCCTCAAGTCTCATATAACAATTTTCACACCTCATTCAGTATTTGACCTCAAAACTGAAGTGAAATTTTTATTCAACAACAATCTCATTAGTAATAACAGAAGTATAGCACAATATAGGTTCATCTCATTATACTGCTTCAAGAAAGTGTCAGTAAAATCCTCTGAAGACTGAAAATTTGCAGATAGTATATAGTTTGATATATAAAATTAGTTCATTATGACTTCAGAAAACCCAATAGTTTCTAATAAAGAAAAGGGAGGGCAGACACACCATTTCAAGTAAACTATGAAGGGAATGTTGATCTAATCTTAGAAAAAAAAATAGCAGGATTTAAGTGGTTCTTACATAGAAGTATTTCACAGCAAACCCATATAATAAGGAATGATGATGGCCAAGCTAGACAATGAAAACAAACATCTACTGACCACATTCCACATGCCAAACACAATGAACGTTAAGGCTTTAAAGGGTAGCTGTTATTTACTCCCAACCACCTTAGGAAGCAAGAGATGCTGTTTTATTACTCCCACTACTTGAAGTCCTAGCCCAATTTGACCAAAATAAACTGATAAACTATGTTGTGTGTAATTCCATTTGCACTGGGATTACAGTTTATGTAAATTAGTACCAGTATAAAAAGGCACCTACTATTTGAGAATGAGGTCTTTCCATGCAAGTTCTCCATTTACTCAAATTGCATAATCTCTAAGTATCAGGTTATAAAGTTTAGTGACTATCCCCAGAGAACAAAATAAATGCCTTTTAATTCATCTCCCTTCCGCCAGGTTTCCCAGCAAGCACCTCTAACACTGTTCTCAATAATTCTTCAGAAAGTAAAGTCACCTTTCTCTCTAGCACAGAAAGGGGACCAATATCCTACCGAGAATAAGATAACGCCATGGCCCAGGAACTGGCCCAGTCCACACTACCCCAGCAGTACTCCCTATGTCTTCAAATTCAACAATACATTTTTATTTCCATTCCTTTATACCTCATCTCTGCCTTAGAAGAGTTCCTTGTATTTTGATATTAAAACAACTTGTTATTCAAGAAAAATATTTTCAAAGTATAAAGGAAACTAAAATGTACTCAAAATACCATCTCGCTCCAGGACTATTCCTAGAACTTACAGACTATTAGACATCTCTCCAAACATAAAAAGGATGGAAGAAGGAACAAACAAGTTTTTCCAAACTGAAAATTCATTAACATGCCATTTTAAAACAAAAATTATCACATTAGAATTTACTTGAATTAACTAACAACAACAAAACAACTTCAGTTCTTTGGTGATCCCATTGCTTTCCATATACTCTGGATTCCCTTGTCCGCCCCCTCCTCTTTTGTTTCATTCTGCTGACTTGGCAGAACCACAAACTTGCCAAGCCACTTCTCTGCCTCTGCACCAGCACCTGTACAGCTAAATCCAGTTTCACTTTAAATTCAGGACCTTGGATCTGAAGTGAGTCCTCCTTTCTATTTTCCCCTTTTTCCAGATTCTCCTCTCTTCTCAATTCCTATCCCTACTGTCTGTTGCTGACTTCACCTCTTACTTTACAAGAATAAGTAAACCAATCAGAGGACAAAATTCACTAATTAATCATCTACCCACCTACCTTCCACACACTCAACTTCTTTATAAAGGTCCCTCCTCTTTATTGCTCCAATTCAAACCCCTCACCCTGTAATCATGTATCCTGTTCAAAGGGCAAAGTGATTGCCAATCTGCCTAGGTATAAGCAGACAAACAGTAAATATTAACTACCAGGAAAGCTTCAATTACTCATAATGCATTCAAGATATAAACCTTTTCCCAAACTTTTTTTTTTGGGGGGGGGGGGGTAAAACGTCTTTGCTTTGAGTGCTCTATTCTTGGTGTCTATCAATCAACACATTATAGTGAAAGCTATTTAACTGTAGTGTTGACTTCTAATTCAGAATGCCTACACAAGAATCCCCCGTAATACTTTTAGAGATGAAACCCAAGACTAGTTCTACCATTGAACTTCACCCCCAGCTATACATAATTTTGGATAAAGTAGCAGAAACTTCTCTAAATGAGTTTAGAGGCAGGTGAATCTCTCTAAGTTTGAGGCCAGCCTGGTCTGCACAGTGAGTTCCAGGCCAGCCAGAGTTACACAGTTAAACCCTGTCTCGAAAAAGTTTTAAAGTAACTCTAGTTATTAAATGTACTGTGTACTTGAAAGAAATCACTAAAGAAGTAGATTTTAAGTTTTCTCAATACACACACAAAAATAAGTACGTAAGGTAACTCAATGCAGCCATTCCACATAGTTCCTCTAACACTTAATACGGTGCTTCTGCTGGTCTTAAATAAATTTTAAGTTAAAACACAACATAAAAAAACTATCTTTGCTGGGAGGTAGAAACCATAGAAATAACCAATTTCAAAGCATTACAATAGTTTAATTCCAAAACTAATAATAGAATAGATTGTTTAATATGGTCATTACTTTGCAAAGAAAAGAGATGATGGTGGGGCGAGGAAAAAGATCAGAAATGCCTGTACAACAGAAAACATAAAAGATACAACCATTTAGGACCTCTAAATCTAACTTTAAAATAAACCAAACATTACATTTTTTTAGAGAGCTCAATATAAATTTTTTAATGGATATTAATTAGCAAAAAGCCAGTATGCAGTTAAAGGTCAAGCCAATGCCTGGCCTCTTACCCCTTAGCAAACACATTTAGAAAGGCAGAAGGGTGAAAGCCAAAGAGGCAGAAAGCAGACAGAAACTAAGGAGAAGTTGGAGTGCTTCATACTTTTCAGTGCTTCGCCAGACTTCTCCTCCTCACAAACTGGGAGGAAGCCCACTATCTCCTCTAGTCTTGGCCCTGGGTTGCCTAGTCTTGTTATAGAAAATTTGGTAGTGTCATTTTAAATCAGCATTTGGGGCTGGGGAGAGGGCTCAATGGGTAAAAGACAGCTTCCAAGCCTAACAACCTTGAGTCCCACCCTGGGACCCACAGAGTTGAAAGAGAAGACTCCTACAAGTTGTCCTCTGACCGCACATGAACCATGGAACACAGTGTGGATGCATGCGCAGGTGTACACACACAAAATAAACAAACGTAATTTTAAAACTTTAAAAAATAAGGCCTTAAGAGATGGCTCAGCAGGTAAGATTACCTGCTACTTTTGCAGAGGACCTGGGTTGGGTTTCCAGCAGTCACAACTATCCAGGGGATCAAACTGTCTCTTCTGGTCTCTGTGGGCACTGCACACATATGGTGTACTTACATACATGAAGGCAAAACATTCACACACATAAAAGTTAAAAAATAAAATAAAGCCAGCTGTAGTAGTGGCACACACCTTTAATCCCAGGACTCAGGAGCCAGAGGCAGATGGACCTCTCTGAGATCAAGGCCAACCTGGACTACAAAGAGAGTTCCAGGCTAGCTGGTATTACTGGGAGACCTTGTCTCAAAAAAAAAAAAACCCCAATATTAACAATAAAATAAAAACATTTTTACTAGGGTGCCTGACAAACTTAAGCCTTTCCACTCTGTGCTGACCTCTCAGTGTAGTTCAGGCATCTATCTTACACATTTGAGTTTCCTGTCCTGGCCCATCCCTATCAGACCAAAGCTTTTCACCACCCTTTATCACTATCCTTTGGCTTTCCACCCAACCTCTATATTTACTCTATACTGGTAGATGAATCTGCTTCACAGGAAAAACAGCAATGCTATTCAACCACTCCGTTAATGGTCCATCCCTAAAAGAGGTCTCTTTTGTTTTGCTTTGTTTTGTTTTGGGGACAAGTCTACCAACTGACCTGAAACTTGCTATACAGACCAAGCTGGCTTCCATCTCACAGAGACCCACCTGCCTCTGCCACCCTTGCACTGGGATTAAAAGTGTGTGCCACCATGCCCAGCTCAAGGGGCTTCATTCTTATCAACATTTTCTTTGCCTAGTAACACACCTAACAGCCATACACTGTGACCCTGAAACACAGACCCTTGTCTTTCTCTGCAACTTGCTCTACCTGCTCACTTTCTTTTCTCTGTCTTCAAGCTGGCCCTGTCCAGTGGTTTGTTCCCTGTACCCATAGGAATGTCCAACACACATTCACTGTTTTGTCAAACTACAAAAGCCGTATTCCTGCCTTCTGTCCCATCAATGACTCCAATGGCAATTTTTATAAAATTCTTTACCCTAAACCCACTTCCACTCATTTCTCAATCCATCATAGTTCATTTCTTCCATCTCCTATCCACTCACCCATGCTTTATTGAAACTAATCTAATCTAGATGCCAACAACTATCTAACTGTCCAAAATAAAAGTCTGTTTTCTTCTCAGTGGCTGACATTTTTAAGGACTTCTCTGCATCCTTAATAGTGTTAAAAACATTCCCAAATTTTGTCTATTCATTATCTTCCACAAACCTCCCCCATTTCATAGGCTCAATGTGCAAGCTCCCCCCGTCCCCACTCTCTCACTCCCTCTCTTCTCTTTTTGTGAGACAAGGTCTCCCAATGTAACCTAGGCTCGATTCTAGTAGCTACCTCTTATATACCCAAAAGATTTATTAGTCTGTTTTTTAATCAGCATACAAAGTAATGGATTTCACTAAGGCATTTTGATACGTGTCACTATATTCTGTTCTTAATTCACCCCTCTCCCTCATGCTCTTAATTGATGGTTCTTCCTTTCCCCAAATAGTCACCCATCTCTTCTGCTTTCATGTCACATGTATTCCATTACCTTTTATCCCTCTCTTCCCCCTGCTTTGAAAGTTCTTCCACCCTCCCTTCTCACTTTTATGACCCCCAGACACACAAATTGAAATCTAGAGTCATCACGAGAAAAGATGTGCAGTATTTCTGAGTCTGACTTATTTTTCTCAAAAGGATAATCTCTAGTTTCTTCTACTTTCCTGCAAATGCCATGATTTCATTTCCCTTTCAGCTGTAAAACATTCCATTCACTGATGGTCATCTAGGCTGGTTTTATTTCTTAGCTATTGTGAAAAGTGCAACAGTAAACATGGATATACAAGCATCTTTGGGCATATATCCAGGAGTGGCAATGCTGAGTCAGACAGTAGTTCTATTTCGGCTTTGGAGGAACCGCCACACTGACTGCAGAGCCGCCACACCATATACTTGACACTCTTACTCTGCAAGTGCTCTCTGGGCACCACCCATCTCCATGTAAGATACTTCCCATATTCTCTTGTCACCTAACCAATTTCTCCTCTAGCCACACCTCTCTCCAAGTATCAAATTTATGTTTTCAACTGCCAAGAAAAAACATCCATCAGACTTATCTCCAGCAAGCAAGTAGCTCAAACAGAGCCTAAATAATTTTTTCCCACCAAAACCTTCTTGGGTGATTGTCATGAGCAGGCAAGCCAATCTCTGAAGGTAGAAATCTAGGATCATATGGGTCATTCTTATATTACCTTTTACCATCAATCTCCTACCTATCTCATTTAAGCCAAATTTCATCTACTTTACTTTCTAATCTCTTGGGTACAAGTCTCTCCAATCTACTTTACTATTAAGCTCTTTGAAGGTATTCACTTTTGTTGTTTTATTTTGTGAGGCAGGGTCTTGCTAGACCTAGAAATCAATCCTCCTGAATGCTGGGATAACAAAATTATTTATACCACCACATCCTAACTTGGGGTATTCTTTCTTACAGATGAGTCACTACAGCTATTGCCTATTACTAATCTCTCACTCATCCCCTAGTACTATAAGGATTATCTAAACAAATTTAAAATCCTAACAAGCTGTACCCCTTACAAACTGGCAAAAAGTAAAAAGGAAAATACTGGCTTGTGTTAGTTAGAATGTAGAAAAACAGACAATCTCAGACACTTGGTAGAGGGAACTATATTAACGAAAACACTGAGGCAATATAGCCAATCTTATGAATGTATATACTCTTTTAAAACTTCATTCTAAGGGACTAAAAGTGCTATCTAAACTTTCTATCATTCCCAGAAAAGGCCAAGATGGAAAACAACACACAGAGAAAAGCAAAGGGACACAAAGAAACATAGTTACCTTTCAAAGGGGTGTGTGTGTGTATGCACACGGGTGCACGCGCACCCATGTCAGTTGTCTTCCTTCCATCACATTTCATTTATTTGAGGCAGGGTCTCTCTATGAAGCTGGAGCTCACTCGTTCCTGCTAGTCTAGGAGCTGGCTTGCCCTGAGGAACCCTGTCTCCACCTTCTGGCCAATAAGATTACAGGTGCCCACTGTGCCTGTCTGGTTTTTATGTGGTTTCTGGGGATCCAAACTGTTCCCCATGTTTGCTTGGCAAGCATTTTATCCACTAAGCCATCTCCTCAGTCCCCCCAATCCCCTATCCCTGCTTTTAAAAACATACCTTTTGCCTGGAGTGTCTTCTGCTCACCCATACCCTTCCTCCTCCTCCTCCTCTTTCCTATAAAACTAAAAGTGGGTTACTCCTGTCTCCACAGGAATTGAGTTACACCTCACCTCTGCATCACACTATAACCTCTCCCTCCTACAGCAGACTCCTGGGACAATGACTTTCTCTATTTACTTATTTAGCACTTATCAATACCTAAACCACATACAGCAATGTCAAACACATACGGGTCCAATAAACACATGCTGAAGGAAGGTGATTTCTTCCTGTTTACAAAGAATTATTTTCAAAAGCTCAGCAGTTTGTTGAGACAGTATCTTACTACATAGCCCAGGTTGTGTTCAAACTTGTAGTCCTCCTTCCTCAGCTTCCTGAGTGCTGGGATTATAGGAATGCACCACCACAAGATTAGAATTTCAGTGATTTTCCAAAGGTATTTGCTAACATGTTGGTGGACCTTTATTATATATATAGGAATATTAATTTCATGTACAAAACAAGTATGCAAGTAAATACTTTTGTAAATTTATAAATAATCTACAGTTTTTATTTACTTGAAGTTTAGTTTCTAAAATATCCATACTGGGTCAGAACTATGATCTAGCCAACCTAGAATTTTACATCTGAAAATAGTATCAAGAAGTTTGTTTTAAGAAGACACAGCTAAGCCAGGCATGGTGGCACATGCCTTTAATCACAGCACAAGGGAGACAGAGGCACACACATTCTGCAAGTTCCAGGTCAGCCTAGTCTACATAGTGAGTTACAGGCCAGCCAAGGCTAGTGAAACCCTATCAAAAAAAAAAAAAAAAAAAAAAAAAAGACAACACAGTTGTTTTCCCAGATGCCAACTTAAACATTTGGAAGTATGTCCCCCAACCACCTTATTTTGCTTCAGTACGCTAATATATTCCACCATACTTGAAATCATGTTTCAATATGATGCCAGAGCTCTTTCCCATTGTTATATGAACAGTATTTTACATAAAATTAAAGTACGTAAGCATTACTGTGTATCCAAGAACATAAGTGCACACTTCAGGTTTTCTCTGTCCAATGGTTTGTTTCCTGTACCTATAAGCATAGAAGAATATAAGCAGTTTGGTTATGCATTTTTCCAATTTGTTTCAAGAGGGTTCCTAATTCTAACAGAGGCTGGTAATAGCCTAACTAAATCCTTCATGATTTCACACGAAAGTGCAGTTCTATCACTTACAGACTGTGTCTTTCTAGACTGAAAAAAAAAAATCACATCTTTCTATCATGGCTTTAGATAGAAACAAATCAACTATTTCACTTTTTATAATTCTGAGGCACTAAACTAAAATGATGTTAATTTTATAGAGATCTACTTTTACACATGTCTATAAAATTGTGGAGACATTTAGTGAAGAAAAATTCACTCTGACGTAAGTTAGGAAAAGCAACCTTCAAAAGCACCTCTGACAATCACCACACCCCAAGACTTACAGGAAATCATAAGGTAGTCCTCACAGTTGTTTTTGTCATCATCTTGCTGGCCCACTGGGATCCCATTGGCATCTATGACTGCTTCAGAGGCACAGTCTGCTACCAACACTTCTTCTGAAACCACGTCAGTGGTCAAAGGATCGGTGACGATTTCTGCTTCTACTACACTATCATGAACCACATGTTCAACGTGTCCAACGTCAGACACGTGTATAGATTCACTTGTCAAGACATGTTCTGGCATAGACATTGAGGCTGAAGTAATATCAGAAGCTAAAACATCATCTGGAACTGTGCAATGTGTTAAAGAAACTTCTTCAGTTACATCAGAGTCCAGCACTTGCTCAGGAATGATGACTGTTTCAGATACATCTGCTTCTTCCATGATATCTGGACACTGAACATCTTCTATAACAACGTCCTCAATAACATCTTGGATTACAACTGAGTCTGGATCATCAGGAACGAAGTTATGCACAGTTATGTCTGAATCCACAACATCTGACACAAAAACAGTTTCCTGTACTTCCACGACAATCTGATCACCATCCATGTGTGTAGCACCAGCTCCTTAAAAATAAACACATGAATAAATAAATAAAATGACAAATGCCAGGACTATATGAGCAGTTCAATTACCAAAAATATTTAATTTCTCTCAGGATAACAAACTAGCTTCTCAGTATTTTTCAAACATTAAGACAGATGCCCTTGAATCTCTTTTTTTTTTAGACAGGGTCTCAGTATTATAGTAGCCCTGGCTGCCTTGGAACTCACTATGTAGACTAGGTGAGCCTTGAACTCAGATTCACCTGCCTCTGCTGGGATTAAAGGCAAGCACCACTATACCTGACAATTTACTTTTGAATCATATCAGAAAGATGCATAGCATAAACTTTTATGTACTCATTCCACATCAATTAACAGACAAAGAAAAGCTATGGGAACAGTGTGACTGAGGCAGTCAAATATGTTCCTGACATAAAATTCTATGTAAACAAAAATTAAAAAGCATATATTCACAGAGACTTAAGGCATGGTTAGAACAATTAAGTAATGTAACCAGGTGGCAAATGTATCATTTCTTTATTATATGTGTTTTCATACATTCTTCTTGCTCTATCTCCCCTTCCTGGACTTGAATTTTTCTCTTCTTTCCATCTCTCCCATCCATTTCTTTCACTCTTTCCATTTTTTTCCCTTTTCCACATCCTTCTCCTTTTGTTCCAGTACCAACAACATTCTCCATCTATGACTTTGGAAATTTACAAGTCATTCTCTATTCTAGGACATAAAAGGATCAGGGCAGAAATGAAAGGACAAAGAGAAGGTCACAGTTTAGGAAGAAAAGATATTTTGGTTGAGGTTATCTATCTCCGTGGATAGAAGAAAACAAACGTACCCCCCTGCCCAGGCGGGTAGTGGAGAGTAAGGGTAGTTGGAATGAACCTACCCACAACTTCACCAGAGTATGGGACTCCATCTAACCTCCTGCTTAATCCCTGATCCCACTCCCAAAGGCAGCTCCTCACAACACAGGAAATACACCAGAGTTCATTTTATAGTTAGGGAATGAAGGGAGAAGAATGAATCAATTGTAGCCCAGTGAGATTAAATGACTTAACCAAGATCACAGTTTGCACAGCATATGGTGCTCAGTAAATATTGCTCTAAATGAATGCCACAAATAGAACAGAAATTATACATTCTTACTGAAAATATAAAATAGAACAAAATTAATCTAGTATGTATGTTGGCTGCCAGTCCAGAGAACAGCAAAAAAAGCTTTACAGAAGTCTTACTAAAAAAGCTCTTCAGTAGATTAGAGCTTCTGGTTATTTCTCAGACCAAGCTAAGTCCAAGCACAGACCTAATTCATGACTATATCTCTGGTCAATCTCTCGAAGAAACATGCATCTTTGTTAATAAACAAAAATAACCAAGGGGCAAAGAATACTAAAAATGACAGTAAGTCTTTAAAGACAGTTAATACTCCTCATAATTACTTCTAGAAATAACAGAAAGAATATGTTCACTCTAATTTGTATAAAATTTCTTTATTATCTATTCTTACTTTATGTGTTTGAGTGTTTTGTGTGCATATTAAGTGCACCATGTATGTACAATGCCCAGAAAGGTCAGAAGAGGGAGCATCAGATCCCGTTGAACTGGAGTTACAGACCATTGTTAGCCACCATGTGGGTGCTGGGAACCAAACCCAGGTTCTTTGTAAGAGCAGCCAGTAAGTGCTCTTAATCATTAATCCATCTATCCAACCCCAAGTTTGTACAGAATTTCTACAAAATGCTCTATACTCATTTGTTTTCAATATTCTCAACATTATCCTCAAGCCATACATGGTATCTCCATTTGGCAGACAGAAAGACTGAAGCATTAAGTGGCAAGAACATGGGTTACTTAATTAGAGATTAAGGTTATGTATTTAATAGTTTTGTGTCCTTGGCCAAGTCATTTAACCTCTGAGTTTCCATTTCCTCATCAGGAAAATGAGGTCTGCAGTATCTGTCATGCATACCTTACAAGACTATGGTGATGATCAAATGGGACTATATGGTAAGTGTTCTGAAAAACTAGAATGAGAAGTTTCATTATTACTATGATATGTTAACACTTAAGGTAAGACCTTAAGTGTTAACAATCAGGACTTAAATGCATCAGGTTTCCTTGTGACAAAATGAAGCAACTATATACTGTGTATTTTTTTCTAAGAGTTTAGTCTCTCTTCCAAACACAATAATTATACTTCATGTTCCAATGAAAAAAACAATTACAAACCATACATTTATCATTATCAAACTGAAATTACCAAACTTTAAAGACTGTTCTATGAAAAATATATACCCTCCCTTTACTATACTTATAAATTAAAGAAAATTTAAAATAAGTCACTGGTATTTAATTTTCAGATAAAGATGTTATTTAACAGACTACAACCTGATCATTTAAAGGCCAATAGAAAAGTTACTAAAAAAATTTTTTTGTTCTTTTTGAGACAGGGTCTCCCTGTAGTCCCAACTGGCCTAGGACTCGATAATTAGACCGGGCTGGCCTTGAGCTTAAAAGATCTGCCTGCCTCTGCCTCCTGGGTGCTGGTATTAAAGGCATGTACCAACCACACCCAGACAGAAAAATGTGTAACATTTATAAGGATAGTTAGGCTACTATGATATGAAACTTTTATATTCTATAATCAATTATAACCACAATAATGTTTATAAGAACCATGTCCAAAATTGTGAATATTTTTTCTTATTTTTGAAACTTTCATAAAATGTTTTTGTTGTCTTATGCCCACTGGGGAGTTGAAGTAAGACTGTGTTCCTGAAGCAGAAGATTCCTGTGAGAAATCTATGAAACAGATGTAAAAGCAGGACAAGGTCTGGATGGAGAAGACCTTGGTTTATATTTTATCTGCTGGGCAATGGAGAACAAATAAATCACATGGTTCACATGTTGTGGTGAGCAATCTAATTGGTGGGCTAGATAAAGGAAACTCAGGGAAAGGAATGAATGTTATTGCCAACTAAGAATAAAATGACAGAACCTTTTTATGCAACAGAAGTAGGACAAAGTGAGTCTGATGGAATCAAGAACATTTTCAGAGGGACAGGAACAGAATTCAGTGAGTTAACAGAGCAAGGTGATAGAAAGTGAAGAAGACACTAAGGTTTGAATACTACTGTTGTCATAGACTGAGTATCCCTTATCTAAAATGCCTGGGACCAAGCCAGGCTGGCAAAGTGGTATATATGTATAGTCAACTCAGAAGGCTGAGGCAGGAGAATTGAGAGCTCATTACATGAAGTGAGATATGAGATTTTCTTTCAGCTTGTGCTGTCAGATCAGCACTCATAAATTTTGGAGCATTTTAGATTTTCAGATTAGGGATACTCAACTTTTACTGAAAAAAAAATTTTTGAGTCAGCTGTGAAAAAGCCCAATTTTTGAAAAGGGGGATAATGTGACACTTTCACACTTGTAGATCCTGAAATCTAAATATGACTATCAATGTTGAGTGTTTAGCAATTAGTCTTCATAACTATTTCCCAATCTGGTAGATAAAAAATAAAACAATTCAAGTAGTTATACCTGTTGCATCAAAAAATGAGTTTGGCGCTTGTGGTTGTAATTCAAGTCCATCTTCATCCATGGCCTTTAATTCTCATCAGTCACAGCTCCTAAACCAAGTAAAAAAAAAGTGAACCCAGCATTATTTTTTATGTCCTTTATTAAAAATGTCAATTTTCAATAGGTGTGGTGATGCAGTCTTTTAATTCCAGCTCTCAGGCGGCAGAAGCAGGCAGATCTCTGTAAGATCAAGGCCAACCTGGTCTGCATAGCAAGTTCCAGGCCAGCTAGGGCTACCTGGAGACCCTGCCTCAAAAAAAAAGTCACATTTTCATTTCTGAGATGCTCAAATTATGTCGAAGATTAACAGCTACCTTACACCTAAACATAAACTTTATCATCAAAAGGATTACATCTGTCCAGATTCATTTTAAATTGAGATATATGCTGGGTGTACATCTGTAATCTCAGCATTTGGGAGGCTGAGGCAGGAGGATTCACAAGTTCAAGACCATCTTTCGTAGCCACTACTTAGGATTCAGACAGACAGCATTTTCAGGATCCCAGCCAGCACTCTCATCTTTGTAAGCATCCTCACATTCCCATAGGATAACTGGTTTTCTTAAGGTTCAATTTAAACACATTGTGGGAAATTCTGCAGTGTTCTTATTACTCTGTAAGTCTATCTATCTTTCAACCACTAGACTGAACAATAGTACAACCCCAAAGTGTAAACACAATGGTGGTAAACATCCTTGAATTTCTAATGTACAGTGAGTAACCTATCTTAAATAACCCCCTGATTTATGCAAGCTAAATTTCCACAGTATATTTATATTCTCTTGGCTGTAAGTGTGGACACTGACTAGAACATGGTAAAAATAAATTGATTTTTAGCACAATAAAATCAAATTCTTACCCTTGAGAATCTGAAACCATGAGTAAGAATCCGTTATCTCTTCCTCTCCCCCTATCTTGTCCTTCTTTCGCTATCTCCTGCCTTCCTTCCTCCCTCCTCAATCCAGGAGGCTGGAACACAGAAACTAAGGAAGGTCATTTCCCAACTTTGGCTTAAACTATTGAGATGAAGTTTGCAAATAATAATCAAGTGAATGCCCTGAGAAAGTAGATGAAGCAGAAAAGGGAGGTTTACCAACAACTTTTTGGCTCCTGTGCCCAGAACTTTCTGAAGCCCAGCTACATCCTGCCTTGAGATTTTGCAAGATATCCCAATGACCTTAATTCTCCCTTTTCTACTTTAGCCAAAGACTTAAAAAAAAAGAGAACTTAACCAGCCAAATTATGTACTACCTGTTTCAAAAAAATCAAGCATCAGATTATATTCGCCCATGTTGAAATTACTGCATAAATCTCATTAGTTTTCCTATCTCTACTTTCTCACTTCCTAATCCAAACTAAATGGAGCTAATAGATGCATCATTTAACTTTTCATTTTCTTTGCTAACGATGTAAGTACTGTATGCTACCTGTTAACGTTTTAAGTAACAGAAACAGAAGTCATTTTTCTAAAGCCATTCCTCTTCTCAAAGAAAGTTCAAACTGCTAACTTCCTAAGTTCTGACTCCAAACTTACTTTCCATCATTATCTCTCCTTTCCCCCAGTACCTCCCAACACCACTTCACATCATGTATGTGCATACATACTTCAACCAAACGAAAATACAGAGGTCCCCATAAGACCCCAACCCTGGCAACAGGATGGACAAATTCTAGGTCAGTATACAACAAGAAGGAAGAAGATCTCAACTCTGCATCAGGCTCAGATCTTCTCCTCATGTCTGCTGTGCTCTTTCCTGCCAAATATCCTACACACACCCTCAAAAAACACAAAACAAAAACCCAAATATGATTTCTCCCTCCTCAGAATTTCTATGGCACATTATCTTTCTTATTTATTGTACTATTTGCTATCTTAATTTTAGGTCTTATTCTGTGTATGTATAGTATATGTACATGTTCATGTGGCTGCCTGTGTGCACGAAAAAGTCAGAGGTCAGTATTGGGTGTCTTCCTTGATTGCTCTCCACCTTATTTTTTGAGACAGAGCTTCTCACTGAACCCTCATCTGTCTTGCTAGGCTAATAGGCAATGAACTGCAAGGATCTGCCTGTCTCTACTTCACCGCAGTGCTAGAGTTACAGATGTGTACATCTTTTACACATCTTACAGCTGTGTACCAGCTTTTACAAAGGTGCTGAGGATCCAAACCCAGGTCCTCATTTGTGCAAGTCGTATTACCAACTCAGCCACCTCCCTAGCCCCAATATGCCTTATTTTTAATAAGCTAAATTCCATACATATAGTCCTTAAAAAATATTAAGAAAGTCAAAATTGATGGAATAGTTTTCAACAAGCCACCAAGGAGACACTCTATCCATTTACAAGAAATAACCATGTTTTGTGTTATTTATTAAAACTATTTGAAATTAAAACACATAATGTTTAATAAACAAAAAGTTGCTCAACCATGAAAAACAAAAAGTGTACATGCTCTGAGTCAGCTGCCACTACTCTCTCCCTGCCAAAATCACCTCTGGCTATAATTCTTTTTTCCTCTTTTAAAAATGTAATTATGAAATGATAAATATAAGTTAAACCTCTAAGCATAATGGAATATTACATGAAATTAAGCCAATTAAGAAGGCAATAAAGGGGATGCGTTATAGTACTTTAAGTTCCACACCCCCCCTTTATAAGTCCAATCCACATCAACTCTAAAAATTCTCAACCTATAAAACTATTTTTCTTGGCTTTTACCCTCCTTGGCTTTTCTGCTGGAGTCTGACAGATAATCCATTATTCCTTTGATTCTGAAGTTCACTCCTTCTTGTTTAAGTGCCATCTCTTCCCACTCTAATTACTGCTAGCCGCTCTGCCTCCCCGCACCCATTACAACTCATGGAAGTCCGGCCTAGTCTTATGCACTCAACCCTTCTCTTACTGTTTTCTCTTGATTCCCATAGTTTCAAACACCATTCACAGAGCACCAGGATCCACACGTTCCACCAGGCTGTCTGGTGAGTTTCGTCTGCGGAGGGCCCAACTTTGTCCTAATACACCACTCTCACCTTTTCCTCCTTCCCCCACTCACAGAGAATCCAGGGTGCCAGATCTTGTCTCCAGCAGGACTTCTCAGGCATCTGCCCCAGTTCTTATGATCTCCAGTCTTATTATTGTCTTTCAGCTTCGTACTTCCTGATCCCTGGGGCATGAAAATAGCCTCTCAAGTGGCCTTGCTCTTTTCTGCCACTCCCATAACAAATGACTAGGAACCCTGCACTAGCAGGAGCAGTGCCAAGTTCTGAGGCATTCCCGCTATCTGTGGAAGATTAATCCTGCTGCCCACTGCTTTGATCATGGCATTCCCAGGCTGGGAACACTTTTGCAGTTCCCCAACATTCAAGGGCACCACACTAGGAGGCCAAAATGCCAGGAAAGAATTAAGTGCTGTTTGTTATTCTCATCCTTTTAACATCAGACATATTTTCTAAAACATATTCTGGCCTACACGGAACAGAGCCTTCACCTTACCTTATAGTGCCCTCTGTTTTGTCATTATAAAAACGCAAACAGATTTAGGAAAGACACATTTTGTACTTCCAAACAGAAATGACTATACCTAGGGCCTGTAACCCCCTCTGGGGTTAGACTTGCCAATTTCTTCAGACAATCAAAATGAAATTTCGTTGTCAGAATGGGAACTACTCAGGAAAACTCTCAGGAGTGTAATCAAGTAAGGGTGGTTGAAAAAGGCAGGCCAACAATGACACAGAAGTGTCCAGAGAAGTGTCTGTGCATCGGAGCAAGAACCAAGCCCAAAACCTAGCCAAACAAGCAGAATGGGTTCAGAATACCAAGAATCAAATATGATCAACACGTACTAATGCTACTACTACTTTATCAAATGCCTTCAAAACACACCTGGGACTCCACTGTCATGTCAAATTTGGTAAAATATTCCCTCTCAGTTGCAGAGGTCATGATTCTAAAAGAATTCACAATGGAAAATGAAGTTTTAAGAGAAATGTTAAGCTGGGTGAAACCCAGAAAATTCCCCAAAACTTCCTTCCATTCTTTAAAATAAAGCAATAAAAACACCCTACCAAGTCAATGATGCATATTTTATCTCTTAAATTAGGAATTCATTAATTTATTTGTTTTACATTTAGACAGGCTCTTGCAATGCAGCCCAGGGTGGTCTCCAGCTTGCATTCTACCTCTTTATATACCTAGACACTTCTTCAACCATCCCCCTAGGCAAATTAACAGGATCCTTAGAGATTCACTTCGCTGATATACACTGAAAAATCACTTTTCTCCTTATGGTCTCCCCAAAGTTTGATTTCTTTTAAAAGAAAGGGTCTATGTATCCCTGACTCACCTCAAAACTGATAGAGATCCACCTGCCTCTGCCTCCTGAATATTGAGATTAAAGACATTTTCTTTTAATTTTATGGCTCAATTGCAACCTTTACTCTGACACAGAGAACCAATTATTATTATATATGGTAAGTGAAACTGCTCAAATTTCAGAAGCAGCAAGAAAACTGTCTATACAGAATTCTTCTGCATGAGAAATTGAACTGGTGGAAATTTACATTTATTAAAACTTAATTAGGGGCCGGCGGGGAGATGGTTCAATGGTTAAGAGTGCATACTAATCTTCCAGAGGACCCAGGTTCTATTCCCAGCACCCATATCAGGTGACTCACAACTGCCTGGACTCCTGCTCCAGATCTGACAGCTTCCGCTAGCCCCTGAATGTACTGTACCCACATACACAAACCCATACTTAGATGCACATACATACATAATTTTAAACAATAAAGTTTAAAAAAGTATCTTCCCTCTTAAGTTATGCTTATTGCCCAATTTTTTGTCCATGTTATTCAATGTTAGCCATCACTTCTCTGAGTCCAATCCAGAGTCATATTTCACTGCTTACGATGTTTAAGGGTTATTAAACTCTTCTTAAAATCAATTCTTCTTCAATCCATCGGTTTTTCTTCACTAACAAGCTCTTTTCAACTCACATGTAAACCCAGTAAGATCTGAACCCTTCTTGAAAAAAAAAAAGCAATTTCTTTTTGTTGATGTGGTTTTTGTTGTACGAGAAATATCTGATCACATTCCAGGCAAGCACTCTACTACTGAGTTACACCTCAGTCCTGTTTCACTTTTTAATTGCAGAGTTTCACTAAACTGCCCAAGCTGACTTTAAACTCTACTGGCCAGGTAAGCTTTTAACTTTCAATCCCATTGTCTCAGCCTCCCTAGTAGCTGGGATTATTATATGTGTGTTCCACAAGACCCAGCTAATTTCTTATTAGATATTTTCTTCCTTTCCCACTATATAGCAGAGGGTGGCCTGGAATGAATGCAGCCCACGCTGGCCACAAACTGGTAGCAGTTCTCCTGCCTCAGACCTCCAAGTGCCAACTCACTGGCTTCTCTATTCATTCTTATTAGAATGTCTGTCGTAGGATATAAGTACTCCTAAATCTATCCTCTGTATCGTTTTAACTTTCTTCTCATGATTTTATTTTTGCCTTTCAATTAACTCTTCTACATTAGCTAATTTGATCATCATCCCCATCTACTGAATTTTTATTTAAATACCTTATTTTAGCCAGGTATGGTGGTGTACACCATAAGTCCCAGAAGTCAGGAGGCAGAGGCAGCTGGATCTCTGTGAAATAGAGGCCAACCTGGTCTACACAGTGAGTTCCAGGCCAGCTGGGAACAAAGGCAAACAGCATCTCAAAAAAATAAAATGTCCTATTTTAATTCTTAAATAGTTTATTGTTCATAACAATTATTTATTCATCTACTAATGGATGAAAGTGTCTTTCCCAATATTTTACCATTTCCTCTGGTGTTCTATTATTCAGTTAGTTGATGCCGCTTTCAAACAGCTGGCTTTCCTCAAAAGCACAGGTTCTTTTGGTTGTCCACATTTGTAGACAAGTTGCTAAACTAGAGTTACACTGATTGATATCTGGGTGACTTTCCTCAGCCCCAAGTGAAAATCTGTTTGCCCAACAATTAACTTGATTGAGTGCTGACCAAAAGTCAATGTCTAAATCATAAAAATAGTTCCTAGTATGAGTCCACAAGAGAGAAAGAAAGCATGTAATCAGTCTGGTCCACTTTCCAGGTGCTTTAAGTCCAATATCCTGCAGGATGGCTATAAGCCACCTAAAACGCTACCCCTTAGAGAGCTAGACCTAATGGCACAGGCCTATAATTCCACCTACTAGGAATGCTGAGGCAGGAGGATAAAATGTTCAAGGCCTGACTCTGCTACAAAGTGAATTCAGTCTCAAAAAAAGACTGTTAAAGGGAAGGAGCTTCAGTGGTGGAGCATCTTGCCTTTAGCATGCACAACGTCTAGGCTCAATCCTCAGTATCACAAAATTAAACAAACACTGCCCCTGCCTTTCTTGCCACAGCACCCACTTTGTAAATTCATACACACATATATATAACTCACAGCAATACCTTAGCTTTAACTACCTGGCTGTGTTCATGGCGTGCTTTCTCCCAGGACCTTTCTGCTTTGGACACTGGTGTACTGCAGGTTGCCAATTTGGAGGAGGGGATGTCTTTTTTTGAAACAGGGTCTTCCTATAGCTCCAGCTATCCTGGAACTGGCTTTGTGGGCCAAGCTGGCCTTGAATTCACAGGGATCTGCCTGTCTCTGCCTCCCAAGTGCCATCACGCCTGGCAGAAGGGTGCCAATTTTTGACAAAGGGTCACAGAGTCCCTAAAACTTTCTTGGACTTTGACACTGATTCTAAATTGCTTTCCTCAACCAGAAATTCATCATATTCTGATGATGAACACAAACATTTCAGGCTTTGTTTTTTCTCTGGATTTTTATTCCTCATTGTGATTTTCATAGAAAGGAAGAGCAAGATATCTGATCTCTAGTCTGTGTTGAATACAAAGTCACGGATTCTTAATGTGCCAAATAAAACAGTATGATAATATATATATATATATATATATATATATATATATAGAGAGAGAGAGAGAGAGAGAGAGAGAGAGAGAGAGAGAGAATGAATCATCTATGAGACAGAATTTAAAAAAATTTTTTGTTCTTTTTTCGAGACAGTTTCCCTGTAGCCCCAGCTGGCCTAGAACTAGTCATGTAGACCAGGCTACTCACTCTCTGCCTCCCAAGTGCTGGGATTAAAGGTGTACACCACCACACCCACACCAGGCTCAAAAAAGATTTTAATCAATAACAGCATATTACAAACTTTACCACCACGTAACAGATCAAATATTCCTAGATGTCTGTAACTAGTAACATTAATCTAGTAAGGTATAACTCATATCCTATTCCCTAAGAATAGAATACCTTATTCTCAAACATTCCTGCCAGCCTCATCAAGAAAAGGGAAAAATGTCTACTGCTGTAAATGTAACAATCCTGTCCTTCCTTGCCCTGTCCCACTTGGAGCTTTTTGTATGCTTTGCTCAGAAATACAGTGCCAAGTTTTTGTTACAGATTAGTTTTTCCATAAAATCATTCTGTGCCAACTGGTAATTTCAAACTTTTGTTTAAAGTTTAAGAGTCCAGACTTTCACAACTTATTAAAATTTGGCCCTAAAATGACAAACCTATAAGCCTTATTTTCCAAAGACCCTATTTCTGCTCAGATTAAGAGCTGTCAAAAACATCCCCTGAATTTAGTTGTATTTGTAAGTTAACAATACCACACTGCATTAAACTTTTAAGACTCACTTTGTATTTACAGACTTTGTATTTGCTTTCAGATATTTAAAACAGTATACCATCCTTGATAAAAAAAAATATTTCAATGCGTACAATAATTTACCAATCCACTGTTGTTATGTATTAACATTCTACTGTGTATCATAATGGAGGTAAGTATAACACAAGTCTTGGGATCAATCTTTTTGACTTCAGAAGGATTTTTTTTTAAGTAACTCAGCTTTTGCTGAGATGCTGAACATTTCCTCAGATGAAATATTCTGCCTTTACTTGCAGGTGTGCTCGAGTGGAGTTCATGAAAAACTTGATGTGATCAAAGAATGAAGATAGTATTTTGACATAATATAGAGTGGAGATTAATTTAGACTACGATGTACAAGAATACATAAAATAAAACTGTCACAGGTAGAAATTTTAAAAGGTTATTTTCTATCTAATGCAATGCAGGATGAAGAAATACTGGTATTATCTGACCGTTTTCCTTACTCATTTCCTTTTTTCTTACAGTTATCTGCCATCTTTTCCAAAACTGGACATTTAATTAATCTCAACTAGACACTCACATGGTTGTTAGCTTAATTTTCCTTTTGTAGCCCCTTTCTCAATCAGTGATATACTCCTTGCAGTAAAAAAAAAAAAAAATTTCTGATAATACATCAGAATTTAAAGAGGTTTTTATTAGTTTGGATATTTTATAATTTTTTTATTACATTTAGTGTGTGTGTGTGCTTATGGGCACATGTGAGTGTAGGTGTGTGCATGAAGATCAGAGGACAATCTCGGGGGTGGAGGATCAACCCTCTATTTCTACCACATGGGCTCTGGGACTTGAACTCGGGTCCTCAGGCATGGCTGCAGGCTTCCTCACCCACTAAACCATCTCATCATCTCTGGTTTTGTTTTTTTGACACAGGATCTCACTATACAATAGCCCAGGCTAGCCAGGGACTCCCAGCAATCTTCCCACCTCAGCCTCCTAAATGCTGGAATCACAGGTGATACCCAGCATATAATTTTATATTATTATAGTCTGACTTTCACATTCCAAGTCTTTCCTATGAGGGGCTGGGAGTGGACTTCAGTGGCAGAATGCTTGTCTAGCATGTAGGAGACTATAAATCCAATCCCCAACACCACAAGAAATGAACCATGAACAGTCTTAACTGTTAGTTGGACAACCAACATTGTATGTAACTTGACTAACACTGACCCTACTCTCTATCTTGCCTACATAAACACATGATCTCTATATTGCTTTTCCTTCACACACTACATTAGGTCTGTGAAATTATTCTGTAATTATACTAATAGCAATAGTCTCCATATAACTTAAATACTGGCAAGCATAGAATACTCGGCCTTTCCATAACTAGAACAATTGTTTTAAATTAGCAGTTGCAGAACTGTGGAGTGTTTCTACGTTGATCTTTCAATAATGCAGTTAGCAATATGCTTTGCACATGTAATTTAATAAATCCTTGAGTCACTAAACAAACAAAAGAACAGGCTGGGTTTGTCATACAAGACCAGCAATAAGCATGCTCCAAGCTGACTATCAATAAGCATTTGTAAACTTCACGGTCATTCCCTGAGCAAAACTAAGGAACTTGCGTCTGAGGGGGTAAGGGTCTAAGTTTGGCTTTTTTGTTTCTTCAGGAAGTTAGGAAGACAATAAAATATTACTAAACTAAGAAATACATAACTGAAAAATTTTAAAGTGGATACAGAAAAAAGAATAACTTCTAGAAAACTGTCTATAATTCTATGCTAGCACACTGAGGGGAATATAAATTGCCAGTATTAACTTTATATTAGAGACAGAAACCTGAGCTAGAGACACAGTTCTGTGGTAAAGTGCTTGCCTACCATGTGCAAGACCCTGGATTCAATCCCTAGTACCAAAACAGGAACGAAGGGAAGGAATAATGGAGTAAAATTTTTAAAATAAATTAATAAAACTGTCTGATAGCACCTTTTCAAAAACTGTCAGGCTTTTCCCAAAATTGTATGAACCATGTCAGAACATAAAGCCTTCTAAATTTCTTTCATAAAACTAACCTGCCATTTAAAACAAAACCTCATAAAACAATTTAACCAAACTAGAAATTATGAATTCCAAGTCAAATATTTATAAATGTGACCCACCATAAAAAAAAATGAGCAAAATAGCTCAGAAGGCAAAGGTGCCTTCGAGTTCAAGGATGGAACCAAATAATGGTTCAAATTAATCAGTCAAAAAGAAAAGCCCAGCCAAGTGCAGTAGTGTACACCTGTATTCCTAGCATTTGGGAAGCAGAGGTAGAGGAACCAGGAGTCAAGGCTACCCTTAGCTAAATATCAAGTTCCAGACAATCCTAGACTTCATGAGATCCTGTCTCAAAGGGGGGGAAAGGGGAAACCTAAATAGATGCTATAAAAGTGAAATTCAGCACCTATTTTTTTTTATTATTATTTAAAAATCAACTTCTGGCCACTTGGGACTACACATCTGCAATCCTAGCCTTCAGAAGGTTGAAAAAGGAAGATCACCTCAAGTAGAAGCCAGCCTGGGCTACATAGTAAGTTCCAAGACAGAAAAGAAAAGAAAAGAAAATGGGGGGGGGGAGGGTAACACAAAGAATGAAAGTCCCACTAAGACACCAAAAGTAATATATAGAAAAACCAAGCTTGCTCTTGAATATGCTGAATCAGTATTACCAATTTTCCTTTAATATTTACATTTAACCAAATCCCCAATACATTTTTGTTGTAAACTGACTTTATATATGTAGTAATGCTTTTTAGACTATTCTATTCTACTGATTAATATGGCATTGTATTCACTGTTTTAATAAGCTTTGGTATGTGGTACTGTAAGTCTTCCAACTTTTTTCTTTTTTTTAAATATTTTTTTATTTTGTGTGTATGAGTGTATTGCCTGTATGTAAGTACACCCATGTCATGTAACACCTCAGAGGTCAGAAGAAGGCATTGGATTCCCTGGAACTGGACTTACAGATGATTGTTAGCTGCCATGTGGGTGCTGGGAACCAAACCCAAGTCTTTTGCAAGAGCAACCAGTACTCTTAACTATTGAGCCATCTCTCTAGCCCCCAATACAACTGATTTTTGCAATGTTCCCTAACTATAATGCAACACAATTAAAAATCCACAAGCTGGTCATAGTAGCTCATGTCTGTGATCCTAGCACCTGGAGATGGAGGCAGAAGGATTAAGAGTTAAGGCCAGCATCAACTATACAGTGAGTTTGAGGTCAGCTTAGTCTACATGAGATCTTGTCTTTAAAAGAAGCCAGAGACAATATTAGCAAGGGAAATATCCCATAAATTTAAAGACAAGGTTCTACATAATTTAATGGGCAATAGGAAAAATATGAAAATCACAATGCATTTAAAACTATTTAATAACAAAAATAAATTAGTATCAAAATCATAGGATCCAATTATCAGAAAATTTTACAATTTTCAATGTATGTGCCTCAAAAATAGGTTAAATACTAGTGAGCTTGGCCTCCAACATAAATGTTTTTAATATTAGAACAAACACAAATAACAGAATAATAATAATAACCCTAAGACTAGAAATACAAAGAATCAGTAAGATAATTAGAAAAGTCTAATAAATACAGGCAAGTTATAAGCAACATAAACAATATGGAGATTAAACTACATTTTCCAAACATCATCAGGGAAACATTTTTTATACCAAAATAGTTGAAAATTTAAGAGTGTTCTAAGAAACTATTTTGTATAAATTACCAAAAAAAAAAGCCCACCCCTTACGAAAAGGCAAAATGACACCCCACAGGAGAGTGGGGGGACCTTTAAAAAATCAAAAGTCCAAATCTACAAATAAAAAAAGAAAGCAAACACAGTTTGACAGATGTGAGTCTCTTTAACTTTCAACAATCAGATCACTTCTATTAAATAGGCCTGTTTCAAAAAGAGGAAGTGGTCCCCAATTCATCTTTTGAGGCAAAAACCGGGCACAGTGGTGCACACCTGTGTGTGGGGAATCAATTAGTAGGATACCATATTTCCTTATTATCTAGGACTTCCATTTTAGACTTACCTGAATAACTCAGAATTATTTAGACAGATCTTTCCGATACCTTGTATGCACACACACACATGCATGCAAAGGAACTTGGTAAGGTATTCCTAAAACTTAACATTCAGGGTCCTATGGACTGCTCTTCTACTCAAATCTGTACAACTGTCCCTAAACAAAACTGTTCTCTGTCAACAAGCATTGATAATACTGAGCATCTCTTAAAATGCTTTACTATTATCTGTGGGATTTTCTTTCAAGGCAGACACCCATTTAGCAACTTCTGTCTCCAGTTGTACTATCTGGCATGAAATAACATGTAACAAGGCACACAATCCTTAAAGTGATGACAAAATTAAGAGCCCTGACCAAGTCTGTGCATGTGCAGGCAGTGATAATGTTACTGTAACGGTTGCCTGGAAAAGTAATTAGAGGATGCCATCAACTGAAGCTCTATTTTGATTTTAAGATGGTAAAATGTAGGAGGAAAAGTGTATCTCAGAGTTCATGAAATATGGTCACAAGAGTTCAGTGTTCTTTATATAAATACTAAACAGAAAGTAAAAGGCTGAGAGTATAGCTCAGAGGCAGAGCACTTGCCTAGCATGCACAAGGTCCTGGGTTCAAACCTCAGCACCATTTAAGGAAAGAAAGAAAAGCACAAACCAGGCCTGGGAGCACAGACCCATAATTCCACCCAGGCACTTCAGAAGCTGGGGCAGGAAAATCTCAAATTCGAGTCCAATCTGGACTACACTATAAGACTATCTCAAAAAACAAACAAACAAAGAATTAAAAACAAGGCAGGAGGGGCTTAGGATATAGTCTGTGTTATAGTGCTTGCCAAGCAAGCATGAAATTCTGGGTTCTAACCCCAACACCACATAAATCATGCTATCCAAAAAGACTACCAAGGAGCTAACATAATGGTGTACGCCTGTAATAAGGATCATAAGTTCAAATTCATCTTTGAACAAGTTCTGGAACAGCCCGGGACACAAGAGAGCCTGTGTTGAGAAAGAGAGTGAGAAAGAGACAGACAGACAGACACTTGTCAGAAAAACGCTGGCCTAGCACGTGTGAGGCCCCGAGTTGAATCCCCAGTATGAGGGGGAGGGGATGGGTGACATGGACGAGTTCAATTAAAAGAAAATCTGATTCATAATGACAACGAAAATCACAAGTCAGGATTAGATCTGCAGACAGATCTAGAGGTAGATACAAGTGCAATAAAAATCTAAAAATTCCTAAAATAAGCAAATTGAGGAAAACAGCTAGAACAATACTAAAAAACAGAACACAGATGAAGATTGATTATAATTATAAAGCTATCATCATGGTGGTAGAAACAGAATTAATCAAATGGATCAATAAAAACAGAAACAAAAAATACACATGGAACCAGAGAGATGGTTCAGCGGGTAAAGGAGCTTGCTACCAAACCTGACAACCTAAATTCACTACCCAGGACCCACATGATTGATGGAAGGAGAGTACCCACTCCCACGGTGTCCTCTGACCTCTGTACACTGTTTGGCCCACACATGCACATAAATAAATAGCGTAATTAAAATTGAAATAAGTAAAATCAAAACAGATGTGTGTTGTGGAAATGTGATATACCTCAGTAGCTGAGGAGACAGACTAAATTATTTGAGAAATTCAATTTAAAAAGATAAAAATAAGATCCCTACATCATACAACAGAAAAAACTCCAGATGAATTCATTCTCTCTCTCTCTCCCTCTCTCTCTCGCTCTCACTCTCGCTCTCTCACACATACACACAGAGTATCGTGATTACCTTGTAGTGAAGAATTTCTTGAGAACCCAGGAAAACACAAGCCATAAATGAAAAGCACTGCAAAAACTGGCTACCTTCGCTTCAACAACTCCTACACAAAAGCAAACAGAGCTACAAGTTAAGTCACAGGCCAGGAAGACATTTTGAGTGTATATAACCCCAAATCTTTAGAATCCAGAATATGACATATCCATCAACCATAAGAAAAACACAACAATGCAACATAAAAATGAACCAAGGGTATGCACAAGCAATTCTTGGAAAACTCAAAAGGCCAATAAATGTGGCGGGAGAAAAAAAAGTCAACCCCAATAGTAACCTAAGAAATGCAAAATAAACACAGCAAGGAGAGTGCATTTATACCCAACAGATGGGGGGAAATTGCAAAATCTAATCTTTTGGCAGTGATCTGGAGAAACTAGCTTAGGAACAGCTGGTCAGAGTGTCAAATGAAATGCAATTTGGCATTTTGGCAATCCCCAGTCAAACTGACACTGCACAGACTTCTTCAGTGCAGCAGCTCTACTTCTACGTAATCCCAGAGAGGACTGTTCAAGGGTGTTCAAGCAGCACTGCTTGAAACTGCCAACAACCTACTGGCCCCTTCGCAGAAAGAAGTAACCACAGCATTGTGACGTGTTCAAATACAAGTAATATTGGTAGAGAGCCTCCTAGCATTTGAAGGGACCTGGTCAGACACTGTCCATCCCCCACAGTACTATGAATGAACTAGATCAGCAGTTTTCAAACTGCTTAGCCTCAGGACTCTTTTTAAGCTCTTAAAAATTTAGAACCACAAGGAATTTTTATGTGGTTCCTATTTACCACAGAAGTTTAAACTGAGAGCCCAGCCTGGTGGCACATGTCTGTCACCTCATCACTTGACAGGGTATAAGGCAAGAGGATTACAAGTTTCAGGCCACTCTGGGATACATAAGTGAGGGCTTATCTTTAAAAACAATTTTTTAACTAAGACATTTAGGAGCCAAGCGTGATGGACAGGCCTTTAATCCCAGCACGCCGGATGCAGAGGCAGGCGATTCTCTGAGTTCAAGGACAGCCTCATCTACATAGCAAGTTTCAAGCCTGCTGGGGCTACAGGGAGAGCCTGTCTCAAAAAGACCAAACACAAAACAAAACAAAAAACAACCAGCAACAACAAAAACTTACTAAAGATAAGCACGAACATTTTAAAATAACTGTTTTTTAAAATAAAGGTGACCCTGCTTTCAATCTCTGCAAGTTTCCTAAATGTCTCACTTCAACATGATTGGCATTAACTGTTCTGCATCTACACTATTATGACAGCATGTGTCTATACAATACTTGTGTGATACGAGGAACAAATAAACAGAATTATGAAAATAATTTTGACCTCATAGAGCTCCTACAGGAATACTAAGGACCCCCCCTCCCAGGAATCCCTGAAGCACACCTTGAAAAGCCAATAAAGCCAATAAGCTGGATCCACATATAACAGTTAAACCTCAAAAACACTGTTGAATGAAAATAAACCAAGAATGGTACATGGTATGATATTCTTATGTACAGGTAAAGCACACCGGCAATACTACCAATGAATTAGAACAGTGGTAACTTGAAAAAGGGGATGAGGGAAGCACCCCTGAACTGAAACTGTGAGATTTTATTGCAACAAACAAACAAAAAAGCAAACACATCACACAACATTAAGATTTGTTAAATCTCAGTAAATACTTGCCTCTCCAATATTGAAACATGTCTTAATTTAAAACTTTAATATAGTTTTTAAAGACTAATGGCTGCATATTTCAAGGCCACTAGTTTCTTTAAAGTGTACTACTTCCCTCTGAGTAAAACACAGTTTTAAGATTACCTGGATTTTACAAAATGCTGTCTGGAAAAACAATTTGTCAGAAATAAGAACAGCCTGGCCATATTCCAATCAGATAAGGGCTGGGGATACAGGTTACCCAGCAGCTAGGTTTGACCTGCTGTCCTAACAAGATAGGTGTGTCTTAATATGGATATCCCTTGGTCAAAGACAGATCACTGAATTTGAATAGTTGGAATGTATTCAACTAAACCAAATTTGCTGCATCCAATAATTGAGGTAATTGATTTGGGAGATAACACTCATATGCCAGGTACTGCTTGGAGACAAAAACAAA
The DNA here is from genome assembly GCA_035773235.1 of Eospalax fontanierii. NCBI lineage: Eukaryota > Metazoa > Chordata > Mammalia > Rodentia > Spalacidae > Eospalax > Eospalax fontanierii. The sequence continues at coordinate 21,679,453 of CM069525.1, read as the reverse complement.
TGAGAACCCGCCTCTACATTCAATTTAGAAGAAAAATACAAACATACAGTTAAAATATGACAGGTTAAATGCTAAATTTAAAAGGTCCACATTGTTCTATGGAAAAAATATAACAACTCTGGAAAACGGACTGGTGCCAATAACAGAAAAAGACTAAGAAGCAGGAGGTGTTTTAGGGTCCCTATTTAAAAAAAAAACAACAATTTTCTGTAACTAGAACTAGGCATCTCTGTGCTGGATAAACTTGTTTCCGCTATGTTAAGACGGGTTAGACACCGGCAAATACACTCAGTAGGCAACTGCAAGTGCTGGATGAGAAACTATGTGAGTGGACATAGAGTGACACACCGAACTAGAGAAGATTCCAGAGAGAAAAGGCTAGAGGATTAACCTCGAGGTGAAATTCCACCACAGGAGCCAGAGAAGGCACAAGAAAACAGAGAATACATACTTTTATGTAGTACATCCACTAACATGTGGGAGAAGTGTCCCAACTTGGGAATTACTGGGTTTAGGAATAAGTGATGTGAAAAACAAAAGTTAAAGAGAAGACAAGACGGGTGAGTTTTTTGTAAAATAAGCAAGCCCAAGAATATTTCTAAGGAGGGAAAGGCACCAGCAGAGTTGCAGGGCAATGATGCAACAGACCGCATCATTGACAGAGCTCCATCCCAAAGGAGGCAGGCCAGGGCGTGGGCAGGCAGCAAGGCTGCAAGGCAGAAGGCAAAGGCAAACGGAGGGAAATTCAAGTGCTAACCAGCTGCCTGGTTAAGTGAAAAATGAGGACCTCTGACCCAGCTCACACGCCTGTATTCCCAGCATTCAGGAGGCTGAGGCAGGAGGATCAGCATATTGAAGCTAGTCAAGATACTTAACAAGACCCTGTCTCAAAGCAAAGGAAAACAAAAATTAAGTAATCTTTGCTGAGGGTGAAGAATTTCAGGAGCTGGTTAAAGAGTTAAAATTTTTTAAACTGAATTGCCAGTGTGCACAACAGTGACAACACAAATGTAAACGTGGTTGGAGATTAAGCAATACAGGGGAAAGGGCTTTTTAAAAAAGCATTCATGAACATGTTTTTTGAAAAAAAGGAAACTGCCATCCACCTGAAAAGTACATATACATCAAAAGCTAGCATAGCATTTATCCGAGCTGGTTAAAATGCTAATAAAGTGTCCCACTAGTCCGTTTTCCAGCTCATCAAAGTCTGCCCTTTCAGGTTAAAAAAAAAAATAAATTTTGTCTTTAACCATTTCTGATGGGAACTACTAATCTTCCTAATTATAGAACTTGAATCAAATTTAATATGAATCTTGAACATTCACTGTTGCTGGACTTAATTTTTTATAAAGAACTTTTAAAATCTGTCTTTGTTTTGAGACAGGGTATCACTTGTAGACCAGGCTGGCCTCAAACTCAGAGATCTGCCTGCCTCTGCCTCCCAATTGCCAGGATTAAAGGTGTGTACCACCACCATAACCTCACACCGGTTTTAAATTTTTATTGGCCATTTCAAACACGTATATTATGCATTCTGACTGCTCTCACTCCCCCAAATCCAAGAACTGCTTCTTAAAAGCTTTTTAGTTTAAGACAAAAGTTTTTTTGGGAGGGGAAAAGAACTTTTTAAATAAAAATTTACCATGACCTTTACAACAAATGCTCCCAGTCTTTCCACTCATCTCAAGGAGCACTGCTACTAACCTGCTGCTGTGTAGAAAAGTGAAACTCAAAGTGAATGCCTGCGTAACCCATAGAGTTGTATCATAAAATTCCAGAAAACACATTGCCTACATGTGCATCTAGATAAGTCAAATATTAATGAAAAAAAATGCAAGAAGGTTTGACCTAGCAAATAACTTTAGTTAGCCTCTCAAACAAAACAGTGGTTACTCTCACCGGGGGAAAAGGGCATCTGAAGGCCACTTTTTTTTTTAAAATAACCATTCTTCCAATCTACTTTTCAATCTGACTTCCTAAGATGGGAACACGTGTAGGTTCGTTTTTCATATGGCCCACAGTACCAGTCCTTTAATTTCCAACAATGGTAAATGAAATTAAAGAAAACCTCTCTCTGTTTACTATGGAAATAATTAACAACTCTGGGCAAAACGTTTTTTGAGGCAAGGAGTACGGGGGGGGAAGCAGCTGCCTAATGAAAACGCATCATTCAAAATATAATAAAATCCGACTTCTGAACTCTGATCGTTATCACAGTGAAAACACTGCTCATCTTATTCTCCCAATCTTGTCCTACTGCAACGGAACCGCGAACTATCTGTAAGGTTTTGGTTCACGAAAGCACAGCTCTGTGTCGTCATTCTGCTAGTTTGAGGGTTCCCTCCTGCCTCCCCCACCTGGCAGGCTGCAACCTATCTACCCTACCTACTCCTTCCTATCAACCTACCTACTCCCCTACCTGCGATATCCACTTCAGCCACACAGTAAAGACTTGTTTTCTGAAGAAACTTCACCCTTGAAATGCCCTCTGCCTACTCCCGCCACCCCCTAACGACGTCCTCTCTTTAGAAGCACAAAATGCCACATATTATTTCGGAGACTCTTTCGTGATGATGCTTCCCAGGGACACCGTGCCAGTCCTGAAATCCCAGTAATCTGATGTAGGTTTCTCGCGGCACTTAGTGCATTTCAACCTTCTCTCATCTACCTTTGAACAAACCTTTCCTTCAGCCACCTAGCACGACGCGTCCCAACACTGGACTCCGAGTTTCCCGGGAAAGTTGTACAGTGTGCATTCAAAAGTACTTCAGGGGGTGAAACTGACTAGGGACTGAAACTGCACTTCAAAACTTCAATTAATCGAAAGAGCACGACGGGGAAACATGCTACAGCACTACAGTATGTTCTTCGCTAGCAAAACAACTTCCTGACGCTTTTCTTTTCCTCGGACGTAAAACACACAAACACCACTAAAATGCTAAACGCAGCCTTGCAAGAAACTTGTTTCCACATAAACAATACAAAAGACTCCGTCCTGTATCTATTCTTCCGCTTTCGTGCAGAGCCTTTTTTTTCCCTATTGGCCCAAAAAGTGGTGAGAACTTTCCCATCAATTTTTTCTTTCTTTCTTCACTGACTCGTGAAGGCAGTGATTGGTGGAGAACATCCGCATCGAGGTCACCCTAACGGCCATGTCTGACTTTCTCTGAGAGAAAATAAAACTTCCTGGGATCGCACTGCTGCCACCCGTCCCGATCACCATGAGGTGGCTACAAGCCACAGGGCAAAGCTCGGAGCCCGGGGGAATACCGATGAGGTAGCTCCGGCGCCGAGACGGCCGCGATGGCCGCCGGCAGCAGTTAAGCTGAAATGCAGCGGAAACAGCAGCCAGTCACGGGGCTGAGGGAGGCAGGGCAGGAAGGTGGCGCTGCCGCCGAGAGCCTGGAATTCAAGCGCTCATCATGGCGGCGAGGGCAATGGCCGCCAAGGGAAGCGAACACGCCCCTCCGCGCACACACGACGCCGCGCCGAGGCTCCGGTGCCCGTCGCCGTCGGCGCCGTCGCCGCTGCCCGCTCTCCCACCCCCCCTCACGGGCTGTAGCGGAATTTTCTCCTCAGACGCCGCCTTCAAAATGGCGGCTCCCCCTCCCGGCAACCCTCTCAGTCGTCCCCTGAAGCAGGCGCCGAGCCGTCGCCATCTTGTCCCCCGTCCCTCCCCCCCCTCGACGATATTTACATAGCGAAAATCGGCCCGGCCGGCCTGCGGCCTTCACCTCATGCCTGCAGCCTTCGCCTCCTCGCCAGGCCTCGCCCCCGCACGGTGCCCCGGGTCGGCCGTGTCGCCCACCCAGGACCCCTCAACCGCCTCCCCAAACGCAGGCAAACACTGCCCTGGCCCCCGCCCGCTTACGGAGTGTGCTTCAACCGCCGTTCCAAGCACCCGGGCGCCTCCCCGGGCCTAACTGCGGCCTCCTCAGGGCCTGCTCGGCGTCGCGCGCCACGCCGCCCGGCCTAGCGCAGGAGGGAGCCTTGCGGGCCGCCGACGAGGCCGGGACCAGGCCGCCGCGCGCGCACTAGGCCCTACGGCTGCGGCGGCACCCGGGACTCACCGAACAGACGTGCGGCGGTCGGCGACGGTGGCGGGTGCTGCAGGCCGGCCTTTCTCTGGAGCACTGGGCCGGGCTCCGGCTGGTGGGGCGGGCGGAGGGAGGGAGGAGGGGCCGAGCTCGGAGCTGACAAAAAGCGGCCCAGCTCCCCGGCACGGGCCCGCCGTCAGCACGTCACGTCACCGCCGGGGAGAGAGACCCAGGAAAATGCGGAAGGATAGATTGGGCCCCCTCCTCCGCCCGGTGGGTCCCTCTGACGCCCCCGGTCGGAGTCGTTCACGCCCCGCAACCGGGGTGCCCACTGGCCTCGCTACGGCGGGGTCTCCGGCGGCCTGCGTTTTCGTGATAGCGCCCCCCTTCTTTCCACCTCCTCCGTGCTCCCGCCCGCCACCACCGCCACACACACGCCGCTGCTGCTGCCGCCGTCTCGGCCGTAAAGCCCGCGCGAGGCCGCGGTTCGCCGACCCTGTGGAGAGGCGGGCGGCCCAGGCCGCCCCCCACCATGTTTGTGGGCCGCGGCCACCCCCCGGGGGCCTCCCGGGAGACCTACCGCCTCTTCGCGCGGGTCCTGGCCTGAGGCGGCGGCTCGAATTTTTTGCAGGCCCTCAGACCCCCGCCCGCCGTAAATGTGTTTTTTTTCATCCCCGTGGCTGGGGAAGAAGATAAATTTAGCAACCCCCGCCATTCCCTGCCTTTGCTTAAAAAAAAAAAAAAAAACTTTGAAAAAAAATGAAAATGGACTTGCCAGTTTTGCCTATGCAGGCAAGGGGACAGGGTTGCCTTCGAACAACCAGACCCCTTAATGTTTTTAATAAATAAGCTTTCAGTCAGAAAGCCAAATTGGTGGGTTTGGGAGGGTGGAGAGTAGAGAGTGGGAGGTGTTACATTTTGAAGCCTTTTGCACACTGCAGTGAACACGAATGTTTAATAGTATATTTTCTACATACGTGTGTCAGAGTTTGGGAGCGTGTGAATTGTAACTTTTGTGTATGTTTCAGAAATCATTTTCCACATTCTTTCATAAGTATCTAGAAAATAGAAGAGGATGGGATTTTTAAAATGTTGAAACCGGCCCTTTTTAAAGTTTAAAAAGAGGAGAGAGTATCGGATTCAACCAAGTATTTGTAAAGTTCAAAAATACAGATTGGTGTGTTTTCCTCAGTTCAAATTACTTTGGAACTAAAACTATATATATATATTTTTTTTTAATTAGGAAAAGTTAAATTGTGTAGTTTTTACATTAACTTTGAATCTAACGTGCTTCTTGAACTCTTTTGGGGAGGAGCGGGGTGAGACAATGGCTGAGAATATAGTGCAGGCTGACAATGAACTTTTTGTCTCAGCCTCCCAAATGCTGGGATGACAGGCAAGTGCCACCACTCCCAGCCTAACTTAGTGATATGATGATGTGATATGCCTCTTACCCACAGTTAAGGCATTTTTAAACAATAAAGAACACAAAAATGATAAAGGAAATTGCATACTGATGTGAAATACCTTTGAACACAGAGGTATTGTAGTTTAGTTTGCTGTTGTACCCTTTTAAAAAAGAACTCCCAGAATGTAAATTGTTCCTTCCCTCAAACATCTTATAATCATAAAATGCTTTCAAAGGGGGAAAAGAAAAGTAGTCTAAGAAAATATCTTTGAGACATACATGGTAGCTCATACCTGTAATCTCAGCAATCCAAACTCAGGAGGCAGGAGAACTGTGGCAAATTAACAGCAACTTTGTATCAAAAAAAAAAAGTGCTCTCTTAGGTAGAATATATACTAAAATTGGAACAGAGATTAGCATGAACTCTGGGCAAGGATGATATGAATTTGTTACGAGTTATATAGAAACTTTTCTGAGGAAATACTAATTTTATCCTCAAGGCCAGCCTGGACTACATAGCAAGACCATCTCAGAAAAAAAAAAAAAAAAAAGTTGTCTATTGGGTACTGTACACCCAGATGCTCAGGAAAAACCGAGAAGGAGACCAACTTCATCAATATAGTAAGATCCCCATCTCACAAAATGGGTGGGATGAGATGGCTTATGTAGTCACAATATAGTTTTTAAAATGATAACCAGAGCTTAAGAACTTTCTAAAAGCCTCCACTTAATGCTAGGCTTGTCCAAAAACAGAGATCTCTACATCATCACACAACCATAAACAGCATGTTCAAGACACAACAACCTAATGTCAGCATACTTGTTAGTTTTGCCATTATTACCACCAAATTCTCTACCAATTGTTAAACAGGGAAGAAAAGAGTATCCAAGTAGCAGGGCTAGAGAAATGGCTCAAGGGTTAAGAGTGCTGGCTGCTCTTGCAGAGGACCCAGGTTCAATTCCCAACCCACGTAGCAACTAACAACCATCCTAACTCCAATTCTGGGGGATCCGACGATGCCCTCTTCTGACCTCCGCAGGCATTGCACAACACAGGCATGTAGGCAATACACTCAGATGCATAAAATAAAAATAATAAATTTAGGTTTTCCAAGGAGAAAAAAGATGTCCCCTCAATTGAAAATATCACCCAAGTTATTGGGTATTGACAGTGTCAAAGGGCCCTTTGTGATTACTTAACATATATAAAGAAACTTAATTTCACTGGGAAAAGAGAAATGGCGGCCTAGTTCTGTTGCTTGTATTAGATATACTTTTATTAAAGTACAATGATTATTGATAATTGCACAAATGGAGTCAACTATTTCTTTAGTTTCAAAATGAGGGAAAGTAGCAGGGAGTACAGTTTAATGGCAGAGCACTTGCCTCTCGTGTGTAAGGTCCTGGATTTCATATTCAGCACTGCCATCAAAATAAAAAGAACATGCCCAGCATGGTGGCACATGCCTTTAATCCCAACACTCCAGAGGCAGAGGCAGGTGAATCTCTCTGTAAGATCAAGGCCAGTCTGGTCTACATAGTGAATTCCAGGCCAGCTGGAGCTACAGGGAGACCTTGTCTCAAAAAGAAAGACCAAGAAAAAAAAAAAGTAATATGATATTGTCGTTCAAAACTACATGGCTTCTGAAAGTACACTAGGACCTTGAACACACCTCAAACCATCAAGAGCATTTGGAGATCAAACCTTGGGTAATTAAGCACCACACATCTTATACTTAAAGCCTATTTTGCCTTGATACGTTGGATGGTTGCTTTATAACAGTGCTAGTGACTACAAACTCGTGGGCATCAACTCTCTGCCTGCTGGCTGAGATCAAGTGTAGAATCTTAGGGGAAGGGAGGAAGGAGGATGCAATGGTTACCCTTCAGAACTCAAACGAGGAGGCTGTATAAAAGAATAAAAACATTCATGAAAGACCAACACAGTGGTGCAAGTTTGTCATCCAAAGCAATGGGGGCGCTGAGGCAGGAGGATAGTGAATTAGAGGCCAGCCCCAGATACATAGCTAGACCCTATCTCAACTAACAAACAAAAAATAGTTTTAAAGTGCTTTCATTTTCTCAGCTAAATAAACACACAATAGAAGGAATCTTAGAGAATCTTAGAGAGGCTAAGCAGACTATTTAAAAAACCTGTGCTAGCAATATAAAATGGCTGATTTCAAAGCAGTCAGAAGAATTTTGATGATGTGCTAAAATTTATTTGTTCTTTCAGAGTTGTTAATGTATGTCAGATAGTTAAAAACATCCACTCAAGGTTCTGAAGGTGTGCTGTTAATAACAGAATCTGACATATTTATAGGTACTTAAGCCAGAAGTGATGCAAGGCCTTTCAATCATTTTTCCAGAGAAAGATTAGACCAAAAAGAAACTGTGGTTTTCCACTCGATATCAGTCACTGATGGGAATCCAAAATAGAAGATGATACATTATTGGCTTACAAAGAAATACGGACTTTCTTGAGGAAAGTTGTAATGATGCATTTATTTTATATCCCAAAGTTTAAAAAAATTTCTTTCCCCTATAAAAGCCATATATTTTTAAAATGTTATTGTTTTATTTTATGTGTGTGAGTGTACTGCCTGCATGCATGTAAGTGCACCCGTGTCATGCAATGCCTGTGGAGGTCACAAGAGGGCATCAGATCCTCTGGAACTGGAGTTAGGATAGTTGTTAGTCGCCATGTAGGTGCTGGGAACTAAGACCAAGTGCTCTTCAAGAGCAGTCAGCACTCTTAACCACTGAGCCACCTCTCCAGACCGAAAAGCCATACTTTTATCTGAGCAAGCTTTGTAAAAATTAACTGTTTGTCTGATACTTGATAGTTAAATTATAGTTAACATGAGGAAGTTGTATCTTCTGTAAGAGCTCAGTTGGCTATAATTAATGCCAAGTAAGAATTGTTATGCTTTTAAGTTGTGTACCTTCCCCAAGGAAAAGAATTTTAGAACAGTTATTGACAACTAGGTGATTTTTCAAGCAACATATTTCATATGAATCATTAGTTGACTAAGACATTGTTTAATTCCTGAAACTCACCAATGACCAAGTTCTACCTCATAGATTATAAACCACAGGACACAGCAAGCCAACTAGCTTCACTGAAGAGGTGAGGATCAATAGAGTAGCCTAGAAACAAGAAGCAGCAGAAGGAGTGAGCACCACCGGCACCCAGTTTTCAGCCTGTACGATTTGCCACTGAAGGAACCAGGGATTCTCAGAGAAATGACTGATTCCTAGGCTGGCAGAGGAAAGCACACAATGAGCCAGTAACATCTTATACCAGAAAGCAAGAAAAGAAAGTGCTCAAGCTAACTAAAGGTATGTGGAAAGATCCCAGGGGCCAGTTCAAAGATTCCAGCTGGCTAAAGTTCAGAAAATTTGAACATCAAAAGAATAACTTCTATGGACTGAAATACACTGGATATGTATATGAATTTATGAGGCCTTGCAAATGATCAACCAGTGCTAATAGTTTCAGTTGCACAGCTCTGTAAAACTGTAAGAAACTTGTGAAATGCAGGTACACTTCAAGATGGTGAGGTTTTTGGATTTTGTTTTGTTTTGTTTTTCACTGGTGGAGCTCAAATTCAGATCCTTGGACATCCTAGGCAAGCCCTCTACCACGGACATGGAGCTACATCCCCAGCCCTCAGTGTTTGGAGACAGGGTTACACTATGTAGCCCAGGCTAGACTTGAACTCACACTCTACCTATCTTTATTGAATGTATTACAGGCATGTGCCATCATGCCCATCACCTTAAAACAGTGATTTTGATGGAATGTAAATTATATTGCAATGCTTTTCAAATGATCACCTTTGGAGAATGCTAGGGAACCCACTCATTACTTAGAAAACTAGTGAAAGGAAAAATGAAGCACTTCTCCTGTGTGAACTGTTGCTCAGATAAACCAAATCATTCATCAGCAGAATGCTCTTTTACTAGCAATAGTCCAATTGGGGCTGGAGAGATAGTTCAGTGATTAAGAGTATTGAATGCTCTGGCAGAGGACCTGGGTTCTGTTCCCAGCACCCACATGGAGGCCAACATCAGTTCCAGGGGCTAAGACGCTCTCTTCTGACCTCCATGGGCATTGTACAATATGGATGCACTTATGTACATGCAGGCAATACATTTGTACACATAAAAATAAAAAAAATAACATTTAAAAAAGAAATAGTCCAACTAATACATGAGAAAACCTGATAAAATTATTAGACTACCACCATTTTGCATCTACTAAATAATTAATAGTACATTTTGGCAACAATAGTCAATGGCTACTAAGCAGAAAGACTTTCAGACATATCCCTTATGATAGAAACACACAGTGTCACTTTGAAAAATATAAAAGAAAATCTGAGCTTGATCAAAGCTCTTGCCCTAACTACCAATTTACAGGAAACACAGGGAACAAAGAAACACATGAATGGAAATGGAGATGTGATCAATGACATGTGGTTACTGGGAAACTCTGTAGGACTGATGGCCTGCTTTCTTCCACAAACAAATTACAAGGATAAAAATTGGAGGGAAAACCCAGCACTGGGGAGATGGAGGCAAGAGGATCAGGAGTTCAACATGATCCTAGGCTACGTGGTGAATTCCAGGCCAGTCTGGGTTATATAAGAACCTGTTTCAAAACCAAAGAAGCCCTCCCCAAAACAGTTTAGGAAAACACTTTAAGGTCAATTAATTACAATGTATGAACTGCGGTCTTGGCTTGGTCTTGTTTTTGTTTGCTTTGAGACAGGGGGTCTTCATATATAGCCCTGGCTGGCCTAGTACTTAAGTGTAGCCTAGGCTGCCCTTCCACTCCTAGGAATCCTCCTGCCTTGGCCTCCAAAGTGCTAAGATTACAGGCATGTATCACCATGCCTAACTTTTTCAGTATAACCCCGACTGAAGCAGACAGTTTTAAAAACGGACGGGATAACTGGAAAAGATGTAAACCCTGGGTAGACTAGCATCAGTACTCACTGGCCATCTGCCGTAGAATCAGATTCTTAGTCCATTTAGGTGCGGTTATGATGCTGTGATAACATCTAAGTCCTTGTCATTTAGAGATATAGGGCCAAAATGTTTTCAGATAAAGTAGCATAGTATCAGAGGCCGCCTACAAAATGGCCTGAGTTTGAGAAAGGAACAAGAATTGAGGGCGAAGTGAGGGGTGACATCATTTAAAGAGCTGGGGAAGCTGGGCGAGGGCCTAGCAGGGTTTCTTACAGTATTTTCCTTGGGTATGTGTCTAAATTTTTCCCATTTCTTTCTTTAACATATTTTATTACTTCAATTTTATGTGTATGAGTGTATTGCCTGCATGTGTATATAAGTGCACCATGTCCTGCAGTGCCTATGGAGGTCAGAAGAAGGTGTCTAATCCCCTGGAACTGGAGTTACAAATGATTGTTAGCTGGGAACCAAACCCTGGTCCTCTGCAAAGGAAGCCAGTGCTCTTAAATGCTGAGCCATCTTTCCAGTCTCTTTCCTTTTCTTTTGAGACAGAGCATTATGATGGGGCCCAGGCTAGCTTGAAACTCACTATCTAGCTCTGGCTAGCCTCAAATTCACAGCAGTCCTACACCTCAGTCTCTCAAGGGCTGAGATTATATGTGTGAACCATTATACCTGGCTTGAAATTTCCCATAGCACATTTAAACATATATGTATATGTGTACATAGAAAAAAAAAACCCTCGGCTTCAAATTTCAAAGGAGCTTTGGAGTAGGTGAAGCACTGCGGCCATTCGTGGTTTCCCTTCTGCTTATTTCCAAGACAGTCACCATAATTAAGCAATTAAATGAATAAACTGGACCACTTAAGACTAAGCAAGCAGTAATGGTGTGCTGGGAATGCAGCTCAATAGTGGAATGCTTGCCTATCATACACAAAGCTCTGGGTTCAATCTCTAGCTCAGGAAGGAAGGAAGGGAGGAAAGGAGGGAGGGAGGGAAGGACGGAGGGAGGGAGGGAGGGAGTAATGTTTTCTAAATTTTTAAGGAAACACCTTGGTAAAGATGAAGAATCCTGGGCCCTAATCTCTAGAAAATCTAAGCAAACAATCCCTCAAAATTTAGTTTGGCTCTTTTTTGGGGGTGGGGGGCGGACAGGGTCTCATTACAAATTCCAATCCAATAAATGTGATGGTTATTTTAATGTATCACCTTGATTAGGTCAAGGATGACTAGATAACTACTAAAAAATCATTTCTGGGTGTCTAGGTGTGAAGGTACTTCCTAAAGAAGTTCACTTTAGGACACTCAAGCGGTGGAAGCGCCACATGTGTACCAGTGCCCTCAGAGGCCAGAAGAGGAAGTTGGATTGCTTGGAGCTGGAGTTACAGGTGGTTGTGAACCACCCAATATGCGTGCTGGAAAATGAATTTAGGTCCTCGGGAAGAGTAGCAAGTGCTCTTAACCAATGAGCCATCTCTCCAGCCCCAACTGCTTCTCTTTCAACTTTGTCTAAGGTCATTTTTCAAGTTGCACATCAATTTGAAGATTATTAAAATAACCACAGGAACTTGTTCAAAATATCATTGCCTGGGTCCCACTTCCAAAGAGTCTACTTGGGGGAGGGGCATGGTTTCTTTGTTTGTTTGTTTGCTGGACCAGGTCTCCATATGTTGCCCAGGTTGGCCTGGAACTCACAATCTTCCTGCCCTAACCACCCAAGTGCTGGGATTACAGGCTTATGACACCACATTCAGTTATGAAGACAAACAAGACAAGGTCTTGTTATATAGCCCCAGCTAGTCTTGAACTCATGGCAAACATTCTGCCTCATCCTCCTGAGTGGTGAGATTACAGGCATGTACCACCATTTCCAGATAGAAGCCAATCTCAGCATTCAGGAGGCAGAAGCAGGTAGATCTCTGTAAATTTGAGGCTATAAACAGCGAGTTCCAGCTGGTCAGCTGGCCAGGGCTACATAGTGAGATTCTGTTTCAAGACAAAAAGCAAAATAAATCCCTAAGTCTATGGTGCATAGAAGGCCAGTCATAGCTGTGTAACCCACCTGTTTTTCAGGCCAGCATAGAGGTTAAAGACAGTCTCTAACTAAGCCTGCTGGAGAAGAAAGTACTACACTAATTATCCATCTTGTGATTGTACTTAATGTCTGTGAACTTAAGATTTCCCATTTGTTTGTTTGTTTAGGTTTTTGTTGGGTTTTGACACAGGGTCTCCCTGTAGCCTCAGCTGGCCTAGAACTTGCTTATATAGACCAGTCTGGACTCAGTCTCACAGAGATCCACCTGCCTCTGCCTCCTTAAATGCTAAAATTAAAGGTGGGCACCACCATGCCTGGCTTCAGATTTCCCATTTGTAAAGTGGGGGATATTTCTTTTTACACGATTGCTATGCAAAGGAAACATGATGATGTTCATAAAAGGCCTCATTCTATGCCACCTTCACTAGGTGCTTAATAAACTTGTCACATTAATATCATTATTTCCAGTCAGTAATACTAAATTTGCAGTTCAAAATAATGGCCAATTCTTCATAAGTTTATGTTTTTCAATAAATAACTGGTGCTTTTTTGTCTGGTTGTTGTCATTTATTGTACTTGTTGTGTCTCACTATATAACCCAGGCTGAACTCAAACTTATGTCTTCTTGCCTCAGCCTTCTGAGTGCTAGGATTACAAGCATGAGCCACACATCTAACTACCAATGTTTTATTGATGTAAAAATAAAAATCTATGGTGCAGATGAATGGATAAAGAAAATGTGGCATATATATATATTGGACTTTTGCTCATTGTGCCAAAATACCTGAGAAAACACTTAAAGAGGAAGGGCTTATTTTTGCTCACGATTTCCGAGGTTTTAGTCTGTAGTCAGGTAGCTTCATGGCTTTGGGTTTAAGGTGAGGCAGAGCATTACAGACAGCAGTGAATACATGTTATCAATTAATTTTTCTTCATAGTCTATGCTTTTTGTGTCTTCTCTAATAAATCTTTCTCAAGATCATAAATACTGACTTTTTTTGTCTTTTTGAGATGGGGTCTCCCTATAGCCTCAGCTGGCGTGGAACTCACTATGTAAACCAGGTTGACCTCAATCTCACAGATATCTGCCTGCCTCTGCCTCCTGAGTGCTGGGATTAAAGGCATATGCCACCATACCTGGCATAAATATTGACTCAATGTTCTTCTTAATAAATTTAAAATTTTAATTCAAGTATGGTGGTGCATGCCTGTAATTCAAGCACTCAGGATGCTAAGGCAGGAGAATGGCAGAGTGATCAAGGCCAGCCTGGTCTACATAGCAAGACTCTGTCTCAAAAACTAAAATAATGAGAGAGAGAAAAAAATTGTTATTTTTGTTCTTCAAGCTATTTTAAATGGCAGGACTGGAGAGATGGCTCAGCATCTAAGAACACAGGCTACTCTTACAGAGGACCCAGATTTGAATCCCCCCCACCCACATGGCAGCTAACAACTGTCCATAACTCCAGTTCCAGGGAATTAAGCACCTTCTTCTGATCTCCACAGGGAATTGTACAACACGGTGCACTTACATACATGCAGGTAATACATTCATACACATAACATAAAAATAATAAATGAAAAATTTTAAAACCGTCTTAAATGGGATTAATAAAATGGTTCAGCAGGTTAATGTGCTTGCCACCAAGTCTGACAATCTGAGGTTCAATCCCTAGGACCCACATGGTAGAAGGAGAAACCTCCTGAAAGTTGTCCCCTGACCAATACCATGGCATGCACACAAACACACACACAAAATTTTTAAATAAATGTAATATAAAAATAAACTATCTTAAATCTATTTTGTGTATGGTGTAAAATAATGATTATATTTCTGTTCTTTCTATATGTAAAATTGATTCTATAAAGCCATTAAACAGTAGATCCTTTATTGATTTGTGGTACCAACTCAGTCATATAATGCATTTTGTTGGAGCTGTGTCTACATGCCAGGGATTGAACTCAGAGCCTCATCCATGCTGTGCAGGTGACCCCACCACACACCCAACCCTCTAATTATGCAATGTATACATGAGAATGTTTCTATGCTGTCTTTCCTCATAGAATAATCTATTCATCTATTCCTACATGAAACCTGTTGTACCAACCAGAGTAACTTCATTGTGTCTTTATTTTGTTCCATCAAGTCCCTTGCCACCTCAATCTGACTGTCATTTTTCAGGAATGTCTTGGTTCATCATAGAGATTTCCATGTAAAATTTAAAAATAGCTCATCAAATTTTACAGTACATCATGATGGGTTGTGGGGGAGGGACTGTGTATCGTTTGCTCTGTTTTGTTTGGATGAGATAGCTAGGGTTTCATTATTTTCGCTCTGAATTTTGCCCAGGATGGCATCAAATTCATGATCCTCCTGCCTCATCCTTCCAAGTGCTAGAATGCAGGCCTGCACCAATACTCCAGTATTTCAAGAATATATTTTATTCTGTTCCACAATCTCTTATGACTTCCCCAAAGACAAACACCTGATCTCTGTTATTACTTTTGCCCTAGGTTCTATAATCCCTAACACTAAAACAATGATCAAAAGTATCAAGGCAAGATAGGCTTTAAGTACAAGATGTTTGTTGTTTAATCACCCAAGGCTTGATTACCAAACTGTTTCAGTGATCTTGGGTGCTCTCCAGGTCTTGGTGTACTTTCAGTCATGATGTAGGTTTTAATTATAGTATCATCTCTGCTCAGAGGGATTACAGGTATACACCACTACACTTGGCTTTGATAGTATTTTTTTAAACTACATTGAATTCATAGACTTACTTAGAAAGAACTGCTACATTTATCGAGCCAGGCATGGCAGTGCATGCTTATAATCCCAGCACTCAGGAGGTGGAGGCAGGAGGATCAGGAGCTCAAGGTCGTTAGAAGCTACATGGCAACTTTGAGGCCAGCCAGAGCTGTGAGATCATGTCTCAACAATCAAAAATGAACAGGCAAAAGCCATTTACTGATTCTTTCCATTATCTATTTACTCATTTCTTTAATATAAGTTTCATGAAAACCAGTACTAGAAAAGCAGAGAAAGTTGAGGGCTGGGTGGGGCTTCCATTTTTCCTCGGATGCCTTCAAAAGAGCAAAGCCCTGGCCCCACGCTTATCCTAGTCTTTGTTTGCCCCTGTTTCTCACATACATAAGAAGCTCACATACATCAGCTTCCTGAGAAAACTGAGTCTGGAGAAAAGCATTTTAGATTTGAAGGGTTTGTAGGATGTTTGCCTTGCAAATGTCTTGCAAGTGACAAAGAGGATCAAGGTCTGCCTTAATTCATTTTTTAAAAGTAGAAAATATGGGGGACTGGAGAGATGGCTCAGTAGTTAAGAGCACATATTGCTCTTCCAGAGGACCCAAGTTAAGCTCCTAGCACTCACTTCAGGCTGCTCAGAACTGCCGGCAAGGTCGCCTCCAGGGAATCTGATGCCCTCTTTTGGCCTCTGGAGGGCACCTGTATTCACATGCCTATATCCACAAACAAGCATACACATAATTTAAAAAATAAAGCTAGATCACGCACACCTTTAATCCCAGCATTTGGGAGACAGAGGCAGGCAGATCCCTGTGAATCGGAGGGCAGCCTGATCTAAGTATCAAGTTCCAGGCCAGCTAGAGCTACATAGTGAGACCCTGTTTCAAAAAACAAAGAGTTGGGTGTATTTAAGAATTCCCCATTACCTCATTACTCAGTTGAAGAAGAGTAACAAATGGCAAATAAATGACATTAATTTTTGTATTAGTTTTGAATGACTGACATTCAGTTCTGTTAAGAATATATAAAAATATAATCCTAGTTTATTTGATAGATTTTTAAAGATCCTAAGCATAACTCTACAGAAAATAAAAACATTAGCTTATATATTGTTTAAAAGAAAATGCTTCTGGGATGGAGACATGGCTCAGCGGTTAAGAGCACTGACTGCCCCCGGAGAGGACCCAGGTTCAATTCCCAGTACCTACATGGCAGCTAACAACTGTCTGTGACTCCAGTTCCAGGGGATCCAACGTCTTCTTCTGACCTCTATGGGCATTGCATAATACACACGCAGGCAATACACTCATACACGTAAAATAAAAAGAGATAAATTAAAAATTCCTCCCAAAAGAATATGCTTCATAATAATGCTTTGTGCTTTTCTCCATAAAAGCATACAACAAGAAGGAAAGAAAGAAGGAAGGGAGGGAGGGAGGGAGAGAGGAAGGAAGGAAGGGAGGGAGGGAGGGAGAGAGGGAGGGAAGGGAGACAGGGAGGGAGGGAGGGAAGGAGGAAAAGTCTCCAACAGTATGGCTAAAAGTATTCTCTGTACCTGAGAGGTTTATAATGAATTAAGTATTTTGTTCCATAATATTTTCTAATTGGTATTGCCAATATATAAGAACAGGCAGGTCCATAATTCCTTATCCAAAATCCTGAAGGCAGGAATATTTTCAAGTTCATATTTTTCAATTGTTTTTTAGACAAGGTCTCGCTATGTATCCTTGGCTGGCCTAGACTCACTATGTAGACCAGGTTGGCTTTGAACTCTCAATGATCTGCCTGGCTCTGCCTCCCAAGTACTGGGATTAAAACCCTTCTCCAACCACACACACATGCTCTACATGTAAAAATTTTTATTTTATCTTTATTTTTATGTGTATGAGTGTTTTGCCTGCATGCATGTAAGTGCATCATGTGTGTGCAAATGTCCATGCAGGCCAGAGGAGGACATCAGATCCCCTGGAACTGGAGTTAAGGATGACTCTGAGCCACCATGTTGGTGCTAGGAACCAAACCTGGGTCCTCTGCAAGAGTAGCCAGTGCTCGTAACTGCTGAGCCATCTCTCCAGTCCCCATTTTTTTTAAATAAGGGGTGAGCTGGAGAGATGATTCAGCGCTAAGAATGTGCATACTGCTCTTGCAGAGTTTACTTGTCAACACCTATGTAATTAAAAATAAAACCTTGAAAAAAATTCCCTTTTCCTTATAAAAATATGGGGGAAAGTATATATGGAAAGCTAGTGAAATGGCTCAGCAGACAAGGACTCTTGCCCTCATCTCTGACCACCTGAGTATGATCCTGTGGCCCCACATGGTAGAAGGAGAGAACTGACTCCTGCAAGTTGTCCTCTGACCTCCATATGCACCCTGTGTCTGTATCTGTGCACGCATGCACCTACACACACACACACACACACACACACACACACACACACACGCAAATGTATTTTTTTAATTTAAGAAGAAATTTATATTTTTGTAAAAAATGACTATTTCAAATGCCTTTTCTTTCTTTTTAAAAAATTTATTATTTTTGTCTTGCTGGAGATCAAACTCATGACCTTGCCCATGCAAGGCAAGTGCTCTATCACTGAACTATTTCCCAGTACCTGAGTTTTCTAATGTATTTCTGAAAGAAGTTCATAAAATTCTCTTTCTAAGGTGCTGGAGCTTAAACCTGGGGCTTGCATATGCTGAGCAACTGCTTTACCGCGGAGCTCCCCCCTCAGCTCCAGAACGTCCTCCTGTGAGTTAGGGAACTTTGCTGTCTCTACCAGTGTCCCCATTTTCACTGTCATTATCTACTGTGCCTTTGAATTTTTTCAATTAGTCTTCAAAGTAATTAGATCTTTTTTTTTCTTTTAAACTAAGTTTTTTAGTTTTATTGATTGTTTTTCTTTCTAAATTTTTTATAACATCTGGCTTTTATACTTACTGTTTTCTTTCAATTTTGTCTACGTTTAATATGTTGAGTATAAAAGTGTGGTAACTATTCCCCAATATCTTTCTCCCCTTTCTTCAGAATAAGGGAATTTTAATTAGACACAGGGCTTTGCAGCTACCATCCACACTTCTCTGTTCCTTCTGCCCCTAGCTGTGTATTAATAGGGTTCAGGAGGGAGGGATAGCAGCACTTCTATATTATGTATCACAAAGACACACTGGTCTCCAGATTATAAAAAGGAATCTGAACATACATGTTATTAATAGCTTAGCAAGTACACACTGTTAATGTTCGCTTGTTTTGAGTTAAACTCCCCTCCCCAAACCCAGATGCTCCCAGAGGAGAACAAGGTTGATACCAGCAGACACTAACTAGACAAGCTAGACTCAGTGTTTCAAGTACCTGAGCCCAAACATTAACAGAATGAGGGAGGAGGACAAGGGATGATAACAAGAGAGGCACGGTCTCATAGATGTGGTTAACCACCTGACCAGAGGGCCAAGGCTCGGCTCTAAAAAGCTTCATTGACTGCCGTTATCATCCCTGATAACCTGCTGGCTGGAGATGAGATGTAAGGCCATATTTTTTTTTTCAACTCTTTAAGATGTTAATCTGTGCCTTCTCAGATCCCCTGCTCTTTGAATAAAGTACAGCTTAAAGATTCAATTCTGGTCTCGGCTCCAGGCAACAGGAGCCCAGGTGTTCAGCTTATGGGATGATCAAGTTGTTACCAATACAATTGGAAAGGGGTTATATGCCTCTTCAGGGCCTTTTAAACATGTCCACACTGTCTTGGGCGCTTGCCAGTGTCTCACGGCTTGGACACAAAGGCAAGATAATGGTTAGTGCTGCGTGGGACGTGCAGATAACAGGCCCAGGGTGAGCTGAGCAGGGATTCCTGCCAATCCTGGACCTTCTCCCAATACAGGATTATTTTGTGGGAAGGAAACACAATTCTATCTTATTAAATTTCTATATTTTGGGATCTCATTGATAAAAGTACTGAGCCTGACTTTTTCATCTTCCTTTCTGATCATAAGTTGTAAATATTTTCTCTTCTCCAAAATATGCATGTAAAAAATTAACTTCCTTATAAATACTTCTGGCTTTAAACACACCGGCTTTGATAGATTGTTTGGTTACTGTCCAGTTCTAAACATTTCATAATTTTCTCTTGTTTGTTTCTTAATTGATTAACTCTGTGTGTGTGTGCACGTGTGTGTGCAGTCATGCAGACCACAGTGTACATGTGAAGGTCAGAGGACAACTTGCTTTCAGGAATCAGTTCTCTCCTTCTACCATTGGGTTGTGGGTTCCAGGAATCAAACTCTGGTCATCAGGTTTGGCAGCAAGTGAGTTTACCTCACAATCTATGACCCCCCTCAATTTCTGTCTTAACCTGTTCATTATTGAGAAGTATTCAAAAATGTCCCTATAAAGCCAGATATAGTGGCATGTTGTCTGTCCAGCCACTGGGGAATCTGGAGCAGGAGGGTAGCTTGAACTCAGGAGTTTGAGACCAGCCTGGGCCACATAAAGAGAACCTGCTTGGGGAAAATGAGAAGAAAAAAGAAAGGAGGGGAAGGGAAGGGAAGGGAAGGGAAGAGAAAGAAAGGGAGAAGACCCAAAGAAGGGCGGGACAAGGCTGTGTTTTCATATTGTTTTTATGAAGCATGACTTCTTTTTACCAGAGACTATACTTGCTACAAGAGCAGCTCAAACTACCTTTAGCGAAAGATTAGCTTAAAAACAAATGCCAATCTTGGGGCTGGAGAGATGGCTCAGTGGTTAAGAGCAATTGTTGCCCTTACTGAAGACCTGGCTTCCATTCCCAGAACCCAAATAGAGGCTAACAAGTAGCTTTAGCTCCAGTTCCAGGGGATCCAATGCTCTCTTCCAGATTCAGCTGGCATTGCACGACCCAGGTGCACCTACATCCATGAAGACATAACATTCATACACATAAAGGAAAAAATAAGTAAATAAATAAAGGACTAAATTCCAACCTAAACTGGCCTTGGTATGTTATGCCTATAATCCCAACATCTGGGAAGACTGAGGCAGAAGAATTGCAGCAAGTTCTAGGCCAGCGAGCCTGGCCACACTCGGTATGAGATTTTGCTTCAACACTCCCCCCCCACAAAAGTAGCTGGGCATGGTGGTACAGGTCTTTAATCCCAGCACTCACGGGGTTGAAGCAAGCGGATCTCAGGGAGACAATGTCCATAAATAAATAGTTTTTAAACATATGCACTCAATTTCTGTAATTTTGTCACATGTGGGTAACAAAGAGTTGACAGGCTGGCATCACTCTAGAAACTATATTTGTAATAGCACTACTTTGCACAGTATACCTAACATATAACACATAACTAACTTACGTAATGACCCTTTAGTTAACAACTTTCCCTAAAGCAGTTCTTGAAAATTATACTAGCTTTTAAACAAAGACTCTTATTTTATGACATGACCATCCCCACCCCTGCACCAGATATATTAAATAAATATGCTAAAATAAGTGATAATTTAACATTACACTTTAAGGCAAAAATATAGTCACTAATTACAGGACATAGCAATTCCTAGTCAGCGAGTATCATATGGAACAAATTTGGATTGCGCTCTGTTCTTGAACGAAGCACAAATGTTTTCAGCTTATTTATGTTTTCTAGCATACAGACATCAAGTAAAAGAAATAAACACCTCAAATTGAGAACAAAACAGGAAGAAGCAGCTGGCAGAACTGTGGAAGTTTTGTGATTCTGGCAAAGGTGAGGCAAGCCAAGGACACAGCCAGAGTGGAACTGGGTAAAATTAAAATTTCAGTGAAGTCTGAATTGTGCTTTCAAGATGCCTTAGGTCCCTGGCAAGCGAGCATTTTTTTAGAGAACATCATGATGTGAGGGGGAATTTCCCCTGAAAATAAAGTATTAAGGAGAGAGTGGCCCGTGGTGATCTGGTCTACTCAGGAATTTGGGGTTTCTACTGTAAGGATCTGGATGGGAGGAAAACAAGGAGGGAGAGTGGAGCGGAGCCCGGGCGCCGGAGCGGAGCTTCGCACACTTCGATGCTCACGCCGTCCGGGCCGCCGCAGATGCGCTTCTTCCGAAGCGGAGGGTCTGGGGAGGGCAGCGGAGGGGGCGCCCGCCTTTCCGGCCACTTCCCGGTGCGAGGCCCCTGGCGCTGCTGCTCTGAGCAGCCGGGGGCGGTGGGATCCCGCGGAGCTGGGCTGCTCCCGCCCCACCACGCGGGGAGTCTGTGCCAGGCCGAGTCCGTGCCACACCGCACTTACCTGGCTGCGCCGCTGCTAGAGACAATGGGGGCCGGGAGCGGCCCGCAGCCCTTCCCGCAGGTGTGCTGGAGAAGGGAGCCGGACTCGGGAAGCCAGAGACTTCGATTCCTCCTGGGCCTCACGTGGCCTGGGAAGGTTGGGCCAGCACAAGGAGTGCACCGCTCTAGTGATTAATACTTTCGCCCAAGGCCAAGCCCCGAGGAACTGCAGCCTTCCCAGGTCGGGGAGAGAGAATTATGAGCGAGATGAGAGATACTGAGAACAGAGAGCGCAGCACCAGCTCAGATAGGGTACTTGCTGTTCCAGCCAAGAGCGGAAATAGGGACAGTTTACAAAGAGTTCCCTGAGCTTCTGGAAGATGGTATCTCCAGCTTGAAAGAATGTGCGCATTTCGAGGAGAATGGACTACCTACACATAGATACATTTGGCAGCAAATTTCTGATTACAAGGGGAAAAACATCCTGTGAGGCTGGAGAAAATGATCCTTCCTGAGGCCTTGCCTTCGGGTTAGGCAGCTACTTGGTGAGGAATTTGGGGTTTCTACTCTAAGAGAAGTGGATTTGCTTTTTGCAAATTTTGGAAATTAATCCCCAAGTTCTTGTGGATGGCACTTGGAGGTAAATCAGTATTAGGGAAAAGCACCCCTGATGGTGCTTCTATAAGTAAAGCGGGAAGTGAGCTGCCAGATTTGCTTGGTCTTGTCACGTGATGCGCTCTGCCACAGTGTTTTGCAGCAAGAAGGCCCTTACTCCATGCTAGCTTCCCACCTTCAACCACCAGAAATCAAATAAGGTTTCTGGTTTGTTTTGTTGAGATAGGGTCTCACTATGTAGCTCTGACTGGCCTGGAACTTGCTTTGTAGACCAGACTGGCCTCAACTCACAGAGATCAGATTGTTTCTGCCTCCAAAGTGCTAGGATTAGAGACATGCACCATCACAAGGTTATTTTACTCTTTGTAAATTATATGGTCTCTGGTATTTTGTTATAACAAAAGAAAATAGAGTAAAATTGTCCCTCAAAGGCAATTTCTAGTGCCTGTTTTTTTTTTCCTACATATGGGTCCCATTTTGTTCTTTCTTGCATGACTTGTACTTTTTTTGTTGATAACTGGATTTTTTAGAAACGTTGAAGCAAATCACAGTTCGGTTTCTTCCCTACCTCCCAGGGCCAGTTGGTATTTGTTTAGTCACTTGACTGGCTTAGTTCAGTAACTTTTAGATTCCTGCACAAAGCAGCGCCTTTGATCGCTTTCTTAGAGGCTTCAGCCTTGGGCACACACAACAGTTTCCATGGGCAGCATTATCGCTGTGTCCTCTTGGACTATGTCCCTGTTTAGCATCTAGGTGATCTACCTGGAATACTATGACCCCCCAGCTGGTAGCTTCCACTAATTTCTAGCTGATTGCTCTGTTTTTTGATAGACCATGACCCATAAATTGCCCAACAATCCAATCAGCCCCCTTTACAGGGGCAGGATATTGCCAAACTCAGAAGCCTTCTCCTACCCCAGGAAGAATTCTTCTTAGCTGTCTCTCCTTAATTATCTCTGCTAATCTTCAGTTAAACTTGGTGCTCCAAGTACCATGGAGCCTCCTAGCTGCCGTTTAAGCTGCTCACCACCAAGATTTCTATTATTTTTTATAATGCCCTTAGGCATGAACTAACTGTCCAAGCTCTGCTTCAAATACAGCCCTCTGACAAAAAGCTATAGAGCTTTCTGTTCTTCCGAGCTGTTCTTCCCCGTGGGCGAAATCTCTGTATCACTACACCTGAGCTGGGTACAGAGCAGAGTGTGACTGCTTCTCCCAGAGGGACACACTTGCTTTATAAGAGGGCCTTGGTAGGGGTTATTAGCACCTGGTCTTTCTGACTTTCTTGCCCTTCCTGCTACAGAAGGGGAAGGAAAGAACCTCCAGTCCTCTGCCTTGTAGTTCCCTGGAATTCAGCTTCTGTAATGTGGAGCAGAGAGGGATGAAAGATGGTGATGGCCTGCCCTTAGCCGGGGTGAAACCATAGTCCCATCCTGGGATTCAGAAGAAAGACAGCCTCACGTTCTGGATTTGTATTCCCACAATAGAATGTCCATATCAAGGATACAGGCCTTGAGTGGATGGAAAGGACTTTGGGGCCCAAATGCTACAGGCTCCCACTGTTCATACAAGTTTAGTAGATTTTCTTCAGTGTTATTCCATTTTCTCTTTGTATTTAGGAAGAATTCCAGAGACATAAGATCACTGATTGTTTTTTAGTTATTTTTCTCTCTCTCATCTTCTTTTGAGTCAGGGTCTTGTTATGTAGCCCAAACTAACCTTAAATTCCTGATCCTCCTGCCTCATTTTGAGAAGAAATTATCCTGTATTATCCATATGAGTCTTAAATGTAGTGACAAGGATCCTTAAAAGCAAGCAATGAGGAGGAGGAGGAAGTCCGGGCCTCCAAAATGTATGTGTCACCACGCCCAGATTCTTTTTCTTTTTTGAGACAAAGATGGCCTCAAACTCACCATCCTGGTGGAATGAGAACTGTAACAGAACCACTGCTTTCAAATCAGACACAGGGGACAAAATGGGAAGTCACAGATTTTATTTCTGATCCTGCCAGCAGCAAGCCCAGGGGAGTTCTCTCCACAGCCTGAGCAGTAGGCAGTGGTCCTTTTCCAGTATATACAGACAATTTAGCATCATCTCAGGCCCACCCTGGCATTGGTGAGCATCAGGGTCACTGGACCTTCCAGCCTACGTGACTGGAGCCATGCACAGGGGCCTCCAACATACATGTCATAAAAGGGATGGGGAACTTTAAGTTGGAATTCCAAGGAGGAAGCATGTTTACAAAACCCAAAGCAAAGATTATCCACCTGTTTTCTCAAGCAAACAAAAGGACTGGTTTCCTAGGCAAACTAGGATTTGTTTTCTTAAGCCAGCAGAGGCTGATAAGCAGGGGCTGATTTTTTTTTTTTTTCAGGCTAGCTGCTCTGGGTTTTTTCTCGATTATTTTTAGTTTTCTTCCTTAATGATTTCAGTTTTTCTCTTCACTGGAATTTATCATCCTCTTGCCTCAGCCTCCTAAGTGTAATGATTACAGGCACAGGCTACCATACCTGGCAACTCTTAGGTGTGTTTGTTTGTGTGTGTGTGTGTGTGTGTGTGTGTGTGTGTGTGTGTGTGTGTGTTGAAACTGGGTCTCACTATACAGCCCACTTGCAGCCATGTTCCAAAACAATTTTTACCAGTTAAATGGCTGTTTCATCAGAGAAGTTATCTACCAATTTCCTCATCCCAACAATTTGTTGTTCTACCTCAATCAGGTTTTCTTCGGAGGTTAAAAAAAAGTTTGGCAATATTATAAATTCATACATTCATACTTACTTGATAGATTTCAATGTACTTGCATTGTTTTTATGAGTGCTAAAATTGCCTCAAATTTGGTAGGGGGAACTTCTTTTTAAAAATTTTTTATGTATTAATTTATTTTTTATTTTACGTGTATGAGTGTATTGCCTGCATGTGTGTAAGTGCACCCATGTCGTGCAATGCCCACAGAAGTCAGAAGATGGCGTGAGATCCACTGTAACTGGAGTTATGGACGGTTGTTAGCTGCCATGTGGGTGCTGAGAATTGAACCTGGGTCCTCTGCAAGAGCGACCAGTGCTCTTAATCAATGAGCCGTCTCTCTAGCCCCAATTCTTTTTTTTTTTTAAAGATTTTTATTCATTTTTATTTTATGTGTATGAGTGTTTTACTTGCATGTATATAAGTGCATCTGTGCATGCAGTGCCTGCAGAGGTCAGAAGAAGGAGTCAGATCCCCTGGAACTGGAGTTAAGGACCAGATGGGTGTTAGTTGCATGTGGGTGCTGGGAACTGAACCTAGGTCTTCTGGAAGAACAGCCAGTGCTCTTAACTACAGAGCCATCTCTCCAGCAGCCCCAGGCAGAACTTTTTAAATTGACTCCTGCTTCTTTTTAACAGGAAGACAGCTATTTTTATTTATATATTTTTTGAGACAGGATCTTGCTGTATAGTCCTAGCTGGCCTTGAACTCACTGTATAGTACAAGTTAATAATTTTCTTGCAGATAAAATATTGTGTACATGACAGGACCAGTGGGATATGCCTGTGGGAGGCTGAGGCAAGAGGATTACTTGATTCCATGTGTTCAAGACCAGCCTGTGCAGCCTAGGAAGGCACCATCCCCCAAAACTAAGAACAATAAATAAAATACTTTGTACATTTTTTTGCTTAGAGCCAGAAAACACTTTTGAAAAATCATAAGGTCAGACTCAGCAGTAGCTAAAGGAGTGTATAAACTCTCCGAGGAATTTAAGAAGATAGAAACAAAGGCTCAACAGGGAGGGAAAACATTTTAAAATCATAAAGGATAAGATGTAGCTCAGTGGTAGAGCAATTGCCTGACCTAGTTGAGGCCCCGTGTTCAATTTCTAGCACCAAAAAGAAAAGAATTAAATGACAAGGGAACATTGATTACAATAGAAAAACATGACATGACTAATTACATAAATATATTAGTGATAGTAAAATAGAAAATGAAATCTCTCTCTTTTTTTTTTTCTTTTTGAGATAGGGTCTCCCTGTAGCCTTAGCTGGCCTGGAACTCATTTTGTAGACCAGGCTAGCCTGGATCTCACAGAGATCTGCCTACCTCTGCCTCCTGAGTACTGGGATTAAAGATGTGCACCACCATGCAGGACTCTAATCTTTCAATAACAATTCAGGGCTGGAAAGATGGCTAAGCAGTTAAAAGTCCTTAGAGCTCTTGAGGAGGACCTGAGCTCAGTTCCCAGGTAGGCACGGCTCACAATCGCCTATAACTCCAACTCCACCAGGATTTGTCACTTCTGGTCTCTGTGGGCACCTGTACTTACATGCACATAACCTCCCCATACACATAATTAAAAATAATAAAATCAATCTTTAAAAATTGGATAACAATAAAAGAAGATCGGGGCTCCTACACAAGGATGACGTGCAAATATATGAAGTGTTCCATATTAAAAATAAACAAAGATTCACAAATTGAATTCACATTCGACTTCAGGGGGCTGGAGAGATGTCTCAGTGGTTAAGAGCTCTGACTGTTCTTCAGAAGACCTGGGTTCAACTCCAAGTACCTACATGGCGGCTAACAATCATCCATAACTCCAGTTCCAGGAGATGCGATGCCTTCTTCGGGCCTCTATGGGTATTGCACAATAGGAATGCACTTATATACATGCAGGAAATATACTCCTACACATAAAATAAAATAAAAAATTTGACTTCAGGACCAGGCATTTGTGGCACATGCCTTTAATCCTAGCACTCAGGAGGCAGAAGCCGGGAGATCTCTGTGAGATGGAGGCCAAGTTGGTATACATAGCAAATTCCAGGCCAGCAGGAGCTACAGGGAAACATGCCTCCAAAAACAATAACAACAAATTTGATTTCGGAGTTGATCTTGGTAGTGCAAACCTATACTCCCAGCTATTTGAGGGGGTGAAGCAAGAGAATTCTTTGAACTCAGGAGTTAAAGACCAGTTTAAGCAACATAATGACAAATACACACACACACACACACACACACACACACACACACATATATGAAGATGGTAGTTAGAATACAGAGGAGGAGAAGGAGTGTTCGATTTTAAAAGAAGCACAAGTTTTATTCGGGCTGGTGAAATGGCTCAGCAGGTAAAGAAGCCACCAAGCCTGACAACCTGACTTTGATCCCTGGGACTCACATGGTAGAAGGAGAGAACTGACTCCTGCAAGTTGTCCTCTGACCTCACCTGCACACTGTGGCACATGAGTGTTCCCCCCATATGTCTCATAACATAAACTCACATACTTATATATTTTCAAAAGTTTTTATTATGCTTTTGTACATTTCATACAACAGTTCTTAATAAAATTTAGACACCCCCCATGCACGCTCCCGCAAACCCCTTGTATTCCACCATACATGTTAAGTCCTATCCAGTCAAGCATTTGTACCCAGAGGAACATAGGGAAGCAGAGGCTTTCAGGCCACTGGAAGCTTGCACATGTGAACTTGTGGCAATGGTGATATCGAGCACAGGATCCATGCGAACTCAATCAAACGCACATATTTTGGGGGATGAAAAAACTTAAAATCTCTTACTTTTCCTTTCTTCCTTTCTCCCTTCATTTCTTTTTTCAGACAGGATGACAGAGTCTCATGCAACCCAGGCTCGCTTCAAGCTTGCTATATGACTGAGGATGACCTTGGACTTCTGATCCTCCTCTCTCACCTCCTGAGTGCTAGAATGACAGTTATATACTACTACACCAGTTTTATACTGGGCTGGGAGTCAAACCTGGGACTTCTTGCATACTAGGCAAGCACTCTACCAACTGTACTACAGTCTCAGCCCGCCCTCTTAACAATTCCAAGAAGACAGCATATTTATTATACCCATCACATTGGATAACATCTCTTGAACGGATTCCTCCTCCTGGGTTGATGTATTTTAAATTTCAGGCACTGAAAGTACCCTTCTCTGGGTTTTGCCAGTTGTGATATATCCATCACACTCTTGTGCAGCCTATTATGGCTTCAACTCCTTGCTTTTTCCCAAGCCCTGGTAACCATGGTCTGTTTCATTCTTGTTCTAGACAGAATGATGACCCACAAAGATACCCAGGGTTTGCAGTCAGAAACCTGTGAGTATTACCTTATATGGCAAAGGAAATTTACATGTGATTATTTCAAGGATCTTGAAAAGAAAGTAGCCTGTATTATCCACGTGGGCTCTACAAGTAGTAACAAAGATCCTTAAAAGCAGGCAGCGAGAAGAGGAAGGAAGTAGATATGAGGATGACAGCTAGAGGGTGTGTGATGTGAGGAAGAAGTGAGCTGAGGAATGCAGATGGCCTCCAGAAGCTAGAAGAGACTAAGAATCAAATTCCCCTGAGCCTGCAAAAGGAAGCAGCCCTGCCAATACTGTATAAGCCAATAAAACGGTTTTGGACTTCTGACCTCCACAAGTGTAGGAAAAGCAAGTCGTGTTGCTGTAAGCCACTGTCTGTGGTGGTACTCTATTACCGAGCAATAGGAAAGAAACACACACTCCTATAGACTCCCCTCTTTCAAAATGTCATCTATGAGGTATAATACAGTAGTTCTGAATCTTTTGTATCTTTCGTGTCTGGCTTCTTCCCCTAATAAACTGCATTTAAGATTCATCCATGTTTATGTTATATGTATATATATATCATATATCACTGAAAGAGAAAGAGAGATCCATCCTATTTGTTGAGTGAATCAGTAGATCTTTTCCTTTTTTTTGGAGACAGGCTCTCCCTGTAGTCCCAGCTGGCCTGGAACTATAGAGCACTGCCTGCCTCTGCCTCCAGAGTGTGCTGGGATTAAAGGCATGTCCCACCACACCCAGCTAGCTCTTTCCTTTATAACTAGTACTCCATTGTATACAGTAGCACAGACTGTTTACCAATTCAACTGTTGAAGGACATCTTGGTTGTTTATAATTTTGTTTGTATCTTTTTAGAAATGATCTTGTTATGTGACTTAGGCTAGCCTTCAGCTCACTATGTAGCTCAGGTCAGCCTTGATCATCCTGCCCCAGCCTCCTTGTACTGGGATTATAAGCATGCACAACCGCACTTGGCTTTGTTTCTAATTTTTGATGAATAAAGCTGCTACAAATATTTACATATAGGTTTTTGGGTGCATACCCATTTTTGATTCACTTTGCTATTATGGAAAACATATAAGTATTCATAACTCTAAGAATGTGGAGACAACTATTTAAATACCATTACCAGAGGAACAGATTGTTTAAGTGATATAAACAACAAAGAATTACAGGCCTTTCAAGGTCAAAGTTACATTCATGAAACAAACCACAAGCTCCAAGTTCCAGATGTCTTATAAGACCCCTTTCCTGGAAATAACATTTTCAAAGATATTTTAAGAGAGCAGAAAATCATATATACACACATATATACATACACACACACACACACACACACACACACACATACACACACACAGGCTGTGGACAGCGTGCTCATTTTCATTACAGACAAGGAACACTAGGCCTGAGGGATTCACATCTTTTAGCAAGCCTGCTCTTTGTCCCAAAAGGAGATATCACCTCATTCCTCAAGGCAGATCCTTGCAATGTAGCCCAGAGAAACAGCCCAGGTATAAAAACAGCCTAGGTACAGCGCCCTCGGCAGAGCCTTGCATTCTTGGCATACCCCAAAAGAAAAAACAGGGGCAGCACTGGTCATACAGGAATGCATCTCCCAACAATATCATGCTCGGAGAGAAAATAGGCGGCCTCTGCTTCCCCACGAAGTAGACAGGGTGTGCTCTGTCTAATGTTTCGCCCTTAGGACTATCTTGCGCCTTCTCTGTCTTGCAGGAGCTAGAATGCAACTGCCATGATCTTTCTAATGGTGGTAGGCCTGTTCTTCTGTGTTGTCCTGTCATGGAGAACTCCCAGGAAGCCATAAATTTGGAGGAAAGGAGAAACAATCTAGTACAGCAAACACAATGGGAGTCTGAAGCATCTACCTCCTCATGTTAGGAAGGTGACTCGTGCTTGCTTGGACCCAAACGGACACACAGCATTATCATGTGGTGATGGAAAAGTACCATGTGCATTCAACCTAGCTCCAGGTGCTTATGTCAATAGCCATAACTCATATTTCTTTCATCCTCCAGACCTCCTGTCTGTCCCAGAAGCTGCAGGGCAAGGAACCCTGTCGTTTCCAGTACCTCCGGGGACACAGAGCAGGTAAAGAAGAGTGGAGAGAGTCTGGGAGGGTAGGTGGAAGATATCCGGTACAACCCATAAATGGCATTGATGTCATTGGTGTGCTTTTTCAAAAACATTAAGCCATTCTTGGGAAAGTTCCAAACAAAACATTACTACACACTCTTTTCAATTTACATAGTAGTTCCATTCCTGGAAAATTCCATGTACATTAAAACCATACAAAACCTACTTTGAGTTATGCTGACTTCAGTAGCACGGTACTAAAACTGGAATTATGCAGAGTAGATACGTATGGCCTCCACACTCAAATGACCTGAAGCTTTGTGAACGTACTCCCTATTAAAAAGTCAATTTTATAAATAGAAAACAAGGACTTTGAGTTTCCATGTTAAATGAGGTTAGGTTTAGGCCCAGATACCTCCAGGCAGATGTCTGAAATTCATGAATGTCAAGGGAATATTTGAAAATTATGTAAGATGTGGGAGAAACTTTCTTGCAAAACTGTCATATGCAGGGGCTACAGAGATGGCTCAGCGGTTAAGGACACTGGCTGGCTGCTCTTGCAGAGGACTCAGGTTTGGTTCCCAACACACACAAGGTAGCTAAAAGCCATCCATAACACTAGTTCCAGAGGATCTGACACCCTCTTCTGACCTCCATGGGCACTGCACGACATGGGTGTGCTTACATACATTCAGACAAAATACTCATACACATAAAGTCAAAATAATAAATAAATGCCAGGAATGTGCCATCACAACTTTAATCCCAGCCCTTGGGAGGCAGAGGCAGGCTGATCTCTGTGACTTTGAGTCCAGTCTGGTCAACATAGTGAGTTCTAGGACAGCTATGAGACAAGGAGACCCTGTCTCAAAAAGACAAAATAATGATGATGATGATGATGATAAATAAATCAAACATACTTTAAGTGTTATATGCATTCAAAAGCATGACCATTCTTGGCTCCCATCCACTATATGTTGGAAGATCCTTGTCAGGAGATTCTTGTCAATAAACCATAATGATCAAACTAGCCCTCATGTTTCTGAAGCATGTTTTGGTGTCGGGGGGTGCTGTCCTTAGTGACACCCACTCTCCTAAGGTATGCAAAATGGCAGAATTTGATTATGAAACTCTGTCTACTTAACATCTGGGATCACACTGAGTAGAAGAAATGACTTCTTAATGTATGGGTTCACAGTCAGTCCGACAATACAGAAATCTGTGACTCCAATTTCCTCTTTTTGTTTGTTTAATGTATAAGTGTGAATTGGAATTTTCTGCTTTTCTATAAATAAACAGTAAAATGACTGAATGTGACAATCATGATTCACACCGAGCCAGAAAAAAAGTTAATAATTACCCATATTCATATCACTTGAAACTATAATATTTAGCTATCATAGTCTCCTATTTGGGGGAGCTGGCAAGATGGCTCAACGGGTAAATGTGTTTGCTGCCAAGTTGTCCTCAGACCTACACACACACACACCACCACCACCACCACCACCACCACACTAAATAAATGTAAAAGAAAATGAAACTTACATTTCTTAAGTAATTCAGGCATATTACATAAAATTAGAAAATGAATAGGCAAAAATCAAAACACATTTTATGGTAGACAAAGTTAACCTGGGGTACATGAGACCATCTCAAATAAACAAGCAAAAAAGAGAGAGTTGGAGGCCAGCCTGGGCTACATAACCACTTTCAGGCCAACCTGGGCTACATAGCTAGACAGTATGACACACAAAAGAATGAAGGGCAGAGAGAGTTTGTAGATGTGACTAAATTAAGTGTCTTGAGGCGGGCTTATCCCCACTGTGACAGTGTAGTCACAAGGGTCCTTACAAAACAGAAACAGAAGAGCTAGAACACAGAGATGGCATCGTGACAGAAGCAGCTGTTGAAGAAATGCAACAGTCAGCCAATGCTAGCAGCTCTAGAAGCTGAAAGATGCAGGGACTGGACTCTCACCTCAAATTTCCAGGAGGAGCTAGTCCTGCTGACACCTTCATTGCAGTCCCATAAGCCTCATTTCTGACTTCTGACCTCCAGAACTGTAAAGATAATGTATTTGTGTTGTGTGGAGCCGGTGTCTTTGTGGTCAAGGGAATGGGGGCTGAGGACCCTGAAAGCTGGCAGGGAACTCAACCACCCTGAATTTTCCAACATTGTTCGAGTGTCAAAAGCTAATAGAGACACAAGATTCTAGCGCAAAAGGAAGTCCATCGCCATTAAACTACAACTCCAGTCCTTGCCCCAGCCAAACTACTTTTTTTAAACATTGAGACAAGGTCTTAATAAGTTGTTCAGGCTAGCCTAGATCTCATCTATTGCCCAAGCAGGCCTTGAATTTGTGATCCTCCTGCCTTAGCCTCCCAAATAGATGATACAGGCCTGTAACATCAAGCCTGGTAGATAACACATGTTAATAGTCACCATACCACTTGTCCCCTCTCTGTTTGATCACATACTCAGACTAGGCTAGATATGTGGTGAAAGCCTGTAACGTCAGCTCTTGGGAGGTAGAAGCAGGCAAATTAGGAGTTCAAGGTCAGTCTCACCTTCAGATTAAGTTTGAGGCCAGCTTGAGTTATATGAGACCCTGCCTCAAAACAAACAAAGCAAAACAAAAAAGAAAGAAAAAAATTTTTAAATTAAAATCTAATACCAAGATTCTGAATATCTTCCCTAATGATACAAAAATGCCCTTCATACTTGTTTGGTAAACCAGTATGGGTTTGAGTACCATACATAGTATCTGATTATGCCTCTTTTGTAGTGATGTTGGCTATTGAAGAGATTGTCTACAGTTGGACTGAGGAATGTGCTGCCCTTTGAATTAGTTGCATGGATATGCTTCTTCTCTGTTCATTATTTCCCGAGTTTTTCCCCTGTGTTTTGAATTGAACCTAGGCCCTTATGCTAGGCAAGTGCTCTATCTACTACTTAGCTATGACCCCCAGCCATAGCTTTTGTTTTATTTTGGATGTTGGTTTTGAGACAGGCTCTCATTCTGTGGCCTACCCTGAAACTCACTATGTCTAGTGGCTTCAAACTCATAGCAGCCCTCCTGCCTTAACCACTCAAGTCCTGGGATTATAAGTGTGAGCCACCACAACTGGCTAACCCTTGCTTTTTTGAGATGGGAATCTCCATGTGTAGCTCACGTTAGCTTCAAACTTGTGATCCTGTTGCCTTACTTAGCCTCTTGAGTTTGAGAATTACAAACTCGTGCCACTGCATCTCATGCCTCAGTAACCATTGTAACAGCCATTGGTAATGGTCTTCTGATATGATGACCAGCACAAAAATTTATCACTATCCTGATAATTTCATTAACATTTGTGAAGTAGGAGCTTGAGAGATTTGCTCAGTGGTCAAGAGCACTTGCTGCTCTTGTAGAGGACCGAGCCCAGTTCCTACCACACACACACACACACAGTCTTTTAAAAAATTGTGAAGTGATGTTTTGCTAAATCCATCATCCTTTACACATTCATTCATTGGCATTCATCTGTGAAGTACACCCTTCCCTCATCTATTAGGAATATTTGGTTAACAGAATACATATTATTCTGGAAAGGCTGGATAAAATGCTTGCTTTTTCACTATTAATGACCACTTTTCACAGTAAATAGTTGTAATTTTTGCAAGTGCTTATCTATTTTTCCTCCTGTATTATTTTGAACTAAATTCTATATATAAAAAATTTAGCATCTTTTGTCTTAAATCTTATTTATTTATTGTTATTATTACGTACGATATGTGTGAGTGTGGGCTCATGCATGCCTATGCTTACATGTGGAGGTCAGAGGAAAACTTTGTGGAGGTGCTGTCCTAGTTTACTTTTAACTACTGTAACAAAACTCAACTTGGGGAGGAAAGGGTTTATTTAGCTTACGTCTCCCAGGTCACAGTTCATCACTCAGGGAGCCCAAGGTAGGCACTCAGGGAAGGAACCTGGAGGAGGAGCTGAAGCACAGGCCATGGAGGAGGGCTGCTTATTGGCTTGTTCCTCTGGCCCATGCTCAGACTACTTTCTTACACAATACAGAACAACCTTCCCAGGGGTGGCTCCGCCCCCAGTGGGGCTGGGCCCTCCCACATCACTCAACAATCAAGAAAATGTCCCACAGACATGGCTGCAGGCCAGTCTAATGGAGGCAATTCACTGATTGAGGTTTCTTCAACCCAGGTGTGTCAAGTTGACACAAAAGGTATCCAGCACAGGTGGTTATCTCCTTCCGACTTTACATGAGTTCTAGGGATTGAACTCAAATTATCAGGCTTGCATGGCAAGCACTTTACCCACTGAACTATCACCCCAACCCCAATATCTTCCTTAAATACTGACAAATATTTTCAGACTTTTCCTAATTGAAGCATCATTATCAAGTCATGGATTTTCTTTTCTTTTCTTTTTTGAGACAGAGTCTCATTATGTGACCCTGGCTGGCCTGGAGCTCAGTAGGTATGCAAGCATGGTCTTGCTTTCACAGAGATCCACCAGCATTTGCCTCCCAAGTTGTGGGATTAAAGTGTACCATTATACTTAAGCTAGTAGGTATGTATTATTTTTGTTCTCTTTTTTTTCGAGACAGGGTCTCATAATGCAGACCTGGCTGGCCTGGAACTCAGTATATAGTCCAGGCGGACCTCGATCTCACAGAGATTCACCTGCCTCTGCCTCCTAAGTGCCAGGATTAAAGATGTGTGCCATCACATCCAACAAATCATGGATTTTCAAATAAATTCTATCTGTCCCTACATCATTGCCACCATTAGCCTGTATATGTTATAAATGCCCTGACTATGTCCAATGGAATGTGACTCTATTCATCCTTAAGGACATAACTGATTTCTAGCACCATAAAAAGATCCTTGGCCCTGGGCTGGAGAGATTGCTCAGTGGTTAAAAGCATTGTAGTCTTCTAGAAGACCTGAGTTTGATTTCCAGTACCCATATCAGGTGGCTCACAACCACCTGCAATTCCAGCTCCAGGGGATCTGACACCTCTAGCATCTGTGGACTCCAGTATTAATGCACACATATTCAGACATATATATATATATATATATATATATATATATATATATATGATTAAAATATATATATATGATTAAAAATAAAATAGGGGCTGGAGAGATGGCTTAGTGGTCAAGAGCACTGACTGCTCTTGCAGAAGACCCGGGTTTGATTCCCAGAACCCATATGGCAGCTAATAACTGTCAGTAACTTCAGTTCCAGGGAAATCTGATGCCCTCTTCTGACCTCTGAAGGCATTGTACAACACGGGTACACCTACATACATGCAGGCAATAAACATAAAATAAAATAAAGAACCCCCAAAAGAATAAATAAATTTAATTTTTAAAATATCCTTGGCTCTCTGCATGCTTTTCCTGCCCCGTACCCCATTCCTACAGATGGCCCACCTCACCTCCATTAATGGGGAATGGATTAAAAGACCACAACGTGAGCTCTTGGTGCCCAAACAGAACTCGAAAATGCATACATATTTGCGACAAACTACAGTGGCCCCCATAATCCCTGCCTCCCTGCTTCCTGGTGCCCATGCCCTATATGAGCCCTCCTCTTGAAAGTGGGAGGGGCTATCACTTGCATTTAACCAGTCATATATGGCAAAGGTGACAGGATGTACTTTTTTGTTGTTTGTTGTTTTTGAGACAGGATCTCATGTAGCTTAGTGTAGCTTCGGATGATCCTAAATTTCTAATCCTCCTGCCTCAACATCCAGAGAGCTGGGATTATGGGTGTGTATCACCATGCCCAGTTTATGGGGCACTAGAGATTGAACCCAGGAACATAGCATGCTCTCTACCAAACATCCCTAGCCTTGTTTTTGGTTTTCACCTCCCAAATGCTGGGATTATAGATATGCGACACCATACCCTGCTTTTTTGTTTTATTTTATTTTATTATATTTTGTTTATTTGTGTATGTATGTGTATGGGCATGCACAGCACTGTGTATGCATGTGAACAACAGAGGACAACTTGTAGAAGTCAGTTCTCTCCCTCCACTATACAGGTTCGGGATTGAATTCAGGTCATCAGGTTTGGTTGGCAACAAGTACCTTTACATGCTGAGCCATCTTGCTGGCCCATGTCTTAATTTTGAGATGGGCTCAGGCTGGCTTCAAACTCAGGTCAATCTTCCTGCCTCAGTCTGCTGAGTGCTAGGATTATAGGTGTGTGCCACCACATCTTGCAGGATGATTATATATAAGTGATTATATTTCATGCATAAAGATTACAAGATGATTGTATGTCTCTCTTGTAGGAAGACTTCCTCCCTCGCTGGTTTTATAGAGGCAAATTATTAAGAGAGTCACATGGCAAGGAACTAGGGACAGCCCCTGGCTGACAGCTCACAAGAAACATTGCCAGGTTGTGTTTAGAAGCAAATGAAACCATGGCTCAAGCCAACTGTCTTGGGGGTGGGGGTGGTGGAGAAGACTAGAGATTGAACCCAGGGCCTCATGCAAGCTAAGTGCATGCTTTCCCTCTGAGCTATATAGCTCTAGTCCCTAGCCAGTGCATTGAAGATTTGTGAGCCCCTGAAACAGACCATGCAGATACTACAACTAAAACCCAGAATCTTAACTAAGCCAAATTCAGTGTCCTGAGCCACAGGAAATGTGAGATAATAATGTGTCTTGTTTTAAGCCTCTTGTGGTAAGACTGTTGCATGGCAGTAGATAACTTATTCAAATCTTAATCACGGGCTTACAGAAACATTTTCAATTTCACTTTAATATTATGATGTTTTCCTTAATTTCTTGGATTTTGATCCTACTGAGACTCTTCCTTGAAGGAGCACACATACTATTGTGAACAACAATGAAAACAAAGAATCTCTTCCCCCTGCATTTTCCTTTCCCTTTCTTTAAAGAAAACAACTATTCATCATCTCTTACTGTCTTGGTCATTTCAGTAAACTATGTCTGTAAAAGCACTCCACAATAATTAAGCCCTAGGATTTCCTTCAATTGTTAATAAAAACTGTAATATGACCTGCTAATGTAGTACTTTATGATTTAAAAATATTTTTCATGCTTAAGTCTCTCTAATAAATTTTGGAATAACATTCAATTCACAGAAATTTGATTGAGACAAAATTATCATACAAATTATTTGTTTGCCAGTAAGTGCTTATTCACCCAAACGAGGCACCCCAATGCTTTTTAAATGTTTTTTTTTAAAAACAGTTAAGGGCCAGTGAGATGGCTCAATGGGTAAAGGCACTTGCTGCAGTGCCTGATGATGTGAGTTCAACCCCTGGTGGAAGGAGACAACTGACTCTCGAAAGTTGCCCTCAAGCCACGGCACATGTGCACCCCCCCACACACACACAAAATAAATAAATGTAAACAGAGAAAGAAGAAATGCATAATTCATGTTTTAATATTTCTGCTCAAAATTGAATGTTTTAAAATGTTCACTTGAAATAATATTCTACTGATGGGGAAAGTACTCATATTCATTTTAAGTACTCTTTTACTGCTTTCAGGTATATCATTTAGCACAAGATATTATAGAACAATTCAGCCTGAGAAAATAGCATTTCTCCCAAAACAATAATTCCAGTGATAATTTCTCTATTGATGAGACATGACAGCAAATATTGTGAACTATCTCACAAACACCCTCCACCGGGTCAATAACTAGTTCTGCAACGCATTTCATAGAAAGGAACTGGGCTAACCTTACAGAAGCTTCAGAAACAATGGGTAAGTTCTGAACAAATGCATCCAAAACCCAAGAGATTAAGCAAAGTCAAAGCCTTTTCTAACATCACATCACATGTTCCTTAAAACTCTTTTCTTCAACTGAAACTGTTTTCTCTGGATTAATAATGTATTGAAGAGGCTGAGGGAACCTTGGGCAAAGGGTCTGGGTTTCATTTATCTTTCTGTCTCTGGGTCTAGTGCAGAAGAACTTGATTAATGTTAGATAAATGAAGAAATAAATAATGAAGGAAGGAAAGAAGGGCAAAAGATCCAATGATAGGGCCATAAGTTCTTTGTCGCAATGAAATAGATTTAAATCAGAAAAGGAGGCTGGGGAGATGGCTCAGTGGGCAAGAGCATAGGCTGCTCTTACAGAGGACCCAGGTTTGGTTCCCAACACCCACATGGTGGCTAATAACTGTCCATAATGCCAGTTCCAGGGGAATCAGATGCCCTCTTCTAACCTCCACAGGCATTGCACAACATGAGTACATTTACATACATGCAGGCAATACATGCAAAATAAAAATTAAATATTTTTAAAATATTTAAAATTGCTGCTCCTGCAGAGGACCCAGGTTTGGTTCCCTGCATCCACATGGCAGCGGTTGCCTGTAGCTCCAGTTCTAGGGAACCTGAGGTCCTCTTCTGACCCCCACAGGCTCCTTCACACACATGTGGACATACATATACTCAGGTACACACACATACATATAAAATAAATATATATATTTTTTAATTTAATTTAATTTAAGGTTAAGGGCTCCCCTTGTAGAGGACCTGGGTTCAGTTTCCAGCACCCACATGATGGCTCACAACTACCTGCAACTCTAGTTCTAGGGGATCCAGTGCCTTCTTCTGGGCTCCAAACATACTGTACTCATATGGCCTATACATACACATACCAAAAAAGTGTTTAAGAACTGAAAAGGAATAAAAGAATGCAAAGCAATGCACCAGTGAAGGAAGTCAGCCAAAATCTTTGTGAAAAGCACAGATTTTTCCATGAGTCAATGAAAGAAATAAGTACCAGTAGGCCAGAAGCCCAGGAACAAGGATTATGTGGACTATGAGTACATCCTGTATTTGAAAATTTCAGAGTTCATGTCATTTTGCCTATAAAAAAAAGATTAGTCAAGTCTTTGAAATCATGAGAAACTGGAGATCTATAGCCGGAATTTCACAAACCAGCCGATCTCCAGCCAAAAAGCAAGCTCAGTGTAAAAGGACAGTAATTGAGCCCAGTATGGTGTCCTGCATCTGTTATCTCAGCACTCTAGAGAAGGGGGCAGGGAGATCTGCATTCCAGGCTGGCCTGGACAGCAAGACCTTGTCTGGAGAGAAAGAGAAGAGAGAGAGAGAGAGAGAGAGAGAGAGAGAGAGAGAGAGAGAGAGAGAAAGAGAGAGAGAGAGAGATTCTCTGACATGCACTATGGGTTCAGTAGGGATGATACTGCCCTCCAGGGACCATTTTAAAAGTTCATGGTTATTAATGAAAATTAGATCAGCAGCAGCCAACCACTAAGAAGACAGTGGAACATTTTCAAAATGAAAAGGAGAAATTACTTGCAATCTAGATTGTATACCTAGGCAAATGCACTTCCTAGAGTAAAAGCAAGATAGAGACATTTATGGGCAAAGTATCACAGTCTACACTCACAGACTCACCAAAAGAAATCTTAAGAGATGCAATGATTGCTGCTGTCAGCCAAGATGAAATAAGTCCACAATAATCAGTCTATCCTACTCCCAACACCTAAAATCTCTGAAGGAAATAGAATTGCCTAAGACCTCTGAAAATCAAGCAAGAATGGGTGGATTGGGAAGGGCAATCAAAATGTGAAGGAGTGGTGGTCGAGCAAGATAACTCATCAGGTAAATGTGCTTGCCATGCAGTCCTGGAGATCTGAATTCAGTCCCCAGAACGAACGTATAGGTGGATAGAGAGAACTGACTACAAAGTCATCCTCTGAGCTCCACACATGTGCCGTGACATGCACCTACCCACACACACCCATCATATTCACACAAAATAATTATTTTTTAAAAACTTGAAGAAATGACCTGGAGATGTGGCTCAGTGGTAGAGCACTTGCCTAGCTTGCTGAAGACTCCTAAATTCAATCTCCAGAAATAAAACCAAGCAAAACAAAACTTGAAAAAGTGACTTGCCAGGCACGGTAGTACATGCCTCTGATTCCAGCACTTGGGAGTTCAAGAGTATTCTCAGCTACAAAGTAACTTTGGGGCCAGCCTGGGCTACATGAGACCCTGTCTCAAACAAGAGAGAAATTGATAAGGAAAACATGGCATATATACACAATGACATTTTTTTCAGCTATAAAAAGAATGAAGTTATATCGTTTGAGGAAAAAATTAATAAAATTAGAGATATAATCATATTAAGTGAATTAGGCCAGGCTCAGAAAGATGAATATTATGTTTTCTCTCATTTATGGTTCTTAGGTTTTATATAGTCACATAAAGTCATGTACGTATAGACCAAATGAAAACAGAAGTGAAATTGTGTGGAGAAACAAAAAGGAGTAATGGAGCCAGAAGTGGGAGAAAAGAGAAGGAAGGAAGAACAGGTCGGGGGGAAATAAGCCCAATGTACAATATACACCTGTGAAGGAATCTGTAATTTCATTTTATTCGCGCGCGCGCGCGTGTGTGTGTGTGTGTGTGTGTGTGTGTAGGGGGTTTCATGCAGCACAGTGGAGGTCAGAGTATACTTTTCAGGAGTTGGTTCTCTCCTCCCACCATGCGGGTCCTAGCGTTTGAACGCAGTTCGTCAGGTATGGCAGCAAGTACCTTTACCCACTGAGTCATCTTACTGGACTATATAAAAGAATTTTTTTGAGACAAGGTCTCAATATGTAGCTCTGGCTGGCCTAGAACTTACCGTGTAGACCAGGTTGACCTTGAACACAAAGATCCACCTGCTTCTGCCTTTCAAGTGCTAGGATTCAAGACTACTGGGAAGTCTCCAGTAGAGGTGTTGTAGGCAGTGAAAGAAGATAACCTCAGAGGAATGCCATCCTTAGGGCTTCTGAAAACTGAACAGTGCAGTCCTTCATTGTGTATGAACACAGATGATTCCCAGGATCCCTCTAAAACTGAGGGCACGTGCGTCAGACTCAAAGCAACACCCTGAGAAATAAATGCAATATCAAATACCACTTGGACTAACCGTTGAGTAAGCTATGTTTAGTGAACCCAAAGTAGCAAGGCAAAGACTTTGGAAACAGCTGATATTGGAACATGTAGAAGGTAACATAAAATTTTGAATTTGATTCTAACTGGACTGATTGCCTGACTTCAAAAAGAAAAAGATCATACTCACCAGAGGACTTCAATAGAACCCAGAGACTTACAGTGTAATATTCAAAAATGTCCTGTATACAACTCAAAATTACTTTGCAGGATTGAGTTATAACTCAGTGGTAGAGCACTTGCCTAGCATTTGAGGAATCCTGGGTTCAATTCCTAGAACTACAAAAAATAAAAACAAAACAAAACTTGAGATATAAAGAACCAAGAAAATATCACTAATTCTTGAGGGAAAAGACATTCAACAAATGTCAAAGTCAAGGTGACTCAGATGTTGAAATTAACAAAGACTTTAAAGCAATTATTCTAATAATGCTCTGTGAGGTCAAGGCAAACATCTTTTTTTTCAGGACTGAGGATGTAACTTAGAGCCTTGTACGTGCTAGATGAGTATAAGTATTCTTTAAATAAGTGAAAATACAGGTCTCAGCAGAATATAAAGAAATGAAGAAAACATAAATAGTCATGATGGTGTGTACCTAGAATCCTAGCACATAGGCAGCTGAAGCAAGATGATCAAAAGCTGGAGGCCAGCCTGAGCTACATACTGAGATCCTGTCTCCAAAATAAATAAATAGGGCTAGGAAGATAGCCCAGTTCACAAAGTGTTTGTCATGAAAGCATAAAAACCTAAATTCAATCCCCCAGAACCCACATATCAAAACTTGATGTCATGCCACCAACTTGCAGTCCCAGAGCCAGGGAAGCAAAACTTATGTATGGATCCCTGTGGCTCCCCTGCCATCCAGCCTAGACAAATCAGTGAATTCCAGGCAGATGAGACACCCTGTCTCAAGAAAGGTGAATAGATGGCTCTTGAGGAATGATAACTGAGGTTAGCCTCTGACCTCCACATTCATAAGGGTGCATACACATACACTCACACAAACACACATCTTCCTGTCACACACAAAAGTAAATGCATAAAGCCAGGCCTAGTGGCACAATTTGTAATCCCAGCACTCAGGAGGCAGAGGGAAGCAGATCTCTATGAGTCTGAAGCCAGCTTGGTCTACATAATGAGTTCCAGGCCAGCCAGGGCTATATAGTGATAGTCATGCTCAAAAAATTAAATTAAAATAAAATAAATTTCACCATTCAAGAGACTGAGATAGGAAGATCACAAGTTTGAAGAGAGCTTGGGCTATGTGCTGAGTTCCAGGACAGCCTGGGATTTATCAGACCATGCTCCCCTCCCCCCGAAAAACAAACAAGCAAAAATCAGGAAAGAAAGGAAAAAAGAAAAGAATCAATGATCAGTAGTAATAATACAGCACATTAAATTACAAATCAACTAGATGATCTCAATAGTAGAAACACAGAAACAGAATATATATATATATATATATATATATATATATATATGCACACACACACACAACACACACAAAGTCTGTAGGGCAGAGCAGCAGACTGGAGACCTAGGAAAAACTTGATCCTGCAGGTTTGAGTCCAAAGGTGGCCTGGAGGCAGAATTCTTTCTTTCTCCGGGAAGGTCAATCCTTAGTCCCAATGGTGGAATGGATGACATTACGTTACAGAGGATAATCTGCTTTACTCAAAGTCTACTGGCTTAAACATTAATCCAATAAAAAATGCCTCACAGCAACATCTACACTAGTGTTTGAACAAACAAGAGGTACCATAACCTAGCCAAGTTATATTTAAAATTAACCATCAGACGAGCAGGACAGTTCAGTGGGTAAAGGTGCTTGCCACCAAGACCGACAGTCTTAGCTCGGTCACTGGGACCCACATGCTGGAAAGGAGAAATCCCACACCTGAAAGTTGTCTTCTGACTTCCACACACGTGCCATAGCACATGTAAAATACACACACAAAATAAAATGCAATAAAAATGTCATGCCAAATTAACATCACTTTGCTAACAAAACTATACTACCAAGCTTCAACAAGAATGTTAAATTTGGAGCTGGAGAAATGGCTCGGCAGTTAAGAGTACTGGCTGCTCTTGCAGAGGACCCAGGTTCAGTTCCCAGCACCCACATGGCAGCTAACAACTGTCCTAACTCCAGTTCCAGGGGAATCCAATGCCCTCCTCTGACTTGGATATTGCATGACATGGGTGCATTTACATATGTGTAGGCAATACATTCATACACATAAAATAAAACAATTAATAAAATTTTTTAAAAGAATGTGAAATTTGTCACTGTTCCTATAATGTGAGTTTGCCATTCACTCTCTTTCCAAATTTTCCAACGTATACAGAGTCTTTCAGTGTAATCATGTTACTTCTTAAAGAAACCAATGCTAATAAAATAGCTTAAATTAGTTAATTACCACAGGTGGCAGAGGAAAATGTCAGTGGTTCTGAAGCTAGATCAACAGAAATTCTCCAATCTGGAGAATGGGAAGGAAGAAAATTGAAAATAAATTTAACAGAACTTCCGATCTGGGAAAATAGATCAAAAAGTTTAACAGTTGTGACCACATGATCCTAGGAGAGCAGAGATCAGAGCAGGAAAAAGTAAAGAAATCATAACTAAGACCTTTCAAACTTGGAGAAAGACAGAGATTTAGGTTTAAGATTAGCAAACTCCAAACAAGACAAAGATCAAGAAAGAGAAATATATTATT
Source organism: Eospalax fontanierii (assembly GCA_035773235.1). Classification (NCBI taxonomy): domain Eukaryota; kingdom Metazoa; phylum Chordata; class Mammalia; order Rodentia; family Spalacidae; genus Eospalax; species Eospalax fontanierii. The sequence goes on along the minus strand of CM069525.1, from coordinate 21,635,520 downwards.
TTCTTGGCATAGGCTCTTTCCTGGGCTTAGATGAGCCCCCAGTTCCCAAGTGGCCACAACTATCAGCAATCCTACCACTCTAGGCTTGAAAATTTTTGTTGATACATAAGGTATTTAGAAAAACTGATCAAATTTTAAAGAATCAAGATGAACAAACCTCACTCTTTGGAAAAAATGGAAAAAAACAACAAAGAGGTAATATAAAAATTAATATTGGACCAGGCATGGTGGTACATGTCTGTAATCCCAGTACTCATAATCCAGGCCCTCAGGAGGCAGTGGCAGGAGGATCATGAGCTTTAGACCAGCCTGAGATAAATAAGCATGTCCTATCTCAAGTAAACAGCCCCCCCGAAAAAGGAAAAGAGGAAATCAGGATTTAGCAAAGGATTCTCAGATATGAAACCAACAGCAACAATGAAAGAAAATAGACAAATTCTTTATTTCTGTCTTATTTATTTATTTGTTTATTTTAGTTGTTAGTTAGTTAATTTAGTTTTTCTGAGGCAGGGTCTTACTATGTAGTTCTGGCTGGCCTAGAACTCACTATGTAGACCAGACTGGCCTCAAATTCACAAAGATCCACCTACCTTTGCCTCCTGAGTGCTAGGATTAAAGTTGTGCACTACCACACATGGCATAAAAACTGACAGACTCTCCACAAGCATCTGAAATTTTGGTCACCAACAACAAGCTGCTCAGAAAAGCCACAGAGAGGTAAACCATGCCTCTAAATAAAAAATCTGATGAGGGCTTGGTAGCTAGAATAAATAACAAACTTGGAACAACTCAATAATAAAAAGAAAATCCAATATAAAAAATGGCAAAGGATCTGTATTTTATTGAAATGAATTAAGAATTTAGGTCTACATATACATTTGCACGTGAATATATACAGCATATTCATTCACAATTGCCAAACTGAGCCAGGCTACTCTGGTGGCACAAGCCTGTAATTCCAGTACTTGGGAGGGTCACAAGTTAGTTCAAGTTAGTTGGCTACATAGCAAGTTCAAAGCCACTCTGGACGACATGAAACCCTGTCTCAAAAAGCAAACAAGAGGGGTTGGAGAGATTGCTCACCGGTTAAGAGTACTGGTGCTCTTAAAAGGAGCTGGATCCAGTTCCCAGCACCCACATGGTGGTTCATAATCATCTGTAACTCCAGTTCCAAGGGATCCAGTGCCATCTTCTGGCCTCTGCAAACACTGCATACAGCTGGTGTACATACATACATCCAGGCCAAACACTCACATACATAAAAAATAAAATAACATAAAGAGTTCCACATCAGAAAACCTGGCAATATATTTTACAGATGAATGTGGGAAACATAAAAGATAATAAATGTTCACTATTTAAAACAAAACAAAAAGATATCTCAGAGTCATAGAAACATTAGAGGTGGGACTTCCAAGGAAGACGGTAGGCAAATCTTCTCCCAGAAAAGTGATTATAAAGTTGGACAAAATTGGCCAAGATAACAATCTGAGAAATATCCATGAATATAAAACGGCTAAACTTTGTGGGAGAACAGTGGGAGTTGGTAATAGTCTCCCCAACTCCAGTTTCTTACTATAGAAACTGCTGGGATTGGGTTGGTCATGAAAACTGGCAGCTTTTTGGACACAAAATTGTCTCTATTTGGAACAGGAAGTGATGCCAATGCATTGTCACACACATTGTGGCAATCTGAGTGAGATGGGAGGATCAACATCTCTCCTAACCTGAGGTTACCATGGTGGTTAGGACAAGCATATTCCCGCCTGAGCTATATCAGATGAAACAGACTTTAAGACAGGAAATACTACTGGAAGGGCTGAAGAGATGGCTCAGCAGCTAAGAGCACTGACTGCTCTTGCAGAGGACTCTCATACAGTTCCCAGCGCCCACATGGCAGCTAACAACCATCCAAATCCATTTCCAGGATATCCAACACCTTCTTCTGGCCTCAGTTGGCATTGCATGGCACGGGTACACATACATACAGTAATGGGGAATTACTGTAGCAACAGTAATAAGCCAAGATACTCCATTCCCAACAACTGCTGGAACAGCTTGCTGAGTGGTAGCGCAGTTCTGTAACTCCAGCACTTGAGTGGCTGAAGAATGAGTTTAAGGCTACCTTGGGCTACATACTGAAACACTCTCCCCACAACCCCCACCCCATTAAAAATAAAGAAATCAAAGAGGAGGAAGAGAGAAAGTGAAAGAAGTAAAAAACAGGGGAAAAATGCAGTGAAATGGAAAAATCATAGAGAAAAATTGAATGACGTTAGCACTAATGTTAACATTACAATGGCCTCCCAAAGATGTCCCATCCTAATCCACAGGGCCTAAGAATACCTTGCAAGTGGGATTGTGTAGGTGCTTCAAGTTAAAGGTTTGGAGATGGGGAGATCATCCTGGATCATCTGGGTAGGCTCAATGTAATTGAAAAGGTTTTCATAAGTGAAAGAGAGAGGCAGGAGAGGGTGCAGGATGATGCCCTACGAGAAAGATACAACCTATTCCTTGCTGACTTTGAAGACAGGAAGGGACCATGAGCCAAGGGATAAGGGTAACCTGTAGAAACTAAAAAGATCAGAAAATGACTGCTCCCTAAATAAGTCCACTTTCTGTTATTATACCAAAATACCTGAGACTGGGTACTTTACAAAGAAAAGGGGACTATTTATCTCACAATTTGGAAGCTCAAAGTCCAAACAACATGGTTCTGGCTCTGGCGAAGGTCTTCCCTTAACTGTATTACTCCATGGTGTAAGGCATCACAATCAGATCACAGAGAGAAGCAGGAAAGAATGAGGAAGAGAGGGATGAAAGGGAGAGAGATGGAGATCATAGATCACATTGCAAGATAAGAAGTCAGGATGTAACCCTCTTACAAGAACTAATTCAGGGTCCTACAACAACTATTTGGGGGGTGGTCTTTTTTGAGACAGGGTCTCCCTGTAGCCCCAACTGGCCTGAAACTCAACATGTAGACCAGGTTAGCCTCCATCTCATAGAGATCTGCCTGCCTCGGCCTCCCAAATGCTGGGAGTAAAGGCATGGGCCTCTTCAACCAGCAAGAACTATTTTTTAACATTTATTTATTTATTTATTTATTTATTTATTTATTTATATGTTTGTATTAGACTACATGCATGTGGAAGCCAGAGGACACCTTATAGGAATCAGGTCTATCCTTCTACTATGTGGGTTCTTGAAATCCAATTCAGGTCCTCAAGCTTGCACCTTTACCTGCTGAGCCATCTCCCTGACCCATGAACCATTTTAAATCCCTTCCGAGACCAATGCCTCCAAAGGCTGCCCATAGTTCCCACCACTAAAGGTCACCACCTCAACATCACTGAGAACCTAGCTTCTAACACATGAACCCTTTGTAGGACAAACAAAAAACGTATGTAGAGAGGGACAGGGTTAAGGAGAAAGACTATATCCAAACCATACAACTCTCCTAGAGTCCCCCGCCCAAAGGAATGCAGCTTTGCCAATATCTTCACCATCACCTAGTGAAAGCCATTTCAGACTTTTGACCTCCAAAACTGTACAACAGAAAACTCATATTATTGTAAGCCACTAAGTTTGTGGCAATTTGTTACAGCAACCATAAAAAAACTAATATAACTATCAACGAACTCTATCTAACTGACATTTTTAGAACATTCCATTCAGCTACTTCAGAAGATGCATTCTTTTCAGGTACACATGGAACATTCCCCAGAATAAACTATGTCATAGGCAGTAAAACAAGTCTTCATAAGTTTAAAGGAACTGAAATCATATCAAGTGTTCTCTGACGACAAAGCCATAAAGCTAGAAATCAAAGTGCCTCAGCACATGGGAACTAAATAACAAATAGGTCAAAGAGAAAGTCCCAAGGCAAAATAATTAAAATACGAAAAATTCAAAAGGTAAATACCATATGGTTATTTAAATGAGGTATCGACGTTATTCAAACTACATGGCTACTTATATGAGGCTTCTAAACAATTCAAGTTCATTGAAGTCTAAATTAGAATGGTGCTTCCCAAGAGACAAAAGGAGGTGAACATAAGGTTTTATTTAATGTTTCCTTTTATTTATTTATCTTTTATATTTTAACATTTACTTGTTTTTAATATTTTTCTACTTTTATTTTATTTTTAAATTATGTGTATGTTTGTAGTGGGGAGGGGGGATATGTATGTGAGTGGAGATTCTAGGAGAGTCCAGAAGAGGGCATCAGATCCTCTTGGAGCTAGAGTTCTAGGCAGTTGTGAGCCATCATGTGGGTGCTGGAACTCAGGTCTTCTGTAAAAGCAGTGTACATTCTTAACCACTAAACCATCTCTCCAGCCTGGTTTATTTATTTATTTTATATGTATGTATGTGTGCTTGTGTGAGCTTATGTGTACCACAGCAGGCAGGTGTCCTTGGAAGCCAGAAGGCATCGGATCCCCTGGAACTGAAGTTACAGATAGTTGTGGCCTATCTGACTTGAGCACTGGGAACTGAACTCAGTTCTTCTACAAGAGCAGTAAATTATCTTAACCACGGAGCCATCTCTCCCGCCCCTATACTTTTAATTTTTGCTTGTTTGTATGTTTTGAGACAAGATCTTGTTAGGTACCAGACTGGCCTGGAAATCTGGAAATCACAATGTAATCCAGGTTGACCTTGAACCCATGATGATCCTCCTGCCTCAGATTCCTTAATGCTAGGACTAGACACATGTGCCATCATATCCCATATGTTTTAAATTTTTCTTTCTTTTCTCTCCCTTTCTTTCTTTCTTTCTTTCTTTCTTTCTTTCTCTCTCTCTCTCTCTCTCTCTCTCTCTCTCTCTCTCTCTTTCTTTCTTTCTTTATTTATTTTTATGATGCTGGTGACCCAAACAAGTGCTCTACACTGAGCTACACCAGTCCTTGGTTCTTCAGACAGTGTCTTACCTGCTGGTCTTGAACTGGAGATCCTTCTGCCTCATCTTACCTAGTGTTGGGATTACAGGATTACACCCCAGCTATTTTTTATTTTTTGGTGCTGGCGATCAAACCCAGGGCCTTACACATACTAGGAAAGCGCTCTATAGGTGAGCTCTACCCCCAGCCTGAGTACAGGCTTTTAAACATGCAAGCTTCATACCTGGAGATCGGTTTCACAGCAATAGGAATACACTTATTACTACTGAACTGCACACTTAAAAATGGTTAAGATGGGGTTATCAAGATGGCTCAGAGGGCAAGGGTACTTTCTGGCAAGACTGATGACCTAAGTTCAGTCTCCAGAACCCAGGAGATGGAAGGAGAGACCTGTTCGGCAAGCTATCCTCTGACCTCCACGTGTGTACTGTGGTATTCACACACCCACACTCCCCAACCCACCACACTCACCACAAATAAATGGAAGAAAACAATATCTTTTAAAAGGTTCAGATAGTAAAATTTGTTCTGTGTTTTTAAAACTGTCATGGAATGAAAGTGAACACGTCAACATTCACAAGACACCGCTGAAGTGGTCCCGAAAGGAAAAGGACTC